>CM044433.1:21888753-21969614 GCA_024363595.1 Xenopus borealis | reverse complement strand
GTGCTAGGGCGGGTGGGGCTTGAGTGCTAGGGCGGGTGGGGCTTGGGTGCTAGGGCGGGTGGGGCCCCAAAATTTTTATTGTGCGGGGCCCTGTGATTTCTAATGACGGCCCTGGTCCTTCCAGGTCGATATCTAGCAGAAAATTACTGGGTTTAAAAATCCCATCGAAGACTACATTGACTTTTTGATACTGCCCTTTGCAAATGGCCTGTATGAGACTCTATTATAATCCTACAAGACCAACAATTCAGCCCAATATGTTTCAGCACAAGCACATACTATAGGTGAACTTTAGTGATGGGTGAATTTATTCGGCTGCGGCGAATTTGTGGTGAGTTCCTGTGATTTACCGCAGGAGAATAAATTTGTGAAACACCAGCGAAATTTTGCCAGGCGAAACGCTGACCCTTCTCGTTTTGGACGCGGGCGCCTGTTTTTGGATGCGGGCGTCGTTTTTAAACGCCGGCATCCGAAACGGACACGTGCGTCCAAAACAAGATGCAAAAATGTTTAAATTTTTTAAGTAGCTTTGAGTTATGGAAATTACAGAAAGACTCCTTAAATGGAAAACCCCAGGTACCGAGCATTCTGGGTAACAGGTCCCATACCTGTATACAAAGGAGCTGCAACCAGTGATTCATGGAGACTCGAAATTTGAAATAATATAAATGATGGTGTGATTTGGGCATAAAGCTGGATACTGTATGGCATATTGTTCTTGTTTCATAATGCGGATATGGTCATTATTAATGCTGTGACAAGAACAAAGAAGAGACATCAGTGTTAGCCATAAGAAGGTTTAATGCAGTGCCAGCATTATTCCATGGACTGAGCTGTAACATAGTAACATAGTAAGTTAGGCTGAAAAAAAGACTTGCGTCCATCAAGTTCAACCTTTTTTTTTTTTTTTCTTATTTTTAATTTTAGCTGCCTAACTGCTAGTTGATCCAGAGGAAGGCAAAAAAAAACCCATCCTAAGCCTCTCCAATTTGCCTCAGAGGGGGGAAAAAATTCCTTCCTGACTCCAAAAAGGCAATCGGACTAGTCATTTTTTTTTTTTAATTTTCTATGAGATGCCAATTATGCTCAGGCTTTTTAGAAGCATGGCCATGTTTTCCTGTTTAGCCTGGCCCGACTTCATATTCTTTGCATATTAATCAGGAGTGTTCTTGGCCATTTCGCTTCCTGAGGACCCCCTTTAAATCTGACCTGATCTGACCTTAAAGCCAGTCAGAAGGGTTCACTTTATTAGTGTAGGGACAGCTCCTGCTATAAAAGTGTCACAATTCCTGTTAAAAACTGGGGTGATAAATACAGTCAGTTCCATGTACAGTATAAACCTCTGGAATGAACATCAGGATAAATATAATGGCAGTTATATTAACCCAGTACACATGGCAGTGCCAACTTCATGCTTAAAGCTCACCAATCACAGCCCAAATCAAACTCATATTAACAACCTGACCAGTACAACTTAAACATGTTTAATCAAACTACATATACAGTTTAAAAAAAAAAAAAAAAAAAAGTTTTTAAAAAATCCCATACTTTGTCCAATGGGTTCTTTCACTGAAGGAGTCCATACTGTGACTACAACATGCAAATGAGTTCACAAGCATGCTCAGATTGTAGCACTGCCCTGAGTATTCTACCCAGAATGCCTAGCTTTAGTAAACTCTAGAAGTATCACAAGATTTCCCTATCTTATCCCCTGCTGGTGATTATGCAAATGAAGGGCACACACCAACTACCAGAACATGGCAGCACTAACAGACGTTTGGCAGATTTCAAAATAGCTGAGAAGGTTTATTAGGCAACCAAGAAATTTCAACTGAGCATGTGCGAGATTTCAGAGCTGCACTTGGAGGAGTCAGTGAAAGCCAAGATCCCGGCGTCAGCTAGAACTGCAGTGGAGATAGGGGAGATTTTGCAGAAGGAATAGTGAGCTGATGATTTACATTATACGAACATTTCTAAAGGTTTTAAAAATTGGATTTCTTGATCTTTCACATAGTGTATTTACTTAGTAAATGATTTTAGTTATGATTGGTGCCCTTTAATACTCCCATCCTGTTTGTTGTTAAAAATGTTTTCGAATTGGTTTGGGAGTGGGGCTTAAACCTCTCCAAGATTTCAGTAAAAGCTGCCCATGATTTCACTTCAGATCCATGCTGACATGCCGATTGATTTGAATCACGTGACGTCTGACATCCTAAAATGATTTGCCAAAAATCGCCTACTTGGAGACACAAAGGGGCAGATTTATCAAGGGTCGAATTTTTGACGAGTTAAAACCCCTCGAATTCGAATCTTGAATTCAAGGGTTTTTGACGCAATTGGACATATCGAAAGATCGAATTAAAAAGATGTGATCGATTCAAACGATTTTAAGCAATCAATCAAATTATTTTTTTCGATCAAAAAAAAACTTTGAAGAATTCTATGGGAGCTTCCCATAGGATTCTATAGCAATTCTGTAGGTTCAATCTGGAGAATTTGTAGATCGAATTTTACTTAAAGGGACAGTACATCGAAAATCGAATTCAAATTTTCGAATTTGGTCAATTCGAATCGAATTTTGGGCTATTCAATAGTCGAATAAGGCCAAAATTAATTCGAAATAAAAAATTTTTTCATTCAAATTTGATTCGAATTTTCATTTTGAATCAATTTGACCCTTGATAAATCTGCCCCAAAAATTTTTCGATATACCTTGTTAAGACTGAGCTAAAGTTAAATTATAGATCATCTCCTAAAAATTTAATTATAATATGGTACAAAATCAGGTTAAGTATTTAAAAGAAAACCATTCCACCTGAACAATGTAGGTCCCTATAAAAAGATATTAAATAAAACAACTCATATGTAAAACCCTGCTTCATGTAAATAAACCATTTTCATAATAACATTTTAGTAGTATGTGCTATTGGGTATTCGTAAATAGAAAACTGCCATTTCAAAAAATAAGGTTTTCCTCCTGGGATCTTAGGATTCACGGTGCACACAAACTATCCATACTCATTCGGTCACATGAGACAATTAGAAGACGGAGTTCTTCCAGCACTTCCTCCTGTTACAGTAGTTAGAGTTGAAATATTTCTGGGGGGTTAAGTGCAGCTGCTTTTGTTAAGTGGTACTAGTGGTTAACAGGGTTTGCTTACCCATCACAAAATATAAAAACTTTGAAATAATAAATGTAAGCAATATAAATGCCAATATCCATCTAGACAGTATAACTGTACTAAAAAGTAGTAATGCAAATCAATTTTAGAAGCATTAGAAAAGCCTGAAAATAAGGAAATAATAGCATGAGAGCCCAAGATAGTTGCTAAAAGATTCTTTAAACAAATATAACTGCAGTATACAGGCATGGGACCTGTTATTCAGAATGCTCGGGACCTGGGGTTGTCCAGATAATGGATTTTTCCGTAATTTGTAAACATAAAATAACATGAAAAAAAACCATTAGGTTGGTTTTGCTTTCAATAAGGATTAATTATATCTTAGTTTGGATCAAGTACAAAGTACTGTTTTATTATTACAGAGAAAAAGGAAATCATTTTATAAATCTGCATTATTTTTATTATAATGGAGTCTATGGGAGCCAGCCTTTCCGTAATTCAGAGCTTTCTGGATAACGGGTTTCCGGATAAGGGATCCCATACCTCTTTTACTATTTACATATTTAAAAAGGAATAATATTTAAAAGAGAAAGAGAAACAAAATGTAAATAGTAATATGCATCCTTCTACTGATGATGATCACTTAAAGGACCAGTAACTAAAAATGTTGAGGTCAAAAAAGCATTATAGCCACCTGTAGTACCTCCCCTTCCAGCACAATGTTATCTATTTTGAATGCTTTATTAAAAAATACCATAATGAATATCTGCTTCCAGTCTCAGAAATAGGGCGATATGGCGACATGCCCTCAGCTTTATCCTACGTGCACACTTTGTTTTAGTGTTACTGGTCCTTTTACTGATACCCTGGGACAGTGCACTGAGTGATCCTCTGCTTCAGCTTCTTCTTTATTTAACTCCTTCACAATGAGTAAAAAAGCCAACTTTTTGGTTAAAGTTTGGCTTTTCACTCTACTATCCACCCTGTGAAGAAACAGATACAGGTGCACCAGTCTAGGAATCAGGTACATTTTTGCCCTCACTTGGGTGGGGGGGCTAATATTTGTGGATTTAGACTTGCATTCTCTTTTAAAGGAGAAGTCTACCCTCCATGCGCTAAACTCCTCTCCCCTCCCCCCGACCTACCTCCACCCTGGGCAGATGCCCCTAAGTTGCTACTTTCCCCCTCAGCGCAAGTCCTGTACATTGAGTTTGCAGGCACCATCTTCTCTCATGCAGTCTTCTTCCAGGATCCATCGGCGTTTGAAAGAACATGCTCAGTAGGAGGTATTTGCTGGTTCGGCTCTACTGCGCATGCGCTGAAAGTCATGGGAGGAGTTTAGCGCAAGGAGGGTAGACTTCTCCTTTAAAGTATTCCTTAACCAGGAATAAGAAAAGATGATTCTTTCATGTCCCCTGGATCAGTTTTTCAAGGTACAAATGAACTATTCATAGACTTATACTAAAAAATCCCAATGTAAAAACCTAGAACGTTTAGTATCTCATGAGTAATGTGTGGGTCCTGGGTGCTCATGACCCAGACCTACAGCTCAAGGTGGAGGTATCTGAACAATAGAGAAAATGGCAGGCACTCACAGATCCCACAAAAAAATATTTAAAAGCATGTGGCTAAAACTCAGAGATACAAATGAAGTAAAGATGTAACAGGCTATAGTTCTTGTAACTCATGCTAACCAAGGAGCATTATTAAATATGTTGTTTACTCTGTTTAAAACATATGATTGTTTGCTATGTCTCACTCAACCTGGTTCAAGCAGTGTATGTGCCTATCAATACACTAACCTATACGACTGATCAAGTCCTTCTTTCCAATATTAATTGGGGCAAAGACACATGGGAAAACATACACATCACAAAATAGCAAAAGTTTCCGTGTCTGTGGCAGCTGGATGGAAAAAAAAACATGTATTGCCTGTACTGTTGAATCGCATAGTAGATTATAATTTTTAGGGGCTTGCTCCCAAAAAATACACCAGTTTATTAATAGTACAAACAGGCTATGTGCTGCAGAAAGTACAGTTGGATAATGTGTTGCTGAAATATATTTACTTATATTGATTATATTAATTATGGATGCACCGAATTCAGGATTCGATTTGGGATTCTGTGAGGATTTGGCCATTTTTAGCAGAATTCGGATTCGACCAAATCATCATGCCTGGCCGAACTGAATCCTAATCTTATTTTGCATCTGAAAATTAGGGACAGGAAGGAAAATCATGTAACTTTTTGTCACAAAACAAGGAAGTAAAACATTTTTTCCCAATTTTTCTCTTTCCATCCCTAATGCGCATATGCAAATTAGGATTTGGATTCAATATTTAGCCAAAACTTTCATGAAGGATTTGTTGATTCTGCTGAATCCCAAATAGTGGATTCTGTGTATCCCTAATATTAATGATACTATATCTGGAGTTACTAATTCCTTTAGAATATTTCTTTTTACAGTTTCATTGCAAGGTAGGGAAGCAGCCCCCCAAATTTTAATATAAGAAACAGTGAGGATATTCTAAGTGTTGAACAAATGCATGAATGATCCCAGTATACAGGGTCTTACATCCAATCCAAATATGGATTTACTGTACTTTCTGCTTAATGCCAAGCTTTGACTTTTTTAAATTATTAGGCTCTCTTTGGCTTAACTATTTAGTATTTCATTTTTGATTATGCAGAAGAGTGTTAGTCAGTTTGGGATCTACAAAGCAGTATTTGGGCTATTATCTTTGTCCAACATAAACTAATGAAGGAAAGAGACTGTGCTCTGTATATTTTCCTGGCATATAGCAAGGCCTGTTGGGTAATTCATTTAGGGTTATTTAGGATTACTACACATTTATGCAAGCGTAAGAACAACTAAAACTGATGGTTTTTTAATCATTTCTACATAAACACCCTACCTATAGATAAGCATGAAGTTAAATTAAAGTTAAATTAAATTAAATTAAACTCACTGTTCTGTTTTTTTCCAGGGGTTTACTGAATAAGAAGGGTAAACTCTCCCCACACAACTCATAAGAAAAGACTAAATTAATTTTTATAAATGGATATTGTTAACAAAAAAGTTTTGATGAATGTGCCAATTTCTTAAAATACTTTCCTAACTGACAATGTGTTATGTAACTCCTAGACACAGGTGTTACTTGTAAGAGTTGCATGAATGGATGTGTGAATGGTTCTGAAACCGCCGGGGTACAGATGTTACAACAGCATTGTACGTAGCAGACTGGTGGTGTCTCAGCAAGTTCAGTTGTTTTGAGTTACTTGTGTTAGATACTTTACTCAACTGTTATAAAATTCAAACTGCTTTATTCGATCAGGATTCTCAAGTTTGCATTGTAATACATCTGACACTGGGTGGTAATTAGTGATGGGCGAATTTATTCGGCACGGGCGAATTTGCGGCGAATTCCAGCGATTCGCCGCTGGCGAATAAATTCGTGAATCGCCAGTAAACGACGCGACGCGCATCGGAAACGACGTGACACGCCAAAGTTGACGCGATGCACGTCAAAAGCGTTCCGCGACTCGTTTTGCAAATTTTTCGCCAATTCGCGAATCTCGGGAGATTCGCCCATCACTAGTGCTAATGATATAATGTTATAATTAAAGGAAACACTTGTCATAGTAACAGGAAATATTACATTTTTATATATTTTCGTAGAATTTCATGGATAATTCCATGAATGGTAAATTTTAAATTAATTAAAAAACAAATAGGTTGAAAGGGTCCATATAAATTATCCTACAATGCTCATTTATGGAATTATTTATGAAAGGGTGAAGTAGCTCAACTGAATTTCCAATAAAATGAAAGCGGTCTAATCTGTAAAAAGTCCACCAATTGCGTACATATATAAATATGCATAAAGTTTGTAAAATATAGTAATTTATTTTGTCTCTGTAGTAGGAAAATGCATTTTTCAGTCTTTGGACTAAAAAACGTAAGTAACCAAACACATATGAAAAAGTCTTTTAAAAGTCTTGTTTATGTTTATGCCGAGAAACCATTGCACCGCACCAAGAAATATTGTGTATGGAAGTACAACATATTCAGTAAGTTAACATCTGTCATTTTAGCCAGAAATTTGGTTTAACAGTACATAAAGCAGGAGAAAAGGAATCCTCGATGAAAGGTTCATTGTAGTAGGGAAGCACCTCACCCATAACCTGAAATTCAGCCAAACATCATGCAATTACTTTTAGGAAAATTTCGACCGTAGTAGTGACTAGATGCAATCAACTCAAGTGTAAATATAATAATAAACTTCACATTTTTGTTATTCAGAGGTTAGGGCAGAGATGGCATTTTCCCTGCGACATCAGCACAAAGGGGACAAGAATGAAGAACAATTCTGTTAAAAGCATAAAAGGCATAAGGGCTTGCATATACTTTACTAACCTATACTAGTGCTCCATGCTAGTTCGCTGCAGCTACTTTTGTGCATAAGGTACAGTAAGAAGCATTGTCGTCATTCCTGTACTTAACGCTTGCTGTGACCAGGTTATAAATATAATGCTGAATGGTGTGTAAGTGCTGCTTCTTAACTGGAAGGTGCAAATGTTACCCATTTACTAAGCCAATGGGGCAGATTTAATAAGCCTCAAATTGAAAATTCGAATAAAATTTAAATTTTTAAAATTAGAATTTCAAATTCTAATTTTGGGCTACTTCGACTATCGAATAGCCCAAAATTTGATTTCAATTGAAAAAATTACCACGTAGAACCTGTCCTGAAAATTTTTCTTTCTTATTTTAGCAATTATGCTGAAATTCTGGGAAAGAATGTTGCATTATGGGTAAAATGGATAGTTTTGTGTGTGCAAATTCCACTCTTTTAGTCAATGTGCTGTTTTTTTTTGCTATAGATACTAGCTTTTTTCAAGAATGCAAGATAAACATATTAAAATCTTTATAATGTTCTTGAATGTCTAACATCTATCCACTCTGTATGTTGACCTCAACTCTGACACTCATATATAGGTTTGTGGTAGAATAATAGCTGTAATTCAGCAACAGCTGGAGAGTTGTAGGTCAGACATGCCTTTACCTCAGTTTGTGGTCCTTGACTTCTCTAAATCCAGCAATAAGAACATAAAGCCACAATTTCTCTGCCTTAAAGATTCCCAGGTTCTAACCAAATTTCTTGTATAACTCTTACAAATCTATAGCTATATATTTTCTCAGGTCTGTCACTTTCTACACTGTCCACAAGCCAAGCAACCAAAACCCACATTTGATGAGAAACATGAAGATTAACTACTTATCCAAGTCATTTCAACTATTTGCTGGTCCCTCACTCAATGTATAACAGGGTATCTTCAACAGAGTAGTAGTCCCATCCAGCCACAAAACTTCCAAATCAGCTTTAAAGATAAACTCTGGAGAATCACAGATTGTTCAAGTTCCTGATAAAGGATATTTATATCCAAAACATGGTTCTCAAGAGTTTATCTTTAAAGCTGATAAGGATGATTTTCCATCCTTAGCTATACATACATCTATCTATCCATGAGTTCCCATGCATAGCAGTCTTTGATTTTCTTCTCCTCATATTCCAAGTTGTCCTTCTGGTGGACGTTTCTCTCCATCATGACAATGCCTACAATCATAATCCTCTGCACTTGTGCTTAGCAATATATAAGAGAACTTTAAGACAGTCTTTGTCTTAAACCAACAAACTTAAACCAACCTCACTTAAATATATTAGGTGTTGTCTTTCACATCATGACCATGACTAGTTTGTCATTTCGGGGATTGCTCCCGTGTTTAATGTCTGTCCAACAAGACAATGTTTCGGGGGTGTACCCCTTCATCGACGAAGGGGTACACCCCCGAAACGTTGTCTTGTTGGACAGACATTAAACACGGGAGCAATCCCTGAAGCATTACACGTGTGCTGGATCCTTTTGTTGGCTGTCTAATATGGAGGTGCCGTCCTCCTAAATCCATGCACCGTGAATAATTTTGTTGGAGAGGCCAGGTGTGCGTGTGCATCTTTTTGCCTAATACTTTGTCATTTCCCCATACCACCACCTCAAAATACTGAGCCTGGTCCCTAACTTGGCAAAAAAACATGAAACAAAGACAGAAAATATGGTTAAGGGGCACATTTACTAAGGGTCAAAGTGAATTTTCGAATAATATCGAAAACCACCCAAAAAAATTCAAATTTCGAATTTCAATTTTTTTTATTCGAAATTCGACCAATAGTAAATCTGTCCCTAATTGTTTGTTCTGCAATAATATACTTTCATATGCACATTGGTCACATGTCCGGATGATCACCACTTCCACAAGCCTCTCTAACTCTAGTAAATCAAATCTTTTTTGACCCATCTAGGGTTGCCACCTGTCTGGTTTTGACCCGAACAGTCCGGTATTTTGAAGGGCTGCACGGGTCAATGCTTCCTGCCCGGTTTTCCAAATAAGGAAAACCGGGCGGGATTAGCTTGATTGGCGCCGTGATCGGCCAATCGGCGATCGTGGCGTCATAGCTCCGCCCCGTGGCGTCACGGGCCCGCCCCCCCTGTCCGGCTTCAGCCACAGGGGAAGGTGGCAACCCTAGACCCATCAAATAATCAATGTACCTCTGTATTATACTAAAATAATTTCTTTAGCTACCCTTTTAAACTCATTGGTAGTTGGAGACATTTCCCCTGCCTAATATGAACTGAATAGATTTATTGTGTTTCCAATGTCCTGCACTCGACTAACCTTTGAAACAGTTTTAAGTACTCATAAAACATTTTTTCTCCCCACAGCTGACTAGGACTGACAAATGTATTAAAAGTTTTTAAATATTATATATTATAGACAAGGAACATATTCACATCTAATTTGTACAGTTTAAAATGCTGAAATAGTTCACAATATATATATATATATATATATATATATATATATATATATTTGTTAATTATTGTTCCTACGTTTTTTAAATGGCTAACAATAAGGAACAAGGAACAATATTTTGCCACAAAAAAAAAAACCCAATGTAGTTCATTCTTTTGTATCTGAATTTGTCAGTTTATGTCAGAACTTTAAAAAATACATTTAACAAATACAGTTTTTCTATACAAATAATAATAATAATTTCGGCAGCTCTTTCATCCAGGAGTTGATTATTCGATGGTTCAAGTGAGCTCCAAGGAAAGCTAGAAGGTTGTACAGTTAACTCCCAGGGTGTCATTCTAAACCATACAACCTACTACCTCAACCTGGATGCACACATTTCCAGTGTAGTCCACATCTTCATTTCTTCTCCATAGAAAAAATAGTCTAAAATGTTTTACTTAATTTTTCTTGTATATTTCTTTAATAGATTATGCGGGCAACGAATAGGTGCAAACATTTTTGGCATTGCCCACTATGTTTCCCCTAATAATGCAGCTTAATTCATTTTTGCAATTTTCTCAATAACCAAAAAAATGGAAAAAGGAAGTTTAATTCCTTTTTGCCTTAAAAGTTTCTTTGACAAAAACAAAGAAAAATACAATTTTTTTAAAGACCTAATTGTTACTATACATGTTAACTTAAAAAACACCCCTTTACCATCTTTTAATTTGAACATACCAAATGGCAAATGTAATATAGCAATAAAAAATATTTTTATCTTTCTATATATGCTAAAAAATATACATAAGAAAATTGTGTTATCTGTATGTGTTAATACATTTTCTCCAAATGTGCGTCATTTTTAAATGCAACAGTTCTCAAACCAAATAATTACATTTAGGCAACATAGAATGTAGTTCTGGATCCATAATGACACAGACCCATAGAAACGAGCTTGAGCAAAGGAATTCACCACAAGATCGGATCTACGGGTTTATGTTAGAAGGTAAAATAAGCATTTTAAATGTAGAAATGTACTGTATCTTCTTTGAATTAATCTGCTTTTGTTTGGGGAAAAAATCAATCCAACAGTATCATATAGACAATATATATATATATATATATATATATATATATATATATATATTTATATATTTTTATGTGTTAAATAGTGAAAACTGAGAGCATAGATGGCTGCAAGAAAAGAAATTATTTTCAGAACTTAATTTGCAATGAAGAAACCAATCTACAGGCAGGCATAAAAAAGGAGTTGTTTTATTGTAAAATGTTAATGTTATCATTGTTCTATTTTCTACGTAGGACACACAATTTAGGTATGTGTGAAAGGCACTGGTTTATAAAAAAAAAAAGAAGATGATTGCAAATATTTGGTTTAACGTTATGGATAAAAAAGATAAATGAATAAGGTAAAGAGTAGAAAGGTTTTGATTTTTTTTTACTCAAATATGTACGGATTTTAGCCAAAATTATTTCCAAACTTATTGTACACAGCCTTTTACACTTTGATAATCTGGAGATTAAGTGCATCATATATATATCGATATTGCTGCTATTGAATAATTGTCCAACTATAGATCAACTACGTTGTATAAACTATAACCCTTAGTTTCTATGCAACTGCAAAAACAGTTTAGAATTGCCATGCAAGCAGGCACCGAAAGACTGTAACTGATGCAAAAACTCATTGTCACCACCCTTTCTCCCATTGTGTTGTACAAGGCATGATGGGACACAGCTTTAGAAAACTCAATAATGATCTGCAGCTTCAAAAAGTTCTTTACCCCTCCTTGGATCAAAAAAAAAGTGTAATTTTTCATAAGACCTCATCAAATAAATATTTCAGGCTCTCCCTTTTTTTAAAAACATAGAACGTAAAAACTTTTAAGCAGAAAACTCCACGCAAGCCCAAGCTTAAGTAAATTAACAGATGAGGGATGAAGGTGATTGTTTATTCCAAGGACCAAGAGGCATTCGTTCATCAAAATGTGCAAAAGTAAAAAAAAAATGCTCCAAATTCATTTTGAATCGGAGCATTTGTTGAACTTTGTGAAATTTGATTTCTGATTTTGATTTTTTTTTAAAAAGTGTGTATATATATATATATATGTATGTATATATATATATATATATATATATATATATATATAAATAAAACAAAGTATAACAAGCACAAAACATACTGGCAACACAAGAGTTCTCCACTGATTATTTTATGCAAAAACCTTTGGAGATGAATAATTTTGTCAGCAAACAGAAGGCAATTTTTCGATATTTGCATCTTAAAATAACTGCTTGATATGTCTATTAGGCCATTGCTAAACATATGTTTATTTCATTACCTTGGTTTGTGTCCAGAATGGAGGGCATCTGTCTTTTTCTTAAATTCATGCTTCTTTGTTTATGCACTGAAATCAGGAGAAAATTCTGTTAATAGTGCATAGAAATAAACACCACAGTATAATAATTAAAAAAAACACTAAACTTAAAGCATTGCTTTTTGGAGGTTTTTTTTTTTTTTTGCAGCGCTTGTTTTATGGCAACTTATACTTTGTTGTTGACTTTATTCCCAGATGATTCTGTTGCTATTTCTAAAGGGTAAAAAAACATCAAACGTTGCATAAACAAGTGAAATATCAGCTGCACAGCATGGTTTATTCATTCACAGTTAATCTATATTTATGGCACATACAGTTGTGCGAAATGTATATAGGGTAATATTTACAGCTACTCTCCTACCACCACACACACACCTTTTTAACAACCATACAAAGGAAACTTCATGTTATAACTGAAGAGTCTCTGTTATAGATAATTTGCAGAAATATTTGTCAAAATCAACTGCGATCAAAGGGGGGGGAAAACATGCAAAATATAGCAGGAAATGACGTCTTTGCCAAATGAGAAGGTGCTATGTGAATTTATGGAATTATGGTTTCCACTGACACTTAGTTTTTTTTTTAACATTTTATGATATATTCATTTTAGTTTGCTTAGGACCCTATGCCTTCAGTTAAAAAAGTGACTTTCTACACGGGATGTGCCTGGCCTATTATTATTGTTGCTCAAAATCTACATGAGCTGCTTTAAAGTTTCACATGACATAACACAAAGAACCATTATTAAATATTTTTTATTACATTATGAATGCATTTATAAGTCGGAGGCACAGCTGCACACACTTTCAGGAACTTTATTTATTCTGGGTTTTTTTTCCCCAGTATCAGGATACAATTATTTAGTTTTTCTAAAATGACAAGTGAGAAAAAAAAAAAGCGAGATATAAATTCAACACAACAGCAATGACATCATTTTGCGTGCCCAGTGTTCCCTTTAAGGTACAAAACCATATTTTATGGCTTCATAAACATGTCACATAAAACAGACTGGATTAGGTTATTTAACAAACACCCTGATCCGATCCAAAATACTTTTAAGTTAAGTAAAAAGGAAATTGCTTAAAACATTAATATCATTCTTATATTTGGTGGCATTAAAAAGAAATATAACACAGAAGTTTACATTTGAATAAAGAAAGACATTATTAACGTTAGGAAATGACAGTGAATATATAAGTTACAACGTAGGTTGGGCAACAGTATAAAGTTTTAACAAATATAAAAGCCCCTCAGGTTTGAAGAGAATTTTTACAAACAAATATCCACGCTCAATAAAAAAAGAGCAGACAAAAATACATAAATCAAATATTATACCTGCCTTTTATCCAATAGTAAAGGGTAGAGTCACATAGGTGCAAATGAACCATTAAAAAAAAAAATTGAACGCAATGGGGCGGAAGGTTAAGAATGTCCCCCACAAAAATCTTGACACTTGTCTTGATATTAGAACCTCACTCTTTTGGTTACATTTTTAACCTCCTTCTTAAAAAAAAAATGACCATGGCACATGAAGGTTTTTTCCCCCCATCTCGGGTCTTCTCAGAATTCCAGGCACAAAGCACTGCGCAAAATCTGCACCAATCCTTGCCGCAAGAGCCTGAGCGGCGACGTAGGTGGGAAAAAATCCAGAAATTACTTTGTAGCCGGCACTGACTTTTAGCTAAAGAGAATTCACAGATCTGCGGGAGCAAAGGGGTCAAAGAGGCAGGGTGCCAGTGTGCTGCACTGTGGAAAAATGAGCTCATGTTTAATGCTGTCACCCCATTTGCCCGCTTTATCAGCCGGCTCTTTACAAGACCAGAAGAAAAGTTTCTGCTACTGAAACGGTGTGAGGATTCAACGAGATGAGCAATGCACTGAACGTCCGGTTTT
Organism: Xenopus borealis; assembly: GCA_024363595.1. Taxonomy (NCBI): domain Eukaryota; kingdom Metazoa; phylum Chordata; class Amphibia; order Anura; family Pipidae; genus Xenopus; species Xenopus borealis. The sequence goes on along the minus strand of CM044433.1, from coordinate 21,955,348 downwards.
ACTTCAAAAATTGGTTATTAGTAGCTAATATTGCTTACATTGTCCTTTTCTCATATGAAGATAAGCAGCAAAAATTTATCAGGCGTGAAAGGGACAGCCTCCTGGTGGCCTGCCAAAAAAGCCAGAATAAAAAGCAAAGTTGTGCTTCAAAGCTGAATCGCTTGCTGAGTCTGGCTAAAGTCAAGTATTACGATCCGCCATTTTCTGAGCCATGAAAGAAAAAAAAAAAGTCAGCACGGGTGCTGCTTTCCATGTCCCCTTGGCACCAACACAAAATCACAACCGAGGTCACATGATCCTCTGCCAAGTGGGGAGTGCATTCCCATAAACCATTCTGCTGATATTACGAAGGCTGCTATTGTCTAGCTTTACTGTATACTCCCAGCTCAGCCCACTCTTCATTAAATTAGCTGGGAACGAAAAAAAAAAAAAGCATCACCTATGGGGGTTGGGAGTCATGGAAACGTCTACCTGGCAAACTGCCCACTTTCTCTGCCCATCAGACAGGGATGGAATAGTGGCTGCTTAATAAAATGATGACTAGGAATGTGGAGTTGTCCTGAGTAAATCTGATTCATTTGCACAGCAACTTCACAGAAGAAGAAAAAACAAAACAAAACAAAAAGAGAGAGAAAAAAGAGGGAGAACCCCCTTTTTAACTGAACACTGCCAGCCAGGGTTATAAAATCCGTCTTTGGAAAGTCCCCCCCCCCCCCGAATAAAAGAAAGAGTAAAATAAAAATCTTACAGGACTTTGCAAAGTATTAACCTCTTTGCTGCCAGGGTTTCCTCACATTTCCTACACTTCTTTGCTCCAAATGCAGATGCCAAGTTACCTTGTCCTGTGGCAAGGACGATGCAAAAAGCCAATGAACCCATCACCGGCTTTCCTGTCCATGAAAGAGTTAAACAAGACAATGATCTCCTCTCTTTCTCTCTCTCTCTCACACATAGAAGGAGTGATTTGCAGAAGCTGCCAATAGTTATTCTTTTCAGAGTTGCTTGGGTATTGTATAACAGATCCCTTTTCAAATCTCATTTGGTGTCCTCGGAATTCAAATTCCTGATAGTAGGTGCACGGCAATAACCAAAGGCATAAAAAAAAGTGTACAGAGAGTGCTGTAAGCTTCTCCAAGTAAGTAAAAAAAAAAAGAGAATTCTGAAAGGCTTCCAACACTGCGATGGGCTCGTAAAGCCCCTCCCTCTCTACTGTAAGTTTTAAAGTACTCGTTCCTTGAAAGAAATAAGTACAAAACTTTGACTTAAGGAAAATGATTCATAGCAAGATTTTCTTTCTAGGATTTGTAAGAGCACAACGGCATATTAGTAATATACTTTTTGCAGATTTCAAAGTGATAAAATCAAGCAGAAGATCAATTAGATCAGTTAAAGGACTAGGGGCTGCTTTTTTTTAAATATATATATATATATATAATGTTTTCCTTTTCTGCCCTGATGAGGCTTCCAGTTGGGAAACTGAAACATTGAGTAATAAACCTTGCACCCTTATTTTTGCTTTTAATAAACCCTTTAAGTGCAAATTTGCTTATCCACCCCAGTCTGGCCTCTTATTGATTGTGTGCACCTCCCTTGGAAAGTTATGTATGAATATTCCTGACATTTGTAATGGGTGCATCATGATATATCAAATAAATTAATGTTGAAATGAAAATGAAAGTAAATGCTACTTGAAAATAAAAAGAAGTTTGTAGAGGAATGGACTTTAAATAGGGGGGGGGGGGGATAATTCTGGCAGCTTAGATATGCTGCTGTTCTTGTTTAACTGAGGTTTGTATATCAACTACATATTATTAGAAATTACTTTATTGATGCTAAAAGTTAATGTGTGTTTGTTACCGGCTCCATGAAATAAACCTCTTATTTTGCAGGTAAAGGAAACCTAGAGATTTCCAAGTGCCCCCATGCTGTCTTATTTATGTTTTCCTTGTGTAGCAGATGATTAGCTGTCTTTAACCATTGGGAAGTGGAGTAGAGTTGGCCAGGCGGGGGGTTGTCAGCCTTATTTCTGATATTTCCTATGAGGCAAACTATACCAAAGTAATTATAGTCCATGTAGTATAGCCTAGAGAATACATTGAAAAGAACATATTACAAATACAAATATTCGTTATAAGCTAAAATAATTCATATATTTTAGTTCCAATGGTTTCTAGGGTAGCAGACACGTGTGACCATGGATGTCCAGATGATAATGCTCTTGAGCGAAAGACACTAAAGCTGTATTAATCCTCTGGGCTGAGAACATGGAAATCTGGTGTGAACAAGTACTGGATTGCAGAAAACCTGCTAAGTATAATATAAAGTGTGAGGGCAATTATGCTAATTATGGTAAAGTTTTCAAAGCTAAAGTAGGGCATAATTGGCAAAGCAGATGTTAAGATAGACCTGAACTTATCTTGGGTGTTTTCCTTTCTATACTACACACTGGCATCCTCTACCATAAAAGAAAATACTGATGTGCACAAAGATTGCCCAAGGACACATCACTTATACTTATTACTTATAGTTTTGGCAATGAAGGTAGTAAAAGCAAAGGTGACCATATATGGACCAAATGGAGAGTGGGACAATGCATGGTACAGATTTTTATTGTTCCTATAGTTCAATGGCCAACGTGATACATCAACAAATGAAATTTTCATACCAGTCCGATCCCTGAATATGCATGAGATACTGATTCGTACAACATTTTTGGTAGACTATGCAGAGAACAGAAGATCCTTTACCAAACTCAAGTCTATAGTTGTCCTTATGTAGACCTTGAGTCTCCAGCATTATACATAACCAATAATGTGTATTAGTGTCTGTTTGAGCACAAACTAACAAATATAGAAAAAAATTGGAAAACCCTAAAGGTAAAAAATCTCTTCTATTCTACCTATATGAACAGTAAAGTATGAGGATATAGCTTGTTCTGTCGGCTGTCTCTGTATATTTGCACTTTCACATTAAGTTCCATACTGCTGTGAAGAAAATGACAATGTGTTTGTGAGAAAGGTATTTCACTGTAAAGTACATTCAGTATGAGAACTCCACATTTATAGTTAATAATACACATGTGCTTAGAAGAAAGGTCTTATGCAGTAGTTAGCAACTCCTCTGTGTAGTCAAGGGAATTGCATGAAAAATGAATATTATTTAAAAGTATTTCCATTAAGCCGAGTTAGAAGGTGTACTTAGGACCCAATCAATATAACATATTGAAATGTAAAATCTCTTTTAAGTGTTTGGGTATACTTTCCCTTTAAATTTGACACACCTGCAGTTCATCTTAATGTAGAAGAGTTATATTTTAAAGAGGTATACCTATAAGAATTTAGAGAGATCTAAAGTTTCAATCTGGTTTACTGATTGGGTTGATATAATTTAGAATTATACTGAGTGGTGTGTTTTTATCACTTGTTAGTAGAGATATGGGATCCGTTATTTGGAAACCTGTTATCCAGAAGGCTCCAAATCACAGAAAGCGTGTCTTCTTAAGACTCCATTTTATCCAAATAATCCACATTTTTAAAAATAATTTAAACTAAGATATAATTAATCCTTATTGTAAGCAACATCAGTCTACTAGATTTCCTAGTAGACTTAAGGTATGAAGATCCAAATTACATAAAGTTCCTTTACCCAGAAAACCTCAGGTCCCAAGCATTCTGGATAACAGGTCCCATACCTGTAGTATATGTAGGGTATACAATCCTAGAATGAAATGCCCACCTCCACTATATTATAAATAGCAAAAGACCACAAAGACTAGTTTACAAAACCACTTCTTTATATATAAATATTATATATACTGTGGTGAATGTTGTGGGGGTTCCTGAAGAAGGCTCTAGTGTGAGCTGAAGCTTTGAACAATAAATCCTTTTTTATTTTTCATTAAAACTTGATATATATATATAGGAATGATTTTGCACTTAGTATGCTTCTGGCCTAAGAAAATAAAATAAGAATATTGATGGTGGAAGACAAATAGGGCATGTACAGTAGAAGCTACATTTCCATATTCTATTCCATTCACACTGTTCCCAGAACAGCCATGAGAAGGTTCACTAGATTTCCAGTAAATTTGCTGAGGAGGTGTGCTACTATGCATTTGGTATCTCCTTGGAGTGGAGGCACTTCATCAACTGATCTACTCCCACTTTGGTCCCACTGCACTTGTGGAGACACTGAGATAGACCTCAAATAGGGAGACAAGCTCCTCCCTACTAAAAGGCCATGCCTGCAAAATAGGTTATGTGTGCTGAGTCAGTGCTTACAAAAGGGACAGATCTTGGGAGCATAGTTTCTTTGGTTGGTGGGTGATGTAGATTATAGATTAAATATAAAACAAAGCAAGAAATTGACATAGTCTTCTCCAGGTGTAGTTTTCAAATGCGAAGTTGCCCTCAGAGAGGTGAACGGTAGAGAAGTTGTGCTACCGTTACTTCGTCAGGCAAAGCAAAGTTATGCAAGTGATGCCTAATTTGCATACGCCTCCAACTTTAAATGGATGCATATGCTGCACCAACTGCATTATACTACACAAGTCCAGGAAAACATTAATAAATAAAATAAAGTTGTTCTAATGCCTTAAACATGTGCCCACTTTATAGTTGAGTTGCCATACATTAGGAAATGTAGGGGGGAAGGAGGGTTCCCTAAAAATTTTACTATCTTTTTCAGCCTCTCACCCGTAAAAAAGTAAAAGACGCCAGCATTTTTTGGGACTTTTTTTTATTTTTTTAAGAAACTCCTATCTACTTTATTGGACTTCGCCTGGTCTGAGGTGGTGAAGTCAAGTCTGGAGCAAGAGGTAACGTTCAGTAAAATCCGCATCTTAGTGAATTAGCGTAGATACATCCCTCCATCAGTGCGCTAGAGTCTGTCTACTTCGCTAGTGACCCTTAGTAAATCGGTGAAGTTCAGAAATGACGTCACGCAAACAGATTAGCTGTAGTGTTAGCAGCTTCATGCTTTAGTGAATTTCCTCCTATATGTTGTAGTGTTCCCCATCTGCTGGAAACCCCTCTATACAAGCTCGTGTAACCTTCGTTTTGAAGTTGGAAGGTACAGCCATTATTTGCACATAAAAAGATATTTAAAAAATGTTTTCTAGCATAGAAGTACATCCTGTGTAAATAAATTCAAATAAATAATATCTGAATCTTGCTAAAATATGTAATTGACATCAAGGACAACTAGTTACGACAATCTATGGGGCCAAATAATTGGAATACTTAGGGGCACATTTACTAAAGGTCGAATTGATTCGAAATGAAAATTTTAATCACATTCAAATTTAATTTTTTTTATTAATTTTGGGCTTATTCGACTATCGAATAGCCCAAAATTTGATTCGAATTAACCAAATTTGAAAATTCGAATTCGACTTTCAAAGTACTATCCCTTTAAGAAAAATTAAATCTTAAAAGTCGGCAGGTTAAACCTACCGAATTACAATACAATCCGATGGGAAGCTCCCCTAGGATTTTTCTACTTTTTTTGATCGAATAAAAAAAAAATGGATCCATTGCTTAAAATCATTCGAACCGATCGATTCAAACGATTTTATCCATCAATCAAATTTTTAATGTTCGATCGTTCGAAAAGTCGAATTGCGTTAAAACTCGAATTCGAGGGGTTTTAATTCGACGTAAATTGGAGCGTCGATTTCTAGGGTTTTTTTAATCCCCCAAAATTCATCCCTTAGTAAATGTGCCCCTAAATCTTATGTTGAATTGAAAATTATAAATCCGGTATTTAAATCCAATTTTGTAAGTGTTATATTTAAAATATTGTTATTAATTACATGTTTGGGACCTGTTATCCAGAATGTTTAGGACCTGGGGTTTTCTGGATATTGGTGTTCTATAATTTGGAACATCAGATCTTAAGTTTGCTAAAAATCATTTAAATATTAATTCAATCCAATAGGGCTGTACAAGGTACTGTTAATATAGGGATAAAGGAACTCATTTAATTAATTAATCAGCGCTACGCAACAAGTTGGCGCTATAGAAATACATGTTAATAAATACATGTTAATAATAATTATTTGATTAAAATGAAGTCTATGGGAGATGGCCTTCCCGTAATTTAAAGCTTTCTTGATAACAGGTTTCTGGATAACCTGTACATGTTCCTCATATTTGGTGTATATATATATATATATATATATATATATATATATATCCATACAATATTTCTGCAGTTAAATATTTAAAAAGCCAGACCTACCTCAAATCCATTCTGCATCCTTCTTTAAGCACAGACGTAATATATGATTCTCTATTCTATGGCTAAAATCTTCTTTTTGCAATAAAAGCTAAACCAGAAACAATTTTTACTAAGACGACCCATCAGTTTAATGACTGTGCAAAGACAAAATGAACATTCTGAAGTGCAAATATTTGTATTTCATTTCAGAAAATTCTCAAAATGAATAATAGGTGAAACTGAACGTGGCACATTAAAATAAAAGGCTAATTCGGAATCCTGTTTAAATAATAATCTAACGATTTTACTGTAACTAAACAATTCTATAAGTCTGGAGATCCGGTTATGCAGATGTGTTTTATTGCTGTGAGAAGTAGCTGCCATATTCTTTTCTCTGCCAGAGTAAAACAAACGATTTTCCATAAACCCCAAATGGAATATTGATTCTGGGCAAAATACCATGAACTAGATGAAAATTCTTCTGTCACTTTCCTAATCAATATAGTTTGGGAAGCAAAATAACATTTAAAAATAATTATTTTGTTTAGCAAGATATGAAATGTGAAGAACGTATTATTTTCATATGCCTTCACTGGCCAGTGGATTACTTTAGGGATCACAAAAGGAGGCTAATGGAGAATTATTGTTAAAGTGATACTGACATGTAGTGATGGGCGAATCTATCCCGTTTCGCTTCGCCGAAAAATTCTTGAATTTCCAGCGAAATTCGCGAATTGGCGAAAAATTAGCGAAACGAGTTGTGGCATGTTTTTAACGCACGTCGCTTCGATTTCGTCTTTGACACATTGCGTTGTTTTCGCCGCGTGTTGCGTCATTTACAACGCACCATGTCGTTTTTGACGCGCGTCATTTTCAGTGCACAACCCGTTTTTTTTTTTACGCCAGCGAATTTTCAGCAGTCGAATTTCCACTGGCGTTTCGCGAATCGCGGGAATTTGCCGCAAATTCGCCAATCACTACTGACATGCTCTTTTAACCGTAAGGAACAGTGCTGCTACAGGTACAGGTATGTTATCTGTTATCCCAAAAGCTCAGAATTAGAGGAAGGTTATCTCCCATAGACTCTGTTTTATCCAATTTTTTCTTTGCAATAATAAAGCAGTTCCTTATATTTGATACAGACTAAGACATTATTAATCCTTATTAAAATCAGTCTATTGGGTTTATTTAACATTTATGTGATTATCTAGTAGACAGAAAATTACAGAAAGATCCGTTATCCCGAAAACATCAGGTCTCGAGCATTTGATTAAAATGGGTCTAAGGGAGATGACCTCCCTTGGAACTTTGCGGAAAACCAGTTTGTAGAAAACAGATCCCATACCTGTATTACATGATCTACAAACAAAAGGGCATTTTCTTCAGTTTAAGAAAGAAGAAAAAAAAATATTTTATTATGTGAAACACAAGATTTTTTGGAAAGTATAACTCTCAAAATTCCTCCTGCTGGTGGGGCCACCAGATGGTGGGAGCTGTACCTCGGTTACAGTTGGATCACTGATGGTGGATTTATCCCAGTAAAACAGCATTAACGTGCGTTGCCTCTCCCTAGAATTTTCCTGGAGTCCTGAATGGTGTTAGCGCTCTGGGTTAATTCAGGACACTAGGTGAAATATCTATGTTTAGTGGGGCTAAACTTCAGCATTGGCTTTAAAACTTCAATAAATTAGCCAAAAACCTGAACTGAATAATAGAGTTTAGTTACCATATTAGACAGACAGCTGGCAGGGAATATCCATCTTTTTTTTTTATTTCTTAAATGCATTATTCTTACTGGCAAGTTGCGGAACTTGAGGATTTCTAGTTTTTTTTTTTAACCATTGATTGTTTTTTCATCTGTTTCCTCTTTGTGGCTGCTAATTGTATTAACACTTCTTTAAATCTGTAACACATTACTTTTTTTTTTTTAAACATATATACATTTCTTGGGGTTTGGGCTTTTGTTTAATGAAATAAATCTTTGGAAAACAGATGAAATTTCTGGTAAAGTCTGGTTAAACCGCAAAATACAAGATTCAACTTAAATGCTAATGGGATGGGATTGGATATGTCCATGAGCTTTTTTGGAACACAAAATGGACATCTGTAGATTGTGCTCAGGGCTGGCGTTCAAGTGCTAGAATCATGGAATTGAGGAAAGGGAGGGTAATAACCATTCTTTGAGCGGTTGCAAAAGCAACTGAGTTCCACACTCTAATTCCTAGTGTCCAGTACATAGATGAATCTACATAGGGCCTAGACATATGTTTAGATTTTATTTTCCATTTGTATTCCATTAGTCACCCAATCCCCAGTTTATATATACAATAAGAAGGGTTGAGGTCTAGCAGCCCAGAAGAGGATGGTCTGGAGTGTAGGACCAGTTAAAGAGATACTGACACCTGAAATTAAACTCTTTTTTTTACATCTATTATAAGATTGGCTTTGAAGGCTACTTCTAACTTTGCAATAAAGTATTTGTATGATGCTTTTACATTACCTGTCTGATCCCCCATGTTCCTGTATGAAGGGGCTGCCATATTTGTGCAGTCTGTTAGCATTAAGAGTCCGTTAGCATTAGAAACTGTAACCAACAGACTAAGATGGGACAGTCAGGTTGGCAAAGTCAGAGAGTAAGAGAGAGAGGCAACTAACAATTTATACAAAAACAAACCTCTCAGCAAAAAATGATCAACATGACGTATAGGTAACATTTATGTACATTCATATGTTAAAATTCATTTTTAGTGTCAGTATCACTTTAACAGGTTTTTAAAAGAATGTTTCTAAAGCCTGTGTAGAGAGATACCATAAAAAGGGTTACACTGCCCTTTTAAGGAAAGAGTAAACATTTTGGAGTCAAAAGGGAATACAAGCATAACAAATACATAACTAAACTAATTTTAAACAAAGAATATTATATTAAAGTTATGGGAGCCATTATCCATACAGTTCTGAATTACAAGCTACTGGATCTCCCACGAACTCCATTTTAATCAAATGATTAAAAAATGATCAACAACAGTATCTTGTTATTGATCCCAAATAAATTCAAATTATTCTTTATTGGAGGAAAAAACATCCCATTGAAGTTAAAATGATTTTTTAGTAGATTAAAGGGCTCATTTCTTAAACCTGTATTTTTGCTGCTCGAGGTTTTTAGGGGGAAAACACCCTCACATTTTTAGAGATTTATCATACCCCAAAGCAGCTAAAAATCTGAATCTGAAAATACTCCATCTCAAACCAGCTGAGGTCATGTAGATCTCAATGTCAGATGGCCTAAAGTTGTTTTTTGACATTGTGATCTGTGCCCGATAATCATAAAAGGTTCATATGATAATCCGAAATAGCTGAGTTTTCACAATGAAAAATTTATAAAATTGAGTTTTCGGAGAGTCAAACGTACAATATGAATTGACACCTGATTTTGTTGATGTCTTGATGCTCCAATTTTTTTGAAAAAAAATATTGATGAATGAGTTAAATTCATGGAAGGGAGTTAAGTCAACTTTGTTTTCAGAAAAAAATTTGATAATTTAATTTTAATAAATCAGCACCTATGGAGACCCAAATTACAGAAAGACCCATTATTCAGAAAAATTGTACAAGTTTGGGACATGCTATCCAGAATGCTTGGGACCTGTCCCAAGCATTCTGGATAACATGTCCCAAACTTGTACTATCAGAATGATGGGACCTTTGATGTTGATACCTGCTGGGCTCCCACTACTACATTGGAACTTGTGCACTTTGCACTTGCTTTGTAATGAGCCCTCATGCAAAAAATAATACTCCAGGTTTTAGCCTTCATCTATAATTATTTAATAAAAAATAAAAGTTTCCCTTAAAATGTGAACTATTGCTTTGAGTGACCTCTAAAAGAGCAAAATAAATGGACCTTCTTGGTTGGAGCATTTGTCTCTTTATGGATCTAATAAATTGTTAGACTTGTGTTTTTAATATTGTATATTACTTACTGAACCATCAACATAGGAATTTTCAGATTTCTTTGGTTCAAGCTTATCTTTGTGGTCCAAAATTTAGTTAGATCTCTTGATGGCAAATAAGATATGAAAATTCTGTCACTCTACTGTTGTTTCAGGACTGTCCAATATAGTTAATAAGCTTAAGGTCTTTCCTAAGCTGTACAAATACCTTACTGATTCTGCCATTTCTTTTTCTTATTATGTACCTTAACTATTCCTAAAATCCTCTTACAAGAAATCAGCAATTAATTTTGCCCTAGCCTCGATATGAATCTTTGAATACTACTAATGGTAAAGTATGGGCAATTTAATTATATCCATTAATGGTTGCATCTTGCTCTTTGTTTAAGATAAGCTATAGTTCATCCAGATGAGTGGTTGTAGGCCTGTGTTAATGGCAGTACCGTGTGTTCCACTCTCTAGATGTTAGGTTTTAACTTTGTTGCAAATATGTATCCCCTTTTTCGTCACAGTGCTACTTTATACATGGAGTCTTTGTTTCCTTCTATGGTGTGATACCAGGAGTAACACTTGAAAGAAATGGACATTCCACATTTGTATTATAATTACAAAAAACCCTATTTAAATTTTGTGGAGGTGGTGATAACTTTGTGGGTGGGTGTTGGCTACCACTTAGCACTTCCTGTTGTACACTTAAAAGGTGTTGATTGTTAGTAATTGTTCACTTGACAAAGGGCCCTTGAAGGCTCGAAACATGTTGTACTAATAAAACACGATTTGAAGCAGTTAATCTGCCAGTTTGCCTGTATCCTGTACCCTTTGCTTTTGGAATTTACATGCAACTTAGACGGAGTCGCAACACAGGATTTCAAGGTTAAAAGAACTTAATGTGCAAAGTTTAAGGATTTCCAGCCACCCTTTGAATTAGAAGAAATCAGCAATGTTTATAGAAACAAAGTCAAGGGTGCAGGACCTGATTGCATTGGCAAAGTGACCTCTTGAACAAGTCAAACATGACAAATATCAAGCAAAGCAGAAGATGTTCCTTACAACCATATATAACATTATACGCCATGTCTAGCATAGTTGTCCCTGTACTAAACAAAATTCCACAAAGGGATGTGAAAGTGTAGTGAGTCTTTAAGACAATGTGATATTTAATTCTGCTTAAATGATCTTTAACAGGAGATCTTAGCCTAATGTTATCTAACTGCAACACATGGAGACAACTATGGTTCTGAAGCTGTTTTGTCATCTTACATTAGTTAAGAAATGTATTGAATAACAACATATGCTTATTCTGACATAACAAATAATGAATGTGATACTAAATATACTTGAAATTCCTCCATGATCAGCTTTTTGGCTCTTGTTAAGCTCTCTAACGTATTTTCTAACATGGCTGAACTTAGACCTTCTTTCTTCCCAGAAGACAATGCCTCCATGCATACAGTTCTGAAAGGACACAGTCAGGGAGTCATATGAAACTTTGCCATGAAATTCAGCTCCAATATGGTGCTTGGTAAGAAGGGAGGGGCAACATCCAATGACAGTTTAAGCCCCTTTTCTTTTATTAGCACTTTGCCCTTATGTTTTGAATTATAGCAAAGGCTTTGTAGAGAAACACAAGGGAAGATGTTCTCTAAATTTGTAGCAGTATGTTGTTATAAAATAGAAAAAGCTTGTTCAGAGTGGAGCCCACCCACAGAGCTATGAGACTGGACTTGTCAGTTATGTTTTTGTGGGCTTGCTGTGTAACAACCATTAATGGAGAGGTGTGGGCCTTCTGCTTTGACAGAACATTTGAATTTGCAGCCCGGCACATGACTGTATTTTGTATTCACAACACAAGTAACCCTGTGTTTCTGAATGCAAGGCTGATGATATTCTTTGCCAGCTTCCAATCAGGTATGAACCAGCCTGCTAATATTTTGCACCCCCTTCCCTACTTAAAGTGAAAGTCCCACCTTTTATTACTCATTTATATTGTTGAAGCAATACATCTAGTAAAGAAAACTAAAACTTAAAAAATCATTTGAAAAATCATTCACAGTCAAAGCATTGTCCATGTTTTGGAAATTTGTAATGAACACATTTGTTAAGCACATGTGAATTAGGAATTCAAATGTTTGCACTACAGATGAATGCTAGGACTTAGCATCACCTTAGCACTCAGATATTTTTTATTGTAATCATATTGTGCGCTCCCTGATATAATGGAAAGCGGTTATCAAGGTAGCATCATATCTACCATGATGCTATGAATATTGGACAATGCCATAGAATTGTTTTCTGCCTGTAGTAGACTGGTCAAAGCTAATCATGGGTTACTGCTCTGTTGCAGATTTGCCCAGTTTTAGTATAAGCCCAGTGTTAGTATAAGAGACCAACTGAGCTTGGCCAGTGTTGACCAACGCACCTTGATGGGAACAAATGGTGTTATCTCAAAAAAGGTCAACATTTAAGGCTAACTTATTAACGCAGCTGCTAAACTGCTCAACTGCAGTTGGTCATAACATCCAGTTCTTATCAGTCTACTACCATTTGGATAATGAAAGCAAATATCTTATAGGTGGCTCTGGGCAAATGTTCTTTTAACAAAAGGGAATATCTTTAATATTCAAAGGTGTCAAACTGATGATAGCAGTACTCATTTCAACAAAAAAACAAATATATCCTCAGGAAGAATAACCTCTCCTACCCTGAAAATTAATAAGGCAGGGCACACTTTCAATTAAAGAGAGAAGATACATCTACTTAAATACAAGTCAATTAAAACAATTACATTGCAAATGCAAAAGTGTCCGTAAGAAAGGACACAACAGTCCTGGAATGTGTGATGTGGGATAGGTTTCTGGATATAATATTTGCTTAGAGCACAGATTTATTTCTTAGCTTAAATGAAAATGACTTGTGGCTACAGGATGTCTGGATCTTATGGTGCACCATATGGAACTAAACTTTTCTGTTTAGCAAAAACAGTGAGAAAATGTATGATGACAGTGCACATTTAATTCAGGAACTGCTGGACTGTTCTCTCAAAGTATACTGTGCCATTGTCCTAATATTTAAAAATGTTGAAGATATGCATTAAAAATACAGTTTTTGCACTGAGCTTGTGACATCAAACAGAATATTCTTTGGGTTAGACACCGTGAAATGACAAGATGAAGTTCAGAGGGAGGAAATCCTTAGGATTTATGAACAAACAACTGAAGGTCAGCTATACAATATCAGATATTTAGGGAACTTAAGTAAAGGTAAGAAAGCTGTTTCTTATATGTTAGTCTATGGGTTTATTAAAGTATTTACACCCTGAAGGAGTTAAACCCATTTTATGATTTACATATTTCTCACTTAATTACAAAGTGCTAAGACTGAATAAGATACTGTGTCAGTTCCTCAAGGGGGAAGATTTTAGTTTAGTTTGAGGCTGATGGTGAGTTCTTTATGGAGAAATACAGGAATGGAATCCTAGAGGTATCGAACAGAAAGAGAGAAAGGTTTATGGAAACAGATGTGGATCATGAGAAGTTGGTGACTAGGAGAGGGATGGATGAAAAGATGAGGAACACATGGAGAATGAAGGACAGAACTATAGTGAGATGCAAAGGAGTAAAGCATTTTTATTGTTCAGAGAAGGATTTTGAAAGAATTTATGGTCCTACCAATGAGAATGGTTAATAGAAAGCCAAACACAACAACGAATTGTATCAGCTGTATAAAGACCTTCCACTAACAGATTATATTAAACTCCAACAGCTGTGGAGGACAGGACATGTGGTTTGGATCGATGAACAAAGGATCCCAAAGAGAATACTTAAAAGGAATATGGATGGTGGAAGACCAGTCAGAAGACCTAGAAGGAGATGGACTGACAAAATCAGTAAAGATGCCAGAGAACAATTAAAGATATGCAACGGGAAACAGGCTGTGATGGACAGGGATGGATGGGGCAGGAAACTGAAGGAGGCCAGGCCCAAACTGGGCTGTAATGACATTGGAGAGAGAGAGAGAGAGAGATAATGATTATGTAATTTATCATTTGCTTAAAGTTCATTCATGATACATTTTAGCTGTGGAGGAGAGACCTCTTAGGTGAAAACAAGAGGACTCTAACAGTAGAGCTTAACGTATTTTGAACAGGGGAGAGGTACAAGTTTGGGAGGCTCATCTGAAGTAAGCTGTAGTTATCTAGCTGGGATAGGATGAGCACACCAGTGTATGTCTTATTGTGGAAAAAGAAAAAGGACACATTTTGTCAATATTTTTAAGAAAAAAAATTGGCATTCAGACATATAGGGGTAGATTCATCAAAGAGGGAAATTCCGCCACTCTCCATTCATTTCTATGGGAATTTGAAAGGCGTATTAATCAAAGGGTGAAATTTCACTTCACCCATTGATTTATAGGCCTTTCAAAATCCCATAGAAATTAACTGAGAGCTATGGAATTTCCCTCTAGTGGCGGAACTTCACTCTTTGATGAATCTCCCCATCGAGGCAAATTTATTAAAGAGTGAAACTTCGCCAGCAATGGCTTTGCAGCCGTTGCAACACTTCTCCAGGCGGAATTCGCTCAGACAACACAAATTTACTTGTGAGGTTTCGTCCCGGGTGATGATTGCGCTCAGACTAATTTGCATACGGCTGGAAATTTATCAGCGACCATTATTTTGTGTCTCCTTTATCTAAAATGACCAAAAGATAATACTAACCCGACAACTGATTAATGAGTGATGAATTAAAAAGACAATGGGCCAATGGCTTATCAAATGAAAATGTATAGATGACATTTAATTTGAGGAAAATTGGATTTTCTCCTAATTCAGTTCCAGCTTTTTACCCATAGACTTCAATGGAGTTTTCACTTGCTAAACAATAGATAAGTTTTCTGAATTCAATTGCATTTCAAATTGAATCCCTTCCATGAGTTTCCGCTTTTTTCTCACGAAACTGAATCTGGCCCATTGTGTGATGAATTATTTGCTAAGACTGTTGACAAATAATGATAATGGGCCATATTCAATTCAGTGAGAAAAATGTTTATCAAATGAAAAATGAATGAACCTGATTCAATTTAAGATGCAATTCAATTCGGAAAAACTTATTTCAAGGCTTATCATGTAAAAATTCTATTGATGTCTATGGGGAAAAAACTGGAACTGATTTGGAGAAAAGTTCTTTCTCCTCAAATTGAATCTGATCCATGACTTTTCACGTGATAAACCATGAGATAACTTTTTCTCACTGAACTGAATCTTTCCCAATGTTGTCTATTCACAAAATGTAATACATTACTTGCAACTGATTTAATTAAATCATTTTTAAAATACATGGGACATATATATAAATGGCTGGAGTATTTACACCCTACTATGAGTGGCCTGTGAAATTAAAAAGTGCTCGGTGAAATTGATGACATCTGTATGTCTAAATTAGTAGAAAAATTAGAATCAGTATTCTAACACCCAGGTCTGTAATACCCAGACCTGTGCATAAAATTAAGATAAAGCCTATTTTAATGAGTTGGGTCCACTAATGTAAAACAAAATACAGGTGTAGGATCCGTTATCTAGAAGCCTGTTATACAGAAAGCTCAGAATTACAGAAACGTCATCTCCAACAGACTATATTTTAATTCCGATTTTTATAAATGATTTCCTTTTTCTCTGTAACAATAAAACAGTGGCTCATACTTGGTCCCAACTAAGATATAACTATCCTTATTGGAGGCAAAACAATCATGGTGAGTAAAATTAATTATATTTTAGTTGGCTTAAGGTATGGAGATCCAAATTATGGAAATAAAACCGCAGGTCCCAAGCATTCTGTATAACAGGTCTCATACCTGTACTTGCTTTAATCTCAGTTTTCAAAAAGAATTGTTTGTTATAATCCATTGATGAGGTATTTTTCCTAATCGTTTTCGAAAGTCCAAGCAAGCAATGACCTTAGCAGACCGGAAAACAAAACCCTCCACTATATTTGAAGTTAATTTTCATGTTTTCTTTGTTGCATTTTATTGTGTAGTCTCTTATGTCTTACTCCTGAACCAGCACAAAGTATAAAAGCCATTAAAAGAGCTATGTTTAGAGAAGGTCAGATAAGGTGATGTGGTTTCTTTTTCAACAGTGTGTTTATTTTTATTCCTTTTAAATGTGGCTGTTTGGAAATGTCTGTACTGCTCCAAATAGGTACAAGTAGAAGTGTGTGTGTGTGTGTTTTATTTACTAAAATACAATTCTTTACTAGTATGAGTTTATTGTTTAATGTAAAAATCATACAGTATACTTATAGATACATGCAGGTCTGGGCAACACTGGACCTAAATACTGGCCTGGCCAGGACCACTAAAAATGCAAGGGCTTTCTTTGCCTATAAATACTGTAACCCTGCACTGGTAAAATACAAAATAAAAATGTGTGTTTTTTTAAGAAAAACTAATATATTGTACTGTATATAAAAAATGCATTTTGCACAGAGTATAGCAGATAAGCTATTTAGAACACAGCAGGCATAATATTTAGAACAGTTGCAATGTCTCCATTAGGTCCTCTATACGTCAGATATGTGCTGTCAGACTGGTGGCTTGTGATTGGTTGCTATGGGTTAATATATAGGTTTTTCTTTTCTTGAACTTTAATATTACAGGTATAGGATCCATTATCTGGAAACCTGTTATTCAAAAAGGTCTGAAATACGGGAAGGTCATCTCCCATAGAACCATTTAAATTAAATAACTTAAACGTGTAAAACATATTTCCTTTTTCTCTATAATTAATAAGACTGTAGCTTGTACTCAAAGGAGTGGTCCACCTTTAAGTTGACTTTTAGTATGTCATAGAGGCTAATGCTAACTTTTCAATTTTTGTTTTTAAATTATTTGCCTTCTTCATTTGACTCTTTCCAGCTTTTATATGGGGGTCACTGGCCTCATCCAAAAATAAATATTTTGTAATGCTACAAATTTATATACTTTAACACTAATCTTTCTATTAGGACCCTCTTGTATTCATATTCCAGTCTTATTCAAATCAATTCATGGTTGCTAGGGTAAATTGAAACCAACATCCGGACCGCTGAAATAAAAGGCGAAGTAACTCCAAAACCACAAATAATAAAAATTTTAAACCAATTGCAATTTGTCTCAGAATACCTTAATAACTACTCTTTAAATCATACTAAAAGTTAATTGAAAGGTGAAAACCCCTTTAATTCAAACTAAGATCTAATTAATCCTTATTGAAGGCAAAACAATCCTACTATGGTTATTATGGGGCAAATTTACTATTATTCCCCAAAAATAATTAGTTTCTATTCGATATTCGATTAGCATTCGATTTTTGAATGTTAATCGAATAGCTCTAGGCTACCTTTTATTTGATATTTGATCATTCGACGATCGAATACAAACCTATTCGATCAGTCGAATAAATCATTCGACTGAACGAAGAAATCATTCGAATGATTCGTACGATTCGAACGATCGAACACTTCGATCGTAGGAATCCTATTCGATCAGGACTTAGTCTCAATTCGGTATGTCCAATCTGCCGAAGTAGGCAATCAAAGAAATGTAAAAAATAAAATCCTTCGCTGATCGAATGATCGAATGATTGAATATTCGTCCATTCGACTATTCGAATGTATTCGATCGTTCGACCATTCCCTATTCGATGATCGAATATGCCAAAATTCACATATTTGACCAAATGAAGAAATCCTACGTTCGAAATTCGATCGAACTTCGAATCCTTCACGTGAATTTAGTACACTAAATAAGTAGACTTTGGGGCAAATTTATTCGACCAAATTCGATAAGTATTCGACTATCGAATGCTTATCGAATTGTTTATCGATACCGATCGTTCGATTTCACAAAAAAATCGTGAAATTTCATTTGAGTGTCTGAAAAATTTGTACGATTCGAACGGTCGAATGGTATTTGTGCAGGACTTAGTCTCTAAAACCTATGGGGAGCTTCCCATTGGCTTCTATTGCAATTCGGTAAATTCAATCTGGCGAAGTAGGCAGTCGAATAACTTTAAAATTTTAATTCCTCGATCATCATCGAATGATCGAATTATCGAATATCCAATCATTCGATTTCACGAAAAATTTGTACGATCGTTATTCGATCGAATTCCATCGAATGAATAATTTCACGTGAATTTCGTAAAGAACTAGTTCTTTCTGTTTCAAAAAAGGTCACAACCTAGAAGGAAGCAAAAATGAAGGTATGAAATGGGCAGAACAGAACTAGTATACTAGGATATGTCTCTCTCTTATGCGTGTGTATAATTATGCAGGGGTGTGTTTTGCCATCATATGTGCTGTATTCTCATATATTTACTTTATTTTACTTTACTCATAGGAACATACACAGAGATGCTGTGCCAATGAGATGAGTTGAGAATCTGATAACTTTAAGAACCAAGAGCAATTGCGCTCTCTCTGCCCTAATGATGATGTGACCTTCTACTTTTCTGCACTGGAAAAGTGAGTGAAGGGGGAGAGGGACGGAGTCTTGTGTAACTTGTTGAAAAATTTTTATTATACACATCAGCCTGCAGGACTGAACTATTGTCAAACTCCCAGCTGAGAGGGTCTTATAGGGTTACAGGTTGAACATTCATAAACTTTTTTACATTTTTTGTCTGGGACCCCAGCCTAATGCTTGCCTGGGAAACTCTGAACCCTAATGCTGGTCCTGGTGAGGTTATACTTAAATATCCACTGCAGGGTTACAAGGTTGTCAACTGGATACATGCAAATTACCTACAATTTCCCCCTAGCTTAGGAAAGAGTAAGGCTTGACAGCATATCGGGAAAAATGAGGAGTAGCTTATGGGGCAAGAATGTATAAAAACAACAGATCATGCAGACAGTATAGATGTGCTTATGCCATATACACATTTTATCCAACTGGATAATAATGGTAATTAAGCTTCAAATTGTTTTTATCAGTTTTGTGATAGTGGGATGAGTGCTAAGACATTAAGAGCTCTAAGTAACTGTGGGTGTATACCATCTGGTCCTGGTGATTTACTTGACTTCACTTCCGTAAATCTCTTTAAAGTTTTTTTTTTTTGCCTTTATCAACCAAGTAAATATAAGATTAAAACATTCTTGGAGCAAGGAGATTGTGTATACAAAAGCATTAAAATGTATAATGCAACCCACAGTAAAAGGTACACATATTCTAAAATCTAAAATTTTAAATTCTTAAAAAATAAAACAGCAGCTAAAATCCTACAGGTAATGTCAAAACAATGGAAAACACCTGCATAGGTGCTAAAAAGTAATGCAAGTATGGGACCTGTTGTCTAGAATGCTCAGGATCTGGGGTTTTCATACAATCAGAGGCAGATTTACTAAGGGTCGAATTTCAAATGCCAAAAAAAATTTGAAATTCGACCAGGGAATAGCAGGGGGATAAAAAAATTTCGAATTGGAATTCGATTTTTTTTAGCGCAATTCAATTCATCGAATGATCGAATAGGGAAAATTCGATCGAATCGGTCGAATTCGAATTGAATTTTTTAAGCAATCGATCGATAATTTGCATATTCAAAATTCGAATTCGAATCTTTTTGAAAATTCGATCGAATATTCAAATATATGTGAATTTAGTCTGCCTCTAAGTCTACTAGAAAATCATGTAAGGGGCAGATTTATCAAGGGTAGAACTGAAAAACTGAATTTTTAAATTCAAATTCCGAGCTAATTTTAATTTACTTCGACTAGGGAATAGTCCAAATTTGATTTGAATTTGAAAATAATGTGAATATCGAAATTTATCATGTACTATCTCTTTAAAAATTCAACTTTGACTATTCGCCATCTAAAACCTGCTAAAATGCTGTTTTAGCCTATGGGGGACCTCTTAGAACCTATTCAAAGTCCTTTGGAATTCAATTTGAATGATTGAATACAGCCTATTCAACCAGAATTGTTTCTTACCAAGATTTGTTAACTAGCAAACTATTCAAATAAATATTCATTTCTGACGAATTACAATTATTATTATTATTAGTATTATTATTATTGTTGTTATTAACAATAATAATAATAATAATAATAAAGAATACAGACATGGGATCTATTTTTTGGAATGCTTTGGACCTGGAGTTTCCCACATAAGGGTTTGTTCATAATTTGGATCACAAAGTTTGCCCAACATTTTGTTTTATGTCAGTAACTTTTGCAAGAGGCATCTCTTAGATGCGAAATACCCATCATTAGTAGTTGCTAGGCTTTACAGGACATCTCCTTGATAGGAAAAACCAGGTGAGGGGTTTCGCCCATCACTAATTCTGATATAAATAAATAAAGCTGTTGTTAATTATTAATTTTCCTCATATAGTTTCCTTTAAGGCTATTGATCTTTTCATTACTGCAGCAAGGTCACAATAGGAAAAAGAAAAGTATGCAGATGGCTCTAGAGATGAGAAAGGGCACATGTTTTCACTCATGCCCATTATATTTAAACACATACCAACAACTTGTATGGAACTAAAGAAAGAGTACACCCAAATGCTGCTAAATGTCTTCAACAATAGAATGTTTATTTCCCAACTGGATCGAGCATGTTATCAGGTTTAAGAGGATGTGATACTGCCATTCAATATTTGTTGAATAATCTTTCATACAGATATTTACATTTACTGATCCAAAAAAGGCTTAGAAAATTATTGACTTACAACGTCTCAGGAAATTTCTGTATCTGTATTGAACCTGCAAATAAAATTAAAATCTATGATAAGAGCTGTATAATTAAAAGAACATTGCACAGAATGAAATCATAAGCTGGGCCAATATTTTGATTATAACCCAACAGGCCAAAAATCTGCATGCAAGTCCAAGCCAACTTGCCTTACCAGGTCTATTTAGAAATTGAGCAGATGTGTTGGAAAATCTGTTCAGCTAATGATGGCATCAACCCATGTATGTGGTCTACATCCAAACAGACTTCTAGGGTCCCCTGGTATCTAGCCATTAACCAACTGTCAAAAGACTAAATTGTGCTGTTATTGGATATCCGATTATCTGGTTGTGTGACAAATTAGACACAGATTTGAAAATCCAGGTGGAATAACCAGAACTGCCAAGTGATACTAGCAATTCCATCATAATAATCAGACTATTCCGCCAGAAAGACAAAGTACTACGTATATTGCATGATAAGAACATCAACAGTGCAGCCTATGATGTTGACCAGTGATCACCACACAACACCACTGAACTGTTATTTTTGACCCACCAGGATCAATTCTTGGTTAGTCCAAATTCTTGGTTGATGGCTTCATATATAAAATCAAAAAATCAAAGTAGGATGTGTTGGCATGATGTTCAGGTTTGCCTGAAACCTGCTGGACATGCTTTGGTGACATTGGACTTACATTCTGGTCCTATTCTTTTTGTTACAACTAGTGTCCATTTCTGAATTAATAAACCATTCAGAGTAAATACTGGTGATAAGGGGACAACATAATTCAAGACTGGCATTTGTAACTGTAGTTTGTCTTATTCCTAAAGGACATTATTGTACCTGGAACAACAGTTTCACAAATCTCCCACCCATCTCCTTCACTCTTTTACTATGGGGGGGAATTGTATTAAAATGTCAGCTGGGAATCCTGATAGATTAAAAGAAGTTTAAAATTCAATCCATTTATTTATATGCTTTTCTGACAAAAGTCCAAAGAATTGGCAGGTTTATGAATGTATTTACTGCTGTGATCAGTGTACCAATTAGTCAAAATATGTTTATCTGCTTTTTTGTATTTAAACTTCATTCAGTGCTACAGTTTTCTAGAACTCAGCAATAATGTAATGCAATTTAGTGGGTTTGTAAATTTGAATATTGCTGAACAGGGGGGCCAAGAGGGCCATGGGCCCCCAAAACCTTCCCCCATTTCCAGAAGTTTATGGAGATGACCAGGTGAAATTGGAAAGGGGAGAATGCTTTGTCCTCAAAGAAATAACTTCCCACGGTGCCTGCTATGGCTTACTACACTCATGCATACATTTGTCATTATAGTAAATAAACCCAGCTTGTTTTATAAATGCGTGATGCTTTTAACTACACAAGCGACTTAAATGTGTTGTTTTTTTGAAAGCAGTAAGTTAGACATTTTGCTATAAAATTCATAGCATTATTTATAGCATTCCTGTTACCCTAATAAAGTGAACAGCAATAAATACAGCCCATTAACTATTTACCAACTCACAGAACCTGTATAATATCATCATGGTCACTTTGGGAAGGAAAATGTAACTTGTTAAAATTAATTTCCCATTTTACAACCTCTGCTTAAAAAAAAAAAAGAATTAAAACAGCATTAAGTAAGAATTCCTTTACCCCACTCTATAATTGTTCCCAGTCCTTCATAGGGAATGAGAACGAGTAATCTCTTAATTCTTAGTTTTAAGATTTCTTCTCTGTTACCCTTCAATACCATTAAACTTCCTGTAATTGGAATATTGAGTTACAAACCCATAGCTGCTTGTTAAGCTGATGCTGTTCAGTATAGCGAATGAAAAAAAAAAAAAAAGAAACAAGTTTGAGAGTGAAAGGATGGCTTAGCTTTCATTATTTCTGAAGGGCTGATTAAAATTTCGCAAACGCACTTGAGATGGTGCACGTGAATTCTATAGAATAGGCCTCTCCCTGCAGGGGACATACATTATTCAAAACAAACCTTAATAGAGCGGTTTTGTACTGCAATAATGAGATATTGTTGGATTGTCCATTTTAGCCAATGTAGCGGCTTCTTTCAACTTCTATATGCTCAGGTAATTAGAAGTTGTTTTGGGGGGGGGGGTAATCGTCTTAAAATTAAAAATGCTGCATGTGTATCTCTGTGTCTCACTGGATTTATAATGATTTATAGGTTGATTTTGTACCAACAGCATGATTTAGAAAAAGTTTTTCTAGAAATGCCCACAGTAAAATTATCATTTTGCTGATTTCCTTGTATGCACAAAAATGTTAACTTTGTAGCAATATAGAGAGAGACTTTTATAGCTTTGCTCACAAGCTAAAGACCCTGGGATTGGTGTATTCTAGTGTACAGAGGGTGATCCGAGTCTGTCACAATGCTTAGCTTCGTTAGATGGAATGTGGCTCATTTGTCCCATTCAGAGAAGGATTGGGAAGAATTCTAGGAAGTTGGTAACATTAATCTACTGAGGCAATCTATCGGGGAGGATTGATTCTAAGAGAAAAGAGAATGAAAGGAAGTTGCAAACAGTTAAAGCTGAATTGCCATCATGTGGCCCTCCAGCTGTTTTGAACAAATGCACTCAGAACTGTTAGGATGGCATTGGAAGTTCAGCAAGCATAAGCTCTGAAAATTAAAACAAAAAAACCCTAAATGTTCATCTAATAAAGTAGTGTTCCCCAACCAGTGGCTCACAAACTACATGCTGCTTACATCCCCTCGGATTTTGCTTCCACAGGTCTCAGAGCAGGTGCTTATTTTTGAACGCTTGACCTGGATGCAAGTTAGTTGCATAAAAACCAGGTGTACTGCCAAACAGAGCCTCTTGTGTGCTGCCAGACCACATAGAGGTTTCCAGATAACCAATCACAGCATTTATTTGGCAACCCCACCCCAGAACTTTATTCATGCATGTGTTGCTCCTTGACTCTTTTTACGTTTGAATGTGGCTCATGGACCTTTTTTGTTCTTGTCAAGGATGTACACCTCAAATATATGGTGGCAACTGTTGATATGTTGACTAACTGAGCCCTGCCTTACCTGCCTATATTCTGAGAACAGGACATGTTTTAAACTCTGTATAAATAAAGTATATTTAAAAAAAATCTGAACAATCAGTTATCATTTTGAACTGTCAAAACACTGAAACAGTAGCATCCTGCTGGCTACATGTTCTTTGTCACCTTCCATAGAGTTTCTGTTGTGTACATGACAAAATTCCATCAGGTGGGAAGGTCCATTGCCTCGTTGGTATTCCCCTGTACTAAATATAGTTCGTTTGAAAATGCTTGAGGCTATAATGGTAATTTACATTTTAGAATCTGTTGTTCCCATAGTTGTTTCAAACCCTTAAAAATTCAGTGAGGGTCAGGTTGGTGAAATATCAACATTAGAACAATTATATTGCTTGTACATCTGTACATTTTGCCAGGTATCTTTTTTGAGCACAGGGGATTGGCCCTCAAATTCCTTTGTATATGTACAGGCAACATATTATTACTTTTTGGGATGATTGGGAGATTTTGGTTTTTGTGTCAGGGAGCTGTTAGCTGTTTACTTCCCCACTGTTCTGTTGATGGGCTGCTGGGAGGGAGGGGTAATATGACTCCAACTTGCATTTCAGCAGCAAAGACTGACTGAGGTCAGAGAACGTCACATGACTGGGGGCACCTGGGAAACTAACAATATGTCTAACCCCATGTAAAATTTCAATATGAAATATAAAGAATCTGTTTGCTCTTTGACTATGCACTATTGATTAACCAGTGGAACATGACAATTTGCTATTTTAGTGACTGGTGTTCCTATACAGCATGGTACGCCACACTGAGCCACCAGTACTGGGGAGGTTGTGAACTTTTACTAAACAACATTGTAAAGGCTGCCGATTGGACATCCCGCCTTAAATATTTATTTTCCTTGGGTTAGAGACCTTCTTGTGAGGCTCCTTCCCCGCTCATTGCTAACTGTTATGTTGAAGGATAGAAGTGTATAAAATACAAATGTATTCAGACGGGGCTGCACTGAATATAATGAGGAGCTAATGCTCAGAAGCCTCCACTGGGATGCCGACAAATGTTTTTTTCTGATGGAAAATCATTTTCATTTTTGCATCTAGTCTTACCTGTCTAGAAAAGTACTTTTATGCTGCATATGCTGAATATAAATAATGGTATAAAAATGTGATGTTCCTCTTGGAGAAAAGACTTATTACAATCATCCCACACATTTCTTTGACTAGCACTTACAGTAGTTACATTATTTTTCTGTGGCTGGCTTCAAAATGTACACATCCTAAATATTTGAAGGAGTCCAGGGAAGGAAACCCAGCTTTACTCCTAAAATATCACTTTTTTATGGAATACCTTTTAGGCTAAATCTTGCTTCCCAAAATACATTATATTTTAAAGGAAAATGTCACAAAATCTCTCTGCTTTATGCTTATGTAATGTGTTTAGTGCTGCAAAATTAGCTGCTGTCACTCAATAGGTGTGATTTTCATAAAATGATATACAGTATGTTAATACTATTGATAAACTTTCTTATCATTGCTAAATATCACAGTTTTTCTAAATATTGATAGATTATAATTCATAAATCCATTTAGAAATACTGATAAAGATAGGAGAGGTTGCTTGAACAATGCCTGTAGAGGTCAGATGCATTGATAGGCCATGCATTTTTCCAATTAAAAGTCTCAGTGACCCACAGCACAATTACCATCAGCCTTACAAGACTTAATGGACCCTCTCATAACATTTTACAGTGACACCCAGCATTAAATGGAATAGTGACTCTAAACATTAAATGGCACAGTGAATCCACAGTATTAAATGACCCACAGTATTACATGGCTTTGTGATCTATAGCATTAAAAAGAACAGTTGCCCAGACACAGAATCCAAAATGCAAAGTGACCAACAATATCAAATAGCAAATGATTCTCTGCATTAACAAGCACAGTCATCCCCACTTTTTAGTAGCATGGTGATTCCCAGCATCAAAAGGAACACCCCCCTCCAGCTTAAAAAAAAACACAATGGCCCAAAAGAATTATGTGATAATATTGGAGGAATCCAGTTGGAGTAGAGCTTACTTCTGCAAGAGAGAAGCATGCTCAGTGTTTAGTATTGAGCAGTAGAGTAGACTTATAGAACTGTGGGGCCTATACCTGCTCAAAAAATTTAAAGTAGGTACCATATATTACTCATCATTGAATTCATTGTAACTTACAAAATAAAGCACTACAGTTAATAATCTGGGGGCAATAAAGTATAATGCAAAACTGAATAAACATGTCCCAAAATATTAATAACGTAACTATACACTTTTAATAAAAGATATGCCAATATTTTATGTCCTGCTAATCTTGAGCAATATGAATACATATGAATGTAATTGCCAATATCTTTATCTGCTGGTTTGGATTTTCATAAAAGTATGAAAAAAATAGAATAAGAAATAAAAGCCAGTTCTATCCATAAATGATGTCACCCCAAGTACCACCTTAACTGACCTTCAAGTTTGGCCTTTAGTTGTACTTTTTTGACAGATCTCCAGCTTGGGAACAACTATCCTAGAATAAGTTACTAGCCTATTTCTTTGTGACTTGCATCTTTTGACATAGGAAACCATGTAGGGAACAATAAAAAGATAAAATTATTTATGGAATATGAAAAGAAAATATTTTTTCCAACTTTTGATAAATGTTCATCTTAAACTGGAGTTTATGCTGAAACACAGAGAATATTTGCACTCATCAAGAAACCATAGCAGCCCAATCATCCTATAATCCAATGCCTTCATTGGTCTTAGGGGCCGATTTACAAAATTCACGTGAATATATCGAAGTTCGAACGAATTCGATCGAATTTCGAACGTAGGATTTATTCGTTTGGTTGAATATGGGAATTTTGGCATATTTGGTCATTGAATAGGGAATGGTCGAACGATCAAATACATTTGAATAGAGTCAAATGAACGAATATTCGTTCATTCGATCATTCGACCAGCGAAGGATTTTAATTTTAAAGTTTATTCAATTGCCTACTTCGGCAGATTGGATCTACCGAATTGCAATAGAAGCCTATGGGAGCACTCCCGTAGGCTTCTGAGGCTAAGTCCTGATCAAATAGGATTCATATGATCGAAGTCTTCGATCGTTCGAATCGTATGAATCATTCGTTCAGTCGAATGATTTATTCGTTCAGTCGAATGATTTATTCGTTCAGTCGAATGTGGGGAATTATAGTAAATTTGCCCCTTATTGTCTGGAATTACTACAGGGAAGATTTACTATGGGTCGAATTTTAAAAGTAAAAAACTTTGAAATTCAACCCTCGAAGTATTTTTAAAGGGCTTTTTCAATCGAAAATGGACCTTTTTCGAACATCGAATAGGTCCATTTTCAATCGAATAAAAAATTGTTCGAATTGTTCGATTTCTCAGAACTTAGAAAACATTTCAGGTTCTGTGAGGTCCCCCATAGGTTAAAACGGCGGCTTTAAGCTGCCGAATAGTCGAAGTTGAATGATTTTTAAAGGGCCAGTACTTCAAAATGATAAATACAGCATAATAATAAATACAGCACACTGAATTTGATAACAAAGCATCCAGTAAAACTAGTCCTATGATGCAGGGTATCGGTCATCCCCCTGATCAGAGGATTTCATACTGTTTGGGATCAAGCCCTCTTTGCAGATCAACATGTGATGAAGTTCCCTTAGCATATAAAAAAGCTACATATATAAGGTATATACAAATGTCTTAAAGGTCACTCTTTTCTAGCTCTATAATTATTCAGCATAGAAAAGTATTTACCCAAAACTTCAGCCTAGCTTGCATTCAGGCAGGGTCCTCACATTTTGCAAATTCCTCAGAGGGATAGATCAAAAATTTGGAAACATCATCAGCCCAAGTGTGTTGGCTAATTGCTGCTATTAGTGTTAATCATTATGTTAATTAATGCAATTATCAGAGCTAATGCCAATGGAAAGCTGGTCTTTCAATCAGTCAGCATGTCAAGAAGAGACTTTGCAGAAGTTACATTCATTCAAGTAAATATTGTAATAAGAAAAGTAACTTTAATTATCTTTTTTGATTCTTATTCATATACTTCTGAAAGCTGGAGATATTTATTTTTATCAGCGGAATTCTTGTTTAATGTTAAAATTAGCAGGGTTTTTTTTTTACTAGAAAGCAGTATCTTTTGTAAAAGGTTTCTGGCTAAATACTGTTTATATTATATTTTGTTGAAGTATGACATACCAGTTCTCAAAACATTCTGATTTAATCACATGTTATAAACAAGAATTTTTTTAAGGATATTAAAAAGTTTGGCTTGTCATATTAAACCTCGAATGACTTGAGAATGTTGGCACGATATTTCTAACAAGAAAAAAATGGTTCTGTTCCATTTACATTTTGCACTTACCATAAGCAGATTCAGCTTCCTTGGTCACACTCTGGAAAAGAAGAAAGAGCCCTGTAAATATTACACTATAATATCAGGTCCAGTTTCACAAATTTGTCTTTTATTTTATATTTTCAAGGCATAAATAATTAGTGCTTTCCTAAAATGTAGTAATTATCTATGGTGTACATGAACAAAGATGATGCTTGACTTCGAAGAACAAATATATACAGAGTATTCATTTCACAATCAATAAAGATTACTTGTAAAAGCAAAAATAAAATCTAAACATTTGTATATTGGAATGGTCCAACCTAATTTCATCTATGTTATGATTATGTTCATAATCATGATGAAACCAAGTGAAAGCACCCAGGAGTAACAAATAACAACCAGCACCACCCACTACATAGATATGATCCACAGTAAAAGTTTGCTCCTTTGTTTGATCTATAAAATATGCAAATAAATTAATACAGGAAAAAAAATTATAGGTAAATTGTAGGAAACCGTGACAAACATTGGGGGGCAGATTTATCATTGGTTGAACTTAAAAAGATTAGAAATTCGACCATGTGAAGAGAAGGGAAGTAAAATTTTACCGCTATTCGATTGGTCGAACGATTGTATAGTAAAAATTTGATCGATTGATTAAATCGTTCGATTCGATCGATTCGAACAATTTTAACCCTTACAACAAATTTTTACTATTCGAACAACTTCGGCAGATTGAAACTGGCGAATTAGGCAGTCGAATAAAAATTTAAAGGGGAAGTAATTCGATAGTCGAGTATTCGAATATTCGAATAGATTTTTATTCGAATCATTCGAATAATTCGATTCGATCGAATTTACTGAATTCAGTGGTTGAATTTACCTAATTTGTATATTCGCAATTCAAATCTATTTGAAAATTTGATCGAATTTCGAATCATTCATGTGTATTTAGTAAATCTGCCCCTGGGTCTATTTGCTACGGTAAGTTAAAATGGCCTTTACCACTATGCAACGTTTAAAGGTGTAGAATGTATTACATTTTCCATATTGATTTAACAATTTATTCTTCATTTCCAAGACCTACAATAAGAGACAGATTTACTATTGGTCGAATTTCGAATAGCAAATAATTTTAAATTTGACCATCAAATTTTTTGGGGGGCCATTTTTAATCTAAAAATTTTTAATCAAATTCGAATCATTGGAATGATTTGAACAATTTTATAAAAATATGATTTTCCAGGACTTAGAAAAATTTTCAGGAAAGCTTCCAGGACGTCCCACATAGGCTACAATGGCAATGGCAAAATAGTCAAATTCGAATATTCGATAGTCGAAGTAGCCCAAAATTACTTCGAATTTCAAATTTTAAAGAATTCAAATTTTATTTAAAATTTCACTTTGACCCTTAGTGCCCCGAATTTAAAATTCTGTTGGAAACATTTAGAAGCACATTTACTAAGGCTCACATTTTGAATGGTAAAAAATTCTAAATCCGGCTATCAAATTGGGGAGTCATTTTCGATCGAATATGGCTGTTATAGATTGAAAACGGCCATATTCAGTCAAATTAAAATAGTTCCAATCAAATGATCGCATTTAAAAAATGTTTTAAAAATCTGATTTCTCAGGACAGGTTCTAGGAGGTCCCCCATAGGCTAAAATGGCAACTTTAAGGTGGTGAATAGTTGAATTTGAAGGGTTTTTAAAGGGCCAGCACTTTGAAATTAAAACATTTTAATTTTCAAATTTTTTCAATTCAAATCAATTTTTGGCTATTCAATAGTTGAAGTAGTCCAAAATGACTTCGAAATCTGAATTTTTGAAATTCGAATTTAATTAAAATTTTTACTTCAACCCTTAGTAAATATGCCCCTAGATGTATAACTTTTCTTAAACTGTAAGATACTATTAAACTTTTTTTAAATAAAATCCAAAAATAATTTAATAAAATATGAAGGTAGCTGTTGTAGAAAAACATAGCAAACATGGGATGTTTTTGGTAAGGCAAGAAAAATGACCAATTTGAAGCTATGGCAATTTTCAAATGGGTATAATGTATTAAAGTCTGAATATTAATTTAAAACATATACACAAGTAGATATGAGAAGGGAACAGAACATTGGATAAAACACATAATGGGGTACCTTTTGTAATATAATGTGGTTTTAATTTAAAAATGAGCAGTGTAGAGGAATATTTGTTCTACTTCGAATAAGAAATAACTGATTCAGCCATAAAAATGTAATCTTAACAATGCAATCGTTCAGAACATGAGAAATAATTCAAATTGTATCTTTTGTATTATTCAAAAGAAGTTCTGTAAATACAGCTTAAATCAAACTTCTTAGGTGGCACTGTTTGCATTTTACAATTTTTTATGTTACAATACACAATATATTAATATATATCTCTGCAAAAATATAATTAAAAAACTATACAATTATTTTATGACTGAAATATTTGCTTGTGATTACAAAAATAATTGTATCTTTAATTACAGACACTCAGATGCAGATTTACTAAAATTCGAATTTGAGGGTTAATAAACTATTGAATTATAATTTCGAATTTAAAGGGGAAGTGGTTGAATTTCAAAAACATTAGAATTTGAATGTTTTTAACGTAATTCAATTAATTGAACGATTGAATGTAAAAAATTTGATTGATCGATTAAATCATTCGAATAGAACGATTCAAACGATTTTAATCCTCAATCGAATTTTTTTTATTCGATCACAAAATTTTTTAAAACACCTATCGGAGTTTCCCATAGGGTTTTAAAGCAATTCCGTAGGCCCAAGTTGGTGAACTGGCCTATCAAATTTTTCTTTAAAGGGGAAGTACTTAGACCATCGAATATTCGAATGCAATTAAATTTGAATTATTCGAATCAGTCGAATTTTGAAAATTCGATAGTCGAAGTTACCTCATTTGCATATTCGAAATTCAACTTCAAATTTTTTTTAAAAATTCGATCAAATTTCGAATCCTTCATGTGAATTTAGTAAATCTGCCCCTCAGTTTATTATACAATTATTGTATACATATTATATAAGAATATAAATAATACACACAATAATTAACACCACTAGTTTTCCCATGTATATTGTGGCAAAATTATTGCCTGAAAAACAAATTATTTTTTAAAAGGAATTGTACAGCATAAAAATTTAAGCTGGGTAGGTAGGCTGAGCAAAATAAAAAATATTTTCATTATAGTTAGTTAGCCAAAAATGTAATGGACTATAAAGGCTGGAGTGACTGGATGTTTAACATAATTGCCAGAACACTACTTCCTGCTTTGTAGCTCCTTTGGTTTCCACTGATTGGTTACCAGGCAGTAACCAATCGGTGACGGAAGGGGGTACACATAGGTTATAAGCGTTGCTTTTAAATCTGACCTGCATACTAAGGATCAATTGCAGACTGACTGAACAGTTACGTCCCATGTGGCCCTCTTTAAAGTTCTGTTCAGTTATGTTAGACTCCCGCCTTTATAAATGACATTTTTGGCTAATTAACTATATCAGAAACATTTGTGTACAGCCTATCTATTCATTTAAATGGTAAAATTAAGCAAAACATATACAGTGCAGGTATGGGATCCATTATCCGGAAATCCATTATCCAAAATCTTCCAAATTACAGGAATTTTATGAAAATCATCCACATTTTTAAACATGGTATCCATTTTCTCTGTAATAATCAAACAGTAGCTTGAACTTGATATAATATAATTAGGATAATCTATACAATTAGGATAATTAATCCTTACTAGAGGCAAAACAATCCTATTGGGTTTATTTAATATTTAAATTATTTTCTAAGGTATGAAGATCCAAATTAAGGAAATACCCCTTACGTGGAAAGCTCCAGGTCCCGAGCATTCTGGATAACAAGTCCCATACCCTATAGCAATAAATAAAAGCTCCCAATTAAATGCAGTTATTTTCCTATTTTCCTCTTCAACCTTGCCCTCAGCATATATTTATTTATTTATTGTTTGAAGGTGGCAACCCTAGTTTGGGTGAATTTGGGGTTGCACATATATTTCTTGTTCTAGATATTTTTGGAACTGATGTGAGATAAGGGGACCCTGAACAAAGGTTGGCCGAACTTCAAATGGTCTTGAACCAATACAGTCCAACAACCACTGATATAGATGAATGCATGTAAGTGATATCTAAGCATAACTAGCACAGGAATAAACATTTCCCAACATAATCCCTGAATAAATATATTAACATTTATTGTACAAACAAAACCCTTGTTGACACAAGAATTATAAATAGTTTTCTCCTCTCCCAGTTCTAATATTGTAACACTTCAGTTCTACCCAAACCTACCATTTCACCCTTACAAATTAACACAAAATCAGTTTCCAAAAGATACAACATGTCATATTAAATATTTAGGTAAAATATGTTATATGAGAGTTAATATTTTTGATACATTCATCATTTAAAGTTCTGAACAAGTCAACAGAAACCTATGCAAGCTTTGTAATTGGAGCATAGATCAGCTCGATGGCCTTAGGCAGAGATGTCAAACAAGGGCTCCAGCTGCTGAGTACTATAGTTTCTGACATTCTAAATCAGCTTTCAGGGGCTACATACTGATGGGAGTTGTAGTTCACTACAGCTGAATATCTGTAAGGTAATATCTTACCCTAGACAACATCTACATCCGGACTCAGTGCACATCGGTTTTTGAATATTAGCAATTTCTTTTATGTAGTTTTATAGAACTTTAAATCTACAAGCAGCCATGAAGCAAATGTCAGTGAGCCTTTCAGATGAAAGTGTATTGATCATTTTTATGTTGTAGCACAGGGAGAGTAGATCTAGAATGCCTACCTTTAAGTGAGACAGAAATTGAAACACAAATCATATGAGTACCAGGAAATAAATAGTAGACCTATTGTTTCCAGTCTTCTTAAATAACTTCTGTAGCTAAAAGGTTGACACAGTAGTTCCTGATCTTATACAAACCCTCCTGAGATATCAGCCTCTTCTATTTGAACCTGTTTGTTTTTGGCCACACACCATTTCAACTAGGCCATGCCCCTCCCGCCCAGATCATATTTTGTCCCTATCAAACCAGGGTCCTTGCTCCCCTGGAGCCGTCTATTTTTGCGATTGCCTTATTTACCTTCCTTCTTCCATTTTTGTATTATCATTCCTACAAACAGAAGGTAGTTGGCAAAACACTTCAGTTCTCGACGTAGTGCAGGTTCCCCAATTACTACTTCCCACTGGCAGATACAAAGAATTCAGAATGAAACAGAATAAAAATGCCTTTATTGCAAAAGTTTTTGGGCATTACAGTAACGTTTCAGACCATGCTGGCCCTTTATCAAGCTTCATAATGGGCAAATTGTGGCCTGAAACATTGTTGTAATGCCACAAAAACATTTCAAGTAAAAGCATTTTTTTCTCTTATAAATAAGTGGTGTTATTCCATTCTGAATTCTGCAATCATTCCAGTCTCAGTTTCACCCAGTGCAGCTTTTCCTATTCTGTATTCCTACCCCCCAGCATTTACACATTCACACTGCTGGAGGAGGGGAGGGTCCAAGGATTGCACATGTGGATGGGGGAAGCCCCTAGGTGTGTGTGGTCCCAGCTATCCATATTTCCACCTCTGGTGCTACTACTCGGCTGGAAGTTTAGGCAATGGTTGGGTTGGAGTTAGTTTTGTAGATTTCATGTTCAATTTAAACTTGACCTTTTTTTAAAAAACAGGTGCCCATACTATTTAGCTTCATCATCAGCAAAGTATTTTGTAAATGCAATCCTTAATGCTCTTTTCAGACAAACCACTCATTTTCTTTTCTCATTTTACATGATCGTAACCAAAAAAAGTTTCACTGTCAGTATTTTCCATATAATGACTTATCCTTTATTTGTCTGAGAAACCACAAAAAGATAATCTGTCTTTCTGGCAAACTTTTAGACTCCCATATGATTTCTGCAATTTAGCTTCAACTGTCTTTCCCTTTTTAAAAGACATAAAAGGGGTCATTTTACTGCTGGCTTTGCCACAAGTGTGGGGGAGCTAAGCGGAACAGTGTGCCCCTTGGATAATCAAGGGGAGAAATCAACAGCTTGCTATTAGATGTAGAGGTTTAATCCATATGAGGAATTTGAAGGCTTTACCACAACAACGGACAACTAAAAAATTTGAAAAACAGACAAATTAGTGCACAACATTATCAGTACCCTGTTCCACCCCAGCAACTGCAGGGTCAGCTTCTTCTATAATTACAGCCCTTGATGTTTTCGATGGTATTTTCAGTAAAAACTCGAAATTTTCAGGATAAATAACTAAAAACATTCGAGATTTAGTAAGCAATGAAGCTGCAAAAAGTTTGAATCTGAAAATACAGTACTCCAGCTAAAACCTGTTGAGGTCATGAGTCAATGGCATTGAACCATTTGAATATATTAATAGCCTTCATGATGTTTGAGTTTTCTTTTGCTGGTTTGCACTCAAAGGGGCAAATTCACTAAAGCGCGAAGCGTCTAACGCTGGCACTAATTCGCCAGCGTGACATCAATTCGTAACTTCGGAAATTCACTAACACCGGCTTGCGCAACTTTGCACCCTTACACCAGGCGAAGTTGCGCTCTGACGAAGGATCGTAATTACGCAAGTTCACTAACATGAACATTTTCCTGAACGTCAGCACTTACGTTAGACGTTACTTCACCTGGTAAGACCAGGCGAAGTTCAATACAATAGATAGGAGGTTGAAAAAAAAATGTAAAATTTTTTCTAAGTCCCAATTTTAGCATAGGAGGGCGATAGTCTAAAAAAGATCGATATGTTTTGCGGGGGTTACCCTTCTTCTCCCCTACATTTCCTAACATATGACAACTCAACTATACAGGGGGCACATGTAGGGCAATAGGACAACTTTATTTTATTTATTAAAGGTTTCCTGGGCTTGTGTAGTGGAATGTAGTGGCTGTAACATATACTTCTATTATAACTTAAAGTTCCCACTGTATGCAAATTAGGCTTCGCTAGCATAACATCGCTCTGCCTAGCAAAGTAACACTAACGCAACTACACTACCGTTCACCGACCTTAGCGTAACTTCGCACTTTAATGAATTTGCGTAGCGCTGGCGAAAATTCACCTGGCGAACTGCGGCGAACCCTAGCGAATTTTTGGATCTTAGTGAATTTTCCCCAAAGACTCTATCAATTTGAGTGATTTGAGTTTTTTGGCGATTACTCAATCAATTTGAGTATTCAAGTTTTCCCCCTGATTGCCTGATTCGAGTTTTTACATTCAAATGTTTTCAAAAATATGTAAACATTTGGGTTGTGAGTTTATTCGAGGTATACATAAACCTCACAAACTCGACCTTTGATAAATAACCCCCTTAAAACTTCCTTTGTTAGAAAATGGGCTCAATAAATATGTCAGTCTGCCTATTTAAAAATTGCAAAAATCCATATTTTCCTATTTTTAGCCATTCTAAAGCATTGGGCTATTTTCACTGAGCTTCACCCTTCCTGTATCAAAAGGACAATTTGTTCAGAACTGCCTATCTACCTCTGCACAAATAAACTTCTCATTTATCTAAGCACCTTAGCTCCCTAGTAAGGCCTCATCTGGAATATGCAGTGCAGTTTTGGACTCCAGTCCTTAGGAGGGATGTAAATGAGCTGGAGAGAGTGCAGAGACTAAGTGCAACTAAACTGGTTAGAGGGATGGAAGACTTAAATTATGAGGGGAGACTGTCCAGATTGGTTGTTTTCTCTGGAAAAAAGGCGCTTGTGAGGGGACATGATTACACTTTACAAATACATTAGAGGACATTATAGACAAATATCAGGGGACCTTTTTACCCATAAAGAGGATCACCAGAGGCCACCCCTTCAGACTAGAAGAAAAGGACTTTCATTTGAAGCAGCGTAGGTGGTTTTTCACAGTGAGGACAGTGAGGTTGTGGAATGCACTGCCGGGTGATGTTGTGATGCTCATTCTGTTGATGCTTTTAAGAGGGGTTTGGATGATTTTTTGGACAGACATAATATCAAAGGCTATTGTGATACTAAACTCTACAGTTAGTATAGCTATGGGCATATATGGTTTGTGTGAAAGAGTGGAGATGTGTGTGTGTGTATGCTGGGTTTTAATTTGGAGGGGTTGAATTTGATGGACTTTGTCTTTTTTTAAACCCAATTTAACTATGTAACTATATCATTATCAGGGGCTTCTCTTTGGACTGGTAATTTGTTTTATCAGTTCCTCTGAAGTTCTGTGGGATGGAAAGTGCTAAAGTGAACTGATTTCATATTCTTCCCTAGTGCCAGAACTAACAAAAATCATATATCTTAATCAAAACAATAGGCAAAAAGTCTATTTAGCAGTGCTGCCTATCTCTCTACCACTGTGCTAATAACGATATACAAACATAGTCAGTTTCTCTATAGTTTTGTCAAAGCAATGTAAGATTTTAATTTCTAGACTAGAGCAGGGTATTATGAATCAAAATGTGACTTTGATTGCTTTATCATTTAAAAAAAAAAAAACAGTATTCAATTCAGAAATTGTTGCCATGTCAGCATGTCCTCAGAATACTTATATCTAAATGCCTTGCAGGTAAAATATGTAACCAATCCATTTGGCTGCACTAGCCTGATGTGAGTGTTTGTACAAAACACACATTATAGGGATTGTTGCATTTTCAGAGTGAAGCCTAAGCTAGGAGGTTCCAGGGGACTCCCATGTGCATGGATCTATCTAATACCTCTCCTATATTCAGTACTACCAAACACCAACAGCACCATGACGCACACATTTTTTGCATAGTGCCCTGGCTGAAATCAAACATAGGACCTCACTGATGCTTTAGACCAGTAGTCTCCATCTTCCACCCCCAATTTCAATAACCTTCAAAATTTAGGTCATGCAGATATTGGACTTTCTGAAACTGGGGTTTTCTGGATAAGGGGTCTTTTAGAAATTTGGATCTCCATACTGTAAGGCTACTAAAAACATTTAAATATAAAATAAACCCAATAGGATTATTTTGATCAATAAGGGTTAATTGCATCTTAGTTGGGATCAAGTACAAGGTACTGTTTAATTATTACAGAGAAAAATGTTAATTACTTGATTAAAATGGAGTCTGTGGGAGATGGCCTTACCATAATTCAAAGCTTTTTGGATAATGGGTTTCGATATAATGCATCCTAAACCTTATTTTAAACATACACTTGAACTACTATAGTGGATATTTCTCCTGCGGCAAAAGATATCTGTGATTCCCAAAACATTAGTAAGCTAGAAAAAAAACAGTATAAAACGAATATCAGTGAAAGAGATTTTATTTTCATAATGAAAATTCCCCTTGAATTACACAAACTTTTTACATGAGAAACATAATGGTATATAGTGATCTGCCATACAATTCCTGCAGCTACAGGTACTGCAGCATCAATTGAATTAGTAAATGCATAAACATATCTCTAAGCCTGAGAAAAACAGACGCTTTAAAACACAAAATACTAAAGAAAGTTAACTTTGAGTATGTTGTAGAATGGCCAGTTCTAAGCACCTTTTCAATTGGTCATAATTTTTTATCTTTTTATAGTTTTTTGATCGTCTCCTTCTGCTGACTCTTTCAAACAAAATAGGGGTCACTGATCTCATCTAAAAAAAAATTTCTGTAAGGCACATTTATTGTTGTTTTTCTACTTTTGATTATTTCGATTTCTATTCAGGACTTCTCCTATTCATATTCTAGTCCTGTTAACAAATCAGTGCACGGTTAGTAGGTTAATTTAAATCCTAGCAAGGAGATTAGCTGAATAAAAAGTGAAATAACTCAAAATCCATAAAAAAAGTAAAACAACTACAAATTGTCTCAGAATATCACTCTCTGCATTGTTCTAAAAGTTAATTTGAAAGTCTTTGAAAGCACCTTTTCATGTTCATGAAAATAAATAGCTTTTTCGGGGTTTGTCATCATTCGTCAAATTATTGCGCATTTCATGTTCATGTTAAGAATGCGTCTGCCATTTTTTTTAACAAACAATATAACCTTTCAGAACTTTTACTTAGCATTCATTTTAACCCAATTTTAGATAAATTTTGGGGCTCAAGTATTCGTAAGAATTTTAGAGCCCAGCACTGCAGCTGAGCTTTAACACCCAACAGAACAAAAAAGCAGGGCAGAGCAATCTTAACACATTATAACAAACTAACAACTAGGCAATTTGCTAAACATTTGTAGAACTGTGATCACATTTAAAATGATTTAGAATTCTGCACTACCAATTTTAAAAAACTTTCCCCTAGATTTTATGGCTATTCCACTCCGGATCCAGGTCAAAAGGATTTTGGATAGAGTGTTAAATCACCAATGTCTGTCTACATGTCTTTTTTCTTTGTTTGCCTATAACTGGCCAAGACATTGCTCTAAAATTAAGATTGAGTTAAGGTCATGCATCTTGCTGTTTGATGGCAATAAAGCAACTATTTCATCCCAATAAAAAAGCTTACTTAACGGGCATTTTGCATTTTAAAATGTTTAAAATAAATGCATTTATTATTAGCTGTTCTTAGCTTATTTTCTACTTTTCTAAAGTTCTGTATCTTAGTTGCAACATCTGTCTGCAGTTTGTTCGTGGAATCAAAAAATTGCAGAGAAGAAACGGATTTTAGTGGCACAGCCAAATAGTATTCTGCACCCAATACAAACACCTTATTCTTCTCTATTCATCTACAACAGAAAATTGATGCATAAAGTGGTGACTTCTTTGCTCTTCTTTATGACACATGCATATTCATAACCCAGTAAAAGAGACTATCTACCCTTCAGAAGGTTTCTAAATGCTCTAATAAGAAACATATATTTTTCCATGAGACTATGCCTATGTTTAATTATTTTTAAGAAAGAATACAGATGTGTGTTGGCTGAATGAGCTTTTTAAGGCAATCGTAAAATGTATTTTTATGTATCCTACCAATACATTTTAATGACAATGATCTGTGTGAAATGCTATTTAAATCCGTTTTCTTTTCAAGATCCAAATCTGGCCTATCCTTAGCTGAACTTCTTCTACTCATTGTTATGCCAATGAGATGTTTAGCTGTATGAAAGCCTCTATGCATCACATTTACATTAATATTTTGTAACAGTGTTAGCCGGCTCATACATCAACACATAATATTTTGGTATTTCTTTTAATGATACTTTAGTCTGGGCACGGCCATGGGGGGCAACAACTATAACTATATAACTCCTTGCTGCAAGAAGGCCGTACATTTCACATGCATAACTGCTTCTGATGAAAGGAAAGAGAACCTGCAGAACAAAGACTTTACAGTTAAGATGCCTTAAGTACCTGAAATAAAATGTGTTCTCCCTCCCATGCCAAAGGGCTCTGAAAACATATTTCCAAACACTAAATAAAAGATACACTGAAATCAGTGGAGAATTATATTTATACTATGTACAATACTGGGTTTCAGTTTCATGTAATACAAGGAAATGATTGTATACACAGTACAATAAAGAGAATCTAAATAAACAAGGGTTTATCGCATTCCCAGCTACTGATAATGAGAAATATTTTGAGTGTATGCTAAATAAAAGCAAGTTTTTAACAAAAGAGAGACAGAGAAAGAAAGACAAAGAGACATGTTATGGTCTTGGAAATGCACATTCAATCCGTCTGATAGTAATTCTGAGCTTCCTTCAACAGTGAAAATTATATATGGTCATTTGTGTAAAGTAAAAACAAGAGTCATGTTAAACAAACTTACAGCAATTAAAACAAAAATTATGGATAGTTACAATTAATCAAATTATTGAAAAAAATATAGTGAGAGAGAAAGAGCAAGAGAGCGTTAACTAACTTTCTTTTATGTCAGTGAATATATTTCATATAAAAATATTATACATATATAAAAATATTATATCTATCTATGTGATCCATTCATTGATAGATAACAGATAGATTCCGATTCATAGATAGATGATAGATGGATAGAAAACATTGATATAGAGACAGATATAGATAGATAGATAGATAGATAGATAGATAGATAGATAGATAGATAGATAGATAGATAGATAGATAGATAGATAGGTGTAGATAGATAGATAGAGAAAAAAGAAAGAAAGAGAAAAAGAAAGAAAGAAAGAACAGAGAGAGAGATAGACAGGCAGACAGATAGAGAAAGAAAGAAATAGACAGGCAGACAGAAAGATAGATAGATAGATAGATAGATAGATAGATAGATAGATAGATAGATGGGTGTAGATAGATAGATAGAGAAAAAAGAAAGAAAGAGAAAAAGAAAGAAAGAAAGAAAGAAAGAAAGAGAAAAAGAAAGAAAGAAAGATAAATAAATGCTTGTATTACTCTAAGCAAATATTATTTAAATTACAGGATATGTTAAAAACACAAGGGGTTAATTGCAGCACTTGCTCAAGATTTCATTTTGGCTGCAAGATATTCAAGTTGGGCTGAAACCACTGCAAAAACAGTAAAACACGTGAATATAAACAAAATCTCTTGGATTTTGGTCGGGCAGAAGTGCAGAAAGTACAGAATACAGAAATAGGGAGAAAAGTCTGTGGTGCCATGTATTTGTCTCTCTGTCTCTGTAATAGAAGTTTCCAGAATAAGATGCCAGTTTGAGGGTGTAGAATCCGGCCACTGGCACAGTCCCCCTCGTGGTTAGTGGCAGTTCTCTGTCACTAGTTTTATTCAGGAGGAGAAACTGCTCTGACTTTTAAGGCAAAGCATGCCACTGGGAAGTTGACTTTGGCTCCCTGCCAGGCTCATGTGCAGTGGGGCCCTCATTGCAAATTCATGGACCTCTACACTGTTAGCTATAACAGGAAAAAAAAGCTGCATTTAAAAATAGCAATAAAAAATAAATACAGAGGCACCCACTACAAATTCCTTCCTTGTGCAGAGTCAAACTGCTTTCTGTTAACCTATTGCAAATGTCCCTGCAGCATCTGAACAGGACTTCTAAAAATCTATTAAAACAACCCAAAAAAAACGTGGGACAGTCAGATAAGACGCACTTGATGCAGAACGCTGCCGCTCACAGGGAAAGGGTTAATTCTGAACGCAAAGAAGGAATAAAGGGGATAAATAGCCTTACCTAAACGTCGCCCGGCTGTTGTGCCGATAAAAAGTTTCCTGTCTGGGGAAAACAGATATTCTTTCATCCACCGTACAGGCTCGCTTTATTAATCCTGCGCTAGAACTAACTTTTTTCTGCAATTTCCTCCGAGGGCAACTTAGTGCATTTCCAAAAAAGAAAGAAATATGCACACACACACACACACACTCACATTCCTAATACTCATTCAGGGGCTGAGGGAGAATAATACTGATTTTATCTTTAAGAAGGAAAGGATTTTTTTTAGGAAAGCAAAGAGGGTGTGGTCAGATGGTAGGCTATCCCAGAGTGAAGGGGGCCTACCCTGTATTAGTACCTAAATGTTAGCAGAGAGGCTTTACTGGGAAAGCAGCCAATGAAATGACTTTGTTTGACCCAGCTGCCAATCTTTCCCAAAGCAGTGAGCCAGACTAAACACT
Source organism: Xenopus borealis (assembly GCA_024363595.1). Taxonomy (NCBI): domain Eukaryota; kingdom Metazoa; phylum Chordata; class Amphibia; order Anura; family Pipidae; genus Xenopus; species Xenopus borealis. Next base: position 21,913,453 of record CM044433.1, on the reverse strand, counting down.
GACACTATTTTAACTGAAATCAGGCTTCGGCAGCTGTTTGTATTCCGGCTCAGAGCCATGCACAGCAGCCCCACTGACCCTGCACTGCGCATATCGCTGATTTAGGGCTGCTGCATTTTTTTTAAGATTCAAAATTTAAGTCTTGATTTTTCTTAGAGTTTCGGGGGGTTCTGTGGAGGGGATCGAGCAAAGGGAGGAAAGTTGTCGAGACAACAGTTATTAGAATGTGTGTGTAAACACAGGGAGAGAGTGCCAACGCAGCGACGTCTACATCTCCAATTAACCCTTCTTAGGACCAGCATGGGCAGACTGGATTTAAAAAAAAAAAAACCATCAGAAGATCATTAAGAAAATAACTACATTAAAACGTATTCCTATTTTTTTAAACTTAAGGCTTTTAGTTTTGGATATGAAATTGTTAGTGCTCCTACTGCCCCTAGTAACTAAGGCAACTAAATGCCAGACTGGAGGATGAAAAGGAAAAAGCTTCAAAATAGGACATTTTTAATAAAAAAAAAAAACAGATCATTAAAATGTATTTCTATTTTTTAACTTAAGGTTTTTATTCTGTTGCTTTTCAGCTTGGATATGAAACAGTTAATTGCTAGTGTTCCTACTGCCCCTAGTAACTAAGGCAATCAGTCGAATGCCAGACTGGAGGATGAAGAGGAAAAAGCTTCAAGATACGTAATTTTTTTAAGAAAAAAAAAAACCACCAGCAGATCATTATTATTGCATGAAAATGTATTCCTATTTTTTAATGTAATGTTTTTATTTAGTTTTTTTTCCAGTATGGATATGAAATAGTTAATTACTAGTGTTCCTAGTAACTAAGGGGAATCAGTAGAATGCCTGACTAGAGGATGAAAAGGAAAACGATTCAAAATAAGCCATTTTTAATAAAAGAAACAAAAAAACAGATCGTTAAAACGTATTCCTATTTTTTTAACTTGAGGTTTTTATTCTGTTGCTTTTCAGTTTGGATATGAAACAGTTAATTGCTAGTGTTCCTACTGCCCCTAGTAACTAAGGAAATCAGTAGAATGCCAGACTGGAGGATGAAGAGGAAAAAGCTTCAAAATAGGTAATTTTTTAATTAAAAAAAATCCACCATCAGATCATTATTATTGCATTAAAATGTATTCCTATTTTTTAATATAATGTTTTTATTTAGTTTTTTTCAGTATGGATATGAAATATTTAACTGTTAGTGTTCCTACTGCCCCTAGTAACTAAGGGGAATCAGTAGAATGCCTGACTGGAGGATGAAAAGGAAAAAACTTCAAAGTAGGTCATTTTTTAAATTAAAAAAACATCAGTAGGTGAATAATTACATTAAAAGTTATTCCTATTTTTTAACATAATTTTTATTCTGTTGCTTTTCAGTTTTGATATTAAACAGTCAGCAAAAAGTCAAACTTCAGCAGATCATTATTAAGAAAATAATTACATTAAAATGTATTCCTATTTTTTAATGTACCATTTTTATTCTGTTGCTTTTCAGGTTTGGATATGAAACAGGCAATTGTTAGTGTTCCTACTGCCCCTAAAAAATGAGGGAAAAGCTTCAAAACAGATACTTGTTTAATCAAAAAATCCATCAGCAGATCATTATTAAGAGAATAATTACATTAAAATGTATTCCTATTTAACATAACGTTTTTAGTCTGTTGCTTTTCTGTTTGGATATGAAGGTTAATTGTTTAGTGTCCCTAGTAACTAAGGGGAATCAGTAGAATGCCAGATTGGAGGATGAAGAGGAAAGGGCTTCAAAATAAGTCATTATTAAAAACAGGTAAAATAGGTCATTTTTTTATTTAAATAAAAAAAAAGATCAGTATTAAGAGAATAATTGCATTAAAATATATTTGGAAATTTAACAGTTGATTGTTAGTGTTCCTACTGCCCCATGTAACTAAGGGGAATCAGTAGAATGCCAGACTGGAGGATGAAGAGGAAAAGGCTTCAAAACAGATAATTGTTTAATCAAAAAATACATCAGCAGATCCTTAATAAGAGAATAATTATATGAAAATGTAGTCCTATTTTTGGATATTTTTGGATATGAAGGTTAATTATCCCTACTAGGTTAGTGTCCCTACTGCCCCTAGTAACTAAGGGGAATCAGTAGAATGCCAGAGGATGAAGAGGAAAGGGCTTCAAAATAAGTCATTTTTAATCAATGTCTTTAAGAAATATTAAAAAATATAATCCTGAAATCGAGTTTTTAATATCTGATTTCACTTCATTCCAAAGTGGGGAAGAAAGCAATTCTGTATGACCTGAAATGTTTCAATGTACTAGCAGCAATCATTTTTATTCTATGCATTGCATAGAATACATGTTCAGAGTTACAAAAGAGTATGTGTGTACTTAGTTATAAGCTCATTTATTATAATATGCAGAAGCAGAAATTTGAAATAAAAATTTATATAATTGCTAAGAAACTTTTTATATCCCCATATTTTAAAGTACGTTAGGAATGAGCTGGTGTGCTAAGCGCCATTTCTAATGAATAGTGCGCATGTGCACCTGCTGATGCTGGGAATCCCTTTAGCCACCAACATTCTTAATGTGACTGTAGTGCCAGGTAGGGATGGCGCGAACCGCAGAAAAAAAGTTTGCGAACATGTTCGCGAACTTCCGGAAAATTGCGAACGGTTCGCGAACGGTTCGCGAACCCCATAGACTTCAATGGGAAGGCGAACTTTAACAGCTAAAAAAGACATTTCTGGCCAGAAAAATTATTTTAAAGTTGTTTAAAGGGTGCAACGACCTGGACAGTGGCATGCCAGAGGGGGATCAAGGGCAAAAATGTATCTGAAAAATCCATTGTTGACACAGCGCTGCGTTTTGTGCTGTAAAGGGAAAAAAGTCACTCAGGTGGTTGTGGAGACTGTAATATTATGGATATTTAGACAGAATGTGAACAAGCTCACACAGCTAGATGGCAGTTGTTTGAAGAACACACTGGGCAAAAAATGGCTACAGGGCAAATAATGCCTACAAGGTCAACGTATACACTACTACAGTGGTGGATACGGATTACGTAAAATATATTATGGCTGCTTGAAAAAAGTCACTTGTGCTTTTTCTGGAGAGGGTAATATTATGGATATTTAGACAGAATGTGAACAAGCTCACACAGCTAGATGGCAGTTGTTTGAAGTACAGTAGATTACTAGCCAGCAAACTTACTATCCACTGTCCCTGAAATCACTAACAGCTCTCTCCCTACATTATCTCTTCCAAGCACACACAGGCAGAATGAAAAAACGCTGCAGGGCTTCGGTTTTTATAGGGAAGGGGAGTGGTCCAGGGGGTGTGGGGGTGGTCCAGGAGGGAGAGCTTACTGATTGGCTGCCATGTATCTGCTGGTCTGGGGGAGAAATGGCAAAAAAAAAGCACCAACTAAGGCGAACCCAAATTGGCGAACGTCGCGCGACGTTCGCGAACTTCCGGCGAGCGCGAACAGCCGATGTTCGCGCGAACAAGTTCGCCGGCGAACAGTTCGCGCCATCCCTAGTGCCAGGCTTCCCATAGCAGGTGCATCAATAGCCACAATAGACATACACCCAAAGAATCCCACAATTATGCAATTTTATAAACACAACCTGCACCTGATGTGCAAATACACAGTCAAGCAATTGCACTCAGTTTGATGGAAAGGGCACAACTACTATGGATGCAACTCGGGCTTAGCCATAATAAAACTGAAATTCTTGTGAAAACCCTCACTCGATTGTGTCTGTGTTTGGGGGGATCTTGAATGGTGACTTATTTCAGAACATTGTACTTTGCACACTGCATTGCATTCATAAATGAACCTTTATGTATTACATTTCACACATAGACATAAAAACATAGTAAGTTAGGTTGAAAAAAGACACATCCATCAAATTCAACCTTTTACCCAGCCTAATTGCTAGTTGATCCAAAGGAAGGCCAAAAAAAACACATCTAAAGCCTCTCCAATATGCCTCAGAGGGGAAAAGAAATTCTTTCTGATTTGACCAGTCCCTGGATCAACTTGTATAATGAGCTATCTTCCATAACCCTGTATGTAATGTATCAGCCTGTACCACTGATTCAGGGAGATAATTCCACATCCTCACAGCTCTCACTGTAAAAAAACCTCGGAATAGGTCAACTTGTGTCATCTAGAAATACAGAAAGATGCATTTATAGATATAGATAGATAGATAGATAGATGATAGATAGATAGATAGATAGATAGATAGAGAAAGAGAAGGGATAGATAGATAGAGAGAGAGGGGGGAGAGAGAGAAAGAAAGATGGATGATACATAGAAAGAGAGAGAGAGATAGACTGATAGATAGACAGACAGATAGATGATAGATAGATACAGTGTCGGACTGGGACACCAAGGGCCCACCCAAAAACCTTAGACTAAGGGCCCACCCAAAAATCTTAGATAAGGGGCCAGCTCTCATTTCTATTATGCTTCCTCTCCTCACTCAACCTCTATTATCCGAGTCTCTTTTCTTTACATGCTATAATCTATTATTCCATCTATTAAGCCTCTTTGTTCTCAGAAATCTAGCCTCTTCGTTCCCTATAGAAATAGGGAATGGCCATGAAATAGGTTACATTTTTAACAGCATGAGGGTCCACTGACACCTGGGCCCACCGGGAGTTTTCCTGGTATCCCGGTGGGCCAGTCCGACACTGGATAGATAGATAGATAGATAGATGATGAATAGATCACCTGTGATCTGTTTGCTTGTAATTAAGGGGTGTGTATAAAAGGTCAATGACTTTCTGGACTCCTGACAGACCCTTGCATTTTTCATCCAGTGCTGCACTGATGTTTTTTGGATTCTAAGTCATGGGGAAAGCAAAAGAATTGTCAAAGGATCTGCAGGAAAAGGTAGTTGAACTATAAAACAGGAAAAGGATATAAGAAAATAGAGGAATTGACAATACCAATCAGCAGTGTTCAAATTAGGGTTTCTGTTGAAACCAAACCACGGTCAGGTAGACCAACTAAAATTTCAGCCACAACTGCCAGAAAAATTGTTCAGAATGCAAGGAAAAACCCACAAATAACTTCAGGTGAAATACAAAAAATAATGGAGGAAAATTTGCACTGAGCTGCGCACGGGACGTACTTGGACATTCCAACATGACAATGAGCCAAAACACAAGTCCAACTCGCCCTGTCATTGGCTACAGCAAAATAAAGTGAAGGTTCTGGAGTGGCCATCTCAGTCTCCTGACCTCAATATCATTGAGCCACTCTGGGGAGACCTCAAACGTGCAGTTCATACAAGACAGACCAAGAATTTACAGGAACTGGAGGCTTTTTGCCAGGAAGAATGGGCAGCTTTACCTTTGTCTGAGAAGATAAAGAGCCTCATCCACAACTACCACAAAAGACTTCAAGCTGGCATTGATGTTAAAGGGGGCAATGCACAGTATTAAGAACTGGGCTATGCAAACTTTTGATCAGGGTCATTTGGGTAGTTTGTGTAGTGACTATGGTTTAAAAAGAGTAAACACAGTTGTTTGACAATTAATGGCTTCAAACAACCACTAAACATGATTGAAAGAAAAGTGTTATTGTTCATATTCTCTGAAAAATGATTAAGAAATCATAAATTCTGCCAGGGTATGTAAACTTATGAGCACAACTGTAGATAGATGGATAGATAGGTGGATAGATAGATGGATAGATAGATAGATAGATAGATAGATAGATGGACAGATAGATATGGACAGATAGATGGTGGATGATAGACAGATAGATGGTGGATGATAGAGAGATGGATAGATAGATGGTAGATAGATAGATAGATGAAAGATAGATAGATGAAAGATAGATAGATAGATAGATAGATAGATAGATAGATAGATAGATAGGATAAGATAGAATAGAAGGAAAAAAAGAAACTAGTTTGTTGATAATCACAGTGCTGGAACGTATGAAAGAAGTATTGATAATTTGAGAGAACATTCCCTACGCTGAGCTGCAACCTGAACACATACATCAAGTTACAATGCAGATACACAGGTCCCCGTATTGTAAAGTCCTCTTTGTGTGTGCTTGCCCATGGCGAACGTTCAGCTGCACAGCTACTTGGTAAGCCCATTGAAGCGTTGGAGGTGCCTGTGGAGTTGCCTTTTTCACTTCAATTGTGGGACAGCTGCAAGTACAAATCTCACTGCACACTGAGAGAAGCCTAGAAACTCAAGGGATCTTCTCTACCCGGACAAGCGTAACCCTTCTGCTGCTGAAGAACCGCCACTCCCTTTACTCACATGCTTCTTATACACATAGGAATTATGTGATGCAGCAAATTTAGTCAGCTAATTAACCTCCCTCCTTTTAAAATCACATATGCCATTAAGCAAGTCATCACACCATAATTTTATATGTGCACCATCACGTTCTTAAATTGTGTGCTCTGTATTCCATCTGCATATACAAAATGATGCATCTGTTGGTAACACAATTACATATATATGAATGTTAGCCACATGTACTTAGCACAAAATGTATCACTATGTTTGCTACATCTGTGTACAAAATCTAGTTTGTAGACCAGTGTATTCCAAACTGTAGGACTGCCCCCTCTGTTGGTACTTGAAGTAGTGGCAGGGGGTCTCATCCCTGAAGGCCGATTAGGGTTAGTTTGGGGGAGTTTGCATATTTGCCATCCTAGGCACAGCTGAAAGCCCAATCTGTTAAACAGTTTGAGGCTAAAACCTTATCCAGGTTCTAGGTATTATGTATTATGTTCTAGGTATCTCGGAACTATGGCTGAATGACTGATATACCAATGTTTTCCTATATCTGCAATGGTATTATCAGCTGAGGAATTGAAAACATCAAATGACCCCTGGTGTTGACCGTATCGTAATGCTTACTCTAGTGATGTTGATGTTCACGTTCATTTCAACTTATGAAGTATGGATTTAGGATACATGTAAGTTCAGCTGGCCTTTTTAGTCCTACAAATGCCATCTTATAATTGACTTGCAACTGCTCTTGTAGCATTGAAATATACTGACAACAGAAAGTCCACAAACCGAGGTCATTTATAGTTTACAAGTCTTATTCATTGAATTTGTAGGGCTTTCATGGACTCTTGCATTAATGGCTTCATGAATGGAGGGGCATTCTATTTAAAGCCGCATGCACTTAAGCCTCTTATATGGCTCCAGGCCAAGGATATTGTGAGCAACTCATTAAAGATTTCTAACGAGTGCAAAAAGTTTTGGACATAAAAATATAAACAATTTAATTGGTCATCACACATAACTTTATAGAGATTGCTAAAAAAATACAGGCAAATAAAGGCGAAGTTTGAATATATTGTCACCTTTAAGCTACATCTGCTTGTAAGTTGGAAAAATACACATAAAATGAGAGATGAGAGGCATCACTTATTTCATAGCTTTGTATGACTCAACCCAGTATTTCTTTGTTGTTGGAGCTCTATTCTCAGGGTCAACTTGGCCATAGATGCAAAGATTCGATCTGACAAATCTTCTTTTTCTACGATTTTCAGATCATGTGTGGAGCGTCCCAACATTTTTCGTGCCATGGTGATCAGTCGTTCATGCAATCGGACAGGTTAGAAACTTTCTATTGGTTTCTCTCTGCATGTATTGCTGCCGATCTGATGATATCTATGGGATCTACGTTACTTATTATTAGTGCTGGGCGAATCTGGGGCATTTCGTATTGGCGGAGTTTTCAAAAATGTTACGAGAAATTCCCGAATCAGCAAATAATTATCGAAATGCTGCTGGTGTCTCGTTTTGGACTCTGGCGTCCGTTTTTGGACATCAGCCCACATTCTCCATCCAAAAATGGATGCCCGCGTCCAAAACGAGAGACGGTCGAATTTTTCCAGGGAATTCGCCGCAAATTCACGCCAGTGACAAACTTATGACAAAGACAGCTTTTTTTGTGGGACATAACTCTACGTATTCCAGAGTACGTTGGACAAATAAACAGGGCATTCCATCCACTGCAGAGTCTACATAGCAGTTTACAAAAACACTTCTATCCTTGACTGAAATTACTGAGATGCTAAAAATGTTCCGTTCCAACACCATTCATTAAATAATGCCTTTATATCTGGCCAATTGTTGGCACAACTAGCCTGATATTATTTGCTAATAAATAACTTGCATATTTTCCTTCACTCTTCAACTCTTGACATTTAAACTACTCCAAATTGACAGATAAAATAATAGTAATTGGAAGAATTCATATGATTCAATTTCCAAATCTGGCTTACAAAGCCCAACGTGATGAGGAACTCTATTTGGATATAGAATCAAATCCCATGTACAGTGCCTAACAATAAACACCAGATGACGTGTCCTTGAAGATGTTTGAGAAAAAGCAGAAATATTGTTTGATATATTTCCTGAGATCTCAGAAAAATGCATTGAAAACATGATATTGAAGTGGGTTGGACAAAACAGATAATGTTAAATAAAATTGTCATTATATATCTAATTTCCCTTTATTTGTTTTGGCATGTATATATGGGTATAGGATCCACGATCTGGAAAAGCTCCCATCGATTCCATTGTAATCAATAAATTCAAAGTTTTAAAAAATATTCTCTTTTTTCCCTCCAATAATAAAATAGTACCTTGTACAGGTATGAGATCCTTTATCTGGGAACCAATACCCCAGAAGGCTCTGAATTGTGTAAAGGCATTTCCCCATAGACTCCATTGTATCCAAATAATCCACATTTTTAAAAATGTTTTCAATTTTCTCTTTCAGAATAAAACAGTACATTGTACTTGTTCCCAGCTAAAATATAATTAATCTTTATTGGAAGCAAAATCAGCCTAGTGGGGTTATTTAATGTTTAATGTTTAAACCAGTATCCAGGCATTCTTGATAACTGGTTCCAAACCTGTATATATATTTTTATATGGATTTACTTATATACATAGGGCTGTATATATGTACTGTGATTAAATGTCTGGTTTTGGAATATACTAGGCAATAGGTTTATAATAAAAGTATAACTAAATAAATGTATAACCTAATTCTGTAGTGGAGAATTTCTATATGGAAATACACCATGACTTTCTGAGGGTTGGGCAATTCTTGAGGATATTTAAAAAATTAGACCTACTCAATTGTCTTATTCTGGATTAAACTGAAAATGTGATTAATGGCAAAATAGTCCCGTCTGTTGAACCATTGTCTCTCTAACAGGGCCCTGTCAATGCTGATTTCTGCAGAGCCAATAAAACATGGTAATAATCTGAAAGAACGAAATTTTTAATGTTTATATCTTGTTATTGTTTTTCCTGCAGAATTTAACGATACAAGACTATCTAACACAAGTAACTCAAAACAACTGGACTTGCTGAGAAATTTTAATGATTACATTTTAATCATTAAAATTTCTCAGCAAGTCCAGTTGTTTTGAGTTAATTGTGTTTATACCATGACCTGGATGAACGAGAATCTTCATAGTCATGATACAAGACTACATTATGCTGCCGTAGTCTTATGTCATCTTTCTGTAAATGTTATAAGAAAACATCCCTGCCATACAGAGAGCCATTTATGCCTGGACACCCTTTCTTATCCCAGTCTCTGTAAGCTAAGTCCGGAATATCTTTATATACTCTTGGAGATTTAATACAAAAAGGAATTGCATACACCGGAAAATAAAAACAAGATGTTATAGGTACCCTTTAAAATAAAGTTCACTGATGGATTAGACAAGAAATACGCAGACGAAGCTGGTGCTAGAGAAGCCTCCAGAGTTATTTTTGTATTTTGGTCACCATATGCTTCTGCCATTTTCCATTGTGCTTACAAGACACACTTTTCCTCATTTGATCTCTTCCTTGTTTCTGGTACCATGCCTTAAGCAAATAGTTAATCTCGCCCTTCCTCTGGTATTTTCCATTTGTTCTACAAAAGAAACATTAATTACTCCCTTTCTCAAATAAAGGCCTTTCATCCTTCCCATGTTTACAAGATTCTTCACCATTTGGTCTGTACCTGTCTGACTTGTTTTTTCTGTTCTTAGTATTAGACTGATCCCAACATTTTTCTGCTCTGGGCTGGCACTGAACATGACGGTGCTTTTTACAGTAAATTATAGTCATGGAATGGATTAGACATGCCATTCTCTTTGTGGCAGAATCATTTCTTAAATCCCTATGAAAACGTCTTAGTTAACAGAGATTAAGTCAGTAGCATAATGGAAGTTATGTAGCCTGTTGGTGCCAATTTGTGACTTGATTTGTGACTTGTGTTTGAACATTTTGACTGTACTCTCAAGTGATACAAAGGCCACTATGGCCATGTGAACATCTCAATTTTCCTCAACTACAAGATTCATTCTTAGAAACAACCCTCTGTCATTTTATTATAGTTTCACTTGCATGTCATTACAACCTGTTCCGCTCTCACTTCCCTGAGTCTAGAAACATTTTTCATAGCTGGTCAGAATTTGAGAATATTGAAGGACTTGAGGAAAGGGTGTAGGCTAAAAATGCATGGCTAAGTACAGGTATGGGACCTGATATTCAAAATTCTCAGGACCTGAGGTTTTCCAGATACAGTAGCATATATTTCCATAGTTTGGATCTTCATATCATACATCTTCTAGAAAATCATTTAAACATTACATAAACCCAACAAACTGATTTTGTGTCCAGTAAGGATGACATGTATTATTTGAGATCAAGTACAAGGTATTTTGTTACTATTAAAGAGAAAAAAGAGTTCATTTTTAAAATTTGGAAATGGAGTCTATGGGAGACGGCCATACCATAATTTCGTAACTTTCTGGATAACGGGTTTCTGAATAACAAATCCCATACTTCAGTGCTGTCTTTTGTTTTTTTTTAGTTTTCTTAAACATTGTTTAACCAAAGTTTTTGAGTAGGATGTGATACTGGCATGTTCTTATAAAAATCAAAAGGAGGTGCTGCACACAAAATATTTTCCTCTAAAAGGCTTCCCAAAGCCACCCCAGCCCCGCAAACCTTTATGAAGGTGACCCTCCGACACTGCTAACAGATCTTCTGCGCTTCAGTGACACTAGGCTGGGGGCGGCGAGATCCTTCCGCCCCCCCAGCCCAGGGTCCCTGAAACAAAGCAGAAGATCCGTTATCAGTTTCGGAGGGTCAGACAAGAAACTTGTTATGGCCACATACAGTACCTACTGTATGCTTTTTATAAGAATGTGTTGGTATCTCTTTAAACTTGCACCATACTATATTTACCCAGTGAATACATCTCATTACAGTCTATATTGTCCTATACTATAATGGCCACTACTGCCCTGAGACAAAGTGTGAACCTTGGGTCAAAATTTCTACCAAACACGGCATACAACAGTCAATGGGTGGTCAATTGGTCACTGTTGGTGAACAATAGAATGTACAGTGGCCTTATTCCTGTGATTATTACCAGGTTCAAGAGGATAAGATATGGTCTTTGAGTAAGATGAGGTCCTTCAAAAGTTTTTTATTGCCTCCATCTTTCCTATGTGCTTCACAGGTTCATTATATGACATCATTGATTGAAATACAGCACCACAAATCTTTTCTGCAGATAAAAATGTATTTATTTGAGCAATGGCAGGACCTGTATAAGCTACACAGAGACTGAAAAAAGGCTATGTGTAGCCTGAAACATTGCTTATCCTGCCATTGTTCCAATGATGGCATTTTTATCTACAGAAAAGATTTGTGGTGGTGTACTTCAATCAATGTTTGCATGATGATTGGAAGGTGGCCAATTACGGGAATGTGCACCAGGAGCCACAAACTTAAAAGCATTTGGGAGCTGATTCTACAAATTAAGCAAGTCTTTATATGACATCATCAACAATTAAAATCCATACTGATAACATTAAGTAACTACAGTCTAAGTAAGAACATATACAATGCCACATTAGTATGGCAGGTATGGCAAGGACAAGGCAAACATTCTAAAGTTTGCACTATATTTCCACATTGGACACATCTGAATACAGTTTACATTGTCTTATATTATAATGGCTGCTTTTTCCCTTAGACAAAGTGCAAACCTTGGGGAAAGATACTGGGGGTCATTTATAAAGTTCGCGCAGCGCATAATTGTTCGCAAATGGTAGTTTTGCCCATGCTTTTTCCTGAACGCTAAAATATTGCACTACTCTGCCCGTCTTTCTGGTTTTTGCAAATTCGCATTGTGAATGAATTTTCTCAAACAACTCGCAAACAAGACAGGTCTTTGCATGAGTACAGGCACTTTGTGAGGTTGTTTTGCGTGAAAGTAGCGTTAAAAGCAACTTAAATTCGCCACCAAAGTTGTGGTGCAGAGTGTTCGCAATTTGTGATGTTTGCCATATTTAAAAAGCTCCTATAGACATTCGCAATGTGAAAAACAAATTCGCAAATCTGTTTGAACACTCTTATTCAGCATTATAAATATAACCTGGCGCAGGGCAAATTTATTCACTCTGCAAATCAATCTGCCCTGATAAATGACCCCCACTGTATCTACATGTCAAACACAGAATACAACAGTTGTACAGTATGCAACTGAAATGTTCCTAATTTAGGTCAATGCATCCCACAGACAGGGCCCCAGATTTCAGCACCCCTAGGGCCACTTCTTCCTAACCCTGGCCATTAGCGTGGGTTGAATATTTAAAGATCTAGATGTCAAATGTGGCTTGCACCATGATTGTGTATGTGCAAAAAATTGAAAGAAACAGAATGAGTTGACTGTTTCACAAGTGAATAGTATCCTTTTGCCTGAGTACAGATTTAGTTTGCTAATTGTGACCAAACATAAAAGGCAGGGCTATACATGAATGGGGTTTATAATCTGCTTATAGAGCATGAATAATGTGATTTTCACATACTGCTCTCTCTAATTATGAGATGTTACTGTTTATATTATTGAGTGTGGAGGGTCAAGTGATTCTAGCTGAAGTTACATTTCTGCAACAAAGCCTCCAATAAGTGGCACTTGTAGCTTTTCATTACTCCTTTTTGTTTACATTAATTTAGCCATAATTGCTTACAATGTCCTATGGATCAGGCTGGATTTGAAGATATGAAAACACTGCCAGCTGTATCACAGAAGAGATCCTTAAAACAAGAGTAAAAAGCACATGCATAATGTAAACCCAATACACTAGTGTAGCGGATATTAAATTTATATGCAGTGCTTTGCTCCTTTATTGTTTGCAGCTCTTTATAAGTTATTCCAAGCTGAGTGGAGGCAAGTCAAGAATTGTCTTCTAGTACCACAGATCTAGTTCACACAAAATGTTAAGGCTTCTGCTGACTTCACAATAGAAATTATTTTGTATGGGGCAATTTCAGAATTGTGACATATATAGAGAAAAGACTGACTCACATACAAGTTAAGGTAACCTGCAGAAGGCATGACTAGTCTTAGATAATTTACAAGTTTATTGGTTTATTTGTAATTCTGTAGAGCAGATGGAATTCTGGGATGGAAGCTCGGAATTGCTCTTACATTGAATACCCTTGAGATGATTCACCCTTATTGGGGCTCATCAATGCAATGCAGAGTTTCCAATCACTATATGTAGAATCAGAGAGGTGGAAGTGGATCTACACTTGGGAATCCAATCAACATGCTGCCCAGTTGGTGAGGATCAGTCTTTAGAGTATTCTTTGTAAATGGCAATTTTAAAAGTAATCATTGGCTTTCTTTCCAGAATACTTCTCCTTTGCATATGAATGAGGATGTTTCTCCCCAACCAAAATTTTTTTTATTGTAGTTCTGTGTGATTGCTCTCCAATTTGAAATGTTAAATCACTTTACAATTGATAGGGCCAGAGAATGGATTGAATACAAGGCTAGAGAAGAAGCTGAGTTTCATCCAGTCAACCTATAGCTGAAGTTAATTCTACCTAATTTCTAGGTTATGTTACTAGTTGTTTTGTTGGTATTCCATTCTGTCATGACACCTTTCAAATGTAATTACCCAAAACCAGACTGGAGAGGTACCAACCCAAAACTAAAAATAGTACAAGATTCATGGTGCCACCGAGTTCCTTAAGGATTATTGTAACTAAAAATGACCTTAAAATGACTAAAAATGGTTTGTCATATTTCTCAAACACTTTTAATGCTTAAATCATTGACTACCAAGAGCATAGAGCATAGTAATCTAAATCACTGTACTGCCCCATACAAAAGAATTATACATTGAAAAATACGTGGCATTAAAGTTTTCACAGATCTAATTAGCAGAAGAGAAATGAAACCCTCCTCTCTTATGATGAGAAACATCAATAAATTGACAAGATTACTCCTTCATAGTTATCTGCTTTATATAATTTGACTATGATGAGACCAGAGCATCTTAAATGTAAAATAATTAATAAATAATAATTGCTTTCTGATTTTTAAAGCTGCTACCACAAGAGGTCCTCATGACATAAGTAACAACAGTCATGAATGTCAATAGTTAATTGGTGCTGTACAAATATTTTTCCTCATGATAAAAAAAGGGGGTAAATTGTTTCCTTTAAAATGAAAACAGTCAAGATTATTATTAGTGTGTATTTTAATGAGTCACATGTCTGAGTAATGAGTCTGTTTAACTCAGAAAAATTCCATATGCATAATTATTAATGGAGACCTCTGATCTGAATGTCAACTCAATGGCCCCAATGGTTAAATTCCATTCTGTTACTTATGAGTGGGGACAAAATTATAAAATTACCATAGTTCTGTTTTATAACCTTTTGAGAATAATGGGTGTGACCAGTTTTATTTATGGTCACACATATGTGCATACTACACAACATCATACTGGAATTTCAACAGAAGGTTCATGCTTATCAGAGCATAACTATAAGAAAACATACTAAGGAGTGACCACTATTCCCCATGTCAGATTCTTCCTTTATATACATATTTTCATTATGCCACTTATCAGTACACACGGTGCATAAGCTGCAGAGGGAATTAATTGATGGATGCAGTGTTACTCCATTGAAGATTAAACTTTACAATGTAGTTACAATGTGCATTCTATTAAAACTGGCAAAGCAGTTGTATAGCTGTCCATCATATAAAATATAGGGACAAATATACTTCCCTCACCCACAAGTTTCAAACTGATTAAGTTCAAAGTAAAAAAAAACAAAAAAAAACACTCAAACTGTGGACCGATGGGTAAAGGTTTCAGAAATTTTTTTTTTTTAAAAACATTATTCATAACATACTAAATTGTATTGTATTTTCAAACATACTGTATGTTCAGCCAAGAAAAAAAATTATAAAAAATTATAAACAAGTATATAATTGGAAGACATGACCCTGCTTCTTACAATTTAGAGGGATGAAAGAACAGGTGGAATACAAAAATTTAATTTATGGGTAGATTATAGGAAACAAGTTACACTGTTATTGTGAAAAGGTTTTTTGTTTTTTTCAGAATGATTGGAAGATGTCTTGTAGACTAAATGAGAAGATGTTAAAAGGGAGGAGGACAACAGGGGTTCTTTGTTGAATGGTTAAAAGGTCAAGTTGCAAAGTATTTTGAAAACACAATAGACATGTGGGGAGGAGCGTTTTGTAGATGAGTGGCAGAATGTTTAAACCTGACCCTTGAGGGTAATGGGAGCCAAAGGAGAAACCTGCAAAGTCAAGAAGAAGAGGGATTTGTAAGGTTAATGAGTTTGGCAGTTGCACTTAACTTTAATTAATGTGCAGATGATCTTTGAGGGGTGTTTTTTGTAAGAAAGAGATGGATTTGAACAACATAATGAATCAAAACCCTATGGAGAAGAATGCAGATGAATGGGTTTAATATGTTGTAGAACTAACCCTATATGGCAGATTATGGCTTTAGTATAGTTTGAGTTGGGTTTAAAGGGAAGGAGGTTTCTCGGTATTGGATGCTTCTCCAAGATAATTATAAACTCCATGCATTGCCCATAGCCTACAGTATAGTCTATAACACTAAAATTCAATACATACAGTGTTCTCTCTCTCTCTATCACTCTCTCTCTCTCTCTCTAGAGACACTGTCAGTACTGTATGAGTGGTATTATTGATTCATCTGTGGGTCAAATAGAATGAGAGTGTGTCGTTTTTATTCAATATATCATTACTTCTGTATTTGCTCATAGTGTTAATCAGTTATTTGCATTTTTTGTGGTTTGATATTTGACATGTATGATCTTGCAACAACTTTAATAAGTTTTTTATAAGCAACTGTATTTAACCGGCATGGGGCATATTCAAATTATGCAGTGGGTTCAGTTTACAATCTAAGGGGCAGATTTTACTAAGGGTCAAATTTGAGGGTTAAAAAACCCTCGAATTTGACCATGGGAATTGTTGGGGAATGAAAATTCTTGGAATTCGAATATCAAATTTGAAGGATTTTACCGCTACTCGATTCGGTCGTACGATCGAATAGCGAAAATTCCATTCGATCGGATATAATGAAACCCAATTCGGCAGTTTTGATCTGGTGAACTAGGCAGTTGAATAAAACTTTAAAGGAGAAGTAATTCGAATGTCGAATAGTCGAATATTCGAATAGATTTTTATTTGAATTATTCAAATCATTCGATTCGATCGAATTTTCAAAATTCACTGGTCGAAGTGGTCTTCAAAAACGTTCGAATATTCGAATTCAAATCTTTTTGAAAATTTGATCGAACTTCGAATCCTTCATGTGAATTTAGTAAATCTGCCCCTAAGTGTGTGGTTAATTTACAGACACAAATAGGAGGATAATAAATTCTTCAATTTACAGTTATATGGCATTGCATATATATATATATATATATATAGAGAGAGAGAGAGAGAGAGAGAGAGAGAGAGAGAGAGAGAGAGAGAGAAAGAGAGAGAGAGATAGAGGTATGGGACCTCAGGACCTGGGGTTTTCTGGATAACAGATTTTTCCATGATTTGGATCTCCATACCTTAAGTCATCTAGAAAATCATGTTTGGATTATTTGGATAAAATGGAGGAAACAGCCTTTCTGTAATTCAGAGCTTTCTGGATAACGAGTATATACACACACAAATCAACATAAACAACAAATCCAAACACATGCATACATACACATAAAACAGACGGTAGACCTGGACATTTTGCCTGGTCATTATTCTGGCACAAAATAACCTTCAGCTTTAAATTGCATGAGAATCAAAATGAAGAGATGTCTGGGAAAATGTCAGCTTTCTGAGTGGATTCATAGAATTGATTAAGAATACTTTAAAGTGTCACTTTAAATAAAAAGTGTACCAATAAAAAATATTGTTACATCATTTCTTATCATTTGCTTTTTCTTCCTTTCTTTAATTTCACACAAGCCTGCTGAAATCACTGACCACCTCTCGAAGCAAATGTGTGCCATCCTGAAAAGCCATCCTCGTTTGTTCGGCACCACTCCCCTGACTTGCTTTCTAAAGGCAGTTTATTCACAATGCCACCAGATGGCATTACTTACATCTTCATGTGCCTGCACTCCGAGAACAATACTCTTCTGTATTCTAGAAATTTAAAACCACAGAAAAAGTCTTTTTTTTTTTTTAACATTACAATGCACATGCCAGTTACTTAACTCTTCTAATACCAATAATGCCTAAAGCTCTGATAATGGCAGAAGACGATGCACAGGTTCCAATGAATAATTGAGCCAGGGAGTGCGGCATTTGTACATTAGTCACGTCTCACTCTAGGATGTGATTCCCTAAAGAAGCTTCTCAGAACCACTAATTAGGCATGCCCTTTGCATTCCATCTTTAAACTCTCACTTGCTCCAACCCAGATGTTCCTCTCAGCACTGAATGCTGACAGCTTCTCAACACTCAGTTTAAAAGCTCATCTAAGGTAACATAAATGTATTTGCTGTTTTTACCCTTTTATTAAGTGGGAATGTGTGCAATATCACCCCCACCTCTCTCTTGGATGGATCTAGAAAATAATTTCAACAGTGTAAACAAATCAACGGTTGCTTTCCATGGAGAAAAACCTCACAATATTCAAGTGCCCTTGGTGGCCCCATAAGGCTTCTTTAAGGGTCAGGAAAGTGACCCCTTTTATTAACACGCTCTTGTGCAGTCACTTGACTCTGCTTAGACCTACAGGGTTCTTCATTAAGGGGCGATGGTGCATGTGCCTCAGACTGAGTTCAGTGGAATCATTATGCTCAAACTAGTCAGTGAAGTGAGAGAATGGGCATGCACTGACACCCCCGGGACCACTTTCTGACCTATAATGTTAGGGAAACTCAAAGACACAGTGAAGTCCCTATACAATTTTTTGCTTGTTTAAATAACAGACCAATAATTTTTTTTTTTCGAGATTGATGGACTCTCTTGCAAGTAATATTGTTAAGAATTTTGTGCCCCAAATTTGCAGATGAAAAAAGATAGTTACAGAAATCCACCATCTTTGAAACACTTTGCAGGAAAATGTTTAGTGTAATTATCACTGAAGTGACTGGTTCCATGATTGGACTGAGGAGCCCAGGGCCCAACTGGGCTGCTATATCAGAATCCCCCTACAGGCCCTCACCCCTGGCGCAAAGCCCCCTCAGGGCTCCCTTGCCCCAGATGCAACCCACCTACAGCCCCCCTGTGTGTACCTTTTCTTGCCGTGGCAGAGCTGGAGGGAGGTCAGTGACAGTGACAATGGATTCGGGCCCACCGAGTTCTCTCCCAGTGTTCTGCTAGCCCAGTCTGAACCTCACTGGTTCCAGACTTTACCATCAATAAGAAAATAAATCCTATGTTATCGAGTATGTCATTGGCAAGACTAGACAATAGCAACACAATTAGCACTGAGTTCTTTACATCTCAACAAAGGCAGTAATGGCTTTCCTATGAGTGCATGTGAAAGGAGCTAACAAGGACACAATGGAGCACAAATTTCGTCCATAGATGATACTTTGAAAATTGTTGAAATCACTAATGCACCCATTCAGGCTGCTCTGCTAAATTAGGCATAAGTGCAGACACCAACACAACCCTGTAATTAATGGGTGGCATATATAGCCATGACTGACTAAAAGGAGAACTAAACTCTAAAATGAATATGGCTAAAAATGCCATGTTTTATATAGTGAACTTATTGCACCAGCCTAAAGTTTCAGCTTGTCAATAGCAGCAATGATCCAGGACTTTAAACTTGTCACGGGGGGTCACCATCTTGGAAAGTGTCTGTGACACTCACATGCTCAGTGGGCTCTGAGCAGCTGTTGAGAAGCTAAGCTTAGGGGTCGTCACTAATTATCCAGCAGAAAATGAGGTTGGTCTGTAATATAAGCTGATGCTACAGGGCTGATTATTAAATTCTGATGCTAATTGCACTGGTTTCTGTGCTGCCATGTAGTAATTATCTGTATTAATGACTAATCAGCCTTATATTGTGACTATATTTCTATTCTATGTGTACTGTATATTGTGAGTGGGTCCCTAAGCTCAGTAAGTGACAGCAGCACAGAACATGTGAATCAGTGAATCAGCAGAAAAGAAGATGGGGAGCTACTGGGGCATCTACTGGGGAGACACAGATCTTTACTGCTAAAGGGCTGTGGTTGCCTTTGGCTGGTACACAAGCACAAAACATCATGTACAATACTTCTAGCTACTTCTTTAATTAAGCTTTAGTTCTTCGTTAAGAGGTGATAATGCTGTTACCTATTATCCAGAATGCTTGGGACCTGGGTTTTGCCAGATAATGGCTCTTTCCATAATTTGGATCTTCACACCTTAAATCTACTAGAGAATCATGTAAACATTAAATAAACCCAATAGGCTGTTTTTGCTTCCAATAAGAATCAATTATATCTTAGTTGGGATCAAGTACAAGCTACTGTTTTATTATTACAGAAAAAAAGAAAATCATTTAAAACATTTTTTGATTATTTAATTATAATGGAATAAATGGGAGACTGTATTATATTATGGCAAAGGAAGTCATGTCAATCAGTTTACCATACTAGATGCTGGGAGAGTGCTGCATTATGGGTAAAAACTATTTACAAATGAATTAATTTTAAAACTGGAATCTTATACTGTATCTTATATGTATATTTCAACATGCACAGAAAAGTACCCTGCCAACAAGACTGCTGTTCCCCATGTAACAATCGCTGCCCCTGGATCAAACAATAACTTCAGGTCTACATATGTTTCTATAGTCCCCAAGGCTTAAATATAATACACAGACGAAAGGGAGGGCAAAACACCTAAGGAACACCCCCTGGTGCCACCTTCTTAAAAGGCGAATAGGTAATACTGCCTCACACTTCAGTAAATAGTGAAGGAGCAAGCAAATATAGGCCTTTATCCCCAGCCATATACAAGCAGCCACCATTTTTTTATTGAATACAGACATTCCATCCGAACAGAAAGTCATATCTAATGTAAACTGTGGGCACTAAGAACTTAGATAGATGTGTTGTTGACATAAATTATATTGAGGTAATAAAATCCAGTATGAGACCTTAAATAGTCTAAAGTAAGTGATTAGACACCAGGAATAGAGACCTAAAATCCACTTTTTGCCCCTCCATTTGGCTTTAGTATTATCTGTATTAGAAAGTCTCCATGAGGTCTCCTACTCAACTGACCTACCAAAAACCTGTAAAAGTGTATTAACAGGTGAGATAACTAAAATTGAGCAGAAATCAGAGAATAAAATATTGTGTTGAAATCTCCAGCAGGTTCCTACTCAACTGACCTACCAAAACCCTGTAAAGGTGTATTAACAGGTGAAGTAACTAAAATAGAACAGAAATCAGAGAATAAAATATTGTGTTGAAAGCCACAGCTCTGCAGGACTATATAACAAAACTGTTGGAGCAGTTAAAGTGCTCCACCAATCATGACAATAGTGCAACTGTGTGTGGTGGGGCTGCTCTGTAGGGCTGAACAATGGAATTTATAGCTAGGCTGTTACAAGCATTTTTGTCTTAACCTTTGGGATATGAAATAGATTTTTCTTTGCAGAAGGAACATGGAAAATAAAGTGTCATGTTTAGTCTCAGATGTAACACGTTTATTGCTTTTTATTGTAGAATTTTGTTCTCTATCAAGAAGGAACCTGAATGGCCAAGCATTCTTTGTCATATTTATATAATAACAATATCTTTAAAAGTAAGGCTGTCTTTAGTAGGATTGCTAGTGTGTGTGCTTCTGTAGAGAATTACAGGGACAAAAATTACAGGGACAACAATTACAGGGACAAGAAGAATGCTCACATATAAAATTCATTATTTACTTAATCACAGAGATTTTATGTTTAATGTAGACCTAGAATACTTCTACTAAGATGTATTCATCCACCCCCAAATTGGTTAGGTCAACCATCAAATCTCAATTCATATAATCTGTAGATTAAATGTAATGGTATGATGTAATAAAATGTGTTAAACACAGTCTACTAATGCATAATGCATAATACCTATATAGATTTTTGTTTTAAACCAGTAAATGCTCCCTGCTTATTGGTTGAAATGGGTTGCTAGACTTCTAGCAAGCTTTGCACCTTTTATTACATTACCCGTTGGAGAAGCCTCAAATAAACAGTTTAAGCATGACCAATAATTCAACTTTTCCCTCAATCAATAAGCAGACTTTTGGGCTACAGGCAGGGCAATCTTCCAGTGAGCTGGAATATTGTTTTAATTAGCACTTTAGAGGCAAACTGTCATGGGAAAACATGTTTTTTTTTTTTTTTTTTTAAAAACCCATCAGTTAATAGTGCTGCTCCAGCAGACTTCTGCACTGAAATCCATTTCTCAAAAGAGCAAACAGATTTTTTTATATTCAGTTTTGAAATCTGACATGGGGCTAGCCATTTTGTCAATTTCCCAGCTGCCCCTGGTCATGTGACTTGTGCCAGCAATTTAGGAGGGAACTGCTTTCTGGCACGCTGTTGTTTTTCCTTCTCAATGTAACTGAATAGTATGCAGTGGGACATGGGTTTTACTATTGAGTGTTGTTCTTAGCTCTACCAGGCAGCTGTTATCTTGTTTTAGGGAGTTGTTATCTGGTTACCTTCCCATTGCTGAGTGGGGGAAAGGGAGGGGTGATATCACTCCAACTTGCAGTACAGCAGTAAAGAATGATTGAAGTTTATCAGAGCACAAGTCACATGACTTGGGGCAGCTGGGAAATTGACAAAATGTCTAGCCCCATGTCAGATTTCAAAATGAAATATAAAAAAATCTGTTTGCTCTTTTGAGAAATGGATTTCAGTGCAGAATTCTTCTGGAACAGCACTATTAACTGATGCATTTTGAAAAAAATGTTTTTCCCATGACAGGATCCCTTTAATTTGCCTATGGAAGGATCATGCCATTCCCGACTCTAAAAAAAAGAGTCCTTTATCACAGTGGAGTCTGAAACGTTGCCCTTTTTTTGTGGGCTGAATAAATCAAATTTACTTTTTTTTCACTTTTATCAGTGTGCTACTGGTTTTTGTTAAGCATGGAATATTTGGACCTGAAGGGCAGGCAAAGGTCATCAAGTTTGAGCACCTGTTACCTTCTTTTGGGTTGTTGAAGCAAGGGTTTGAGCACTCCATTTTGTATAGCATTCCCGACTCCATTGGCACGAACACCTCATGCTTGATTAGATGCAAGGTGCAGAGCACAGCTATGCCCCTATCAAAAGTGCTTAAGGGGCTGGTTTACTAAGGGTCGAATTGGGTCGAAAAAACTCGAAAATTCGAATAAAATTAGAATTTCAAAAGTTCGAATTTCGAATTAATTTTGGGCTACTTTGACTATAAATTAGCACAAAATTTGATTAGATTGAAAAAAATTAGAATTTTCGAATTTCGAAGTACTGGCCATTTAAAAATCCTTCGAATTCGACTATTCGGCAACTACCAAATTGTCATTTTAGCCTATGGGGGACCTCACAGAACTTGTCGTGAGATTTTTTTTCTAAGTTCTGAGAATTCAAAGGTTTTTTGTGAAAATTGTTTGAATCGTTCGATCAAATCGAACAATTCGAACAATTTCCATTCGATTGAATACGGCCATTTTTCGATCGAAACCAGACATATTCGATTGAAAATGACCCCCCAAGTAAATTCGAGGGTCGAATTTTGAGGAATTTTCTAGTGATGGGCGAATTTATTCGCCTAGGTCGAATTCGCGGCGAATTCCCGCGATTCGCCGCTGGCGAATAAATTCGCGAATCACCAGCGAAATTTCGCTTGCCGAAAATTCGCCGAAAACGAGTCGCGCGTCAGTCGCGCGTCATTTTTGACGCGACGCGACGAAAACGACGCGACGCGCGTCAAAAACGACGCGACGCGCGCCAAAAACGACGCAACGCGTCAAAGTTGACGCGATGCGCGTCAAAGTTGACGCGACGCGCGACAAAATCGTCCCGCGACTCGTTTCGCGAATTTTTCGCCAATTCGCGAATTTCTCAAGAAATTCGCGAATTTTTCGGCGAAGCGAATCGCGGGAGATTCGCCCATCACTAGAATTTTCCACTTAAAAATTCAACCCTTAGTAAATCAGCCCCTAAGTGTGGTTTACCATTCTGTCTTGGGAATTAATAAACTACCCCATTATTCCTGTAACTAAAATTACCCAATCAACCCCACTCTAGACCCAGGATAACCAATTAAAGTCAATGGACCAGCCTACCATAGTGTTAAATTGGCATTGTAAAAATAAACAACATTTTTTTTACAGCTTTATACATTTGTAAATGCTATGGGAGTATCTATAAAGCTGAGGATTCTTTTGTTTAAGTACACTTTTTGGCATACATACACAAATAAAGAGTTATATTGGTGGATTCCTATGTGTGTATAGTGCAAAATGAATATGCCAAAAATATTAACTTTAATGGAAGTGCTTGGGAAGTAACTGATGTTATTCCATTGAGCCTGGCATAGTTGGTAAACTTACAGTATATGAAATCTGGGTACAGGTTTCCACACAATCTACTCTCCAACTTGAAGCCACTTCTCAGCTTATTAAATACGGTGACTTAAGCAAGCGGATGTCCTGGGTAAAACAAAGGGCAGGAGAGAATATTTCGGTGCTACTTTGACACTGCTTTGTATACAAGCTCCTATAACTAAAAACTTTTATGACTTATTTCATTTCTGGGGTTAGTGCCAGCTTTGCCCTAGAAATCTAAAGTTACAGGGATTATGATCCACCCACCCCCATCTGGTGGCAGGGCTATGCTACATTAGACCTGTATAGTATTTGCAGGCATTTTATGGAAAATGATCTAATTAATAAAACAACAGGCATATAAAAGTATTATTTTATACTTCCCCTTGCTTTTCACAAATCTGTAATTTACTGTGTGATACCCAGCAGGATGTAAGGAAAAGCAAATAACACATAAATACATCGTTTCCTTGGTTAATAGTGCAATAAAACAGCATATGTGGTTGTACATATCTTGGCTCTTGTAAGCCACTGAAATACGTTGACGTTTGGCATGAGATAATCTTGTGTAGAAGAGTCTACAAATTAAAATTTTAGCTTTGCAGCAATGTCACTTTCATCTGTCTCATTTAAAACCATAGTCAGTGAAAGAACTGGCAGTATTTCCCCAAAGTGATGAAATTAAAAAAAAAAAAGTCTAACTAAATACCTGTACCTTTATAACACTTGTTCCCATGGTGAAAAATGCAAAAAATAGCTTGTAAATGTATATGCCATGGCCAATATATATGTATATATA
>CM044433.1:21875558-21888743 GCA_024363595.1 Xenopus borealis | reverse complement strand
TATATATATATATAATCAATAGAGGCTGCCGATACATTTAATTGGCTTGTGGAGTTTGGAGATTCCAACCAGTGGTAGAAGTTCACTTTGGGCAATACATTATTTGGATCTATAAAAGCAATTAATTGTAAAAACAAGCTTTCATTGATATGATATAGATGAATACAGAGATAAAATTAAGTTTGTGCCTGAAATCACAATGTGCAGAGTAGAAATGTCAAATGGACAAGTCTTCTTCCTTTGGCTTACATGGCTGACTTTCTGCCATGCTTTATGGCAGAAACTCTTCTTCATAACAGAGTATCCAGCCCATAGAGGTCTGCGTTCCCAACTTGTGATCATTTTATGAAAACTCAGATGCATGTTTGCCTTCCACTGCTGGCATCCTGAATTGGATTCCAGTTTAGGCACTTTCTGCAAGAATGATGCGCAAACATGTTAATAATATTAACTCTGAATGTTCTCCCCATTGGTTTCTTCCCAAACTCAAAAATTTTGAGTTTTTTTTTTTTTTAAATGTGTCTATGGTGCAGATTTATTAAGGTTCGAATGGCAAATTCAGATTAGGATTTTTTTTATTAGTTTTTGGTCAGAACTCACAAATTTCTAATCTTGAATCACCAACTCAAATTTGAATGGGAGATTTATCACCCCTCGACCCTGGAAAAAGTTCTGATTCTAATATTTGCCACCTAAAACCTGCCGAGTTCATGGACTCATTGTTCACTGGTAGAGGTCAATTGAACTATTTGAAGATGTTAATTGCCTTCCTGACATTAGAGGTTTTTTGGAGGAAAACTTGATTCGAATTCGATTTAGATTCCATTTGAATTTTTGGGTTGTTCGATTCAATCCAAAATGTTCGCGTTTTTTTCATAAATAACCTCTCATTTGAGTTGTGAGCTAAAAAAATCATATAACTTCAATAAATTGTAATACAAATCTTCTTCAAGTTAAAGCAGCCAAGGTCCCATAGAAGACAATGGGAGCTGTGCTGATCCTATTGGGATTTTTTAGCCACTCATACTTTTTTTTTTAAGTTTTAGGGGTTTTAGAGATATTCGCATATTTTTCTGGACTTTATTCCATTCATACTTTTTATATTCGGATCTTTTAATAACATTCATGGCTCTGATACCACTAAAATTCGACCTCCAAATATTCACAGGCAGGTTAATTGGCATCTGATAAACTGACCATAATGTTTGTGAATGTGGTACAGACCTTATATTGTAGTTCCCCTAGGACAGAAGATTGATTATGAATGTACAATCTCTATAAATATGTTGGCACTATTTAAACATTTAAATACATTTAGTAATAGAATCATTAGAAAATGAATAGAGTTTATTTTTTTTAAATGAGAGGATGATAATTTTATGATGTCCATAAAAAGGGCAACAAAATACAAACTCTATGGCCAGTGGGTATATTTATGTTGTAGATAGCTTCAATATCTTTCAGTGTTATATTGCAACTCTTGGCATTAATAGAAAGATGTCAAGAAAAAATTAAAGTTGTTGTATTAACTGTTCTTTAGACTTATCTAGACAACATTATATAGTGCTCTGTGAAAATGTGATTTGTAGCTTGAGGAGAAATAATATTTCATAGGAAAGTAATAAATTAGGAGAGATAATAATGCGATTAACCTTGAGTGATATCATCATATATCCTAAACCACATCACTGAAACTAAGCTTGTCCAATGTTAACTTTGCCAGAGGGAAGGGGAACCTATCTATTCTATCTGTTCTACAGGCAAAGCTATCCAAGAGGATTGAGTACCTGGGCCAGATTAAATAAGAACAGCACAAGAGGGCACTGCAACCCTTCTCCTGCTTGAAATATCATTTACAGGTTTATGGAGTCATTAATAGCCATTTTAATGTTCTGATAATCAGAATACAAATGGCTTCCTTGTCTGTTATCTCTGACTGAACACTACTTCTGCTTGGAAGACTATACTAATCAACATTTCTTTTCTTTTTCCCTGCCTTCTACGTTTCTATCATAATAAGGACAAACGTTAATTATCACCTTAACCGTTTTATCAGCAGAGCCAATAATCAAATAGAATATAAAAGGATATTATCACACTACAATATTTATCATATATATATAGATAGTAGAAAACTCTAATTGCTTCTCTATTTAATATTTATCAGTGAGGATTTTGAAATACATTATAGGGATTATTTATCTAAGGTTAAGATTTGTGAGATTTTTTTATATACCTCAAATGAACTTGAATAGAACAAACTGAAATCAGGGAATTTGGGGTAAAAAACCCAGACTACTGAAATTTATCAAGTTTTTGCTGAAAAAAGAAAACATCACGAAGGCTACAAACATCTTCAAAAGGGACCACTGCTATTGACATCTACATGACCTCAACAAATTTTAGCTGGAGTATTTTCTGATTCAAGCTATTTCCAGGTTCGGGGTACAATAAATCTCGAAAAATTTGAGTTTTTCTTTTTACAAAACCCAAAACATATTTGTACATTTTTTTAACCTAAAAATTAGAGTTGCTCTTGAAAACTCGAATTTCTCAACCTTTGATAAAACTATAACAAAGTATTAGAAAATGCATTGCAAATAATGAAAAATATAACATTTAAAATGTCTCTCTCTCTGTATATATATATATATATATATATATATATATATATATATATATATATATATATGTAGTACAAGGTACTGTTTTATTATAACAGAGAAAAAGGAAATCTTGTAACTGGAGCTTATAATGGGTCCCTTACCATTTTATACGTTTTAATAAAATATCCAAAAAGTTCCTGTTGTATTGTCAAATTTGTCAAATATTGTAAAACACACACCACCTCACAATTACTTTTAAAAGTGAATTTTATGAACTATAAATGCTTCATTCAATACAAACAAGTATTTGCACTTTGGATTTTAGGTGGAATTTTAGGAAATCAGCACTAACGGTATAATCAGATTAAAAAAATATGTTAATAAGTCAGTGGAAAGCAGCCCTGCACAAAACTGTCAGATGAACTATCCCTCCAGTGAGAATGAATCCGACTTCAACTCCCATGGATGAAAAGAAAAACTGCAAAGTCAGAAAAGCAATGTGAACACAAGGAAGGTCAAGATAGAAATGCATGACTTTTCATGCTCTGTCAAACCGGCAAGAATTGTTCAGTTTAAACAGATGCTTAAAAAAAATCTTATCTTAAATGCTATTCAAGTCAGAAGTCCTGGAGACAATGGGGGTTTCTGGCCTGGCCACAAAAAAACCTTGACCCCTAAGCGTTATCCTTTTATCAATCATGAAAATGAAAAGCTCAGGTCTAGTGTGCAGAAAAGCCTGCATGCCCTAGTAATACAGTTTGTTCCTATGAAACAGCAGAAGTCGCAACTGTCATGTGACTTTTTTTCCCCTTGCTTTCAGCCATGTGTTCGCGTATCATTTCACTATGAAATAACCATGCGGATTTCAGCTCAACCTGCCTTTGCGTAGAATGCATGACATAGTCTGTGAGAGAGAGCATGAGAACGGATTTGGTTGAAAGGCAATGGTTTTCATAGTTGGCTTGTAACCATGGAAGCAGATGCCTTTTTTTTTTTTTTTTGCTTATCCTGGCTTACCTCTTTGCAGCCATGAGCTGCTCCCTTTTGTTAAAAGGGGTACGCCTCGATTTTTTCCTTTATCGTGCAACTTGCATCTTCTTCAAAGGGCAGGATGCTGCAGGTCATTGGTCTAGACTGTTTGAACAGTCCAGGGAACAGCCTCGATGTAACCCCTTGCTCTGTCTGTACCACATCACCAGCCGTGCGACTGCAGACTGTAGGGGGACATTTGAGATCTGTATTTGAAAAAGGAGTGCGTCCGATTTTGCCATTGTGCCTTTTCACTGATCGATTGAATGAATATCGAACCTTCTGTCGTTCCATGTGTGAAATAGATAGCTTAGCAAGCACTTTTCTACCCAAACCTGAGCAACGGGCCAAGCGTTTTTTGACTCTACACTGAAGTATTCCTTTTTTTTTCCATCTTCCTTTTTAATGCATTCATTGCCTGATTTCTTTAATGAGTTATGGAAACCAGCGTCATCTTGATTGCCCGCATTACATGTATACATTTAGCACTGTCTCTTGGCACGGATATGGGTTTGCAAACTGTATACTACTACAGAACTTAAAAATAGAAGTTGTTGGATTTATTGAATTTTCTAACCAGGGAAATAAATGGGATGAGGATGTCAGAGGAGACATTGTTATTTTGCAGTTTGCAGCACAGACCTTCATATATGTATATGTGTATTCCTAACCCCCATTATTCATTGAATCTACTCATTTTTTTTTTTTTTTTACATTTGGGCATTGGCACACATTAAAAAGAAAATAATGATTATATCCTAGAATAGGATAACCAGCCCTCTATGTATGTGTGTTTTTTTTTTTTAAACCAGACCTGAAGATAAAATGATTCTGTTTACAGTTTTTGCCTTATATTATACAGCCCATGCTGTGCTATTAAATTCTGTACCTTGACAACAGAAAACTGTTTTTTCTTGCACTCTTTAGACTACTGCTTTCTATATATGATAGTAAATTGTTAGTTTTTGACAGGACATCATTGCATACCTATTTTTCCTTAATTGCTACAGGGTAAGGGGAGGCGCTCTGAAGAATAGGGGTTATTGTTGCTCACAATGAGTGCTCTTTTCATCCAAGGTTTAAATGGATGGCTTACAGGAGGGCAGTTGGATAGTAATAACACAAGGATGACCAGTAGCTTGAGAAACTAAGCACATCATGCCATATCTACCATTTAGTTGATCTGGAAAACTGGTAGTTATTTCTATATGTAACTATGTCAATTAAACAATATTAAACATGAATATATTTTTATACAATGCCTATTTATTGTTTCTGCAGCACATCATAATACAGGTAGCTGTTGTTCCTTTTTGACTTCATTTATATTTATTTAGATTTTTCTCAATGTTGAAATATTTTTTAATTCCCTATTCTGTTTAATATTTTTGGTAATTCTGATATATTTTTTTTTTATATGCTATAAATATCTAAAACAACTGGACTTCCGGAGTATTCTTGAGAAAATTCAGTTGCTTAAGACTTATGTCAACAAGATACCATATATCATGACCAAGATGAATGCAAAACTTCTTAGACACATGTACATGGAAATGGAAATGCCTATTTATTGTTTCTGCAGCACATCATAATACTTTAAGGTAGCTGTTGCTCCTTTTTGACCTCATTTATATTTATGTCGATTTATCTCAATGTTGAAAAAAAATGTATTCCCTATTTTGTTTAATATTTTTGGTAATTTTTTTTAATATGCTTTAAAATAAAGTATCTAGTGGATATACATCTAAAACAACTGGAGTATTCTTGAGAAAGTTCAGTGGCTTTAGACTTATGTCCACAAAATACCATATATCATGAGTCATGATATATGGTATTTCGTGGACATGACCAAGATGAATGCAAACCTTCATAGACACATACAGCACATGTATTTAAATAATGCAAAATCACAATACAGGTATGGGATCTACTGAGTGATCTATCTGATATAAGACACTGTCTAATGTATCACCAGTTTGCTCTGTAATAATAAGACAATGCTTTGGAATTGATTTTTACATGCTTTTGGTTTAAGAAATGGGACTGCATATTATTAAAAGACCCCTAATACAGAAAATCACAGGCCCCAAGCATTCTGGAGAACATATCCCACACTGGACACAATATACATTTTTATTATACAAGCTTTAATATTATTGTAAAGGGAAATATAGTTGAATTATTCTTGTAAAATCTGAAATCTTCCATTTTTTTTTTATTTTTAATTTTCAACCGTACAAAATATCAAGATCATTAGCTAAAAAAAAGTTCTTTAATCCTAAACTAACTTCCTTTTTTAAATTTTCAGCTGTAGAAAATCATGTCTTAAGAGAATAAAGAATGCACAATCAGCATTATTGTAGTCTTTCTCACGAGTATCATTGGCGTACTTAAGTGCACCTTTCCTTGTTAGACTGTCAGGATTGCTGACAAATGAATACGCTTTGTCTTCAAGTTTCTCTGGTTTCTTATGTCACTATGTACAAAACATGACAAAATTTTCATGTGGCAAAGAAATGTTGCTAACAACGACAGTGTATCCTAGGAGGGAAACAGTAATGCTAAGGATCTTCCAGACAAAAGCTGTAAGTTTTTGCTTTAAGATGCGACTAGAGAATACTGTGTTATCACAGAAAATATTATTGTTAAATGAATGAAGGTTGCTAAAGGAAGAACGAATAATATGAAATAGAGAACAGAGGGAAGAGTTCGAATTTTAATTTGAAATATATCTATTTTTTTAAAAAGCAGACATTTTGGAATACTGTCAATGCATTTAGAAATAAACAGGTGTACCCTTTGAACAGTAGAATCTACCCCATTAGTGGATATATTTTATATATTTTTACCCTTCAGACTGAACTTATTCGGAAGTCTAAATTATTATTATGTATTTTTAGAACACCTACATATTGCTCAGAGCTGTTGCTGTACCCAACATGTATACATGTAGATAAAATATTTGTTCACTGGTGAAGAAACGTGATATTTAGTAATTAGTTTGTGCATTTTTAGACTAGTGACTTAAACTATGTTTTGGGACCCAATATTAGGTCCCCATGCTGTTTAGCGTGGGCCTCCCCCTTAATAAAATGATGTGTCCTGCAACAATAAGCAGTTGTAATTAAAATAAGGTGCAGAATTGATTTTAAATTAGTTTTTTTCCAACACATTCAAACCACCAGGATTACTTTGGTTTCAAATGAGAAAATAGAAAAAAAAAACCTTGTTTAAGACCTACACATATTTTACCATATACACACCACACACTAACACAACATTTGACATAACTTACATAATGTATACACACACTCAACAACACAAACTGGAACACAGACAGACAGACACACAGACATTATGTTCTCTTTGACCATGGAAAATGGAATAGGCTGCTTTGTTTTAATTTCCTTCCGCTTTTCTTTTTAATAGAACATTTTGTATGAATTTTACTCAGAATCAGATGTATAACTAGAACCTGACAAATTCTCATTACTGAGCTAAGCTTGTCTTCTATTTAACTGTACAAAGTCAACATATTCTTCCTGCTTTCCATATTCATATCCAAGCATTACTAACTGGTTAAAAAGGCAAATGTTAAGAAAGACAATTTTGGAAACATTTTGGAAAAAAAATTAAATCTGCAGACTACGATTTCATAAGACAGACTGGATCAGAGTCAAAGATGCAACATGCTGGGTGAAAAAATGCCACCCTAGTGTGAACAAAGGGTTTCAAATGGAGTCAAAAAGCATGCAAGCTCAATGTCTAAGCCTTTCCTGTGAATTGTTCAGCCACAACCTGCAGGACGTCGAGTGGTCTTAAAAGAAAAGAGAACTCTTGCGGATTATCATTGACAGTAAAATGTGTAGGGGTTCTTTAAAAGATTAGTAACATAAAGTTTGGATACAGAAATGCATAATTATCCAATAAACTAATGTATATATCATGTATTTGAGACCCCCGAAATCCAGAACGTTCTGCTGTTGCAGATCTGAGGTCTAAGGAAGCAGATGCTAAAATGGAAATATATTGCATATTTATTTTAAAGGAACAGTAACACAAAAAAATTAAAGTGTATTAAAGTAATTTAAATATAATGTACTTTTGCTCGGCACTGGCAAAACTGGTGTGTTTGCTTCAGAAACACTACTATTGTTTAAATAAACAAGCTGCTATGTAGCCATAAGGGAAGCTATTTACAGCTGAAAAAGTCACAGAATACATAGCAGATAACATATAAAACACCATTGTATTAGGCAGGGCTTATCTATTATGTGCTATGTAACCTGTGCATTTCCAGCTTGAATGGCTGCTCCCATGGCTACACAGCATCTTGATTACAGTGTCGGACTGGGCCGGCGGGACACCAGGAAAAACCCCTGTGGGCCCTGGCCCACATGGGCCCCCACCAACCCAGTCCACCTCCCCTGAATTCTGGGCCCTCACCCCTGCTCTCCAGGCAGCCCCAAATAAAAGAAAATTGAGTGCCCATAGCGCATTTGAACCAGTGTTCGTGCATGCATACTAGTGTGTGCACACAGGCAGCGCATCTGTGCTGGTGAGCTGTCCTGCACAACGGTGTTCACCCATGCGCATAGGGGGGGCCGGAGGTGGGCCCCCTATCGCCAGTCCGACCCTGCTTGTTTATGTAAACTATAGTTGTGTTTCTGAAGCAAACACACAGCTTTTACCAATGCATGTTAACAGTATATTATGGGGGTTATTTATGAAGCTCCAAATTTATCTCAGTATTTTCTTTTACAAGCTCTGAGCATATACGCTCAGGTTTTTTAGGCTTAAGGTGGCCATAGACACAGAGATCTGCTTGTTTGGCGATGTCACCAAATGAGCAGATGTCTCTGTTTTCTTTTGGGAAAAAGCTCAGGGTTTCCATGATTTTTTGAGATTTTAAAAAAAGGGCCTATTATGAAAAAAATCAGATTTTTAGAATTCACAGCTTGATAAATAACCTTACTTTAAGTCATTTTTGGTGTTCCTGTTCCTTTAAGAAACTGTTTTCATTTCCACAGAAATATGTCCACAGGTTTTGAGCCAGGGTTTTTAAAGCCTCACAAACATAACATTCCAAAATTCTGTTAAAATAAAAAAACTAACATTATTTAATCCAATGCAGATATGAACAAAAATTATTTCTGAAAAATCACATTTCTGCTACTGGACGTTATATTCTGTAACCATGACCCAATCTTAGCTAAGAAAATATTATTTCAAGCCTCTGATGAAAGAGATAATGCTTGGGATATTTCAAAGCCAAATTATGGCAAATGATATCAATATTTATATGCAGAAATATAAAAGCAGCCTAGTGAACAAAGAAAAAAAAAGTAGGGCTGTACTGGAAGGTAAATTGCCTCATTTAGCAGATTGCTGGTAATGGAGTTCCGAACAATAGATGTTATACAAATATATATACAGTATTTATATATTCTGCTGAAGTTATTTGCATTCTGCCATAGAATAGATATTGGGTTTTGCGCCACTAAATCCCAGAAGCTTCTCCAAAAGGTCAAGATGAGATTATTTCTTCTATTCACTCTTTGTAACTCTGGATAAAAAAAAAAATTGTTGCCAGGCCTAGATTTCTGGCAAGGCCACAAAATCCCAGGCCTAGGGCGGCATGCTGCCAATGCACTGAGGACTGCACACATTAAAAATTGCCTACAGTTACTTACTGGGAGCGCGCAGTCCTCAGTGCAGATAGGAACAAGTGAACTGTGTGCATGCGTGCAGGCGCATGTGCAAGCATGCATGGGTATGCATGGGGGCAGAGCAGAATAACTGAAGCTGGTCTAGGGGCGCCGGAAATTCAAATCCGGCTCTGTTTATTTTCTTGAAACTACACAATCAATTCAGTTCAGTTCAGTTTCCCATAGACTCCATTTTATATCTCAATATTATTATTTGATTTTACAATATATACACAGGCAGTTATCAGCACTGTTTATCAAAACAAACATTTGAGTAGAGATTATACATCACAAAAGCAAACTCAATATTGATTGTACCTGTACATTTTGCCTTTTCACCTAATAGAAGATAGAGCCCTATCCTTTATTGTGTTTTTTCCCATTTATTGTGACAAATTATCATGACTATCCTTGTGTACCCTGTTAACCTGTTACCTTTCGCTAAGGTAGTTTAAAATTTTAAAGGAAAACTATACCCCCGGACAATGTAGGTCTCTATAAAAAGATATTGCATAAAACAACTCATATGTAAAACCCTGCTTCATGTAAATAAACCATTTTCATAATAATACACTTTTTTTTAGTAGCATGTGCCATTGGGTAATCATAAATAGAAAATTGCCATTTTAAAAAATAAGGAAAACCTCCTGGGATCCTAGGATTCAACGGTGCACACAAACATACCAAACAAACTATAAAGTTAGGTCACATGAGCCAATTAAAAGACAGAGTTTTGTCTTTTGCTTCCACACTTCTTCCTGTTACAGTTAGGAGCAGATTTACTAAATTCAGATGAAGGATTCGAAGTTCAATCGAATTTTCAAAAAGAATCGAATTCAAATTCAAAATGATGTAGCTCTCCATGACAGTTGATTTTTCTAAAGTCTAGTTTTGAGGAGGCCAATTCCTCTATAACCAAGCACCAGGCTTATCTTTGGATGGGAGAGGCAGGATGTGTGGAGTGTGTTTTGTTTGGAACTTTGTTTCATATTACTATTATCTTAAAGGAATAAATTTGCTACCTACTGTTCTTACAGTGAATGGAACTATAATATTTTGGACCCATTTATAAATTGTTGCTGACTTGCATCAAAGGGCATTCATGAACCTGCTACTGCTACATTAAGCGGACATTTGTAACCTGAGTGTCATTAACTAGTTCCATATGATTCTTCTTCTTAGTTATGAAATACACAATCATAATGTGATACCATAATACCATATAGTAAAAATACTGTATGTGCATTAAAGGTTTTATCTCTCCAGCACTAGTGATGAGCAAATTTTTTCGCCAGCGAAACTACAGCAAAAATTTGCCACAGATAAAATAAGCCGAGATAAACCACCTACTGTATAAGAAAAAGCGGCTGTAAGAAAAAAACGCCCATTGACTTTAATGCATTAAAGTGAGAAAAAATGTTGCTTGCGTAAAAAAAGTTGCGATAAAAATGCCCAGTGACTTCAACCTGGAACCCGGGGTCTGGACAAAACAAGATGTGGTTTGAGTGGAACAGGGATGTGGCCCAAAATCAACCAGATTTAAATAGGGAGAGATTGCTGTTTGCTAGATTATATAGTCAAATATAGACTATATCCCCTAAAGCTTGAGTGGATACAGTTCATAGCTCATTTATATGAAGTATGTAAGAGCTTCTGAAGCAAACACACAGTATGACCAGTGCTTAGTGACAGTACATTGTATCTAAATGCATTACAAAAGATTTTTTTTGTTCCTGCGTATAATGCAACTGGAGCTCAAGGAAAAATGATCTCCATGAACAGTTGCCCATTTATTTATATAAACTGCTATATTATCTCCCAAAAAAGCAGCAATGTGCAATTTAAGATTTATTCCAAATCGTTGTCCCATCTATTGGTTTCCCTCCCTTTTATATTTTTAGCCAAGTTGTTTAACTTGACTTCCTTTTGCTAAAAATATATATTGAGAAAAATATCAAATTATACATTGTTAGTGTCAGTTCAGGTAAATATTCAGGAAAACAGCCAAATAAACAGATTATTTAGAAGTAGCTGACAATTTTGAAAAACAAAGGAATGGCAAGTAAAAAAGAAGTACAATTAGGGGTACATTTACTAAGGGTCGAAGTGAATATTCAAATAAAATTAGAATTCAAAAAATTCAAATTTTGAAGTAAGTTTGGGCTACTTCATCTATCGAATAGTTCAAAATTCAATTCAAACTGAAAAAATTTGAAGTTGAATCTTCAAAGTATTGGTCCTTTAAAACCCTTCGACTTTGACACTTTGCCACCTTAAAGCTGCCAAATTGCCATTTTAGCCTATGGGGACTTCCTAGAACCTGTCCTGAAAATTTTTCTAAGTCCTAAGAATTCAAAGGATTTTGCGCAAAATCCTTTGAATAGTTCGATTTGAACAATGCGATCGAACTATTCCAATGATTTAAATGGATCTATGGTCAAATTTCAAAGTTTTTTCAATTCTGCAATTAAAATTTGCAGTACAATAACTGTCTAATGAAGAATATGAAATTGTTATATTTGGCACCCCCAGGAACATTTTTCCTGTTTAAGTTGCTCTCCAACTCTTTTTGCATCTGAATGTTGCTCATGGTTAAAAAAGTTTGGGGCCCTCAAATCTATACTGAAAAGCACCATACTACTCTATTAGGTATAGGTTGCAGTGCACTGAATGCCACCATACCAGCCTTTTTTAAAAAAATCTGTAATGGAATATTAAGCATTGAATTTTTGATAATTTTTTACCTTGATTTACTTCTCAAGCTTGTGCCATTTGTTTTCAGACATTGAGTTTCACACTGAGCTCAAATATTTATTTGAGCCAAAACTTTAGGTTAAAAATTGATTCAAACATAGTCATGACAATGCTCCAAGATATAGAATTTGAGTTTATTCTTGAAGAGTCTGAGGGAAATGGAGCAATTCGGGGATGGAATTCCAGAAGTAAAAAGTAGCAAGAGAGAAAGGTTTGAGATAGTGGGTAATAGGAAAGGAGTTATAGATGTGCTGATAGTACCACATAGGTCTATCCAGTAAAATAATAGGGATAGAGCACAAAAGAGCCCTGTTATTACCTTCCTAAGCAGATCTACGGAATAGAAGCAGTATGCCAGGAGACAAATATGCCATTCCAAGGTAGTATGTCATAGTTGGAGGGCTAGACAGCTGATCACCATCAGAAAGCATTCTCTACATCTTAATGTGCAATACAAATAGTTGCTGAATGCTAAATAAATTAAATAAATCACATACATCAGTATACACATGCTCTGTAGACAAGTAGCCTGTGGAATCAAAAGGCTGTAATATATCCCTGCTAATTCTTCTGGTTTCACCCAAATGTAGTTCGTTACCCTCCCAACAAAAATAATGGGATTTTGCATTTAACTGGCAAAATAATTTGATTCTGTTGAGTTGAGACAATAATGCTGAGGAACATGGTTAATGATGGCACCACAGTAGATTTCCTTACTTCTGGAGTGCTTGTTGTATGAGTCTGTTGTATGAGTGACCAAAGGAATAGGTCAAGAGATTTTGACCTTTCCACTAATGTGCTGTAAGTGTAAGTTCCAGAAAAGCTTTGCTTAATAGGGAATATGTTTTTTTGCTTTTGGGTCCCAGAAAATGGAGTGTATTGGAAGGAACAGGTAGGTCAGATACGCAATTCCACTGGTCCAGCACACAGATGTGACCATTCTTTCCATAAGAGGATTGACCTGTGCATAGCTATTTAGTTCTTAATAAAATGTAAGGATGGGTTATCTTAGGAGGAGTCAAAGCGTGAGGGCTACCTGTCTGTAGCAGGAGTTCTCAGTGAGGCTTGGGGATTGTGTCTGCCACTGA
>CM044433.1:21794500-21875548 GCA_024363595.1 Xenopus borealis | reverse complement strand
GCAGTGAGGAAACTTGCCAAGTTTTTAGATTGTGCCCTGAGGACAGGAGTTATTTTAATTATTAATATGGTACTAAGATGGGCACACATATTCAATAAACTGCCTTAAGATGAAGGAAAGTGTCTGCTGTAGATCCCTCAAGCTTACAATGGAAAAAGTGAGAAGAAATAGCCCAGAAAGGAAAAGTAGATTTGTTTTATTCAAGTTAAGTCAACTGGAAAAGAAATAAGAATATTACTAACGATAAAATCCATTTTGTGTGATAATTTAACAAATGTGTTCAATATGTTGTCAAAATATTAACTACATTTCATCAAATATGTTTTGCATATTTAGTAAACACTACTTGAAAAAGAATAGGCATTAGATATTTGGGATACCATAAATATTCAAAATCATTATTTTCTATTTCTAGTTAGCTCTTCAACACAAACAAAACAAAGCTTTATCTCTGGTGGCCGGTGAGCCAAACATGGTGATCTGTGCAGAGACTATCCATCACATTTCTTAATTGAATGACAACAGAATAGAATCGATAAATTGTAACAAGAGACAGCGTTGCATTTCCACACTCACTTATTCTCCTTCTGTATTATGTGGTGCCACCAACGTGACTAGAAAGCAGAATTGTGGAAGAGTTTGCAGAGCAAACAGCCTTACGAATTAACTGACAAGAAATGCAATCCAGAGGAAGCCCTACCAAGCTCATTCATATGCCTCGCACAGCCTGTTACAGAAGCCTGCCGACACAAGGCATTCTGGGAAAGGGTTATGTTTCTGTCACCCTGTTGCCTGTTGTCAGACAGTTTGTCAGTGAATACGTTCATAAAAAAGCTTTCTTTCCTCTTCAGATCAGGGGACATTCAAGCTCAAAATCAGAATAAAATAAAATGTATCGCTCATAGCAGCAGGTACTTACCTCATGTCTTCTCAAGATGAACATACAGTTTGGAGGGGTCTTCTGTAAGAAAGAAAATAAATATATATATATATGGATTAAACTTTGGACACAACAATATTGCCAGTAACAATGCCGAAACCTGAGTTTACAGGTTTGTTCCAAATGCAAAGTCAATTATCCAGCTGTTTGGATGGATTACTACTTTAAATACACGGGTCCTTCAAATAATCTTGCAGCAGAGATTTCCCCTTTCTGCACAGTCCTTGAGACGGGCAATGCATAATTTATAATCCCATCTCTGTGCTTTAGGAATGCCTGCCACTGTTATATTACCAGAGTCTCCCAGAAAGGTTCCGGCACTATCTGAGAATCGATCAGAGCAAAATGCAAACCAAACATTTAATTAAATCTCTGTATAGAGAGAGAGAGAGAGAACGCAAGCTATCAGCTGGTAGTGGTATTAAACCTCTTATATGTTTTTATGAATGCAGAACTAGAGTTAAAGATGAAGGGGGCTCTGCCAATATAGGAATGTTTGGTGCCCTATCTGCAAAAATA
This sequence comes from Xenopus borealis, assembly GCA_024363595.1. Classification (NCBI taxonomy): domain Eukaryota; kingdom Metazoa; phylum Chordata; class Amphibia; order Anura; family Pipidae; genus Xenopus; species Xenopus borealis. The sequence continues at coordinate 21,874,089 of CM044433.1, read as the reverse complement.
ACAAATGTAAAGCAGTGATAACCGGCTTTTAACCTTTCAACTGTCAGTGGGATACTGGGAGTCGAACAGCTGGAGGGTCACAAATTGATGTGCATGCTTAAAATATAACATCTTGGAATTTTCAGCCCAAAGGCATTCCACTAGAACTGAGGAACAGGGAACATGGGCCAAATGTGTCCATAATTGTCATTTATCATTCATTAGTGAAAATTACTCCCATAGACTGTAATGGGTGAAAAAATGTGTAGCTCGTCAAAAAAATGTTTGCAATTTGATGCTTGTCGAAAAAATATTGTCGCCTATAGATTTCAATGCATTTTGGCAAATTTTCGCAGTTTCACTTGAATTGTTCAGATTTGCCCATCACTATTATTCATTATTTTCTTTAAAATAATAATAATAATAATAATAATAATAAATAAGGTTCTTTTGTTGCAATGCACAAGTGTGTGAGTTCCAACAGATGCGTCAAAACATGTGCATTTGCTATTACATTTGGATTTTGTCATGAAGCGGACGCAGTTGTACAGAAAATATTAGAAGTCACCATTTGCGGCACCAAGCATCAAAATGACAGCTGCATGTTATTATTGAGGTGCAAGAGCATTGAATTTATAGACACTGGCTGTTTTGGGAACTCTGGAGCTACCTGCCCGCACTGCTTGCGATTCATCCAAACTGATAGCCATTAAGCTTAGCTTCTCAACAAGAACTCAGAGCACACTGAGCATGTGCAATGTCACTGACTCTTGAACACACTGTCACAAGATTCAAGATGGTGAGTTCCTGTGGACAGCTTTGAATAGCTGTCCACTCCCCCAGCTGTCACTATATGCCACCCCACCAAGTTTTTAACTTTCCCTGTTTAAAGTAGATGCACAATAAGCATTGAGGGTCATGGATAGGCCTTTGTGCGTGTGCAGTGAAAATTAAGGGAAGTCAAAGAGGCCTGTGTGCATGTGCAGTGACATCACATTTCATTCGCCCAAAATGATGATTTATTGCTGGGTGACATCTTTGTTATAGGGCTGCTGAATTTCTGTCATGGTACAGAAATAGATAATTCATTTTTGGCATTAGTTTACCTATGTAATTATGAAAGGTGTGGTTCACCTTTAAGTACATGTTAGTATGTTATAGAATGTTCTATTCTTAATACCTGTGCAAGTGGTCTTCATTTTTTGTTATAGTTATTGCTTTCCTAATTTACATCTTTCCAAACGGGAGTCACTGACCCCACCAACCAAAGTTCTATTGCTCTGTGTGCTTACAATGTTATTGTTCTTGTTTTTTTTTATTACTCATGTTTATATTCAGTCCCTCTCCTTTATATTCCAGTCTCTCTTTTAAACCATTGTCTGGTTACTAAGGTAAACAAGACCCTAGCAACCTGAAATTCCGAACCGGTGTGCTGCTAAACCAAAAATGTATATAACTAAAAACCACAAAAAATAAAGACCAGTTGCAAATTGCCTCACAATATCTATGTCATTCTAAACGTTAATTTAAAGGTGAAAACCCTCTTTGTATAGAGGCTGATCTGGCTCAATGCAATAGTCAGCAATAATTCCGGAGAATGTGCAGAATCTGGAAAAAATCTATAAAGCCATATTGACTATTACTTAAAGGGATACTGTCATGGGAAATGCATCAGTTAAAAGTTCTGCTTCTGCAAAATTCTGCATTGAAATCCATTTTTCAAAATAGCAAACAACATTTTTACATGTAATTTTGAAATCTAACATGGGGTAGACATGTCGTTAGTTTCCCAGATGCCCTTAGTCATGTAACTTGTGCTCTGATCATCTTCAGTCCCTCTTTACTGCTGTTCTGCAAGTTGGAGTCACCCCACTCTCTTCTCCCCCCCCCAACAACAGAACAATGGGAAAGTAACCAGATAACGGCTCCTTGGTAGCTATAAGAAAAGCACTCAATAGTAAAAATCCAAGTCCCACTTTGACTCCTTCAGTTACATTGAGAAGGGGAAACAATAGGTTGTCTGAAAGCAGTTCCATCATGAAGTGCTTGCTCTTTCATAAAAATGATGACAGAATCCTTTTAAGGTAAATAGTGCATCTTATTGAAGTCCTAATTAATATAAAATAGGCAGAATGAAACAATCCACTATATTTTAATATCTTGGTTCAAGGTAGGTGTGTGGCTGCTTCCATCCTGCAAGGATTTCTGGATACATTAAATAGAAATCTGGCTCATCCTTTCTTTATTAAATATTGATATTTGCAACCCCCAACAATTTATAGTCTGTAAAATGATATGGTATGGGCAAGCCCATGAAACTCTACCCACATGGTGATTGGTGCTTTAGTAGCAGTCTCTGCTGTGAACATATCACAGGGCAAATTATTGACCCGATATTATAAATTGATATAATATATATTAATATAAATGTATTTATATAAGAAGCAAGGAAAAAGTTTCTTCATAAGGCATGTGCAGTTCCACCACAAATATGCAGACATATACTACTTGAGCTTTGCTGAGAATCCAATTTGCCTTTAAAGCGGTGTCAGGCTTTAATCAGCCTTAATATTGCAGAAAAGGAAACAGCTGGAATTGGAAGCGCTTTATCATTACTCAACAAAATCACATACAGAATGTTAATCTAACAATCTTAGTGTCCTATCTACTGTACATACTCTACTTCAGACAAATAAGGCTCCTAAGTAATGTTAGATGCAAAGTCAGCATTTGGCAGGTTGGGCTATTCAAATATATTTATGTAAGAAAGCGGCTGAATCCTTGAATCTTGCGGTGTTCACTATATGTGGTTTTGTTGATACTGTAGCCCCTAGGTATTAACTAGCTTTTTCCCCACTAATGGTTTAAATAACTTTTTAATACAAAGGGAAAGGGCATTCTAAATGTTTTAGTGCAAAGCAGTTTGTATTATAAATTTGCAGGTTTTTATAAAATGCCCGATATGTAGTGATGGGCAAATACTTTTTTAAAACTACACATTAGAGTCTATGGGTGTTTTTTCTCAGCAAAATGCAGCAAAATATTTCACTTGTCCCTTGTGATATGGACAAAAGTCTTTGGACACCTGGCTCATCTCACTCCTAAACACAAGGTATTAATATGAAGATGGTTCTCCCTTTGCTGCTAAACAAGCCTTTACCTTCTTCTCTTCTAGGAAGGCTTTCAGTTAAATGTTGAAATATTGGGGTAGATTCATCAAAGAGTGAAGTTCGGCCACTAGAGGGAAATTCCACAGCTCTCAATTCATTTCTATGGGATTTTGCAAGGTGTATTCATCGATGGGTGAAGTGAAAGTTCACCCTTTGATGAATACGCCTTTAAAAATCCCATAGAAATGAATTGAGAGCTGTGGAATTTCCCTCTAGTGGCGGAACTTCACTCTTCTACCCCATTGTTGGTTAGATTTGTTTCCACTTGTACAAAGGCCTCTGGGAATCAGACCTCTGGTGTTTAGTTGAGGCCATGTTTCTCAAGTTTACATCATTGAAGATCCTCCATTGCCATGTCATTCTATATGAAACTCACTTTGCACACAGGTGGTAATTATCATGATAAAATAGGAAAGAACCTTCTCTAAAATGTTGCCACAAAGCAGGGGGATTGTGAAAATGCCATTTTATGAGTAAATTGTTCCTGTGTCAACAGGGAAGGGAGTACAGTAGCTTAATTAGCCAATTCACAGGTTGTCCACATACATTTAGAAATGTTCGGTAGCTGCGTCCTTTCGCTTTCTAAACATCATTATTTCAACCACCTTTTCTGATGCTATTCCTGTTATTGACTAAAAACCCTGCAGTGATATAACCAATTTTGTTTTTTAACTGTGCCAAAAATATCTGTTCTAAAGACAGATAGAATGTCATGCACATTGTGAGATGGAACTGCTGCTACGCTGTAATATAGAAGAAGGAGACTTGATTGCACTTCTCTAAACAAGAACAAATATGACTATATATTTTTTCAGAATTTATCAGTTAAAAAAAAAAAAAACTGCAATTGTTCCCAAACATTAACAATTGCTTTCAAGTCCTTTTGGCTGCTCATTTTATGGAAAGGGAGTGAAGAATGAGAAGGTCATAAAACATTTAGGACCATTGAACTGAATTATATAGATCCATAAAGCAGAACTTTAAAGAGAACTACAATCCAGACTAGAAACCGAATAGTGATAACATTTGCAAATACACCTTGTAAATCCATATGAACTTCCATAAAAGATTTAAAAGGAAGTTCATCTATATATTAAAGAGGACGGGGCAAATTCACTAACCTGTGTAGTTGCTCCTGCGTTGGCTTTGCTAGTGTTCGGCGCACTTCACTAAATGCAAAGTTGCGCTCAGGAAGGCGAACTGTAGCAAAGTTGCGCTACAGTTACTTCGTCAGGCAAAGCGAAGTTACGATAGCGATGCCTAATTTGCACATGGCACAAAGTTAAAGTATAATAGACGTATGTGTATGCTGCAGCCACTACATTACACTACACAAGCCCAGGAAACCTTAAATGGCTCAAATAAAGTTGTTCTATTGCCCTTCACATGTGCCCCCTATATAGTTGGGTTGCCATATGTTAGGAAATGTAGGGGGGAAGGAGGTTACCCTAAAAAAATTTACAATCTTTTTCAGCCTGTCACCCTTAAAAAAGAACACGCCAGCGTTTTTTTGGGACTTAGAAAAAATTTAAACTTTTCTCCTATCTGTTGTATTGAACTTCGCCAGGTCTGACCCTGGTGAAGTAAAGTCTAGCGCAAGAGCCAACTTTCAGTAAAATGGACATCTTAGTGAATTAGCATAGTAATAACACTTCGTCAGTGTGAAACTTCACCCGGCGGAAGCGTGCGAAGTTGCTTTAGTCTATCTACTTCGCTAGTGAAAATTCGCCAGAGTTAGTGTTGACAAATGCGAAATTATGTCACGCTGGATAATTAGCGCTAGCATTAGCCACTTCGCACTTTAGTGAATTTGCCCCATAGTGTTAGCTTTACACAGATGCAAACATGTCATTCCAATGTTTTTGTTATGTATAAATATACACTTGGTATTCTCAGCTCTTAAGGTACCCATGGACATTACAATTATGATCTTTCCTGGAAAAGATCTTTCCAAGAAAGATTGTTAGTTTCAATACACACGTGTTGAGCTGAATCATCAGATATACAGGAAGAAACAATAGAATTCTACCTGTACGTATCTGATGATTCAGCACTAATATTGGCCGATGTTCGGGTGCCTTCAAAAGCGCCAGATCAAAATTTTCCCGCCAGCCTGATCAACAAGCCAAACTGATATCCAAGTCTTCTACCAATATACCAATATTGGTCGCCTCATCCCCCACCATACATGGGACAAATGTATGAAAATTAATTTTGTACGGTATCGATGCGACTATGGTGACCTCGATTTTTTTTGCGAACTCCAATAATAAAAGGGAATACATGATCCTAGGAAAGTTGCATCAAAATGTAGCCCTACAAATATTACATTTAAATATTATAACATTGGAGTCTGTACTATTTCCATGTACGATTTTGCCTAAATCAAACAATGATTGTTATAGTCACATTATCATTAGTGGATGTTATCACTCTTGTATTATAGGGGATTAATGATAAAGCAACAAATAGTGTAATGAAAAAAATAAATAAAGGTGGCCATGCATGCCCAGATTCAATCAGGCAGGTTGGCTGATTTTAAAAATATTCTCCAATCTCGGCATGTAATATACCATGGAGGGAAAGGGCAGATTAGATTACATTTGAAAATAAATCATCAGGCAACAGGTACAAAACTGATATAAGTTACTAGGCATGGGCAAACTTTTTTGACTGGTACAATTTCGGAGAAAACTTTTTTTGTGTGAGTCCACATCAGTGTTGGACTGGGGTTCAAGGAGCCCACCTGCAAACTTCAGGCCCACTATCCAAACTATTTTTCCTACTGTATATCAGCATTTTTTTGAGGAGCAGGGCACAATTATCCAAAAATATGTCAAATTGCAACCTTGCTGTTTTTTCTTGCAACTTGAATTTTAGATGAATTGTGACTATTTGCAGTTTTAAAGGATATTCTTGATTTTAGGATATGTTGATAAACCTGCCCTATTTTCTCTGAGCCATTTTACATTAAAACCTAGTGAAAAAGAGAGGAGGTGCTACCTGGATCAGAATAGTTGAATGAATAGACTGAAATACCGGGACAATGTGATGGGAGGACTGGTTTCTAATGCTTCCCAGTTTCATTAAGCTTATATTTATGTATAAGAAAGGCCTCATTCTTTGTTTTGTGTTGTCTTTTATAAATTGTATTCTGAGCAAAATGATGTGAATCTTGACACTGGAATGGTACAACCATCAAGAGAATAAATTAGGTATCCCCTAAAAACTAAAATATTAACTAAACTACTATACTATACTAAACTAAACTTTTATCAAAAATGTTATAAAATGGTGAAAACAAATACATAATTATCCACAAAATTCTCTGGAAGTACTCCCACTTTCAATGTATTCATAAAAATGTTTGGTCTGTTTTTGAGGGATATTTTATGAAGAATTGATTATGGCAAATGAAAAGTGAAAATAAATAATTGGTAGAACATTTGTCAACTGTCAACAATAGCTCAGTATTTATGCAGTGTGTAAAGGTATAGAACATTATCTGAATGTATAGCAGTGTCATTATGAAAGCTGCATATGGCCTATTGTGACCTAAAGGGGCGTAGCTCAATGTGCAGTGCTATAGTTTCAAGTGTTAACCACAGATTAACTATGCAGACTAGTCTTTTGTGACCAACAACAAATAAAGCATTAAAAACCCAGCTTCTGTTTAAAAAAGCATTAAATAGAGGACAACATCCCGCTGAGCAACACTTTGTTTGTCCAATTTAGTCACAGTGAAATCATTTCTATGGATAGTTAGCTGTGCTGATGTAAAAAGCTTGTCTCCCAAGTGGTCTCAACATTGTGACCAGACTGGGAAGAGATGCAAATAAGTAAAAGTCTGTGATTAGACCTTTAAAATATGCAAGTTTTCAAGTGATTATTATGAGCAAAAGCTTGACTAGTATATCACGTCCCACTTTAGTTGTTTGGAATCAGCCAATAACCTGTACTGTGATTGCCTCTTCTAAGTAGCAAAATTTAGTGCATAAAATTAATGTAGTAGGTGTTCTTGAGCTCTTTTCCTCTGTAGCAATGCTCAATTATCAATGCATATACTGACCCTTCAAGAGGCAGTTTTGACACACAGTTCCATGGGAAGCCATTCTAGTAAATGCCAGAAGGACAGCAATGAGAAGCCAGGCTTGAGATGACTGTACAGAATACTTGACAGCTGGATCACAAGTATGCAGATAATTGCACATGAGATATCTTTCCTTGCGGCTGAATTGTCTTAGTGTAAATATATATACATGATCAAGTGTCTTGCACAATGTTCAATATTTTATTTTTAATTATTTTTACAATGATGATAACCTCAGTGAGAAAGTCCGTAAGAATGTGTATAGTTTGAGCTTTTAAAGGCTCTAAGAAAATTAGCAGCCATGAAAGGACAAGATCAATAAATTCTGTAGATTCTGTAAATCCCTTGGAAAATCAAATTTTTTTGGTTCACTTTACAGTAATGTAATGCAGAGAACATAATAGCCTAATATATATTGTATTCACCCTGAAAATAGACAGACTAACAAAATAAGGTAAAAAGTTAAAGAAACAAAAAGTTAAAGAAAAACCAGTGGCATGCAAGCAAAATGTTGCTCCCCAAACCCTTGCATGTTGCTCTCGGTGGACTCAAAACAGGTGCTTATTTTTGAATTCCTGGCTTGAAGGCATGTTCTAATTGCATAAAAACAAATGTACTGCCATTTAGAACCTCCTATAGGAAGGGGTTACCAAATATACTATCCACAGCACATATTTGCACCCCCAGGGACTTTATTCATGCTTGTGTTGCTCCCCACATTTTTTACATTTGAATGTGGCTCATGGGTAAAAAAAGGTTGGGGATCCCTGCTGTAGAGTATATACATATATATACCTCTATGGTTCCCTGCACCCAGGTGTTCCTTAACCCTAATGCTCCGCCCAATGTTTGTATTTTCATTTTCCAGTACTATGAAAATCCTCATAAACATCATATACTCTCCATCTTGCTTTAACAGTTATGTTTTCCATTGCCTCTTCCCCTCTGACCAGCACCAGTGGAGATGCCAAGCTTGGTTATAGCACAGTACATTCTTGCAAGATTAGCTTTAACTGGATGATACAGTCCTTCCAGGAAAAACTGTAGAACATCAGAAGTCAACAATTAAGTTTATTATGACAAATTACTGCAGGACATGCTTAAGGCAGTATCAAACCAAATATACCTGGATTAAAGTTTGTTGCGGTACTGGCAGTGCAAGATAATAAGCCCATTAATGTTGGAATATCTGCTCTATTGCCTTTGTGCACACTGCCGGAATGTGCTAGCTTTTTTTTTTTTTACGACCCTTTGTTTCTAGAGTACTGGCTTCACAAGCTGTATCTTAAGCCATACCGGGTCAGGCCAAACAGAGAACCGTATTCATGAATAGACCACGTTTATGTGAGAATCTGCTCCTTCAGTGCCCTCAATTTCCATATGAATTGTTAATAAAATCACAGCCTGAAAGCACATGATCGCATCAGTGGGGAAGTCATGCAGAGAATCCCCCAGCTAAGAAAAAAAAATGCTTTATCTTCCCTCATTCTTTTTGCAGCATTCATGGGAATTAAACCTGGTTACCCCTCCCAAGCAAACCCTCTCTACTCCCACCCCAATCCCAACATTTGATCACAAGTGAACATATTGCAATCACTTGGCAAACAAAAGAAGCACCCAGTGCAGAAAAGCAATCTATAAAAACCTCACCTAGTTGGCAGTTGGGTCCTCACAGACACCTACCACCAGAGAAAATGATTCAGTGGAGATAATGAAAAGAACATCTAGCAGCTGATACATGTGCATGGCAGACTTTTCCCACAACTTCCTGATACTGGCAGAACCAGAGAGCAGACTAGACAATTAGAGGTCATACATGGTGAAAGGAGAACAACCATATGCCAATTAACTTTGTCTTCACATGAAAGAGCAGGAACAAGAGATGATGTCTGCCAAGTGTGCCTTCAGTTTCTCAGGGCATATCTAGGCCTAATTTTTTCCTTTTGTTTCTGTTTCTTCTACTCTTTATGTTATGCATAAAGAATCACATTTGTGTTCTGTTGGAATGGAACATTAATTAGCCATAATGACATAAGGAAAGCTGAAACAAAAAATCCAATAAAACCCAAGAAAAAACCAAGTAAGAGAAATTTTTTTTTTGCTAGGACAACCAGAGTAAACATAGTAGTTACATAATTTATCACATTAACAAACTACTAGATGTAAGCAATGGAAAACATTTTAATACTACCTTCTCAATTACATGAACAAGAATAGAGAGAATGTCCTAGGGCTTGGAACAAGCTCCAAAAATATTGTAAATATAATATTGTTTATATAATTAAGATCATGGCACACTATATGTGAAAATGAGTCCCAGATGGAGGAGCTATAATATGGTTATTGCATTATTGAAGCACAAGTATAATGTTCTGAAACCTGATCATAGTGTCATGGCCTCCTTGAAGACTGACATTTACTACTGGACATTTGTTTTGCTTTGTGTGTAAAATCAAAGCATGAGCAGCCCAGTAAATTAAAATGCTCTTTATTCCATGCAGTTTGGGGATGTCATTGCCTCAAGCATCCATGAATACATCACCTTAGCCTCTGTTATAATGAAAACCTTTGCCTGCCATTCATGCAGAATATGTTTTCACTTTCTATTTAATGAATAGGTATCACAAATTATACCAACAAACAAAGGAGACCGCTCAGAGCCCACTCCTCCAATCTACCAGATCAGGTGCTCAGTCAGCAGCGTCCCCCTGCTACAACATATTTCAAGCTCCAAGGAAGGACGGCACTCCGATCGGGAAAACAGGTTTATTTAGAATAGGGAAGCTGTGCCCTACGCGTTTCGGGAATCAATCCCTTAATCATAGGCTATCACAAATTATAGGCAATATTCGGCCCCATAGCTGCTACATGGGCTTGCAGACAAAGGGATTATACATAAGTTTTTTCAGCAGTTTTCATTCCTATAGTTTAATTCCAATGTTTCCAACTCCAGCTGCAGGGACAAAGATCATGGAGCCAGATTTAATCAGATACTGAGATTCAATTTGGAGGATTATTTTGCTGCAGCCACTGGTTCTGCAGAATTGGAGAAAGTTTGTATTAATACAAAAACTATAAAATCCACATTAGATTACATGACAACACAACATCTGGTGCAGTCTGCATATTCTGATTATTTATCAGTCTTTCTGTATCGGCCTCTGGCAGATATTATTTGACTTGTGCTGTTTTGATCATTTATGATGATCCCTAAGCTTAGCCCAGATCACACTGAGCATGTGCACAGTCTTGTTCTTGCAAAGATCTTTAACTACAGTAAGTTACAAGATGACAGCCCCCTGTGGCCAACTTTGAAAGCATAATCATTTGTTTGATTAGGCTTGTGGTGCAGTAAGTACATGTTTATGTTTAGTATACAAAATACAGCATTTCTTGCCTTATTCTATTTTACACTTTCCTTGTCATTTAAGAAGCATAGCCATTCTATCCATCTTTATAGTACTCTCTGTTTTCCCCATGCTTAGAGACTTTGGGTTAATATTTGGGAGGTTGGGAGGTTGGGAGGTTGGGAGGTTGAGGGGTTTCAATGAGAAATAAGGTTAATATGAAACAAAATGACATTGAGCTATGACTCAAGCAAGTAAGATCATGAAAGAGTGAAATCATTCTATCTACTGGCATATCTGAGTAACCAAAATAACCCATTTAAATACAAATGCATATAAATACTATGATACATGATTTCATCCATACACATTTAAAATTTATTTGGTTATTCTAGACCAAGAGTCTGCAGCTGCAGGGTAAATTATTTATACATTTACATGTGCACTAACAAGTAAACCTCAAAGCTAATATGCAGTTACCTGCAATTAATTTATTATCTTTATAGCATGTGTTTTGTATTTCATTTCCTAATACAAGCTAGGGTAGCTACTAGACATGGAATGGCTGAATGCATTGAGACTGTTACCACCATGGTTATCCCTTGAATGTCCCAGAAGGGTTTATGAGGCTGATGGTTCACCTAATTTTGAAACTCTGGGAGATAATGTGGATGAAGGGTTAAACTGCACTGAACCTTAATGCATGGTATGTATGGTGTAAAAAGATATTTTGCACTGCATTGATGCCTATATATACATATGTTGTACTTGGACATACAATCATTCAATCCTGCTGTGTTGTTCTGAACCTAAGCTTTTTCTCAAGGGGTTCAATTAGGAGTGAATTCTCAAAGCAAAACACCAACACACCAGAAAGCGTATGTAATATGCATGAAGACATGACGGTGTAGAAAACTTGCTTTATACAGATGAAATATATCCACTGTGATTCCTATCTCAGTTTCTCTCAGTTATGGCTCCCCCATGAAATTCAATAACTTGAGTTTTATGCAGCCTTAAAACCGATGGAGGTGGCTTCCTTTTAAACTACTGTATACTGCTCTGGGACCCAATTACCCTCAAGATGAGTTCTCTGAGGGCAAGTTAATGTCTTACAGACATAAATAACATATATATCGAGACCTTTCTGAAAACAGACATTTTTTATTCTCAACCTTTTCTCCATTTTAGACATGTAGCTCATAGATAACATATAATAAATGATCAGTCTGGAAACACCAATCTCCTTATTTTGTAAGTCTCTGATTTAGATCAGTGCAAAATTGTAAAAGAGATGAAGGTTTATTTTCAATTTTATGTTTAATTATTTTTGAAAAATGACAATGAATCAAAATACTGTGACCATGTGTATTGACGATAGGGTAATTAGAGTTCCTTTTTCCAAGTATCTAAAAAAAGAATCTTCTCTGCTAAATTATATTTGTTTGTAATTTATTTATATAATGTCAACTTATTTTTCAGTCTCTTTAATGATATTATACATCTTTCACACCCCCAGTGGAGTTTACAATTAAGTCCCTTTTCACTTTCCTGAACACTAGGGTTAATTTGCCTGTATGTTTTTGAAGGGTGGGAGAAAACCCTAACACTGAAGAACATAAAAACCCTTGTCTGGAGTCAAACCTAGGACCCCAGCACTGCACCACCATGTTGCCATGGTTTCAAATTTGAATCAGAAATTTATCATCCTGATAAAGTAATTTGAATTCAATAGGTCGCTCCTAAAACCTGCCGAGTTGATGTAGAAGTCAATGGCAGAGGTCCGCTGACATATCTGAAGAAGTTAATAGCCTTCCTGACATTCAAGTTTTTTTTCAGAAAAAAACTCCATTCAAATTGCATTCAGGTTTGATTTGGGTTTTCCAGTGGGTAACATTCTTTAAAATTTTAGACGTTCCAGTTTTTTCTTATATAAGATACCATTCAAGTTTCAAGGTCATTCGAGGTAAAAAGAAAAACTCTAACATTCAACCTTTAAAAAATCAGTCCCTTGGTTTCATCATACTTGAATACAAGCATCTACCACTATTCTATTTGTTTACTCCTTAACTCCCCCTTATTCATTAGCAGCTCATGGATCCTTTTTTTAGACTCATTGGGCCAGATTCTATTCAGTGAGAAAATGTTATGTTACGGTTTATCACGTGAAAAATCATGAAGAAAAAAGTTTTCTACTAATACAGCTACAGTTTTTCCCCATAAATTTCAATAGAGTTTTCAAGTGATAAACTTTTTGAGTTTTTCATGTGATAAACCTTATTTTCCCACTGAATGGACTGGCCCATTATGTTCTATTAGTTTCTTCTTTCTCTAATTTAAACTGTACAGTTGGAGGTCTTTATTTCTTGTTTGGTAAGACTTACCATGCAAGTTTATTTATGAAGATAAGAACTCCAGAACGAATAAAGAATTCACACTCCTGTAGGTCATGTGTCGGGTTAAAACAAAGAAACCTACAGGAAAGCACATCAAGTTGATGTCAACCTCAGCTATGGGATATTTACAATGTTTCCCATTGTGATTAGGGGTCATGGTCTACAAAGGCTCCCATTGTTTTCACTGTCACAACACCCGTGTCATAATCTAAAAATAAAATGAAAGTCACAAAAAAATATAGTGATGCTAAATACAGTATACATCCCTTTGCAATCACTTGAGTATCCAACACACCCGCAAAGGCAACTGTAGATTTTCCTGTATAAAAGCAATATAAGAGATTCTTCAAATTTATTATTATCATTATCTTTTCTGCAGGTCATCCTCATGGGCTCATGGAGAAAAAACAAATTGTATTTCTTCCCCATCAGATTTCCTATTATTAACTTGTGCTTAGATTGACAATATCAGTTAAATGGAGAATTCAAAAAGGCACTCAGAAACATTGTTTCATTATTCCATTTCTTAAATTACCTCTCCATATGATTAAAACCATCTGACTAAACAACCCTTCATTTTTCATGTATTTGCAGCTCCAAGTTTTTCTTTGTAAATGTATTTCCATAAAATGATTCTCATATCCTATTCTGATATATGAACTAGCAAACAGCTTTAGGCTCAGCATATTCCAAACATTTTCTTTGACTGAAATATTAGTGTGCAGCCTGGTCTCACAATATACTCACAAGAGGGCTTGGATTAAGCCTCCTTTTCATTATGTACATTAGAGAAAGAAGCAATGTTTTTACATACACAAGTGTTTGAGTTATAAGACATATAACAAGCAGGGCAATGAACAGGTCTATCAGCATTGCCAGTGGGGCCATGTAAGAGTGGGGAGATTATGCAATCATGGACAGTGTTGGGCTGGAATGCCAAGGGCCCACCTGAAAACCTAGACTATATACCCACTCTACAAACCTTTACTCATCTCTTCATTCAATCTCTTTATTCTCCTACAATAATGTATCCATCTCTCTTTACAGAAAATAAACATGAAATAGAGCAAGCTGGTTAGGAGCAAACGGGCCCACTGACACATTTTCCTGTTTTTTCCAGTCCAACACTGATTGTAGATGTTCAGCCACCAGGCCTGTCAAACTACAAGCCCACTAGACATTCATTGGCTTTCCAAGGGCCTTTAAATTACTTAAAGGGGTTGTTCACCTTTAAGTTAACTTTTAGTATAATGTAGAGAGTTATATTCTGAGACAATTTGCAATTGGTTTTCATTTTTTATTGTTTGTGGTTTTATAGTTATTTAGCTTTTTATTCAGCAGCTCTCTAGTTTGCAGTGTCAGCAATTTGGTTTCTAGGGTACAAATTCCCCTAGCAACCCTGCATTGATTTGAATAAGAGACTGGAATATGAATAGGAGAGGGACTGAATAGAATGATAAGTAATAAAAAGTGACAATAACAATACATTTGTAGCCTTACAGAGCATTTGTTTTTAGATGGTGTCAGTGACCCCCATTTGAAAGCTGCAAAGAAACAGAAGAAAATTGCAAATAATTAAAAAACTATGAAAAATAAATAATGAAGACCAATTGAAAAGTTTCTTAGAATTGGCCCTTCTACAATATACTAAAAGTTAACTTGAAGGTGAACCACCCCTTTAAGATGGAAGCTTAAATCGTGTTCATGTTTTTTTTCTGTGGAGTGTAAACTGTACACAAGCACAGCCTAGCTTGGAAGATTCTATGGTCTATATGCCCGTAGGGGTGCTGGAAGTGACATAAAAGGCTAATACACAGTAGCAGGAGGTAACTATTTTGCTACTGGCAAAGTTACAGTATGTGATCAGCCAACCACACTAAAGGTAATAGCATACTAGACACTTTGGGCCTTTCAAAACTTGGTGCCAAAGGCATCACAATTACAGTGTAAGTCAATGAGGAGTGATATCAAAGCACTTTGGTGATGCAATTTTGGTCTTCTTAAACATTCAGGGTTCAAAGCATCCAAAATTATTGAGGGTTGGAGAGAACCCACCGTTTGCGATTGTTTTGGAGAATACATTTGGATTGGACTTTTATTTAAATATCCAAAATTACCTGACTTAACCAACTCTATACCCTCTTCACACACTCATGTCTAGTATGAGTGTGATCTGATTTAGGATGTCTGATATTAGATCACATTGTTATCCGTGGTTCAAAGTTTCTGCATAATCTTACGTGTGTGATATCTGTCTGGTGACATTGGAAATCAGACCTCCCAAACTGTACTGCTCTTACCCTGTTGTGTAAAAATCCTTACCAATGTAGTCACAAACTGTACTCAGAGCTTCAGCTCATGGGAACAATTAAGACTTTGGTCACACACAAAAGAAAACATAAAAATCTGGATTACATTGGAATGTTATAAATAATTACTGTATGATTTAAAGTAAGTGCAGATGGCTGAAATTTGTCAGCAAAATGACTAATGCATGTTTTAATTTACCAAGACAATTCATGCTGAAAGAATTGTTTGTTAACATTAGTTCCTCAAGAGATTTTATGACTGAATTTGCAGCATACTGTATATGTGAATATATTTACTATACAGTGGGCCTCTTTTGGGAAATACATCTTTCCTCCTTCCATGTATGTCCTCCTGCCTGAGTGAGCAGTGTTCATATCTCCAGCTCCTTAGAAGCCAGCTTTGCCACTGCACCCACACCTGCATTAATATGCTCAAAAACTCCTTCTGCTCTTTCCCATATTCAATGGTTCATCATATAAGAGGCAACCAAAATACTCATCCATGCTCTCATCTTCTTATCCCAGATAGACTACTGTTACACACTGCTGTATTCAGGTCTGGACTGAAAATTAAAATAGGCCCTGGCATTTAATGTACACAGAGGCCCAATCAGCCCCCACCAGCCCACTAAATAATGACTTTCTATGGCACCTTACAGCAGCCCCTCTGGCATTTGCCAGAACCCACAGATTGCCAGTCCGGGCCTGGCTGTATTTACTCCCACTGTCTAAACAGGCCTCGAGCCAATAAATGATGAACACTGCTGTCAGATTCATACACCATTCCATAAATGCTGCCCATCTATGACAGTCCCTGTACTGTTTACCTGTCATACACATCAAAATTATTGTATTAATTTACAAAGCACTCAACAATGTAGCACCTATATTCCCTATATTACCAAATACACCCCCAAAAGTAACCTTTGCTCTTCACATGACCTCATTCTCTACTCCTCCTCACTATTTCTTCACACTCCAGTGTCCTGGTTTTTCACATTCTACACCCATTTGCTGAAATTCCTTCTCCAATTCCATTAGACACTCCCAGAACCTCCAGGCCTTGAAACATTCATGTAAAACTCACCTTATCTTCAAGCTTATAAACAAACACTACATAGGGTAGACACTTTTGACATTAATATTTTGATATATAAAAAAAATATATCAGTGGTATGGGTTATTCTCTTTGACTGCTTACTTTGACAGTGGAAGTAGTATTTAGATTTGTCGACTTGAGTAAATGAGGCCTAACAAAACTGAGTGGTGAAGATTGAGCTCATTACGAAAGATGTCCGAGAATGAATAGCATTAATAGTAGAAATATGCTACGTCATTGGCATTCTCAGAGTACCGCAGCAACTTTTTACTTGTCAAAAATACATACAGACATTGATCATTAACTACTCATGATGATCTAAGACCAGTGATCCCCAACCAGTGGCTCATGAGCAACATGCTGCTCTCAGTGGCCTTAAAGATGGTGCTTATTTTTAAATTCCAGAGGTAAACTTTGATTGCATAAAAATTAGGTGTACTGCCAAACAGAGCCTCCTGTAGGCTGCCAGTCCACATAAGGGCTACCAAATAGCCAATCACAACAGTTATTTTGCAACACCTGGTAACAATTTTAATGCTTGGGTTGCTCCCTAACTCTTTTTACATCTGAATGAGGATCCCACTAATCTAAGACATTAATACAATATGATTTGAAGGTGCATTAGTCAGAATTCCAAAAGAAAACAAAATAAGAGATTTTCCTCCCTCCCCACAGCAAGTAATAGAAATCTCTGTAAATTTATTGTCTGCAGAGCATTGTATTAATATTGCTTTTCGTAAATACAAATCACTATTGTCTATCAATAAATACTAAATACATGAATATTCAGCTGTAGCTAAAATTATTATTAGCAACAAAGAAAAAAATTTGTAACAAAGAAAAAAGTGTCTAGAAAATATGCAAATAATTTGACTACAAAAAGTGGAAATGGATTTCCTGAGTGAGGCCAACAAGGTGAAATGGCTATCCTTTCCTTTGTCATTAAATAAAAATACCACTCAGAAATTTGGGATAATGGCATATTGTTGAACTGAGCTGATAAAAATGGAAATTGCTTAGTCAATGGAACCCTAGTAATTATCTAATACTGTTAAATGTCTCTGCCAGGGTAAGAATAATCAAGTTAATTGTTAGCCGCCTTGGACATCCTTTGTTCTTTGATAAATATTTGCCTTTTATTATAAGGTCTGCTGCCTGTAGTCAGAAAAGAGAATCTACTTCTTTCAATACTGAAAGCATTTAATTAAGATAATTTCTGATTTCTAAGCTCCTCCATGAGCTGATCAAAAAACAAGCAATAAGGTAGTGAATAAGACACCTGCTGGCAGTAAACAGGGAAGAACACATGTCCTACAGATTGGAAACAAGGAAGTATAGCCCCCCTGCTGTTTGGTAATGGGGAGGAAGTCATCTTCTATCAACTGGAAATGGCTACAAGGAAAGAAAAAAAAAACATGAAATGGGCTGTTGAATCACATTGGTGGAAACAAAAGGGGTGGCGAATTGGTTAATATAATGAGATCACGTTTTATTGCTGCTGAAAGCAGTCAGAGCCTGAAATGAAAGTTCTGAAAATCAATTGTTGGGTTGGCAGGAAAATATTCATTATATATGTATGTCTCTTTTGTTAGCTTTACTTTGTAAGAGAATCTAAGGCTCTGAAATGTAAAAAAAAAAAAATCTTTACTAAATCCACCACTGACATATATAACCACTTCACCATTATTTGGTAAACTGAACCCAAAAGAATCATGGAAGCATAGTTAAATAACTATGCATATTTTTCCAAAAGCGCTTATTTCAAATATTTAGGACAGTGATTGCTGAACTGTGGGGAGGGGTCTTCTAAAAGGTCAAAGTACTCAAAAGCACACCCTGACCCTTAGAGCTATTGTTCCGCCTGGTGCTCAATGTCCCCGAGGGATCAGCACCTTAAAATTCATGGAAGCACAACAAGCGAATTTACATAGCTGGCACCCTAGCCCCGTTGCTGTTCATTGCCCCGCCATGTGCAAATTTTTAGCATCGGGTCCGGAGTACTGGAGATTGGTGCACTGGAAAATTTCAAAGTTATTGTATCTCCTGTGAATCTCCAGTGCTTCCCGAACCAGCGGGTGTGGTTGGGCTGCATACTGCCCCCCTACAATTCTGCCTCCTTTGGCCTTTCCACAAATCCCGGCGTGGTTACAAGCAGGATAAGACCCTGCATGTTTATTGAATGCAAGTGATGTAACATTTCGGCTTGCCCCCAAATGTTACATCACTTGCATTCAATGAACTCTACTTCCTTTCCTGTTCAGAAAAAGCAACATGGTGACCATCCATTGTGCAGCTCTGGATTTCTCCTCCCTGGCTCTCTCTCATTGTGTACTGACAGCATGTGAATCTGCTGCTGCATCAGGGTGCGCTATACACATTATCCCCGGCTTCTGTGTAACTACCTGTTTCCGAGTACATAGTCTCAAAAGCGGAAGAGGGCACCAGGCTGCTGATACTGTCTGGGCCATAATCCCACTGGAAGACACGGGACAGCTGAAGGATCTAAGTGCTGGCTTGGGTTCTCCGTGCTCATCTAGGAGTTGCCCACTAGTGATGGGCGAATTTATTCGCCAGGGGCGAATTTGCGGCGAATACCCACGATTCGCCGCCGGCGAATAAATTCGCGGAATGCCAGCAAAAATTCGCCAAAAAAATGAGTCTTGCGTCGTTTCGCACATTTTTTTGCCAATTCGCGAATTTCGCTGGAAATTTGCGAATTTTTCAGAGAAGCGAAACTGGGTAGATTTGCCCATCACTATTGCCCATTACATTGCCCAGCTATACAGGCTTGCCAGATCCCTGATGCTCACAAGCTGTAGGGATCACATGTGGAATCCATTTGACTCCTGCCAGGCACAAGAAGCCGGATCCTGCTACTCTCTCATACCAGACCTATCCCCCCCTCTCTCCAGGCTTCTTCTCACTCAGTAATATATACACTGTCCCTCCTTTGCTGCACTTTAAGAGGATAACACCAAAATTAGGGGTGTTGCTATTATATTGTTATTAATGCCCAATATTACAAGGAGAAAACAAGAATACATTTTAAAGGTATTTATTAAGTCTCTTCTCATTAAGATGATGGATAGAGTACAAAGAGTCTATGGGGCAGATTCACTATAACCTGAAAATTCGCCAGCGTAGGCTTCGCTAGCGTTCGCCGCACTTCGCCAGGCGAATTTTCGCCAGCGCTACGCAAATCCAATAAAGTGCGAATTTACGCTCAGGTCGGCGAATGGTAGCGTAGTTGCGCTAGTTTTACTTCGCTAGGCAGAGCGATGTTATGCTAGCGAAGCCTAATTTTCAGACGGCGGGAACTTTAAGTTAAAATAGAAGTATATGTTACAGCCACTACATTCCACTACACAAGCCCAGGAAACCTTTAATAAATAAAATAAAGTTGTCCTATTGCCCTACATGTGCCCCCTGTATAGTTGAGTTGCCATATGTTAGGAAATGGAGGGGGAAGAAGGGTAACCCCCCCAAAAAAATTATCAATCTTTTTCAGACTATCACCCTCCTATGCTAAAATACGCCAGCGTTTTTTGGGACTTATCTATTGTATTGAACTTCGCCTGGTCTGACCAGGCGGAGTAACGTCTAGCGTAAGTGCTAACATTTAGGAAAATGTTCATCTTAGTGAATTTGCGAAGTTACGGTCCTTCGTCACTGCGCAACTTCGCCTGGCGTAAGGGTGCGAAGTTGCGCAAGTCTATATACTTTGCTAATCAAAACTCGCCAGAGTCCGTTAGTGAATTTGCGAAGTTGCGAAATGACGTCATGCTGGCGAATTAGCGCTAGCGTTAGACGCTTCGCACTTTAGTGAATCTGCCCCAATGACTCTATTTATATGCGGCACTACCTGAGTTCAAAACCACAGAGAAGAGATGGTAGGAGGTTGGCACATGGGCATCCTCTGGAATGTCCCTAAAATGTGTTGTTCAGTATTAGAGAGCCATGCATTTAAAGACTTGGCAGGTGTTAAGCACTAACAGGGTTGTCCTTTTAGCATTCTACACCATTCTTGCATATAAAAAGTCTCTAGGGTATTTTAATTTGCTGGAGTTACTGTTTTTTATGAAAGAAATACATTTTCTGTGACCTTTATTGAGTATTTTCAACATATTGAGTGCCTAAACTGCCTTCAAGCGTCCCACCTGCATGGTATAACGGGTAGTCTGTGAGCACTGCAGGTTCCTAACAGAGAACACATTGGTGGAAATGTGGGAAAAAAAGTGAATCCATTTAAGTCTCGATGCCCTTTAGTTCAACTCTGACCTAAAAGGTTCATGCTGGGGAGAATAAAAGGTAATTCATTCGTTGTGTGCACTTATTCCTTAAAAGATCCCCCTTGGGAACATAATATATCAAATCTAGTGTCATGAGGTCAGATTTCAGAAAAGGTAGATCAGTAAAGAATTATTTTTCTGAATTATTTGTTATTAAAAATATGTAAGTTAAGCTTTTTAAAGCAAAGATTAACGAGAAATAAAATTTGTTAAGGTGGACAATTGTGTACCAACTTTGGTAAAGTTACATAGTACAAAACAAAATTGTGCAAAGCAACCATTTAGCAACTGATTGCTAAACTGGTTCTTTATTGTTCCCTTCTCTCCATGTACAAAGGTGCTGAATCTATAGAATGGGCTTCAAATACATCCCTTCATAATTTCTTAGAACCTATAGGCAGTGTAATATGTTTATATTGTGCCCTAACATCTCATAGATAGAGGGTTAATGTTATAGTCCCACAGCGGGACGAGTACCAGTGGGTTACCAGTAAAAACCTGCAGTACCCTGTGGGTAGAAGTTCCAGGTGCGGGTATAGACGCGGGTTGGTGGTTCTGCAGGTTTGTGGGTCGCGGGTCGGGCTGCGCGTCTTCTCAATAGTGATCTTACGCCTGATCACGCTTACTGATGATGTCACTTCTGGTTTACAATGACAGCAGTTCCTGATTCTTGATGGTTTGTGGGTTGTGGATTGGGTAGCGGATTGGGTTGCAGATAAGGTACTTGCAGGTCGGGTAGTGGGTTCAAGCAAGTAAAAATACGGGTTGCCGGTTTGGGTTACGGATTGCAGGTTGTGGTTACGGATTTCAAAAAATGGACCCACACAGTAGCTAATATTCTACCCCTCTTTTTCAAATATATAAATTGGTTCTCACTACAAGTTTAATAGTATGTAAAGTATGATTGCCCATGGTTGTTAAATAGTGATGGGCGAATTCATTCGCCAGGGCCGAATTCACGGCGAATTCCCGCGATTCGCCGCTGGCGAATAAATTTGCGAATCACCAGTGAAATTTCGCCAAGCGAAATTTCGCCTAAAAAACGAGTCGCGACGCGCGCCGAAAATGATGCGACGCGCGTCAAAAGCGTCCCGCGACTCGTTTCGCGAATTTTTCGCCGATTCACGAATTTCTCTAGAAATTCGCGAATCTTTAGGCGAAGCGAATCGCGGGAGATTCGCCCATCACTATTGTTAAATTGTTCTTTTCTTAATTACGATGGTTCTGTGAATAACATTTGAATGATGAACAAGTGAAGGACATTCATGTGGACAACCAAATCAAAATAAAGTTTCTCGAGGGACAACATCATCATTTTGTCTTTATAATTCCTGGTAAGGCCTTACCTTGAGTATATTCATGAGCCGGATAGAGTGCAGAGATGTGCAACTAAACTAATTAAAGGGATGACATATTTCAACCTTGAGGGTAGACTGTCACTGGAAAAAAAGGCTCTTATGAGGGGACATGATAAGGGGCATTATACATAGATAGCAAGGGAATCTTTTTTCCCATAAAAAGGATCACCGCACCATAGCTACATAGCTACATAGTTAAATTGGGTTGAAAAAAGACAAAGTCCATCAAGTTCAACCCCTCCAAATGAAAACCCAGCATACATACACACACCTCCATACTTTCCCATAAATTATATATGGCCATATTCTAACTATAGAGTTTGGTATCACAATAACCAGAAGCCACCCCTTTAGACTAAAGGAACAGAACTTCCAATTGAACTGTAGGTGGTTCTTCACAGTGAGGACAGTGAGTTGGAGAATGCCCTGTGTTGTGATGGCTGATTATTTTAATGCCTTCAAGAGTGTCTTGGATGCTTTTTTGGACAAGCAAAATATCATAGGCTAAGTTAATCAACCGTAACTATGTAACTATTTAACTCTGTGCTGCTTCCTACACGACAAGTACAATTTGCCTCCACCAGTGCCACATTTATTTTCAGTTCTTGAATAGGGTGCAAAAATCTGGCCACAACATTAATTATTGTGGCTTTTGAACATTGAACTTTTTAGTAACTTCCAAAATCAAGAATAAATTGTGAGCCCTTCTCTAACTGTATGACTTCGTAATTGTCCCAGCTAGAAAAAGCATTGACTGGTCTAAGTAGAGAATTTTTTTACTGTATAATTAAAACTAGAGTTAGCCATGATTATTTCTTACAGGCAAATTCAATGGCAATGATTTTTACACATGAATCACTCAGCAAAGAAAAATCTGCATTCTTCCCTCAGAGACCCACTGTGTGTACAGGATACAACAAAGCTTTAGTTGTGTGCAGATCTGGGTTCATCAATCTGAGTAAAACTAAATATGCAACTGAATATCTTTTTTTCATGCAGAACACACAGAAGTAAAGCTGCTTTAGGTTAAAATACAACCTCATAGGAGTATTATTCATTTGCTCCTTGTGAAAATTGAAGCTAAGATTTTAGATCTACTATACATTGCATAACAGAGAACTAATAACAAGTGACAACAAATATAAAACAATTTTCCACATACAGTATATACAGTCGTTCCCATTACTTGTACAATATATGCACTTATGTTACATGATTTTTTATTTGTTCAACAGTTCTAAAAATGCAGCATGAAAGTTGAGATAAGAGATGTTAAATTATATGCAGGACTCCTTTTGAATGTTGCTCTTATGGCATGGTAGAGGCCTATTTTTCAAAGATCGGATTTTAATGGTTTTAGAGGTTTTTGAAACAATGACTAAACTCCCAAACTCTAAAACTACGAACGACATGGAATTTATTAAAAGATCCTAATAAAAAAAAGTACAAATGGAAAATAATCCGCTAAAAACTACGAATACCCCTGAATCCTCTGGGACAATTCCATTGTAAAACCTCTAAAAGTTTAAAACAAACAGCGCAGCTCCCATTGACTTCCATAGGACCTTGACAACGTTTACCTGGTGAAGTTTTGTATTAGTGGTTTTTGTGGCACTTTAAGGAGAATTCACCCCAAACCTTAAAACCCACCTACACCCCAACCCTAACTTTTAACTTACCCCTCGCGGCAGATTTTGTCCTCTGGAGTTCATGGCAGCCATCTTCTTTTCTTAGGTAAACTTTAGAAGTGATACTTCTAAGCGCCGTTGTTCCAGACTGGAATATTACTCCAATCGCACATATGCCAAAATGCCGGTCTGCTTCCAAAGAAAAGAAGATGGCTTCCGTAAACTCCGAAGGACAGAATCTGCACAAGGGATAAGAAAAAGATTAGGGGCATTTTCCCCGGGTACCAGATAGGCTGGGGGGAGGAGGGAGGGGGTCTAGGTAGGGTTGGGGGGTAGGGTGTTTTTAAGGTTTAGGTTGAAAAAACATACAAAGCAACCAGTGGTCCCTTCCTTTTATCCGGTATTCCCAACTTATTACTGAATGACCACATCTTACCCCCCACCTCTCTTTACGCAACCCTCCTTTTATATTTGGTGGTGCCCACCAGGACCCTCTTTCAAACACAGCAACTGCCACAATCCAAAAAATTAAACAACTGGTTTTCATGAAATTCAGATTTTCTGTAGTCACTACAGTTTGTTCTAGGGTCCTTATTTTAAATATTATATTCTGACCATCTGGTTTTCCAGGTCCCAAAAAAAGGCTAAGGGGCAGATTTATCAAATTCATATGAAGGATTCGAAATTGAATCGAATTTTCAAAAAGATTGTATTTCAAATTTTCTAATGTTTTTGCAGACCACTTCGACCATCGAATTTTGAAAATTCAATCGAATTGGATGATTCGCATAAAAATCTATTCGAATAGTCGACAGTCAAATAACTTGCCCTTTAAATTTTTATTCGACTGCCTAGTTCGCCAGAGTCAACCTACTGAATTGGATTTAACTATTTTTGATCGAATAAAAAAAATCGATTGAATGGTTAATATCGTTGATTCGAACGATTTTATAGATTGATCTAATTATTTCTATTCGATCGTTCCATCGATCGAATTGCAGTAAAACCCTTCAAATTCGAAGGATTTCAATTCAACCACAATTCGATTGGTCAAATTGGAGGGTAAATTCACCCTCGAATTTGACCAATAGTAAATCTGCCCCTTAATGTATATTAGCAATTAGGGATTGATTTCTGCCCTTGCAATCCAGAATTCCTTGCAAGTAAATTTGAGTTTGTTTTTTTGCTTTTAGGATTAATGGTTACAGTATTTAAACTTACAAACTTTTCCAACAATTTTCTTCTTTTTGGCCTGATATTGACCAGGGGACCTGTCAGGAAGCCCCCACACATGAATATGGCCACCTTTAGTCTACCTGCTTGAGTTCATGTGCTGATGTATTACTCCAACTTATAAACCCACTCATATGTCCTGGTGAAGTCAAAGCAGCTGACTAAATAGATATTTATAACTCAAGCTCCTACAGCATGTACAAATAGACCCTAACTCTTATTACTCCTAACAAGCCCTTATTAACAAGGTTTCCGTGCTCTCCCTAGGACCTCCTAAGATATATTATCCTTCTTTCACCAAGGGAAGATGATGGCTTTACTACATTTATTTTGTTCATCGTTAATGATCTAGAAAATGAACAATCAACAATCAGAAATGCTTGGGGTGCAGCCTGGTGAGATTTAATGGCATTTTGTAAACCAGCCCTAAATAATCTTCCTTTAATTAAATCACTTAAAGGAATTGTTCAGTATAAAAAGAAAAAACGTGTTAAATAGATGTTTTCAATTTAGTTAGTCAGCCAAAAATTGTATGCATAAAGACTGCAGTAACTGGATGTGTAACATAATAGCCAGAACACTACTTCCTGCTTTACAGCTTTCTTGGTTTCCACTGATTGGTTACCAGACAGTAACTAATCATTGACTTGAGGGGGGCTACATGGGTCATAACTGTTTGCTTTAGAAAATGCACGCTAAGGATCAGTTGCAAACTCACTGAACAGTTATGTGCCCCCCTTAAAGGGCAAAGGAAAGTTAAACTAAAGTGGTAGGCTAGAAATGTTGTACATTATGTTTTGTGCTTGTGTACCAGCCCAAGGCAACCACAGCCCTTTAGCAGTAAAGATCTGTGTCTCCCCAGTAGATGCCCCAGTAGCTCCCCATCTTCTTTTCTGCTGATTCACTGATTCACATGCTCTGTGCTGCTGTCACTTACTGAGCTTAGGGATCCACTCACAATATACAGTACACATAGAATAGAAATATAGTCACAATATAAGGCTGATTAGTCATTAATACAGATAATTACTACATGGCAGCACAGAAACCAGTGCAATTAGCATCAGAATTTAATAATCAGCCCTTTAGCATCAGCTTATATTACATCTGCTTGATGATTGTTACAAATAATTACAAATAATCTTCCTTTAATTAAATCACTTAAAGGAATTGTTCAGTATAAAAAGAAAAAACTTGTTTTCAATGTAGTTAGTCAGCCAAAAATTGTATGTATAAAGGCTGCAGTAACTGGATGTGTAACATAATGGCCAGAACACTACTTCCTGCTTTACAGCTTTCTTGGTTTCCACTGATTGGTTACCAGACAGGTAACCCCTAAGCTTAGCTTCTCAACAGCTGCTCAGAGCCCACTGAGCATGTGAGTGTCACAGACATTTTCCAAGATGGTGACCCCCTGTGACAGGTTTGAAGTTCTGGATCATTGCTGCTATTGAGAAGCTGAAACTTTGGGTTGGTGCAATAAGTTTAGTATATAAAACATGGAACTTTTAGCCCTATTCATTTTTAGGGTTTAGTTGTCCTTTAAAACTGCTCACTAACTCAGAATTAGAGAGCTGAAAAGCAGGAAGTAGTGTTCTGTTCTGTTATGTTAGAAATCCAGTCACTCCAGCTTTTATCCATTACATTTTTGCCTATATACTGTAACTATATTTGAAACATTTTTTATTTTGCACAGCCTAATTATTTTTACACTGAACTGTTCCTTTAATGTTTGTTACTTCTATTTAGATTTTTTTATAACATTTTCTCATGTATCCATATATTCTTGTCACAGTGGTCAGACTTACATGCAAAATGGTGAAGAAACCAGTTATGGTGGCATATTATTGTTGTTGAGCAAGGGATGCTGTGCCAGTTGAGCTATAGTAGTTAAAACAGCTAGGTAAACCCGATCCTCCATGCAAGGTGGACCGATACAAGACAAATTTGGGGATTCCTTTACATTTCACAATACAGTCTTCTTGTAAAATATATAAAATTAATTGCAAAAAAATTCTGCTTGAATGGACAAAATATTTAAATATTTTGAATGTTCCTACTTTCCGTAATTCACATTCTTATTCCTATCAATATATATACAGTATATGGACTTTGTCTTTTTTCAACCCAATTTAACTATGTAACTATGTAACTATTCGTTTAGCTTTGTGCCGTATGCAAATTAGGCATCGCAAGCTTAAATGCGCTTTGCCTGACGAAGTAACAGTAGCGCAACTTCGCTACCATTCGCCTCCCCGAGCGCAACTTTGCATTTTAGTGAATTTGTGTAGTACTGGCGAAACTACGCTGGCGAAGTGAGGTGAACGTCAGCGAAGCCAATGCTAGCGCATTTTCGGCGCTTAGTGAATTTAGTGAAACAACAATTTTACATTTTCCCTCATTTTGCTCTGTTTTTGTTATCATTGTGGGCCCACCAATATGCATAATGCATTTCCGGGATTTTACATTTTCCCGGTTTTAGATCATTTTTTTTCTGTCCCCCTGGAAATCATAAAATGGGGGTTCTATTGTAAATGGAATAGGTCCAAATTGCATGAGCGAGTGTGTGTAACTTGGTTTTTCAAGTAGCTTGTCATATAGGAAGATTACACAGCATGCGAAAATTGTGTTTCAGAGCTCTGCATCATTGCCCCTCTACAACCCACCCTAGCATTTTATCAGTTAAAGTATGGTTCACACATTGATTTAAAGCAATGCAGGTGTTTATTGAGCAAACACTAGTGATGGGCGAATTTGTTCGCCAGACGTGAATTTGCAGCGAATTCCCGCGATTCTCCGCAAGCGAAAATTCGCCTGCTGAAAATTGGCTGGCGTCAAAAAAACCCAAGTTGTCCCTTGAAAATGAAGCGATGCCCGTCAAAAACGTGACGCAACTCGTTTCGCCAATTTTTCACCAATTCTCAAATTTCGCTAATTTTTCGGCGAAGCAAAACGGGATAGTTTTGCCCATCACTAGCAAACACAATAAGGGTGATAAGGGTTATAAGGGGCCAATGAGGGGGTGTCATTGACTCTAGCTGCCACAACTATTGCTTTGTGACGCTATAGCGTCACTGTTACTTTTAAGTATTTATCCTTCTATTCAGTCCAGCTCCTTTACATATTCCAGTCTCTCATTCAAGCCATTGCTTGATTGCTAGGGTAATATGGACCCTGGCAACTACATAACTGATGAAATTCCAAACTCAAGAGCTACTGAACAGAAATCTTAAAATATTAAAAGAAAACACAATTTGTCTCAGAATATCAATCGATAGATCTTACTAAAAGTTAAAGTTTAAAGTAGAAGGAAACGTCCTGTCCATGGGTGGAGCCACATATTAGGGCACCACTGCTCAAGGATTGTAATAACTTACCTCCTACCCTGGACCAGTGCTCCTGTTAGTAGAAAACTGCACCATCGAGGGGCACTTGCAAAAGAGTAATCCTCTTCATTCCTTCTTTCTTTGTGTGGGTGTGCATGCAAAGTAGAGTTAAAAGCCAGACCTTAACAAACTATGCTTGCGTCAGCCACTGGATTTTGAAGGCCCCATCCTGTGTGCAGTTTTCTGATAACAGGAGCAACACCCACCCGGGTGAACCAGGTAAATCATAACAATCCTTGGGGGTGCCCTAAACATTTGGCACTCCCCTTGTATTGGAACTTTCCTTCTCCTTTAATAACAAATATAATTCTTGCAAGGCTGTCTGTATAACGTGATAAGTTAATATCTTTGGAAAATGCTAAATAAACTCATAAAAGCACACATTTGTTATCCATCTAGCCATAACAGATGCCATTAACTTTAATGTGTCTTGTCTTTAATGTCTGATAAATTATTTTCAACTCTAGTGTAAACTAGATTATTTAGTTTATTTATTTATATGTTTATTTATATAGTGTAATTAGATTATTTACAAGAAACTATTTTAGTAAAAAAGTATTTAAAAAGCCCCAGGTGGGAATCTGAGCTTGGAGCCTAAGTAACTCTCATTTTTGCTGAAGTTAGGACTGTCAGTGCCCCTTGAGGCTTACATGGGAATGAGTAGACCTCCATACCAAATCAAATCTGATTCTCAATTTGCTTCCTATCTTCATTTCAACGACCAAGACCTTCTGTATTATATGACACACTGTATATATTGCCTACCTGAAATGTATGAATGGTTGTTTTCTTTTTTTTTTTCTTTTCAGTATGTTTCACTGTATAATTTTGACTATGTTTCCTATAAAAAAAAAATTCAATAGGAGAACTGAGGAAACTGAGGGATAGTAATGAGTTTTAGAGATGTAGGGGCAGATTTATCAAGGTTCAAATTCGACCATCGCATTTTGGTCGAATTGCAATCCTTCGAATTCGAATATTGAATTCAAAGGATTTTAGAAATAATTCGATCGAACAATTAAATTGTTCGAATCGAATGATTTAAACCATTCAATCGAATTTTTTTTTATTCGATCTAAAAAACTTAGAAAAACCCTCTGGGAGCTTCCCATAGGGTTTAACAGCAATTCGGTAGGTTTAATCTGGCGAACTAGGCAGTAGAATACAATTTTAAAGAGCAAGACCATTGAATAGTCGAATGATCGAATAGATTTTTTATTAAAATCATTCGAATCATTCAAATCGATCGAATTTTTTAAATTCGATGGTCGAAGTGGCCAAAAATTTTATTCTAAAATTCGAATATTCCATTAAATTCGATCGAATTTTGAATCATTCACACAAATTTAGTAAATATGCCCCTAAATGTAACAATTGAACTTGGAAATTTACCACACAGTTTTTTATTTATTTTTTCTCTGTAATAAAAAAAAACAGTAGCTTGTACTTGATGGTAGCTAAACTGCATGAATCCATATTGGTTGCAAAACATTTCTGTTGGGATTAATTAATATTTAAATAATTTTTAGCAAATTTAATCGCTTATAGTGATGGGCTAATTTATTCGCCAGGCTCGAATTTGCGGCGAAGTCCCGCGATTTGCAGCCAACGAATAAATTCGCCTGCCAAAAATTCGCTGGCGTAAAAAAACGAGTCGCGTGTCAAAAAAGTGCCACGTTTCGTAAATTTTTCGCCAATTTGCGAATTTCACTGGAAATTTGCAAATTTTTTGGCGAAGCGAAACTGTATAGATTCACCCATCACTAATCACTTACTGGATCTGGAAACCCCCAAGTCCAAAGTATTCCAGATAACAGATATATACCTGTATAAACTAACTGATTTATTTGTCCACTGTGTGTCAGGTGTTATTATTTTTCAAACATGTCCAACTAACGGACCTATAGGAAAGCTCTAGCAGGGAAGTGAGCCTGCGACAAGACAAATGTATTCTTTATAAATAAACCTAGTGCTGCCATTAAGAAATGTAGAATGAAAAATATCTGACACACCTTTATGCCTGGTGACTTCTATGACTGCATCTGACACAGTTTTCTAATTCCGAAGAGGACGTGCTGAGCACTGCATTTTATGAAGCTTCTATTTAGGGAAAATGCTTACTTGCCAATTTTCTGTGAAAAGACGTTTTAAAAGAAAAAGTTTCTACATACTGTACATCTAAGGGGCCCATTTGTTAAACCTCTGGCCCATGTTTTTAAGGGGAAACTCAATTTTTTTGTGAAATTCTTTTTTTTTTAAAAGATTTATTATACCTCAAAGCTGCTAAAAATCTAAATCCAAAAATACTCCATCTGAAACCTGTCTAGGTCATGTAGAATTGTCAATTGCAGATGTCCCTGAAGTTGCTTCTTGACATCATGATCTGCACTTGATAATCCGATAAAGTCAGGGTTTTCATCCGAATACTAATAAAGTCGAGTTTTTCCAGTGACAATTCCAGTTTTTGGATTCAAATTGATGCTCGATTTTGTTGCAACATTTTTTCGTTCTGACTTATAATAATAATAATAATAATAATAATAACAACTGATAAGTTTAATTCCTGGATGGGAGTTCGGTCGACTTTGTTTTAATAAAAAATTTAGATGAATTTGAGTTTTAGTAAATAATCCCCTAATTTAGGAATACATATGTAAATAAGGGTTATTTACAATTCCCCACACAGTGTGAGAATAAAGACCATAATACCCTTTGGTGTGCTTTCAATCTCATGGTAAAGACATGAAGTCACATTTGCTAAAGGGCCAATTGTGGATGTTTAAAGAAAATTTGCATGATATCACAAAGAGGACAATTCACAAGTGAAAAACCTCTAGAGCTAGAGGACTTTCGCACCTCCGCCAGTGTATTTTCACGAAAATCTGGTAATTTATCAATGTGAGTATGCTACTCTTTTTGCTAAAGTGTATATTCAGGCTGGTGAACTCCCATTATAAAGATAGAGCAGCCACTTTTAAATCACAATCAACATTGGCCTTTTCTCCATGGTGAAAATTTGGGAAATAAACTGATGAATTTCCACTGAGAATTTTCGCAATGGAGAACATTCACCACATTGAATTTACGAAGTGAGGCGAACTGTGGTGAAGTTAGGTGAAGAAAAATTCACACTTTAGTATATGTGCCCCATGGTGTCTATGAGATGGTGTAGCCCTGCCTCACTTGACAACTAGCCCTACTCAAAATGGTTCGTTCCAAGAGCATATTTTAATCTGGAGATTATATAAAGTAAGAATAAACATGAAATAAAATAAATTCAACAGGTTTATCATTCTTTTTGAAGGAATAATTGACCCTCAAAATTTGTGTTCTCTAGTAGTTAGGTTGGCATACAGTAGGTGTATTTATAGATTATGCTGCCCTAGACAATTTTTGGAAGGAGGCACCGCACAGCCTGTAGGAAATATCCAATCTAAATATTCCTGCACTATTCAGCATCACAAAGCTTGCAGGATAAATAATTATACCCTGTATGTTCTCTTTTGGTCCCATAAGAATGCTGCCCTTGGACTGGCCAGTTTTGAACTTCATGGTAAAAATCCCAGTGATGGCAACAAAGAGACCAGCAAAATAATTCCCAGAATTTCTGCATTTTCAGGCTTCAAGATTATTCTGCTGCACTAGTCACAGGTGACTTGACGTAGTAACTTCTGGTATCTTCCAAATTGCTCTCTCTATCTAGTTCTTACACTTGCCCATTTAGTGATATCATATGTCTGGTTCCACCTCAATGAATGAACCTATTCACTTAAAAAAATAGAGAAATTGCTATTTTATCCGCAGACCAGCTGTGACAACAAAAGCCAATACAAGTGATGTTTGTTTTGGTGTTTCACTGAAAAATAAATATTTGTTTAATTGAACCAAGTAATTTAAGTTTACTCATCTTCCAGAGCAACACACACAGAGATGACAATTTGCCTGCAAAAATAAAATATTGGACAGCTACATGTATTTATTGGTATGTTCATTCAGGTTGATGTTAATAGTTTTAAAGGTAAAGGTACAGTTAATGTAATTCAGATGGAAAGCAACATTTAGGGGCTCAAGTACTCGTGCAAATGCAAAGATCTAACATTGATTCAAAATTGAGTGCTTTGAATTTAATCACATACTTACACTTATACATGTGTCAGTGAGACCACCGTAGGAATTAACACCAGCCTGGACCTGTAAATCTTGGGTTTCTTACCAGATTGCTTCTACAAATGAAACCAGTGGTGTAACCATGGAGGAAGCAAACCCCAGCCTTCCTGGAAATGTGTGCACTCATGAACAATTGAACAAGTAGGGGGAGGGCAGGGTACCTATTGTACACACCAGGCCCCTATAAAGAAGCTGTGTAGTTATGCCTAGGGTTGTCACCTTTTTTATTCGGGGAAAATTGGGCAGGGGAAGGGCTGGGTGACATAGGAGGCAGGCTAGGCTATGTCAGGGATGGTGATGTCGGGGGGTGGGCCAGATAATGTTAGGGCGGGGTAGGTGATGTAGGGGATGGGACCGATGATGTAGGGCCAGGGCTGATAATCAGCAATTGGCTGATCGCCATGTCATTCACGTCAATGTCTTGTCCAAATTTCATAATTTGGAAATCCGGACAGACAATTTTCATCCGGGCTGCCCTTCCAAAAACTGGGCTGTCAGGGTGAAATCAGGACAGGTGGCAACTCTAGTTGTGCCAGTGCACACAACTAGTGATGGGCAAATTTGTCCCGTTTTGCTTAGGTTAAAAATGTGAATTTTGACGCTGGCGTCAATTTGCGGGTGTCAATATTGACAACGGCATCAATAATTTTCAAGGCAGTTTTGTGAATTTATTCGCCAGAGGTGAAACACAGAAATTCACCCCAAATTAGCTCCCGGCAAATTACCACACACAGGTGGTGACAATATCATACTGTATATATACTCTGACTATAGTAAACCTTGCAAGACAACTTACATGCTTACATGCTAGTGAGTGGCTGGCAGGAAAAGGATGTCACAGATTGGCAAAAGGTGAAAGCCTGGCATAGAGAACTACATGGTGGACAGAGAAAGAAGCCACAGAGCTGCTGGTGGGCCCAGAAAGCTGAGACGCTGCACCCAAACAGGGTCATATTAAGGCCTTGGTAGGCCCTGGGCAAAGAGCCAACTGGTGGGCCTCCATAATTTTTCAAATCTGGTCCCACCTCCCCTCCCTCCCTGTGTTTCCTCCCTCCATCTTCCTCCCTGTGTGCGTCCCCTCCCTCCCTTTGTGTGTCCCCTCCCTCCCTGTGTTTGCTCCCTCCATCTTCCTCCCTGTGTGCGTCCCCTCCCTCCCTGTGTGTGTCCCCTCCCTCCCTCTTCCTCAATCCCTGTTCCTCACTGTGTGTGTCCCCTCCCTCCCTGCATCTCGCCCTGGCCCCCCGCCGGTGCAGTGGGCCCTGTGCAGATGCCCAATAACTTGTATTGTTAAAGCAGCCCTGCACCCAAAGCATTCATTTGGATCAGGCTGGCACAGGGAAGCCATGTGCTGGCCTGGAGAGACAGAGAGTGGAGAGGAATCCAGACTGGAGGAACAAGCAGCAAGAGATTCACACCTGAGCAATACAAAGGGGCTGGTAATCGCATTGTATCTTTGAATGTGCTGGATTCACTTAAAGCTCTAAAGCATCCAAAGAGGATTTCTGAGTATCCTGTTTAAAGGGACAGTACTCTAAAAAGATAAAAATATTGTTTATTAAAGGATTTTGCCTTCTTTAGTTAGTTAGACAGCTTGGTGCTAGCAAGTTAGTTAGTGAGGCCCTATTGTCCACCAGTTAGGAGTGCTGCATGTACTAGTTGGCCAGTTATTTTATCTAAACCATTATTCAAGTTAACCAATACTGTGTGTATGTTATTACTGTATTCCTAGTGGGGCCACCCGTAGGTGCAATTCCCGGATCCCACTAGATGGAAGCACTGTGCTAGTAAGTACCAGGTACCAAGTCTTTCCCAATACCACTGCGGAGTGGCTCAGTTTTGTTTTCCATGCCATCAGGTAAGCACCACTAATGGAGTGTAACACAGGTGTCAAAAGGGTTACAACACCTTAGTAAACTGACGCCTATAGGCGGCCATACGCAGGCCAATAAAAGTTGCAGACAATGGGCATTAAAAACAATAGATTTATACTGAAATTATCAGGAAGCATGTCATAGTTGTCCTGAAACACAGCAGTGTGAATGACTAAACCGCCTAAAATGCAACTTTGGTGTAGGATAGGTTCATTTTCTAGATATCTTATTTCCATGCTAATCACTAAACCAAGTACTAGCACAGTTGCAGGCATATACAGGGAGAAGCAGCCATTATTTTGAAATCCCTTTTATTAGCATAAGTAAACACCCCTATGACCTATAGCTTTACTATCCCCTAGACACACACAGCTAAGTTCATTAGAAACATGACAATTACAAAGGCCTCTATTTTATTATGTCCTTCTTAAAGCTAGGATAGTTTTTTTTAGGATTTTCTTAACTTGTCATGGTTATAACTATTATTGTCCAATTGTAAAGCAATGTGGTTCACTTGGTATGCTTGACAAGTAAATTGAAAGTAATATTATAAAATCTAAATTAGACATAATGGAATATTCAGTGACTAATCTTTACAACCAATTTAATGACAAGAAAAAAATTGGTCACGTTAATGTTGTTTGAATAAACGTCATGGTTACCTTACTTTGGGGGTTATGATTGATTAAAGGGAACATTTAGGGCCTTATTTATCCAAAATGTTAAAAAATTAAAAAGTCAAACTAGGATCCTTATTTATTATTTTAAAAAAGCATGATTTAATTAAATCGGGACAAACAATACATTTCTGGATTTTTTTACCCCGAATCACTTGATTTTTTTCAGGCTTTTACCAGAAAAGTCCTAATTTTTTCCTGAAAAGTTATATTTTTGGTAGGTCTGAGATGGAGAATTTTTGAATTCTGACTTTTTCCTTCATTGGGGTATAACAAATATAAAAAAATTCTAGATTTTTTTTTCCATTAAAAATTCAGATTTTATAGCTACAAAAAAACAAAACTTTTGCATTTGGACTTAAACCCAAATGTATGTGTCATTTGTTTCTATATATTTACATTGAAAGCTCATGCTAGAAGGTTCATCTAATCCAACTATTTCATATGTTTTATTTTTTGTTTTACTGCAAACCCTTCTTAAAGGACAAGGAAAGTGTAAAATAGGATAAGGCTAGAAATGCTGTATTTTGTATATAAACATAAACATGAATTTACTGCACCACAAGCCTAATCAAACAAATGATTTATGCTTTCAACGTTGGCCACGGGGGGCTGTCATCTTGTAACGTTGTTATACATCTTTGCAAGACCAAGACTGTGCACATGCTCAGTGTGATCTGAGCTGCTTCGTGATTGCCATAAATTATCAAAACAGCACAAGTCAAATAATATCTGCCAGAAGCCGATACAGCAAGACTGATTAATAATCAGAATATACAGACTGCACTGGGTCCTGTGTTGTCATGTAATCTATTGTGGATTTTATAGTTTTTGTATT
This sequence comes from Xenopus borealis, assembly GCA_024363595.1. Lineage (NCBI taxonomy): Eukaryota > Metazoa > Chordata > Amphibia > Anura > Pipidae > Xenopus > Xenopus borealis. Next base: position 21,838,252 of record CM044433.1, on the reverse strand, counting down.
GTTTAATACAAACTTTCTCCAGAACCAGTGGCTGCAACAAGGTAATCCTCCAAATAGAATCCCAGTTTATCTGTTTATATCTTACTCCATGATCTTTGTCCCTGCAACTGGAGTTGGAAAAATTAAAGGGAATGTAAAGGCTAAAATAAAATATAATACAAATATTATAAAAATCTACACGGTCACCCAACTGTTCTACAGGGAAACAAAGGAGCTGGAGTTCTGCATGGCTGGGAAGAAAGGCTAACACTCCCCTTGCTGTTCATAAGTATGATTGTTTCACTGGCCAGCAGTTAGGGACCGTCTGACAATTCCTATCCACAGAAGTAAATAAAGAGGGCATTTCACTGCATACAGTCAGGTTTCTTATAAAAACAGTACACATTTTTTAATTGAAGTATATTAGAGATAGGTTTCTATTTCATTAAAGAAAGTAAAAATGGGATTTTATTTTTTTGCCTTTACTTGCCCTTAAATATACAATATCATTTTAAAACAATGTCTACCCAAGGTTCAGGCAAATTTCCACTCCTTATCCGGCTTGTATTTGTATCCCTTCAAGTCCAAAAAGCAAATCTAAAAAAATAAAGCCAGCGCCAAAGGCATAGGAATAGACAAACAAAAGATGCAAGGGAGGAAAAAAAGAGAAAAATATAGGGTAATATTGTTTGGTAAAGCACACACCCCGTATAGTGCTTTTTATGGGTTAGATTGTGCACCACTGTGTGTGATCAACCATTTTAACCAACACCAGCAGGAAGTTAAATTCAATAAGAATGACTTCAATAAGTTAAATTCAATTCAGAAAGTCATTCTTATTGAATTTAACTTCCTGATGGTGTTGGTTAAAATTGGAAAGGGTTGATCACACACAGTGATGCACAATCAAACCCATAAAAAGCACTATACGGGGTGTGTGCTTTACCAAACAATATTACCCTATATTTTTCTCTTTTTAACTCCCTTACATCTTTTGTTTGTCTATTTCTGTGCCTTTGGCTTTATTTTTTTAGAAAATATTTTAATGAATTATAATGAGGTACTTAACATTCAATAATATAAATTACATTTTTTACATTTTACTAGTTTGGGTTGGGTTAAATAAAAGTATATGTGAAGAAATCCAGAATAAACGACTACAAAATTTAAATCCACTCAGTTTGATAGAATATATATAACATACAGTAACAGAAGTTCCTGCAGCTGTTCCTGCCTCCCATCAAGCTGTAAGTCATTATACAATGGGCAACAATGGAGGAAGAGCACTGGTCTTAACTAAGAACGTTCCCCTAAATTCTACTGCAGGTGGCATAGCATATGAGGAGCAACCAGCTACAGTATTTCCAACTGCACTTGGGAAGTTGCTCCTGAAATTAAGTTACCTAAGTTACAATTTGGAGTAGTCCTAAAATTACCATTATAGCACAGACTATCAAACCACAAACTTCTGAAATCTTCTGTAGGGGTGGATGGTTCAGTTCCCACATTGTTTTTCCAATTTAATGATACGGATGTACATCTTTCTTTTACTTTGTTACTTAAATGTACCTGATTTTTTTTAATTTTTTTTGTTATTGCTTCCTTCCTTTAGCTTTTATATCAACCTGTATTTGTAATATATTCCATAATCTCTCTACCCTTTCTACTCTTCCTCCAAACCTCACCTATTTAGAAGGCCTGTCTGTAACTCAGTATCTCCATCTTACTGCTGTACTGTCATTAGCTGCATGGAGATGCTTTGGACTGAGGTGGGAGAAATATGTATGATAAGAAGAACCAAGATATTCAACCCTTGTTCGATTTTTGAACGAAAATTGGAACACTGATTTCTCAATAAAATCGTACGATCAAACGATTTTATGAAAAAATCGTAAAATTTCGTTCGATTTCAAGAATAAATCAAATGATTAAAGCGTTCGATTGTGCGAATAGTATTTGATAAGAAAACTTTAAAAAAATGCCTATGGGGGATTCCCATAGACTTGTATTGCAATTAGGTAGGTTTAATCTGGCGAAGTAGAATAAAAATTTAAAGGGCAAGTTTTTTTTCGAAATATCGAATGATCAAATAGATTTTTATTCGATCTATTCGATACGATCAGATTTTGCATATTTGATGGTAGAAGTGACCTAATTTGCATATTCTAAAATTTGTAAAACTGAAAATGGGCAATTCGATCGAAATTCGAATACTTCACACGAATTTGATAAATCTGCCCCTTACGATCTTTTACAACCTCCCACAACTTTAACTCTTCTGACATTAGTCTTTGAGGTTGTGAGCCAGTTAATCTAGTATTGTGATTCTTGAAGGCCAAATGAGGCAGTTGAAACATAAAGCCTGCTCCTATTCGGTTCAGTTTAAAATCTCCCACATCCACATTTGCAAACAGAAACCAATATGGTGGTTCTTATTGCACACTAGTATAAACAGAAAGCAAAGTTGTCCAAAGACAGATCACAATGGCAGCCTTATAAACACTCCTGTGTTAGTAAACTGATTATAATTGGGTTGCTTAGAATGAGCGAGTGTAACGATCGGTATCCCAAACCCAGAACAAATCCCAAGGTCACGGCTCACTGTTCTGCCTTTAACAGCTGCCTTTCACTTCAGGAGGAGCCCTCCGCTAATTGGACACCGCCAAGTCTTAATGTGAGAGGACCAGGGGGAGAGTTCTGGGCGAGCAAGGGAACCACACAAATGGAGGACAAGAAGCATAGTGAAGGGACAGTCTGGGTCAATAACAAGGATCAGACAATACGCTACCAAAGGACGTCAGGACAGGCAGCGAGAATCAAAGTCAGGAACAGGCAAGAAGGTCAAACACAAGAATCACAGAATAATCACACCCAGGAACTCACAATAGCAGAACCTATATTGGGCAATGATTCAGTGCAGGGCAGGGGTCTTTATAGGCAGCCTAATGGCTTACACAGATCAAATGGGCCAGATAGATAACAGCTGAACTTGCAGTTACACGTATAGCAATGGTAGTGAACCAGGTAGTGGTAGTGAAACACGTAGAGCAATGGTAAGTCAGACAGCCCAGAAATCAAGCAGGGTATTACAGGGAGAAGCACAGAGAGGGACACTTTGCTGGATCAATCAAAAGAAAAGAATCAGTGCACAATCTTACTTTAAGGGTGGCATGGTTTACATCTTGCATGTTTACGGGGATATCCCAACAAATCAGTATATGTACAGGGTCTATAAAGTGATCCCTGTAACCATACAACAAGTCAGCAAGACATATGGTTGCTCTAAGCAATGACAGGTCTGTTACTTCATTTTCTTCCCTGCATTCTAAATTGTTCCATTGCCAAACTTTCCCAGTACAGACAGATTAAGTGAATCAGCCGGGGCTGTAACCATTGTGACTTCCTAGAAAGCAGATAGCTATGAGACAAGCCCACAAATACATGTTTGGCTGTTGAGCAATGTAGAGGCTTACAAAGAATGTATACATTTGAAACTGATTATGTGGATGAATGTCCCGAGTCTTTTCACCGGCTTTACAAACTTGTACAAAGCATTTAGTAAGGGCAACAGTGACAGGAACCATCTGCCTCATATAGAGATTTATTTTCTGCACATATGCTTCTGTACGTTTCAAATGCAATTGTTAAATGTTCTGTTCTTTATCCTTTATTAGCTGTAATTTCCCTTTATTTTACAGCAAAACAATATAATACAAAAACATGTGCAGAGGTGTTGGACCTATAACACGCTTTACTTTAAGTTATAAAACTATAGAAGTGCTTCTTACCCAGAATTTAGTCCAACCCAATAAATATGAACTTCAGCAAAGCATAAAGTTTAGAAAGGAAAAATTGTCTAGGTCTAAAGGCAGCATTAAATTTAAATTAATTAATTAGGGGTGGTGGTGACACTCTCCATTTGCAGTGTAGGAATGTGTCAGAATAATGTTCAAGGCTTGGTAAAGTTGAAATCCAAATCCTGCCAGCATTTGACTGTTGGTAAGATGCTGGAATGTAGTAAAACGTCTCAAAGGCTAAATTGTGGATGAGTGACCACACTACTACTACTACTACTACCACTACTACTGCTACTACTACTACCACTACTACTGCCTTGCACCACTGGGGTCAGTGCCATGAAATTAGGGAGCAAGGTCCCTCAGAAAAATAAATAATTTAGGTTCCCGCCACATGGGTGGCTTGCACCCTTAGCAGTACACCTCCTTTCCCTACACTTGCTCATTGGGGTCATGGCATCTGCTGTATGGTGGTTACATGACTGACTGAGTTTCTTAGTTTGATTCCAGCCAGGGCACTATCTACCAGCAGTATGTATGTTTTCTATGTGTCTCTTGGGCTTCAGCTGGCTACTCCTGAGATTTCCTCGCATATGCCAAAACCATACGAAGGTTAATTGGCAATAACAATATGTATATCTGTATATATGTAAAAATAGGAAAAGATTAACAATAATAACCTAAGTGCTAAGGTATATTGCCTGCTGCTTATAGAGCTCTTGCTAAATCTGAGGGTTCCACCCATCATCTGCAGTAGACGTTATTGATATTGGATTCTTTATCCAGAGTTCTTGGAACCAAGGTCAAGCAATAAACTGAAATATAATGTATCCCTGACTGACTGAGCAGGAGCTCTGCTTCCTCTTCCCTTCAGTTCCAGGTCAGCAGAGAGAAAGGAGATGGGGAGGAAACCCAAAACCTGACAAAACTAAATCTGACAAAAGCACAACCCCACATTGGATTGTGCCAGATTAACAAGTGGGTTGCCGATTCCCAAGACGAGTGCTCCAGATACTGGGATGCCATTGATTGGGTTCCATGCATCTATCAACTAATAATACAGAGAAACCATCTGAAAGTCCTTTGTGCCACACTCAGCACTAGTTTCTATATAGAATATAAATGCAAGCTCTACATGCCTTTACATGGCTGGGTTTCAGTTAATATGGACTGGTATCATTTATTTCTCGCAGTTCTATTTGGAATTTCAGCCTTAGGTTTTTTCCCCAAACATTCACCCTGTATAAATTTAGGTACATAATTTAACATTATTTTTATATACTGTATTATGTCTTTTTTTTTAAACATCAACCTCTCTGAATACAATGATATTCATTTCACTGTAAATTTTGCAACTCTATGTTCATTTATTGAAAGGGTACAGGTTGCTTTTTTTATATTGGATTTATGGATCCCGAGGCTGGCACAGACATACAGATAAAACACTCCTAAACACTCACAGCTAAATTTATTGGCTGAATGCAAACCTAGCAAGGCTAATTACATATATAATTATATAATAATATAATATAATTATATATATAATACAATAACAGCCAACGTGCTTTGGAATTCATTGTAGTCATTACTTTACAACTTTGACAGCTGTGATCATTGGAAACAAGGGCAAAAATTTGTGGATTTTGTTCTATAATCATTGGTGGCTGTTTAACTTTGTATATAGAAACGTAACTTCGATGCTTTTAAAACATATTTTGTAATTTCCATTTACAAGGAAGTTGATTTTCTCTTTCAATTTGATCAAAAATGCCGGATACATGGGTTTGGAAAACATGTGTTGAAACCTAGGTTTTCCTTTTTCTTTTTCTGGATTAATGAGAATGGGAAACGGCACTGCTGCTTTATTTATATCGAAACTAAATCAATAAAGTATTTTTCCTATATGACAGAGGCACAAGCGATCAGCATGTTTCCTTAAGATAATGTCTGGCCGATAAGGCTGAAGAAAGACATCTATTAAACATTTATCTCCTCCAAATATAGAACAGAGGGAAACAGATACGGGACAATTCAAGACACAACTTATTCTTGGTTCAATAATAAAGTTTGCTTGCCCTTTCTATAGTTGAGACACTATTTCTTACAAATATTCCAGCGCTTAAATGATTTTCCTGGATATTTTCATTTCAAACAGGGACAGGGATTCCTAATTCTTAGAGGCAGCAGATGGATCACAAAGGCCCTGACCCCTCGTACTGCAGAGAATTCCCACACAAAGATCTTTTTCATAATAAAGGCAGTCTGCATTTTTCCACCTAGAGACGCTGAAAGTGATAGTCAAGGGGACAATCCAGTACCATCCCCATTTATGAATGTTCAGTGGATTTCACCGGTATCATGGGTGAAGTGAAGTCTCTTAAATGTAGTTCTCTATAGATTAATAACTTCCCAGCTGTGAGATGTGGCTGAACTATAATGTTCAGTGTCCCACCAACAGCTGATGTTTAACCACAACTTGAGGGAGCAGCAGTTCTACAACGTTAGGAGGTTGCCGACCGCTGACACAAGACTTAAAATATTTATCTTTCTTAAAAAAAAAATTCAGAACTTACCATGTGATCACTGAAGTATAGTATATTGTCAGAGTGCTGCTCCATTCCAGATTTTTTCAGCAGTCGCTTTCCACAGTGCAGCTCAGAGGGGCCCCCTGCTCCAAGAGCTCTGGCTTGTTTGCCTGTCATTCAATCTTAGTCTAACTCTGTGTGTGTGTGTGTGTGTGTGTGTGTGTGTGTGTGTGTGTGTGTGTGTGTGTGCAGACATACAGACACTTTTGCAGCAGTTGCTCAGGCAGTTGTCACCCTGCTCGGTGATCACTGTTCCATAGGGGAAATGAGAAAAACTCTGTATTCCTTGTTACTGGTTAGGCTTGTCTTTTGAGTTGAGGACTGAACAGAAAGCAGAGAAAGCTGCCGGCAGCTCCAGGAGAGACAGAGAGAAGGAGAGAAGAAGAAACTGTGCATATTCTCAAGTCTCAGAAACTTCCTTTTACTTACCAGGCTCAGCTCACCTCCTTCACAAAACTTTGGAATGTAAAAAGGGAGGACTCAGAAAGGGGCCCCAGTCAGACAAGCCTTTCTTAATCAATTAGCTTGCAGGCATTACTTGTGACCCCAGGTCACACAGCAGAAGTGTGCGGAGAGTGTTCCCTTAAAACAACCAAAATCTGCTTTTTTTTTTTGCATTTTTTTTTTACTGTATTTGAGGCACCCCCTCTCTTTAAACAGCACAGCTGAAAAATATCCTCATCATTGTGTATTTATACAGCACCAGCAAGTTCTGAAACATTTATAACAAACAGGCATCTTAACAAGCAAGGGTTACAAGATAAACATAGGATTGGAGGGGTCTGTTCACAAGAGCTTACATTTGAAATGAATAAAATCTTTTTTTAAACCCCTTTCACAGATTCTGCAATCAGAATTATAGATAATATAGCTTGCTTAGAATGAGCCTTTCTCATGAACAATCTCCTTGCCTACCTGCAGAGGCATACACTGAATAAACGCAGAGCCCCCAGAACCAAATAATTCCACCCCATAGGTTTTTATTCATGTTTTGGCATGCACCACTGATTTTTTTTACTCCAGCCATGATTATGCATCTAATTTTAGCAGTGAAACTGAATATTGCTAACATTGTTATCTCATTATTTATATACAGTAGCACCAACATATGAGGCAGCCCAGTACAGAGATTATCCATCATTCTCTGCCCCAATGGAGCTTAAAATCTAAGATTCCTATAACACATTATGGCCTGTTGTATCACAAACTAATTAAGGCAACATCAAAAAATGAAAGCATTTTAAAGTAATAAAAATATAATGCAGTGTTGCCCCACAATTGTTTTGTTTGCTTCAGAAACACTACGATTATTTATATATATAAGCTGCTGTGTTTGCTTCAGAAACACTACTATTATTTATATATATATAAGCTGCTGTGTAGCAATGGGGGCAGCCATTTAAAGGAGAAAAGGCTCACGTTACACAGCAGATAAGCTCTGTAGAACATAATGGTGTTATCTGTTATCCACTATTTATCCTGTGCCATATAGGCTTTTTTTCAGTCTCCTCCGTTGCTGCACAGCAGCTTGTTTACATGAACTATAGTAGTGTTTCTGAAGAAAACTAATCAGTTTTACCAGTGCAGGGCAAGACTACATGATATTTTCATTATTTTTAAATGCTTTAAATTGTTGGTGTTATTGTTCCTTTTACTTGAGTACGAAGCATGGGGAGATCATATAAACTCTTTCCTTGTCCTTCCGGGAATGGAATCCAAAATAAAAGCACTTCAAAGCAAGCCACTGAACAACAGTGCTATGCTATTAATCTTTATCATATTCCACATTACTGAGAATGCTGAAAGCACATCAGTATTTGCACCAGTGGAGATTGCAATCTACTTTTCTGACAACATATTCCTTCACCAACTAGGATCAATATTCCTTTATTTAACCCCACTCAAACACAGGGAGAACACACGAGTGGTCATTACGCAAACTGCAGGAAATTTGCCTGACCACAACTGCGCTAGCAATCAGAAAGGACCCCTAAAATCTTTGGTTAGACCTTTACATTAGAGGGCCTATTTTTCATATTGACCCCATACACCACACTCCCAACCATCGAAGAGTAAGTCGAAGTATTTTTTACCGAATTTGGCAATCAATGGATCGAAGGAAAATTGTACGATTAAATCCTTCGAATCGTTCAGTTCGAAGGATTTTAGCAATCGATCGAACGATTTTTCTTCTATGTGAAAAAACTTAGAAAAATTCTCTGGAAGGTTCCCATAGGCTAACATTGCAATTCGACAGGTTTAACTTGGTGAAGTAAAAAAATTAAAGTTTTTTTTAAAGAGACAGTACTTCGAAATTCGAAGTAGAAGGATTTTACTATTCGACCATTTGAAGCTAAAGATCAAATGGTTGAATCATCCAATTCGATGGTCGAAGTATCCAAAAAATGACTTCTAAATTCAAAGTTTTTTAACTTCGAAAATTCACTCCAACCTTAGTAAATCTGCCCACTAATGTGAGTGTTTTTAAATATGAATAGGTAATTAAATCAAAATGCACAAATCCAGAATGCTTCATCAGAGACATGGTATCTACTCCCCACCATATAGTTGTTCTTGCTTTGTACCCAGTGCAGTAGATCATTGCCCACTGGATAGGATAGTTTGGGACTGATTTACATTAGAGCCCTCTAGTGTTCATACTTGAATTTAATCATTCTCCACTAGTAAGGAGGGACAGATATTGCCCCACTCAGGAGAAGAATGCTCCTCTAAAACTGTATTTAAGTTGTACACACACCCTTGAGTTTTAGTGATTAGGCCAATTGAATAAAAGTAATAAAACATAATGCTTTAGATATATTGCACACAGTAAATACCCAGTGCCATTAAATATCCTAACTTCGCTGCCAACAACAAAGATGTTTTTTTTCCCCTTGCCTCTCTGAAATAAAGTTGCTTCACTAAAGTTGCTTTTGGCTCATATCCAGTATTTATATATATATAGACTGGTGGATGCCGGCACAACTCGTGTATAAATATACAGTGCCTGGATACAAAAAGCTCAAACAATTGTAAGCACAGCAAAAAGGCTCGCACTCACAGGACTTACAAATAAAAATAAGGTGTTTATTTGGCCACTTTTGATAAATGCTAGTGTTTTAGCTGAAACATTGTATATATACATATATATGTATACAATTTATGTTCTACTGGCTACGAAATAAGTTGGCGTTATAGAAATACATGTTAATAATACTGGTGTTTATATGGAAGTCACCTCATCCCAGTCTCTTAAACTGTTGTACTGATATTTATTCATGTGTAGGTGTTTTAGTAGAATAGCTTGGCCTTTTCTAGGACAGCTAATTGAGCTGTACATTAAAACAGGCAAACTTTACCCTATTATAGGATATTCCTGTCTTGAGTAAGTGCTTTATCTGGTATACAGTAGATTTTTATCTAAGACTACCCTAAGAATGTCAAAGTATCCAATATAATTGTTTCAAGAAATTGAGCTAAATACACATATATTTAGGAGAACAATCGTCTACAAAGACCTCAAGCTTCGTCTTTCCCCCACCAAAGAGCACAGCGCATAATAGTGTGTTGGTTCATGTTTTAGATTATGATGAGTAGAAGCCACCAATCCCATTTGTTAAGATGGTCTATACCACCCTGACTACTGTCCATGCCCGAATACATTGGACATTGGGAGAAAACTATAATAAACATGCTCATACAGGGCACCCCATGGATCCCTATATATTTCTCTATTCCTTGTGGTAGAGTAATAAAAAAGCACCCATTGGGATAAATAGGTAATAGTTATCCCATACCCCATGCAGTGGGGGAGGGGTGGGGGAACTATCTGAAAGGCCACAGAATGGATAAGCTAGAATCCAACCTGCTAGGAACTGAATAGGGTGCTTCAATTGTATGACTGTGGTGTTGCATGTATCTTTAGAATACATGGCCATTTCCCCAAGAATTGATTCACATCCATTATCTTCTCAAGTAGCGTGAGACAGTTTCTCTTGTTGCTAAGCATGCATACCAATTTCCCTGGTAGAATGCAAGCTTTGTGCTGTAATTATTCTGTTGATTTTCACTTCCGTGGAGAGGATTTCACTGAAGAGTCTTGGAACTCTTCCTTGTTTAGAACCTTGTTTACTTTCTATCGTTGCTATCCAGACTATTACCTCTCACTGCACACTTACTGCATGTAACTGTTGGACCTTATCAAAACTGTGCATCAGCTAGCAATGAAGACTGCACCAGCCCCGGATACTACTGTAGAAGCACCAGGCCATCATCATCTTATTTTTTTAGAGCTTCTCTAAGGGAAAAGTTGAACTTTGAACTAAAAAGCCATCTTTTAACTCAACTACACATGTGCAACAGGCCTATAAGCACAAACAAGTAGAAGAAGATGGCTGTGTGGTTCTCGTACAGGAGGTGCAAGTTTCAGTGTTTTAGGCAAGAGATAATGATCACTGATATCTGCATTTAGCACCCCCAGTGATGATTAATTTTCCTTTAAATAAAATCTCACAATATCCAAGACATTCATACTTATTATAAATGTATGGTTCTTTGGATTGTGCCAATACTGTATGTGTTTTTCCCATTTTCCTTTGCATGTTGCAGATGTGCCTTATCAAGGAAGCAGACAGAGTAGACCACTGCATTCCAGCTAGACAACTTATCCTGTAGGACTTAAGCAATCATGGAGTGGGATAAGACTTGCCTAAAGATGTAACCTTGGTTGTTGCCCATTACATGTACAAAACCCTTATTCAGTGGTTTTCAGTAAAATTACCTCCTCCCAACAAAAAAAAATCTGAATATCTGAACCATGACTTGTGTTTTAATTGGTCATTATTGCTGGTCACTTCCTATTACAGCCCACAAGCTGAATTAAATAAATTGTTTTAGCAGTTTTTTAATACTCTATGACTATTACCATCTAAAATATGAAATGAACAGTAATAGTTATGAGCATGGGAAGAGCATAAGATAAAGTACTCTCTGTTCCCACTACTTCCCACTACTTAAAATATTTGGCAACCATGGAATTTTATATTACATGGGAGAGCTCCAGGGCTGCAGAGATAAATAGCGTTTTGATTGGTTTTAAATAGTTTAAGGAATGGCAGAAGCATATGGTAAAGAAGTAGAATATTTTTTTATTTTTGTTGCATTTAGCTCATATTCATCTAGGTAAAATTGTTTGAAAGCAGAGATGTTTGCATTGGATATAATGATACCCAGAACCTATTCATCTTCCATGGTTCAAACTAAGCTATTTATAAAGTCAGAATGTAACATATTCACAGTTATGGATTGCTCTTATTTGTCAAGGACAAGTGCATGTACAGTACATGTCCTCAAAGGGATGCTTTCTGGTTATAATCAGCAATTAGTTGTCTGGTTGCCTTTTATTATACATTTCTAATTTTCTCTTTCTTACATAATATGCTTGTTTATTGGTTGCATTGGTATGTTTTATAACCTTAGTGTTAGGGTCACTTAGGTTTAGATAAACTAAAGGGGCGAAGTGGCTAATGCTAATTCGCCAGTGTTACATCCACAGGGACATCGACTATTCATTAACAGGTGCAGGATCTATTCGCAGGCCCGGATTTGTGGAGAGGCCACCTAGGCCTAGGGCGGCAGGATTTTAGGGGGCGGCATGCTGGCCAACCACACCCACATTGGTTCAGAAATTAAAATTTCCTGTGTTCCAATTCCCATTGCTCCCTCCCGATGATGAAAATTTAAGCAAATAAAAGGGAGGGGACAGGGGCGACAAACGACAGCAGGCGCGTCCACTATGTAAATCCGGCCCTGGCTATTCGACCGTCGCTAGCTTTTGTTCGCACTCTATCGCCAGCCGACTTTTCACTCTGTCGAAAGGTTGTTACTCAGCAAAGTCAGTAAAGTGTGGATTTTACTGAACATTACCTCTTTCGCCAGATTTGCCTTTGCCACCTCAGACCAGGCGAAGTGCTAAAAAGAAGCTACATCTTCCTCCATCGTATGTCACTTACATCATATCCTGTCTGCCGAAAATGCATTAAAATTCAAAAAATGCCAGCGACTTTTCCTTTTTTTAAACGGGATTGCCTGCAAAACAAACTTTTTTTGAGTAACCAGTTTTCTCCAGACATTTCATAACATATGGAACATTCATTTTACAGTGGGCTCATGTGTAGGGTAGTATATTAACTCTCTTGTCTTTATTAAGGTTCCCTGGACATTTGTAATAAAAAGTGCTAACTTCATTTGCACCAACAAATAATAATAATAATAATAATAAATACCTCCATACAACTTTAAATTATTCACCCTATGCAAATAGCTGATGCTAGCAAAAATTCACCTGTTAGTAAATATACCCCTTAGTCTTAGAACAAAGTGGGCCTTCATTATTTTATGCATAGATCTGAGCAGTCAGCATTTGGATTCTCCCATATTTTATAAACTCAATAATGCCAGGCTGTGTTATTAATCTTTAGCAGTGCAGACAGGGGACCTATCCAATAATTTATTTTCCTCTTTTTCCCAACCTTCATTGCCCCTGTGCTTTACTGAGTTCATATAAACCATTATGCGCCAGACATGGCTTTGCCCAGGCATTCAGGCCTGCACTGGGAGGCCCAGGGCCCACCAGGACTGCTGTCCAAGGCCCTCAGACACCGCGCATGCTTGAACCGAGCTGTGCGCATGCACAAACGGAGCTTCACAGCATGCATGCACGAACAGAGCTGCACGGCGCCGCAATTTTTCTTGTAGGGCCAGGAGATTGGTAAAGGGTCGGGCCCAGCGGGGCTCATGAGGGCCGGGGCCCACTAGGTTTTTTTCCCAGTGTCATGGGGGGCCAGTACAACCCTGCAGGCATTCAAATTGCATCTGGGACTACAAGCTGGTAATATCTGATGGATCTCATGCACTTCTCTAAGGGTTTTTTGGGGAACAAGTTAGAAGAACTGGAAAAATTACTCTCAGATACTCACTTCAACTGTTTTAGCTGTGATGAGCAATGCAACTGATTTTAATCTTGCCAAACCATTTAGCTCATCCCTAGAGCAGAGCTACTATATCTGTGTGTGTGTGTGTGTATATGTTGTAAATCCATTTATTAAACGCATGTGTTCATATTGTTATTTGTGCTTTCATTTCTTGGTGAACAAGCAGAATCATAAAGGGATCCTTGCCCTACAGTTCTTTATTGTTATGTAATTGTTTGATAAATAGCATCTTTGTGTAGATATCTCACCCCTTCACATCTATTTTTATTAATATTCCTTAAATAGAGAAGCACAAAGCCATTGTTTGGGTTGGGTAATTTGATCTGAGAATAGGGTTTCCATTCAGTGCTTGGACCTGGGACATTCAGAAACATATAATCTAACAGAAATATTTAACACCTCAAAGCTCCAATCTTGTTTATACAATCAACACCTAAATTAATGGCATCATTGTGGATTATGATAAACAGATAATGCTGATTGGAGCAACATTCCAGAGGATATATTCTCAAAGGAAAATACTCTTGAAATGTCTTCAAGGAAAACATTGATTTGACTTATTTCTATAGATAGACCATGACCTGGATGAACGAGAATCTTCACAAACATATTCCTGTATTTTTAAGTTCAGAGTTACACCTTAGATTATTAAATATTACAGAATGAAGATGTAACAAGAAATATAATTTTTGCTTTTTTTTTGGTTTAAAATCTGAAAAAAATTCTGCATATAGTTGAGCCATGATAGTCCATAGTGATTATCCTTATTATTTGCATGGTCAATGCACTTGGAAAGTTCTCTTATGACAGTAACACAAATTTCAGAAAGGACCATCTGCTGGTTCCATGAGAAACACAATGTTATAATGTTATGTCACACAAATGTTCTTTTGCTAAACCCATAATTTATCTGCTTATCCAGACTTCAAGATAATTTAGAAAAAAAATTGTTTAAAGGCTTTCATCCATCTCTCTCTCGTGTATGAAATTTCATCCAGTTTTGGAAAATAGTTTCCAGAAATGTTCTACAGCTCCAAGTTGAGCATGATTCCCAAAAATGAATATTTTTTTTTTCGCACAATTGGACACTTATAGAGTAGCATCCAGAATTTCACGTGTTAGTGACATGTATACTAAAGTGGAAAGTTTTTTCCAAAAAATTCTAAATTCACCGCTTTACTTATGTTTGCATTGCAGCCAGGAGATTCGATTTAAAATATTGTCAATATTTAGACATGGACCATATTCAATATTTTTGATAAATTCAAAAATTCCAGATTAAAATAGAAATCCTTCTTTTCCTTTAGATGCACAACCTACCTATATCAGACAAAACACTATGTAAAAATATTGTATTTGCTCTTCTGCAAATGAAACAAAAAAAAAGGTGAATACCTATACTATAGGTATGGGATCCACTATGTCGTTTTATATTAAATCTCAGTGCAAGGTTAGTGTAGCATAAGCACTCCCCACAGAAAAACTGAAAATCTGTCACTTTTAGAATGATTCATTACAAATCTTTTTATAGAGATCTCATTTTTTATTGGGAGGATTAGCCTCAAAATAATTATAGAGCAAATTAACTTCAATAAACCATCCCAATTCTTAATGAATCATCCCAAAGTTATCTTTATTTTCTCTACTGAGCTATTGTTTGGGAAAGGGACTTTCCTTTGTAGCCTTAATGATGTGTAAATTCTGCTGCAAAGTAAAAAATAAAAAAGTCAAAATTAAGTAAATTTTTTCCCTAGATAGAAAGATAAGATTCAGTAATAACAGTGTGGGCAGCAGTTCTATTGAAGATGTTTTCACAGGTTGCAGGGTACAGATCAAAAGTTTTTATGCGCTTTATTTTCGTAAAACTTTCCAATGTTAATCCACAGAATTGCCTTCTAAACAATCTGAACATTAACTATTAAAGTGTCCAGTGAATTTGAGTGAAAATCAGGCAACCAGACACACAATATATATATTTATAATGTTTCAAGGCAGACAAGCAATATTATTGAGCATGGCTAGAAAATCCCAATGGCCTGAAAAAACAACGTTTATTTTTTATTTATGATGACAATGGTTGAGGTTCCTCTGCTCTTGTAAGGTGAAAGGGTGAGGTCATAGTGATCTATAGGAAACTTCTCTCTAACCTTATCTATTTATGTGATGCATTGTTGAAGGGCCCCCCTCCATTTCCCATATTACAAAAAGGGTAAGAAATGACAAAATAAGAGTAAATGAGAAGTGATTTCCCCCTTTCAAACTGAAGACTTGTATGTTTTGAGAAAATCCCAAAGACAGAAGAAATTTTTATTATGAGGAATTGAGTAGATTTAAAGGTCAGTGTTTAGTGATAGTAACCTACTTTGACTCACCTAAGCACTGATAGTCTAAGTTGTACAGGTATGGGATTTGTTAACCAAAATGCATGAAAGTTTTAGGGTTTTCTAGATAAGGGGCCTTTCTATAATTTGCATCATGATGTTTTGTCAACTAAAAAAATATTTATAATATTATAATTTATAATATCATTTATAATATTTATAATACCACGGAAGTCTGAAAGCACTTCTACTTGTTGTAGTCATTTATCTTGGATTTTAACTTATTGTGGTGAAACTAAAGACTCACGTTTATCTTTTTTTTTTTTTTATTCAAACAAAGTTGACCTAACTCCCATCACAAATTTAATTCATTTATCAAAAAATCAGCTTGAAAAAGTTGAAGTGAAAAAATGTTGCAACAAAATCGTGTGTCAATTCGAACTGATGCTCCAAAAACTCGATTTAAGCGAGATAAAAACCAGGGCAGATCACTATGTCAAGAAACATCTTCAGGGACATCTACCATTGACATCTGCATGATGTTCTACATAGCTGGAGTGTTTTCAGATTTTTAGCTTTGGGGTTTGTAAATCTCTAAAAAGTTTTTTTTAAATTTGGTTTCCCCTTTAAAAACTCAACCAGAAAAAGTTTAATAAATAATAAAGGTTTAATAAATAGGCCCCTTAGTGAAGAAGAATATCTCAACTCCCTATATGAATACCTGCATGAGCATTGTTTTTATTAGGCTTATAATACATTGATTAGCTCAGTGGTTCTCAACCTTCCTTATGCTGCGACCCTTCAATACAATTCCTCATGTTGTGGTGACCGCCAACCATAAAATATTAAAATATTTTCCTTGCCAGCCCAGAGCGGATTGTTAGGAAAGTTGTTAGGACAACGTGGCTGCATTAAGGTTTGTTTTCTGTGCGTAGTGCGGAAATATTTTTTTGCCACACCCCAATTACCATGTTAATTTTGCAAATTTTAAATGGGCAGGGAGAGCTGTATGGCAGTCCCTACTAAGGGGATATAGAAAGTTGTAGTGCAACTGGCTTCCCTACACAGGTTACTGAACTACAACTCCCAACAGCAACACCCGGAGAGCTACAACCTTGCCCCAGGGCTAGTGGGGAGAGAGATGAACCTTCTCCTGGAACCCCTTAAGTGACCCCTGTGAAAGGGTCGTTCGACCCCCAAAGGGGTCCCGACCCCCAGGTTGAGAACCACTGGATTAGCTGAAGCTAAGGAGAAAATTCTAAAAGAATTATAACTAACTATAACCCATATTCTGTTGGGTTTATATAGGAGCAAATTTATCATTATTCACTAATTTGAGGGCTTTTAGCCCTCGAATTCAGCTGAAATTCGATAAGCATTCGACTATCGAACGCTTATCGAATAGTTTTAGGCTATTTTTTCTTCGATATTCAATTTCTCGAAAAAATCGTACGACTGAATACCAATCATTCGATTTCACGAAAAAATTTAATTTGATCGTTCGAAAAATTTGTACGATTCGAATGATCGAGGCGTTCAAGGAGGTGATTGAAAACAAAACCTATAGGGGGATTCCCATAGGCTTCTATTGCAATATGGTAGGTTCAATCTGGCGAAGTAAGCAATCGAATAAAATTTCAAATTGAAACTACTTCGATCGAATGGTCGAATTATCGAACATTTGATTATTAGATCTATTCGATACGTTCAAATCTTGCGTATTCGATGATCGAAGTGGCCAAATTTGCATATTAGAATGTCCGATAAAATCCAACGATCGGAATCTGATCGAACTTCGAATTATTCACGTGAATTTTGTAAATCTGCCCCTTAATGTTGAAATGATTTTTCAGTTGACTTAAAATTGATCCAAATTATGGAAAGATCCCTTATCTGGAAAACCCCAGGTAGTAAACATTCTGGATAACAGGTCCCATACTTGTACTAGACCAGAGGATAGTGTGGCTCACTTCCATCATGCAAAGTCAACAAAGAATTGGGTCTCCTTAACATTTTGCAAGCAGGCTGCTAATACTGTTCCCAATCCTACATAGATAATTATGTGATATGTCCAGAGCAACATGGGAATGGCAGTATGGGATGGTGTCCAGTCAGTGTGCCCCTGGTGGGTGGTAGCTAAAGCATCATCAATCATGTACAATCCCGGTTTCAGAGCTGACGGTTGGACAGGGAACTAATAAACAAATGAATTGAAGATGAGACCTTTGTGTTTAGTCTGTTAATAGAGATGCATCAGATGTCTACAAAATCTCTCTAAACAAGCTGCTACTGATTACAAGAAGCAATGTGCTCTTCCTCAGGCATGAGCCTACTTAGTTTCATGACATTCTGATACACGGCCCTAATTCTAAGAAGCGCCTTTGTGAGACACAGTATAGCAGCTGTCAATGCCAATTTCTGGCAGGGGTAACTTAATATCCTCTAGTAAATAAACAGGAGCAACCACTAGTTTTGCAGAGCCCCCAGTAACAATGGAAATTAGACATTCTTTTAATTTAATGACCTTTTGCTATATTTTTGCCCTCTTATTTGCATAAATAAACTACACTGTTATCCAAAAACCCTTAATCAAGAAAGCTCTGCATTACGGAAAGGCATAAACCCATAAACGCCATTTTTTACAAATAATAATTTTTCCCTGTAGTAATAAAACAGTACTTTGTACTTGATCCAAACTGAGGTATATGCAATCCTTGCTGGAAGCAGAACCAGCCAGTTGGGTTTATTTAATGTTTACATGATTTTCTAGTAGCCTTAAGTTTTGAAGATCTAAATTACAGAAAGACCCATTATCCAGAAAACACCAGGGCCTGAGTAGTCTGAATAACAGGTCTCACACCTGAACTTCATTACTTAGAAACCCTTGGAAATGTGAGGGAGCAGTAGTTGGTTTATAAGTGTTCATTTCTACTTCAAATTTTATTGGTAGCTGATAACCTACTAATAGAGTAGAAGTAAATTTTAATTTTAAAATATATATATTTTTAATCATTATCATTCGTAAATTAAATTGTGAAACATATTTCACAGTGGTTTAGAGACATTCTACATGATTCACATCAATCCCTGTCCCAGTGGAGCTTACAATCTAAGGTCCCTATTGAATGCACACACACTAAAGTAATTTTAATCAATAGCCATTTATCCTGCCTATATGTTTTTGTAGTGTGGGAAGAAACTGGAATACATGGAGGAAGCCCACGCAAGCACAAGAAGAACATGCAGTTGAGCCTAAGAACTCATTAGGCTTTTTCTAGGCTGGAATTGAACTTAACACCTCAGCAATGTAAGGTAGAAATATTAGCCCTTGGTCACCTTTACTATTAGCAGAATATGAATAATATAATGCTTTTATAGTAGATACACCCATCAAATGATAAATATATTTATATTTAAGATTTACTTGATGAATGGGTGGGGCAGAGGGAAACTAGTTAATGACCTACATCCACTGTTCCAATAATTACTGCCATAACAAATGAGTACCCTAACAAATTGCACCCTAACAATTGAGACTGGGATTTCAGATATATATGTATCTCCACACCCCCTCCCCAGGCAGCCTACAGGGACAGGCATAAAGTTTGGAAACCACTTCTATAAACCTAGCACTTCTAATGATATCAGAGTGATGGGTTTTGATCCTCATAGATAGATTTCTGTTATTAATATATTTGGTCCCATGTGTCATTGGCTGAAGAAACAATGTGTTGTGAACAAGGGTAGTCTTGCCGTTGAACATGATTAGCTCAAGCTGAAAAAGTGTAATTTGTTCTGCTGTCTTCTATGTAGGACCATGCTGCTCAATGGTCATACATATGGCTCTTCTACAGTCCCCTAGCTGCCCAGAAATAACCTCAGCAGTATGGACTGCATCCCTATTTATGGTCTCACCATGAGGTCACCCCTTCTACCTCCTCTTAGGGGTCAAAGAGGCCTTTCTGAACCGTCCACCCACTTACAAAGATTTTGGACTTCTCCTTTCAAGAAAAACTTCTATGGGAGTTTAAATCAAGGCCCAACCTTAGGGATTGCTGTCACCCAATGACCAAAGTGGAAATTACATTTACCAATCCATTATCCAAGAATTCAAAAACATCTACATCTTAGCTGAGCCAAACCATAGCCCTTAAAGGTGTTTTTCACCTTTATATTTATTTTTAGTAGTATGATGTAGGGAGTGATAATCTGAGAAAATTTGCAATTGATTAAAAAATGTTTTTTAAATATGTGTGGTTTTTTAGTTACTTAGATTTTTATTCAGCAGCTCTCCAGTTTGCAATTTCAGCAATCTGGCTTTTAGGGCCCAAATTGAATAAAAGCCTGGAATATGAATAGGAGAGGGCGTGAATAGAAAGATGAGTAATACAAAATATAAATGACAAAATATTTGTAGTCTAATAGAGCATATGTATTTAGATGGGGTCGGTGACCGCCATATCGAAGCAGGAATGAATCAGAAGAAGAAGGCAAATAATTCAAAAACTAAAAAAGAAAAAATGAAGGCCATTTAAAAAGTTGTTAAGAGTTAGAGATTTTATAACATACTAGAAGTCAATGTAAAGGTGAACCACCACTTTAAATTGTTAATGGAATGGAAACATTAAAGCACTGGATAATTGATTAGAACAAGTTTTTTTTTAGATGATGCTGATTTTGGAGTTATATTTTTGAAGTAAAAATGCTAATGAGTTTTCAGGCTTGGTTAGGTAATAAGCCAAATCTTTTGCTACATATTCTGGTGCTCAAGCTGATGCACATTTAAGTGTTCATTTATTTTCCATGTGGTATTTACATACAGTTATTATTATTAACATGTATTTCTATAGCGCCAACTATTTTTTTCCACACATAGGAAAAAAATACCTAAAAGATTATGTATAATACAATAAATGTGTCCAATTCTTGCTGCCATTTGTCCCAACCCACCCACTCCAACAGTGCAACCTGAGCCCAATTAAAAAACATTGAAATAAGGAGAGAAATTAAAAAGAATATGACTTTAAACAGAAATTCCCCATCACTACTGCTCAGCATTCTTTTATTGGCACATACTGACGTTTCGGCTGCTTCTGCAGCCTTTCTCGAAGAACTAATACATCCCCCATGATAAATACAAATCATTGGCACAAACTTCCAGTGACAACACCCTTCATGTGTTACTCTAATGCATAAACATTTAAAGCCATCATTCCATTTTAATGGGTTGGTTAAGTTTCTATAACAGTCTATTGGCATTGGTACTGAACTCATTTAGTTGATTTTATGGCCATTCTTCTCCACAATTCCCATTGGCCCTGATATGAGGAACTTAGGTTTTCAATTAAAAACAGATCAGTGTTTCACTCTTCCAAATTCTCATAAGCCGTTTATAGGGGGACTCATTCTTATCATCTCAACCACTGGTTCTATTACTATTACAACAGTTAAAGGCAGCCAGAGTTTCAAGATACAATACTTGCTCCTTTGGAAGCCTTATTCTGTCTAATTACAGCCTCATTCCATATTTCTTCCTCTGGGGATTACATTTATATGTATATAATGCTGCAAAATAATCCCTAAATTAAGCCATCATCCTTTTTGCCTCAATAATAATCACATCAGAGAATTCCATCAACCCTCATATAAAAGTGCTAGGTGCTTGACATACTGTATATGGCAATTTTGGCCTGCCCCCTACCATTGCACCCCTGTTCAAAATATGATTGAGAGTCAGATAATTGGTTATTTCTTCCCAATATTTATTGCTTTTCTCCTTCCACACTCTTAACTACCAACAAAGATGGTTGTAACAGTCATATAGAACTACCCTGAGATCAGAGCTGGTCCTGCCACAAGACATGGTGAAAACATTGCCTTAGGCCGCAGAGTGCAGCAGGTTACCTTAAACGGTAAAAAGTTGCCTCTGGTAAGTGCCAAATCATTAAGGGAAGGTAAGGGGGAGGGCATATCTGAACGAACATTTCATTATATAAATAATGTTGAGTGGACTGAAAAGTGATAGATAGATACACTGGGGATTTTGCATTGTTTAAAAAAGACTTGATTGGTCAATGAACTGATATAAATTGACAGGGTTTAGCTGTAGCCATGTAACATTTGTATTGCAAATCATATGGGGTTTCATTTTTTATCTCTGGATGCCTGTTAGATCCACATGATTGGCCTAAGCTTGGGTCTGAAAGGAATTTGGGAAGATTGCATATCTAGGGAGAATTGGTCCCTGTTATTAGACCCTAAATAGGTATCCTCCAAGAAAATCAGTCCTACGCCAACTAAAGCCTAAATGGAGGCTATTTATTCATGTTCTCCTCTATCCTGTTTCTCAGT
Source organism: Xenopus borealis (assembly GCA_024363595.1). Lineage (NCBI taxonomy): Eukaryota > Metazoa > Chordata > Amphibia > Anura > Pipidae > Xenopus > Xenopus borealis. The sequence goes on along the minus strand of CM044433.1, from coordinate 21,816,227 downwards.
TCCATCTCCATTTGTTACTTTCTACAGCTTATTCCAAACAGATATACTCTTTCTCTTATGCCTATAAGACCCAGAAGCCCACTTTCAAACCAAATAAATCAATGATAGATTTCTTTGAGAAGAGTTTCATGTCAGCATAGAAAGATTGGTTGAATTGAGGTATAGTTTTGGGCCCCACAGTAAAATAGTTTAAGGTTTTGAGAATGAGACATTTTTCATAACCGTATTATATTTTGTAAATTACATTAGATCTCCACTGACAGTCACAGGGTGTGCGTCCTCTATAGTTACATAAACAGTGTCATATATATTGTTAAGGAAAAAGGACAATTTTAGCCCAAGACTGTGTGTATTCATGTTTTTGGGTCAATCATGGAGAAAAAGAGCAGCAACCTCCAGATGCTGTAAGACACATCAGCTAGAATTATTCTCTTTTAATGTGTACAAAGTATGTCAGGCATCCTCTTAATATTGTAAAATGTGTGCATCCATTGGCATGTTTGCTACTGTTACATCTCCATAAAGTCTTGTTGGTATACAGGCATCAGAGCATGGAAAAATATTACCAAGGACATTAAGTATTGAGAGCATATAATGCAACTTTATAGTGGCATCTGAGGTGCCAGAACAATAGCTTATTATAAGAGAAGTCTAAAGGTTATAAGGAGTCCTTATATGCTCTCCAGAGAGAACAGAGCCAACCATTCACTGCTAGGTTAGGCGGATCTGTAGGAAAGATAACATGAAAATAATTTGATGACATTCCATTTTTGGGATCCAAGAAAATGTACAGTATGTCAGTGTGTTTCTGGTTCGTTTAAAGTGGTAATTATTCTATAATGAAAGGATTCCTCAAAGAGCTAACCATGATGGAATTCTGGGCTGATGGCTAGCCCAAACCTAAGTAAAACTGTGACTATAAACTGACCTTTGTGCAAACACAAAATGTATATAATGTGCAAGGATTAATAGATATACTGTTCATATGTTTAATATTTATATTTTTACAGATGTGTGAGACCATTGGACTTTGATTTAAGCCACTACTGAAGTATTGAGGTACTGTATGAAAATAACTGGACATCTTAGTTAATGCCTGGTATACAGTGAAAGGTAAGGTCTTTGGGTTGGTATTCTTGCACGACCCCATGCAAAGGGAAAAAAAAGAAATGATTTATAAAGATGTATTAAAGCAGGGGTCCCCAACATTTTTTGGTCCGGAGAGCAGTGTAGCAGCAAAATTTTTTGCAAGGACCAAGGGGGTCGGGGGGGGAGTTAGGACAGGGGGGTCGGCGTCCAATCCTGTTCACCGGCGTCCAATTCAGGCGTGCGGGCGTCCAATTCAGGGGTCGCTGTATTAAAGGATTACAGTTGTAAACACAATAGAATTGTTTTGCCTCCAATAAAGGTTAATTATATCTTAGTTGGGAGAAAGTACAAGGGAACCGTTTTAATTATTACAGAGAAAAAGTAATTCTTTAAAAACCTGAATTATTTGCAGGGATGCACCGAATCCACTATTTTTAGATTGAGCACAATCCTTCATGAAAAAATTTGGCCAAATACTGAATCGAATCAGAACCATAATTTACATATGCAAATCAGGGCCAGGAAGGTTGAAAGAGAACCCTCTGTGTACAAAAGTCCTGTGATTTTAAGGATTTGGTTTGGCCAGGCTGAATCTTGCGGAGAAGAGACAAATTCTAGATTCGATGCATGCCTAATAATTTGATTACAATGGATTATTATTTGATTACAATTCACATAATTCAGAGCTTTCTGGATAACAGGTCTCCAGATTCCATAACAGTATATCATTATATTTTCAGTGGGTAAATATTCAGTATGCCCTCCCCAAAGGAAGAAAATTCCATAAGACAGCATGGAGGTCTGGTAGCCAAGAAGAACATTTATATGGCAGTTCTGAAGGATAGGGGTCGTTTTAGATACATTTTCATTTTACACAAAGGAGAAACTTGAGCTTTAGCTCTAGTTCTCCTTTACCTCCCACCCTGCTATAAATAAGGAAGCAGGAATTAACACCCTGCAGCTCCAGTTCAGACAAACATTAATCAGTACATTGTAGTGTCAATGACTTGTACTACAGGTATTAATCTCTTGCAAGAGACCCACAGAGCAATAATTAACAACACTGTTAATAATAACACTGTTATAAAGCTGTGATGATAATCAGTAGTTACAGCAGTTTCAAGGGAAATATAACTAGGGGTAACATAATAATATACAGTTTATATATATATATATATATATATATATATGTATATATATATATATAAATTGTTGAGCTTCAAAGTATTCCATAAGGAAAATAAATGCAATGTGTTAGTGATGTTAGTTAGTTATGTTCATCCACTTTTGTGTTGTATTAACAGCAGCTACAGGAACCCAATTTAGCAGTAGATGGAATGGCTCCTGAAGTGACCCTGACATTAAAAATCATGTAGCTCTTTTCTGATTCTATAAAGCAGGGTCTCATAATAAACCTCAGCTAATATATCCCCATGTACTCATATTGCAAGCCTGCATACTATGGGGTTACAGGACATATGGTCCTGTCTCTTTGGTTCCCACTGATCAATGCTGAAGAGCCTGTATAGGAGTAGCTGATTTAAGGATAGATTCTGTAATAGTGTAATAGTTAGCAGAGAAGCCAGAGGCTCTATCAAGAAGACAAGAAGGGTTAGTACCTTGGGCGTCACCCCACCAGTGTAGGGACTCAAATGGTCAGCCTCAGGAATAGAATCCGAGAGGAGCACAACTATGAGGGCATGTACTGTGTAGACTGGTCACTTGCTAAAGAATACTAAAACTGGTTGTTACTAATGCCCTGCCTGTGCCTAATACATGTGCTCTAGCGTGTGTTTGGGCAACATAAAAATGGAGAACCTACCTATGGGGTAGAGAATTTACCTTATGCACTGATCATAGCCCTTTCACTACACTACTTACAACAAAGGGACTAGGAAGAGCTGGAATGTGTATAGCTAGATGGTCAGCAAGGCTAATGAATTTCAACTACAAAATGCAATACAAACCAGGTTTGAAAAATGTTACTGCTTGTCTCACATGTCGAATTCGAGTGAAACTACAGGACATCTTACAAAACAAATGGCCAAATGCTAAGAAGAAACTCAGTCCTGATCTTCAACCTTACTACAGGATTAGACATGAACTGTCCTTAGTAGATGGCTATGTTGTCCACGGAGCTCATCGCTTACTGGTACCCGAGACCTTGCGAGAAAAGCTCATACAACTTGCACATGAGAGTCATCAAGGAATTGTACGTACAAAACAAAGAATACAAGAACTGTACTGGTGGCCACAATGGATGCCAATGTGGTAACTGCAATTCATTCTTGTGTTACTTGTCAGAATCACGACAAAACAGCTATCACACATACACCACCACTTCAGCCAGTACCATTTCCTGATACAGCATGGGAAAAACTTGCTATTGATATTGTGGATCCTTTGGCAGATGCTCCTATAAACTGCAGATTTGCTTTAACCTTGATAGACTATTACAGTAAATGGCCAGAAATTGCATTTGTTGCATCAGCTACAGTAATAACATTTCTGTCTACAGTCTTCAGCAGAGAAGGTAAGGCGTTAATATCAGACAACGGACCACAGTTTGTCTCATCTGAGTTTGAAATCTTTCTGGGAGAGAGGAGTATTGTGCACAGAAAATCTTCAGTGTATTACTCACAAGCAAATGGAGAAAACGAGCGATTCAAGTTTTAATACGAATTTTGAGGTTTATCAAAATGTATAAAAAATGTATCAAAAATTTTACTATTTGCCACCTAAAACCTGCCAAATTCATGTATACCGTAAGTCAATGGGAGAGGTCCAGGCATCAATTTGGACATGTTACTAGCCTATCTGACAGTCTGTAAAATTTGTGAGTTTTACGTATTCAGTTTTTTCATTAAAAATTAATTTATATCAAATAATGAACTCAAATTTAATAGAGTATAAAAAAAACTTACATGAAGTCGAAATTCAACCTTTACTAAATGTGCCTCTCAGGATGATGTTTTTCCAACTTTGTTTGTGGTTGATAATGAACTGTGTGCATGGGCTGGCTAGTCCTTTATCTGCTGCTTTATCTTTTGTATGCACATTGCCTTTAAATAAAAACTCTGTTGGCTGTCATAGTGGAATGTATAACAGAGCTGAGGTTGCACAGTGCATTCCACAGAGCCGGCACATCTGGAGACGGAATATATAAGCTCTACTCTTGTAAATGTTACAACATGCAGCAATTTCACTTTTCTATTGTGTTCATGTGTGAATGAAGTTACATAAGACATTACATCCTCATTAACCCCATTACTTGTCCCAAAACTGCTTTAAAATGCGGAATAATATTTCAGACACGACAAGCAGTTATTTTGTCTGTCAGCACTTTTTTTCTCTGTAATAATAAAACAGTACATTGTACTTGATCCCATTAGTCCTTATTGGAAGCAAAACAATCCTATTGGGTTTATTTAATGTTTACATTATTTTATGTAGACTTGAGGTATGAAGATTCAAATTACAGAAATCGATTATCCATAAAACACCTGAGCATTCTGGATAAAAGGTCCCATTCTTAATGATATCTATTGCCTTGAGCAAAATGATAACCAACTGACTTGCCATAAAAAAATATGTGATGTCACATTATCACAAAACCGTTCTTGAAAGGAAAATGCTTTACTGGTTAAACTTTTGCATTTTCAGACAAAATATTTCTAATAACTTACAGAAAAGTAAATAAAACTACGCATTTATTATGTAAACTGTATTAGTATTAAATAGTGATGAGCGAATCTATCCCGTTTCGCTTCGCCGAAAATTTGTGAATTTCCAGCAAAATTCGTGAATTGGCGAAAAAATTCTCGAAACGAGTCGCGGCACGGTTTTTGACTCCTGTCGCGTCGTTTTTGACGCCTTGCATCATTTTCAATGTGCGTCGCGTCATTTTCGGCGCCCGAATCGTAGGAGTTCGCCGCGAATTTGCGCCTGGCGAATAAATTCACCCATCACTAGTATTAAACAATTCTGACCAATCAAACTGGGATAACCTAGAAAACTGTACCAGGTATGCCTCTATTTTCAATCTCCATAAACCTATAACAATTCAGGGTGTCCCTCTATGATTATAGGCCTCTCCAGAGCAATTCCAGTAAGCGCTTATATTTTCCATTTATTTAATTTTTCAGCCATGTGATTTTGGCATAGGATGAGTTCTATTTGCATTCATTTGTATTCCTTTATTTGAACATATCAAGATGGAGATGAGAAACAATTCTTATTATTACCTGAGAGAATTTTCCTGGATTACGATTTCTTTATATTAAAAAAATCTATCCCTCTCATAGAGTATTTGTTCAAACGAAATCAATGCTTTGCCCAAATTTACTTTCAGTTTTATATTTTCTCTCTAAGAAGATCTGAAGATAGCATAAGAAGACATGATTTGATCTTTAGTTACTGTTAGCTATTGAATTATAAATAAGACAGTTCCTCCTCTTATAGCATAATAAACACAAGATTATTCCAAATATTTTTATGATCTGAGTTTGGACCTCCCTTTCTACAGACCTTCGCAAATCCTCTATTTTACCCCTAATTTTCTTATGTTTTTTGGCTTTTAAACATATAACAGAAATAATTCAGTACATTGTGCATGTATTTTAGAATCTACAAAAAATAAAAAACTAACCTGCTCACGGAGGCCCATTTATCAAAGGTCAAATTTTAGTGGTTTTTTTCGACCACAATTAAACTCACTTTCTCTAAAATCATGAATGTCATGAAATTTATTAAAAGAACCGCATATAAAAAGTTTGAATGAAAAAAATGCCGGACAATGCACTGAAAAATATGAAAACCTCAAAAAAAAATTTTTTGGACAATTACTACCAAAAAAAAATCAAAAACATCTAAAAGTCTGAATTGATTAAAAATTACCAAATAAGATCAGCACAGCTCCCATTGACTTTTATAGGACCTTAACAGATTTTGCCTGGCAAAGCTTTTACATGTATTAGAGTTTTTTGTGATTTTTACACTTATTGAATGTCAATATTTTTAGCATTTTAAAGAAATATAGAAAAACCACAGATTTTTAGATATTCATGAAAAAAATAGAAATCTAAATATCAGTAAATCGGCCCCATCCGTAGGTAATGACATTGACTGGGTAGTGTAACCAGGAATATACCATAGTTCTTCAAAAGTACAAATTCACAGGACCATAAGGGGCAAATGTATTAAAATTCATATTTGCATTAACGCAAGACTATTGTGGCCAAAATGTCAATTTGAATATTTTTGAATTTGAGTACTCAGTAGATTTATCAATTTAAAAAAAGCTGCAAAATTCAGTTTTTAAACAACTTTTGTTAATGACAATATTTTCAGTCAACCTACGTATTTTATAATTGTATTTTTTTAACAAAAAGTACGGTGTTTAAAATGAATGGAATAATGTTATTTTTGTATACACAATACAAGAGTGTCCAAGAAAGTCAGGATCTGCAATAATCCCTGCTTTCTGTTTCTGATGTGAATGGGCTCCATTATGAGAAACAAGTTAATTGGCCTATCTTTCATGGCTGAACAGAAAGAGTTGGTGTCATCATTTCTGTTGTAATGCTGGAAAAATTCTTCCTCAGGCAAATTACTGTAGAAATCAACTAGTTCAATGTAGATATATATATATATATATATATATATATATGTAGGTGACATTTCAGTGACAGGTTTATTTTTCCATAAGTTAGTGGAACCATGAGTTGGTTGGTACATGACATCAAGTTCTTTATGACTTTTTAATTCTAATATATTATTATCAGAGGCTCCTGGTGTGTTTATACAAAGACACTGTTGTTTTTGCTCCAGTTTTACATTGCCTGATGAAGCAGGAAATGCCTGCGAAACGCGTTGCAATATTGTTGTGAATAAACTATTACTGAAAATTACCACTTTTGTGGGTGTCTGCCTGGAGGAGGTAAGTTCACTACTACCTCCTCTGAATTACCCATTGGGTTTTTAAGAGTTTTTAGCTAATTTTATTCTTTTGGCGCCTCTGTTTTGTCTTATCACTATACCGAGTCCACCCCGAGTGGAGGGGTGTCATCCCCATTTTTTCTTCCTTCTACAGAGAGCGACTTCTTATTCCTGAGTGGGGTCAGGATAATCTCCCCACCTGCCTTTACAGTGGTTGCCTATTGGTAGCCCTGGCTTGTGAGTATTAATTTGTTTACTCTATCATTACGCCTTGTAAAAACATATTACACTATTGGGGCTCTTGGTGTTCCTTTTTGTCTTCATATTATTACAGTTAGTCTGTTGCACAGTTTATGAGGTTTGTACCTATCACATCTCCATATAATTTAATATGTCCAATTGTATTGCTTTCTCCCAAAATTTCAGCACCTGCATATATATCTGCCTAGACTGTTTTCATTATTCATTTGTACTATTAGCAGGAAAAGGTTTATAGTTACAACACTAGGGGCTGATTTACGAAATTCCCATGAAATGATCGAAGTTCGATCGAATACGATTGAAAAATGATCATACGAATTTTTCGTAAAGTGGGATATTCTAATTTGGCCTCTTCGATCATCAAATACCGAATTATCGAATAAATCGAATAGATCGAATGATCGTATATTCGATAATTTGATGATTGAAGGAATCAAAATTTTAAAGTTATTCAACTGCCTACTTCGCCAGATTGAACCTACCGAATTGCAATAGAAGCCTATGGGAAGATTGATGAATGATTTCAATGGATCAAATAAAAATCTATTCGATTATTCGACTATTCGATGGTCGAATTACTCGCCCTTTAAATTTTTATTTCGACTGCATAGTTCACCAGATTAAACCCACCGAATTGCTGTATAACCCTATGTTGATGGCATGTGTGCTGTAAAATCTCCCCCCTAAATAATGCCTGCCATAACCATTACCGTTGCTCGGACAGGCCCCAAGGGGGTGGGGGCCCTGGTGCAATTGCACCCTCTGCACCCCTGGTAGTTACGCCACTGGGGCCATTCCAAAATCTTCAGCAACTTTGAAGTATGTTAAGGATGCATTAACCTGTGCAAACATGTTGTTTTATTATATTTCAATTTTTTTACTGCTAATAACAGGTTTTTGGCTCAAATGAGCAAACTGAAGGTTAAGTGAATATAAGAAGTGCATAGAAAGTGCATATAAAGTTAAGGTCACTAATACTTTGGGCTTTCAAAAAGCTCTTAAGTAGTTATGGGGCGAATTCCCGTGATTCGCCACAGGCGAATAAATTTGCCACTTTGTGAATTTCTCCAGAAATTCGCGAAAAACTCAGCGAAACGCCACAGATTCGCCCATCACTACTCTTAAGAGGAAGCCTATTTAGCAGTATGTCTAAGACTAAAACTGCTAATATCTCAGAAGCCACTTTAAAAGGAAAATTAATGTTCATTGCAATAGGACCACTTTTAAGCTCTCTGCAAGAATAGTAGCCTAAATAAATGGCAGAACAGGATAACAATACAGGTATAGGATCTATTATCCAGAAAACTTGCAACCTGGGGTTGTCTGGATAAGGGATTGTTCCAAAATGTAAGCCAGCATACCATAAATTTGCTGAAAAACATTTAAACATGAAATGAAGCCAAAAGGATTGTTTTGCACTCAAGAAGTATTAATATCTTAGTTAGGATCCAGTCCAAAGTACTTTTTAATATGACAAATAAAAAAAGAACTAATTGTTTAAAAAAATTTAATTATTTTCTTAAAATGGAGTCTCTGGGAGATACCATTCATATAATTTAGAGCTTTTAGGAAAATGCGTTTCCAAATAAGGGATTGAATTTTTTCTCTTTCTTTGTTTACAAATATTGTTTTTTTATCGTTTATAGCAGGGGGTCAACTCCAGGATCAAAATTATACATGCATGGAATTTGTTATCCAGAAACCCATTATTCAGAAAGCTCCAAATTACAGAAAGGCTATCTCTAACAGACTCCATTTTATCCAAATATTCCAAAATTTTAAAAATGGTTTCCTTTTTCTCTGTAATAATAAAACAGTACCATGTATATAATCCAAATTAACAAATTAATCCATACTGGAGGCAAAAACCAGCCTATTGGGTTTATTTATGGGATTATTTATTAAGGTTCTCCACAACAATTTCTATTTTCAGGTTGATTTTTTGCTTAAAACTCACACTTTTGGGTTAAAAAATTTTTAAAGATTGCATAATGCTCAAGTGTTTTTTAGAGGGTTTCACATGAAAACACAAACAATTTGAGCGATACAAGTTTTTTCTGGCATTAATTTAAAAGCTTTCGGGTTTCGCAACTCCGGTTTTCCATTCCAGTTTTTTTCTTAAATAGGAAACAATTAGGGGCAGATTTATCATTGGTTGAATTTCGAAGTAAAAAAAATTTCGATCGTACGAATCCTATTCGATCAGGACTTAGCCTCAGAAGCCTATGGGAGTGCTTCCATAGGCTTCTATTGCAATTCGGTTGGTCCAATCTGGCGAAGTAGGCAATCGAATAAACTTAAAAAATAAAATCCTTCTCTGGTCAAATGATCGAATGATCGAATATTCATCCATTCGACTCTATTCAAATGTATTCGATTGTTCGACCATTCCCTATTCGATGATCGAATATGCCAAAATTCACATATTCGACCAAACGAAGAAATCCTACGTTCGAAATTCGATCGAATTCGATCGAACTTCAAATCCTTCACGTGAATTTAGTAAATTGGCCCCTAAGTGTTGAGTTCACTCGAGGTATAAAAAAAACTCTTAAAACTCTACCTTTTTTAAATAAACCCCTTAATATTCAAATTATTTTCTAGTAGACTTACGGTATAAAGAAGCAAATTAAGGCACCCAGGTCCTGTGAATTCTGGATAACAGGTCCCACGCCTATACCTGAGGCATTAGATTTTTTTCAAAGGGAAAGTATATAACAAAGACCCAGAAAGAGCATAAGTACCAAGTATATTACACCCCAAACTACTTACTGTATATTATCTACACTGTCACCTGTTCACTAGTCTGTCCAGACCTCCGTGCAGTGATGACACATAAATAAATGAATCTATTGTGCTACATAATAGTCTGTTATCTGCAGAAACTGATTCAAGAACAACTTCAGAGTCATCAATACAAAGATTAAATAAAATAGTCCATATATTTAGATATTCCACATATTATGCACAAGAGCCATAAATATCTTGCAAATTATGTCCTTATAAATTAGACTTTTTTTTGCCCAATACAGACTTGTTTTTTTGTGATTGGCAAACATTTTCTTGAATCTCTGCTAGAATTTAAACGTTTTGTTTCGCCATGAAAAATGGCAATTTTTTTGGCGCTAGATAAAAAAACATGAGAAATGCATTGGATACAAGAAGAACTGGCCATTGACACCCAATGCATTTGATTCAAGAAAAAACGGTCCATTGATTTACAACAAAAAACGCCCAATGACTCCAAGCATTCAGCACAAGAAAAATTGCCCATTGACGCCAATGAGTTTGGTGCAAGAAAAAGACAGCAAAAAAAACCTATTGACTCTGATGCATTTATGAATATACCTTTATATAGCCCTGGATACATATAATATAGTGAATAAAGTACACCCTCTTATAAATTATAAGGATATTATAAGTAACCGAGGAGTTTCATGACCATGTAAAAACATGAGGCTGAAGGTCATGGAAATCCAAGGTGACTTCTAATATCCTCATATCTTGCAACATGGGGTACTTTATTTATTATAATGCACAAGTTTTAGTGAGTCATGTAACATAACTGATCATCATTTATAACTGATGACATCACTAGTCACCGGTTATAAGGATATAATTTACAAGATATTCATGGCTTTTGTGTATTATATAGTGGATAATGTACCCTTTACTGTAATTTATAAAGATATTATAAGTCACCCAGGTCACACAACTCCAAGGTGACTTCTGATATCTTTATAATTTTCAGTAGGGGGTACATTATGCATTATAATCTACAGTTTGTGTGAAATGTTGGGAGGGGGGTTGGGGTGTCGGGAGGAGAGGTTAGAGGGGTTGGCGTCAAAATCTAGTCTAATTCGGCGCAACAGCGTAAAATTTGGGCACGCCAGCATCAAATTCGGGAGAGCAGCATCAAATTTGTTCTGAGGTCAGAATGCACCATTTATAAGGATATAATTTACAGTCTGGTGCCATAGGGAAATGACCAGATTGTAGATTATATAGTGTATTATATGCTTATAATACACAAAAGCCGTAATTATCTTGTAAATTATATACTTATAAACGGTGAGTTCTGATGTCATCAGTTATAAACGGTGAGTTCTGATGTCATTTCTGTCACATGACTCCCTGAAACTTATGTGTATTATAATAAATAAAATACACCCAGTTGCAAAATATGAGGATATTAGAAGTTACCTCAGAGTTCCATGACCTGTATAAAAACAATCGGCCTTTGGCCTCGTGTTTTTATCTGGTCATGAAACTCCTCGGTAACTTATTATATCCTTATATTTTACAAGAGGGTGTACTTTATTCACTATATATTTTACAATAAGGAATACGTTATACATCATACCATCTCAATACACTTATATAATGCATTTATGCCATGACCTGTATATGATCAGTTCCCTATCCTGGTACAAACAATATTCAGGAGATCATTAGAACCTTGTAGTACTGATATCCTTGACAATAAGAAGTAGTGATTCAATTGGGGAAATTATATTGAACAGAGGTGGATCACATGCTGATGATGAAAACTTTTAAGGCTGAACAATATTCGTACTTATAGCAAACAAGGTCAGTCCTCAAAAGCAATTGGTATGTACTATGCTGTTGCCCTGGCAACCCTAATAACAGTCTATTTTCCAAATATACCAAGAGACTCCAGACAGACTTTCATGGTTGGAAATAGCTAATTCGCCAGTTTTATGTGCCGGGCAGGTAACTGGTGCTAACAGGGCTACTGAAACCTTTTAAAAACAAGATCTAAACTTTCCGACCAGCAGCCGTAGTAAATCAAATGGATTTTTCTTTTCTAGGAAATAAAATTCCTAGATAATGTCCTTTGAGTTGCCAAGCTTTTATGAGAAAAATCAATCAGAAAACTGCGGGATTCTGCTCTGTAAATCTCCTGAATACACATAAAAATTCATTTGCTCCAATGCACATAACAAAAGCAGAAAATGGATGTAGAGCAGAACTATTTGCAGTTGACACACTCATACGTTTCTGCAGGATCTCATAGAATCAATATTTTCTTAGCTCCCCTAGTATAAAAAGGCTTGGCTCTTGGCTTTATTGTAATTATCAGGCAAAAAAAAAATGTCTATGGGATCACGTGGCTTAAATTTTACAGCCATTTTAGTAGATGTTTTTATTATTAATATGCAGTCCTATCAGTAGCTACAGGGCATTATAATCTGCATAAACTGTTAAGCTGACATTTTCTAAGGTTCTGCAAATAACAATAGACAGTCACCGAGAGGAGACAGACTGAATACAGAATTACTGTCACAAACACAGTCCTACAACTCCCCCAAAAAAAAGCAGCAGCGAGTGATGGAATCAAGATGAATAAAACGGATTTCTTCATAACAATAGCGACCCCCCCCCCCTCCGTAGTAGGAGATGGGCACTAGGTGTTGCATGTTGATATAACAATGATAGTAGGGTTCTTAGATCCCTTTAAATGCTGACAATTACATGTAAAAGTCAATAAATGAATGAAAGTGAAATCTTTTCAGATTGGGGGGATTCTTAGTAACGAGGCGAGTCCTAGAAAGACATTGAGAAAGGCAGGTCTTATGCTCCCACAATGGCTTAAAAATCCTTGAATGAAACACATGGCACACACACACTCTCAGCACTGAAACATGTGGAGGAGAAATTAGAAAACGCACCCCCACCTTTTCTCTTCCTACCCCCCCCCCCCTTTAAACCCGACACTGTATTTTTAAATGTCCACAGTTCCAAGAAATGCTAATTTATAACACAGGGGAGGATTTTTTGGCACATGCCCCAGTGCAGATGTTATTCCTTAAGGAAGACTATCTTGATTGCTTGGGTGAATAATGGCCAGGCACTGGCTCCAAGCCAGGAGTCCTCTTACAGCAGAATATATAAAACCACTCTTCTACAGAAAGAGGCCCCCAGAAGGATAATATATTATTACGCATGATTCAAATTACAGGATCTGCAGCAGGGGAGCTAGTAGCTGAGCTGAGTAAGGCACACTACATAGAATACTGATGATGGGATGATGGAATGCGTCTTGCATTGAAAGAGCCACAGTTTAGCGTTCTCCTCCTCTGTATTCTTTTCAAACTGATTGCACACCTGATTTTACTGGCGTTCCATAAAATCACCTTTTATTCCATTGGCTGATAGAGATGTTTTTCAAGGCTCTATTGAATTCATCTTTTTTTTTAAGTATTTTTATCCCCTTTTTTAAATGTAGTTACAATTTTTTTTTGTCTGCAGTGTAATGGAGTTTCTTTGTCCATTTATTCTGTCTAGCCATCGTTGGGAATGGATTGCAAGGCCTTGAGCACAAAGCAGTTTGATTATCCTCAAATATATGTAGCTAAATAGGGGTTGACTGGCAATTCTTGGATGCTTATTAGTGAGTGGAAAAAAAAATTATTGGCAAAAGGAATCAGTTGAAATATATATTTTTTTTTTGCACCTACAGCAGATTAGGCAGAAAGGTCTTTAGTACACAGGAATCTGAATTCCCCAAATATATTTATTTAAACAGAATTTCATTGAAAATTTTGGAATGTTAATCAGTGAGCTACAAAATCCGAAGACACCATTATTGATGGGCCTAATCTTTAACAACTCAACTTTTTATTTTTGAAAGTATATATATATTTTTTTACATTTTCGGATAATCTATTAAAAGTACATTAATATACATAAATGATCATTACAATGTATACTTGAAAACATTGTAATTTTTTAAAACAATTTGGATTTGGATAGTTGACTATTTGTGCATAAGTGATCATTACAATTCGACTATTTATTTTTTCAAATATTTCAATGTTTTCTCAGAATGTTGCATGATCTGCTATGGATATATAAACAACATTATGATTCCCCGTTTGTTTTAACTAAGGTAAAGTGTATCTTGCTGGCGCCATATAAATAAATGATGATGATGATGATAATGATGAAACAACTATTAAAATTCAACTATTTATTATTTCACGTTTTTGCATAATCTGCTGTATAAAAAATTATTACAATTCTACTTTTTATTTTTTAAAAATATTTAAATTTCTTCCTAAATTTTTAATCTATTATAGGTGCACAAATAATTGAACTTTTTTGTTTTCTGTTGCAAAGAAAAGCGTCATGTTTTCAAGTTTAACCCCTTTCAATTTTCAATTTCAGAAATGTAGGTTGGGTTCTGGGAGCAATCTTCATTCCTTTCAGAGCAGCTTTTGCATTACGTTATCACTTGGAAAGGATTCAAATCAGGTGCTGACTGCTGTGAGCAGGGGGGGTTAGAGGGACGAGGATTTACTTAAAAATGACCTCAATTGGGTTTGCTAATAAAATGTTTAGTCGCCCACATGAGAATGAAATACACCGATGCTGGCACCTAGTTAGATGTGACTAAGGCTATAACTAAACTGATATGAATATAATTAAAATATGAGAATAATTTGAAATGGAGATCTGTTTACTCTGAAATGTATACAGATAAATTGCACATTTTTTTTAAAAAAAAAGTATATTTTATATATTTTAAAAATATGTTTTTATTTTTTTTAACCACGTGCGAAAGAGTTAGAAAACCTGCAGCTCCAAAGATGACAGCTCCCCAGATGTTTTAACTACATTTCCCAGAACTCCCTAAAGTGCTTCAGATTGCCAGGACATTGTTGTTAACAGTCTGTACATTGCAGTTCTGAAGTGCCAAAATCTCATGTGCTGGGTTTAAAAAAAAAAAAAAAAAAAAAATTGGGGGGGGGAAGGAACCTGCTCACATAATCATTGGAATGGAGCCATCTCGTTTGCATAGTGATTCGAAATATGCTGGCAGAATAATTAATGGGGGGACATAATCTCAGGGAAAAAAATATGTTAAACAAGGTTCATTACTGCATGATGTAAATGAGGTTCTCACCAATGATGTCACTGATTGGCTGAGTTGTGTAGCTGAGTTGGAACAGAGCAGAATGTCCAGATTGGCTGCGAGCTCTTCTGGTTACTGCCTGCTCAGACAGCATTCACATCAGACACATGTTCAGACTGCCTGGTTGTTTCGAAGCAAAATCTTGTTCAGCCCAGCTGCGTCTCCATAGTAGTGGCACCCTAAGAGATGGTCTCCCTCCTGTTTCCCACAGCTCTTGTCTGTAAGGCGGTCGCTGCTGTGAAATACCAGTGCTTGGCAGTGAGCCCAGACTGCGATCTTACATTTGTCTATAAAACAAAACAAAAAAAAGAAATGTAATAGTCATTTATTTACGGAAATTCATGCAAACACGTGAGTGCAATTCATTCGTCGTATATACATTTTTTTAGTTGTCTCTTTTTGTCTTTTTTTTTTTTTTTACTTAGTTACCATATAATAATGGCCAACGCCGCCCCATTTGCGTTAGTAAAAAATTAGAAATAAAACACGTTGAACTTTCCTTTTCGTTACCTTGTTAACAAATTCATCCTCCTCGAGGGGGAAAAAAAACACGTTATGAATTTATCTGCGAAACTTCCAGCCCAAACTAATTATATGCCTTGCCATTATTTGCCATTTAATGAGCTTTGGTTATAAATATGCAAAAAAAAAAATAAAAAAAAAAGGAGAGAGAGACGAGGTATTATGCTAGAAAAAAAATGAGAGGAAGAAAAATCTGTGCGGCTTTTACATTTCAGCTGCCTGACCCTCTGGAAAAGGGGGGAAAAAATGAATGCAGTGATATCAACTTAAGCAGACAATGGAGCACCTACACGCTTCCCCTTAGACAAGTCCTTTATAACCAGTCATTATTATGTGCTGCAGACAGCGGCCAATCAGTAAGCTGCTTTCTGCAGCAGTGACACAATAGGTGAACTGGCCACGGTTCTAGAATGGAAGTTCAGGTTCCTAGAGTGTACTCCTAAAAATAAAAAGCCTATTTAATGCCTTTAACATAAATTCACTAGCAAATCAGTTGTCACCATCTCCGTGCTTTTATCCTAATCATGTAAGCCTAATTACTGGATACATGCCGCAGAATGGCTGGGGGTGGCGCATAAGCCAGTACGTCATATAAATATGCATAAAGGCACCGTTCATACAGGGAAATTTCCCCGCCGCTCAACGCCTTTATTTTAATAAAAGAGTTTTTTTTCCGCCTTGATTTAATCTCATTAGCCATTTCATACTTTTGCTCATCGGATCAGTAGCCCTCATCTCTCCCAGTTCGAAAAAAAACCCATACACGTCTGCTTAACAAAAGATAACGTTAACCTCGGCTGTGATAAATGGCTGCAATATTCCAGATAATAAATGTTGCCGAGCTTGGTTTTGCAACAAAAGAGTTGGCACGGACGGAAGTTCTTTTAGGAATAAAAATTAGCGTTGAGAACACATTATACGAGTTCACCCTTGCCTTTTTTCTAGAAGGATGCCCACGAGCTAGGTGGCACAGCTCAACCTTTCTTATAATTGGAACCTTGGATTCCAACAAATTCTCTGAAGCGTGAAATAAAGGGAGAGAAGACACCCCATTTCCATGAATTAGCTAACCTCAGCCAATTGCACAGCATCATGGGAATTTCCACGCTAATTTGTGTAATTCCTTTTTTTTTTTTTTTTTTAATACATACAAGTCGGATTAACATATTCATGAACGCAATGGCTGTTATGACTGCAGACTCAAGAGCAAAGAACAACCTTTAAGCTAGCAGACTTCATTAGACCTAAAGGGGAGGCAAGAAAGATGCAGCCTGGAAGAAGGAGTTTTCTTTGTTATGGTGTATGTATTTTTGTTATTGGAAGGATAGCCAAAAGCTGTGAGTATGTTGACCTTTTAAGCAGCGAGAAACAAAAATATATAAAATTGCTGTTGTGATGTGAAATCACCTGTTTTACGAGTCAGTACCATCAGTAGGTGTTGGATCGCTTTAATGATTAAACATACATCTGCTACAATGGTAGAGACAAATGAGAAAGTTCTAGACAAAGGATAATCTCCACCTTGTACCATTAATGAGTCTCCTCAGGAGAGATGTACAATCAACCGTTTTTCATGCTCACAACAAATAAGACTTAAGTGCAAAGTATGGAGAGCTGTACAAAAGGCTCTATAAAATGGGACATTTGATTTGTTTGCAACTAAATATTAGGCAAATGTTTTCAATGCTCATTTTCAATGAGAATTTGATTTGTTCTTGGATCCCTCTATTCATCCAACATTCATCCGACAGTTCTGGCAACATTCTGTTATCTATTCATCCAGCATTGTACCCCCTTATTGCATGTCTCGAAAACATTGTTGAGATACAGACAGGGACAAATTTACTAAATTCACATATATTCACATGAATGATTCCAATATTCGATCGAATTTTCAAAAAGATTCGAATTCGAATTTCGAATATACAAATTAGGCAAATTCGACCAAATTCGACCATAGAATAGTTGAATTCAAATTGGAATATTCGAATTTGAATAATTCGAATATTCGGATAAAATTCAAATATTCGACTATTCAATGGTCGAATACTTCCCCTTTAAAATTTTTATTTGACCCCCTAGTTCGCCAGATCAATGCTACCGAGTTGGGGATCATTCGATCGATCGTTTAAAATTGTTCGAATATTCAAATCGAATTTGTTTCGAATATTCGATCGATCGAATTTCGCTGAAAAAATTTGAATTCTAATTTTTTTTTTCCCCACTATTCCCCCACTATTCACTGGTCGAATTTCAAAAAATTTTTCCATTCGAAATTCGACCAATGATAAAACTGCCCCTAAGTGATCATTGTTTAGTATTTCTTACATAATTATATACAGCTACGGGATCCATTATCTGGAAACCCATTATCCGTAAAGCTCTGAATTACAAGAAGGCCATGCCCCAAATTCTTTTTTCTCTGTATTAATAAAACAGTACCTTGTAATTGATCCAAACTAAGATCCTTGTTTGGCAGCAAAACCAGCCTATTTGGTTTATTTAAGGGCATTTTGGACCTGCGCTCCCTTGCGTTGCGTTTGGCTGCGTTCAGCCGCAGGGGAGCACAGGTCTAGACACACTGAGGTTGTACCCACGAGACGCGTGTAAGCGCTGAACGCAGATTCAGACGCAACATGCTGCATTTTTCCTGCGGTTGGCGCCTACATGCGTTCATGTGAGTACAGCCCCATTGAAAATAATTGAGTGCGTCTATACCTGCGCTCCCCTGCAGCTGAACGCAGCAAAACGGAACGCAGGGGAGTGCAGGTAAAAACGCCCGTGTGTAAGAGCCCTAAATGATTTTCTAGCAATCTTAAGGTATAAAGATCCAAATTACAGAAAGATCCCTTATCTAGAAAACCCCAGGTCATTTGGGATAAGAGGTCTCATACCTGTATAGCACTTATGCAGAACATAAAACAAATAGCTTATCCTTTACTTATTCTGTCATAATCACCTGGTCTTTCATTCTTTAAAAATGAACTTGTCCAGAAAGATTTTTTCAAATGACAATTAGGGGTACTAAGGGTCGCAGTGAAATTTCGAATAAAAAAATTTTAAATTAGAATTTCAAAGTAATTTTGGGCTACTTCGACTATAAAATAGCCCAAAATTCGATTGGAATTCAAAACATTAGAAAATTAGAATTTCAAAGTACTGTCTCTTTAAGATCCTCCTAGAGAATGTCCAGAATTTTTTTCTAAGTGCCAAGAATTCGAAGGATTTTGGTTAAAATCGTTTGAATCGAAAACTGACCTATTTGGCCCCCCAAAAAATTTGATGGTCGAATTTCTAAGTTTTTTAACTTCGGAATTCGACCCTTAGTGAATCTGCCCCTTACTGTCAAGTCTGGTTGTTATGAAGTCACACCATCATTTATAGTTCATGAGTGGATGGATTCATTACATTGTTTGACTTTTAGGTTATTCATATGTCCATTGAAATATTACTTTGTTGTATAAACCTCGGCTCCATTTTTATCACTGGATAAAGAAAGTTTTATTGAAGCACCACTGAACATTGTCCATGAATCAATGTTTCCCTGAATGCAACATTGGCTACATTAACACTTTAAAGTATCCCAGGCCAAAAAAGCTTCCAATTTAATCTGTATTCATCAAGGAATATGGGACAAATGAACTAGGCTATACTTATTTAGAAGTTAACATAGACTAAATTGTGAGCAGGCCCAGAAGAGACCCACTTGTTTCTGAATTCTCAAAGCATTTAGGGGTTCAGAGAGTTGGAGGTCATCAACCTCCTGAAGTCTGATAGGTGCCTATGAAAAGAGAAGAACAATCTTTCCCATCCTATTTCAGAAATGGAAACAGTGATCTACTGTAAATGCGAAACAACTTCCTGCCATTAACCTTGTGCTGATTTGGGGAACAGGTTGGGGGTGAATCACTTATTTACTACAATACTAAATAAAAAATTACCCTGAGACCATACAGTATATATAGATATAGATAGATATAGTTAATTGTGGATAGCACTCGGTCCCCAATATCAACCAGGTGCAAGGAAAAATAAATACATATGTAAAAAAAGACCAGTGACAGTGGGAATTTCATTAACAAAAAGTGTTAGTTATTGTATGCATAACGGACGTGAGGTTTTGGCTCCCGTTGGGACCTTTCTCAAGGCAAACATATCTGCAGCGATTCATAACACATATACCCATTCCTCATAGGTGCACACAGGAAGGGACCACACCTTGGCCCAGATTTAAATTGAACAGCACAATAAATAACTGATTTACCCCAAACACCTGAACATGTATACATAATAATATTGCCATCCAATGGAAACAATATATTAAAAAAAATCACATATACCAAAATATCCAGGTAAAATGTTGAGATATAAATATATGTAAAAATATAGTGTATGTTAAAGATCCATGGATATTTGTGCAATGTGTTTACATTTAAAACCCATAATATGTTATCATAATGTTATGCAAATTATGCAATTAAAACCAAACCAAATGACCATATGCCAATACAAATATAGCTTTACATAAAAAATCCTGCAAAACAACATATTGCTTGGTATTAGAAATCCATGTATTACTCAGAATTTATCTTAATGGTAAAAAAACAATGAAGCTACTAATGGGGCATTCAAAACCTCTGGGTACCACACAATCCAATTCAGAAGTCCAAAAAGCTTCTCTTTGTAACAGTAAACAGTCCACCTCCCCTAGAGAGGTTTGGGGTGCAGATTTAATAAGGGTTGAATTGAAAATTAGAATTAAAAAAAAAAAATGTAAGGTCAAAACTCTCAAATTCGAATTGCGAATCATCTAAACTCGTTTTAATTTGAATTTTGTGATTTATCATACTCTGGCCCTTTAAGAACTCGACTATTCGCCACCTAAAACCTGCCGAGTTCATGCACAAGTCAATGGGAGAGGTCCAGGGACCAATTTGGGCATTGTTAGTAGCCTTCCTGACATTCAAGTTTTTGTCAGAGAAAAAACGCGAATCGAGTTTAGTTGAATTTGATTCGAGTTTTTGGGTCGGTAAAATTTGTGCGAATTTTAGATATTCAATTGTTTTTATTAAATAACATTCGAGTATATTTGAATTTTAAGCATATCATGAATTTGAAATTAAACTTTTGGTAAATGTGAATCCCCAGTGCATTTTTTCCTCAAATGAACCTGAATGATCTCAAAACACGAATGGTAACTTATATAAGAAAAAAACTTGATCTGTGAGTTCGAGTCATGCAACCTGAAAACTCGAATTGATTGAGTTTTCGGTTGAAAAAAACTCGAACTGAGTTCTCAATTCGAGTTTTCAGGTAAAACCCTCTGAAAAAACTTGAACATTAAGCAGGCTGTTAACCTCTTCAAATGGTTCCAGGGACCTCTCAAAGTTATTTACTTTTATATTCAGTACAATCTCAAGGTTTAAAGAAAGGTTTAAAAGACATAATATATTACAGTAAACCAGGGTAGGACTGGGGGGCCCAGGGCCCCCCGGGGCCGAAGTCCAGGGCCCCCTCCGGCCCACCAGCCCCCCTACTGTGATGTGTGCACACTCGGACGCGCATGCTTGAAGGCGCGATCAGTGTGAATGCGGAGCCATGCGCATTGTGGGAACGGCGCCACTCTGTGCGCATGCGCAGACGACACCGCACACACCAGAAAAAATATTTTTTCAAATAATCCAGATATCAGGAGCGGGGGTCTGGCCCAGCAGGGGCCCATGAGGGTAGGGGGTCCGCTGGGTTTTTTCCCGGTGTCCTGCCAGACCAGTCCGACCCTGCAGTAAAACTTTTTCCGTCGCTTAGAAAATATACAAATCATTTGGCTGCACAGACAATAAAGCTTGGCTGGACCTTTCACAAATGATTAAAAAAAGATTAAAAAAGTAAATATAGAAATTTCATATCTGTACATAACATTGTAGCGCTATAGTAAACTCGAGTGCACCTGTCTCTATCTATAGGCTTCACTCCCGATAT
>CM044433.1:21767672-21791371 GCA_024363595.1 Xenopus borealis | reverse complement strand
TCCTCCCGGGCCCCCCCGCAGCTGCGGGGTCTGCTTCCTCCCTAGTTACGCCACTGGGAACACAGAATACATATATATATATATATATATGTTCATCTGGGTGGCACTCCACTCCCTGTGTAAATATCTGGGTGCACAATAAAGATTGACATAAATTTATAAATGACCAGTAACTCCAGGATTTTAGTATATATGTGATATGTGCAGTTACAGCCAATGTGACGTTTCTCAAGTGTCACGTTGGCTGTAACTGCACATTTCAAATACATTGTTTCATACCACAAACCTTGAGTTGCTGGTTATTTGGAAATGTATATATATATATATATATATATATATATAAAATATACATACTATAATACTGTAATGGGAAAAGGAAAACTTAAATATATATATATATATATATAAATATATATTTTTTCCATTCCTTTCTTTACAATGCAGAATGACCACAACAGACAGTGATCTAAAATTATATTGGACCTAAAAATACTCATTAAATACATTTAGTATAATTCCTTTGCATGTGGGTGGGACAGCAACAATAGTCTAAAAAATGTATAATAGGAAGTTTATATAACTGGATTACTTACTGTGGTGTTTCCATTTGATGAAGGACATTTTCCTACCCCTAATGCCAACTGCAATAGGCCTGAAGAAAATTAACCTATAAGGCGTAGAGAGAGAATCAGGAAACTACCTGCATGGACCCAGGACTAAGTGATGGGAAGAATATATATATTGCTTTAAGATGCATTGTTGCTGTTTAGTACATTTGCCCAAATGCTTTTGTACTATAGGGGGAATATGTGGTGTTTATACAAATGGCCTGCGGGTGTCACTGTGCAAAGGAGTTGTACTGTGCATACACAGGACTTTCTGTACAGCTTGAAAGTGAAAGTAAGAGTTACTGCAGTTGTGTAATGGCTGCATGAACCTGTTAATAAAGCACTGTTATACCCTGCTCATCCTTGGCTACCAAAACATAACACAATGATTTATAAGTTTCCATCCTGTTGTCATAGAGGAAATTTGCTGGCAAATTTTCAGTAGCGTTACTTCGGCAGAGCGAGCAAATCAAAGCAAAGTTGTACTAGTGTTCAATTCTGCCTAGAGCAACTGCTAGAGTTCTTGGCACTCAGGCTAATTTGCATATGGCGGGCAATTCAAAGTGAAATAGAGCTATTTATTTTGCCTTGTGCATCTATTTCATTACATTTACACTGATAACTAGACATGCCAAAGGAACCTTAATAGTTAACCACAGTTAAATAATGTGCCATATGTTAGAATTTGTATGGGGGAAACTGGGTGCCCGAAAAAATTTTTTATGCCTTTTGCAGCCTAACACCGTAAAAAATTGAAAAAAACACCAGTGTTTTTTGTACTAAGAGGATATTACACTGAAACATTATGATGTAAGTAACTGAAGATTGAGGATATTCTATGCAATGCACTTCCCCAGGTCAGAGCTGTCAAAGGCAAGTCTGGCGATAGAGGTAGCGGTCAGTAAAATCCGCATCTTAGTTACGTCCATTCTCCTGGAGTTAGAGTGTGGAGCAACTCTAGCGTACATCTCCTTCGAAGTAATGAAATGACGTCACACTGGCGAATTTTCGCTAGTGTTAGTCACTTCACCCTTTAGTGCAGTGATCCCCAACCAGTAGCTCGCGAGCAACATGTTGCTCTCCAACCCCTTGGATGTTGCTCTCATTGTCCTCATAGCGGGTGCTTACTTTTGAATTCCAGGCTTGGAAGCAAGTTTTAGTTGCATAAAAACTAAGTATAGTACCAAGCAGAGCCTCCTATAGGCTGCCAGTCCCAAAGGGGCTACCAAATAGCTAATCACAGCCCTTATTTGGCAACCCCAGGGACTTTTCAATGCTTGTGTTGCTCCCCAACTCTTTTTACATTTGAATGCGGCTCACGGGTCCAAAAGGTTGGGGACCCCTGCTTTAGTGAATCTGCTTCTGGTATTTTCTCTTACAGTTATTTATGAGTAAAAGTGATTAATTTCACTTATAAATGTGTGAAACTACGAGAAAATGCAATGCTGCAATTTTGACAATGTCCAGTTTTTCCTGCTGCAAAAATTGTTTTTCTGTAAAAAAGACTCATGGAGTAATTCTAGTGCTGTTCTGGTGCAAACAAATGCATTAAAACAACATAGCAGAAAGGAACTACTGTGGACACCTGTGAGCCACCCACATATACATCCACTTAGCTAGCAGACTCCTATAAGTATACCTAGAGTTCCATTTAATAGTGCCAGTAGCTATTAAAGGTGCAAGGGAGGGCTGCATTTAGGTCTAGTCCTACCCTAGACACCAGACTTCAGCTCCCTTTTCTCTGTGATTGGCTCAGATGGTTTTATCTGTCCTGCTCATGTACTGATATTAATCAAACTTTATACTTTGGATACGAGCACTACGCAAGGGTCCAATAGCACACAGCAAATAATCATTAATAATATGCAATGTAACTCACTTCAAACATTTATTAGAGCAAAATCAATACAACAAATTATATAAAAAATGTGTGCATATCAACAAAGACATTACATCACAACATACCACAAGGCAGTGTCTTCCTTCTGTCCTCATACTTTATGTCAGCCACTCCCTCCTGACGCATTTCGAGCCATTGGGTGCTTCATCAGAGGAGGTTATGTGCTGACTGCAAGACAAGAGGATACCCCCTCAATTCTGCTGTTGGATTGAGCAGCAAGTATTAATGTATTTACCATATAGGTACTGTACCCATAGGACACCTCACTTAAGCTACCAACCTAAACACAGGCCTATTTGGTAGATACAGCCACTTGAAACAGCCCTGGTGCAAAGTGCTTTATGGCCAGTGCTGAATATATATTTAGTTATGGACCTATCCCACTCCCTTACCAATGTAATCTGCACAGGATAGTCCATGAGCATGTGCCAATCCTGAAGAGAATCTACCCACAAGTGTCTGGCAGTGGGCTTGATGGAAATAGTAATTGTTTTATATGTAGGCACTAATAGGCACCCTAAGGCTGTCCCTCCTGAAGCTGTCATAATAGGAATGTTCCCTTGGGTGCCTATATAAAAAAATGCAGTCCTGATTGTGGGTCAAAAAAATTCTACCCATTTAGGAATGCATTTGTAACCCTATTTTGATAACTGTTGCATTATAGGATGCACACCACAAAACAATGTCTCTTACCAATACAGGGATTGAGTGAAGATACTGGGAATTTCTCTGACACTGTACCTCCACCTAGTGATATCCAGGGATTGAAATAATCACACATACAATTGCAGTAAACAAACAGAACTTTATATAACTGGTATCAAAGCCAAAACACAATAAATGTTAATATCAACCCTGCCCTGGGGCACCCATGTGGTCTTCCAACTCCTGAAACAGTCTCTACCCAAGACACAGTCTTGGAATAGAGGCAGTACCTCCCGCATAGCAAGCAATCAAGCAAAACCTGTCCTCACACAGAGGACACATACTGGAGCCATTCTAATAACCTTTCCTCAGGCAGAACCCTCACCAGGGACTCACACAGAGCTGGTACATGCATCCACAGGGTCCCACAGGAGTATGCAATCTTCTAACCTTCTAACTCCAAACAATTATCTGGGTCCCAGTATCCCCAAGCCCACCAAAGGCCTCCCCACCCATGTGGCTTCTCTCCATTTTCCTGGGCCCTCTGGCTGTAAGAGCCAGCTAAAACACGTCACTCCATCCTGAAGTGAATAGGGAAGATCTGAGTCCAGAACACATGGCAGATCAGTTTTATAAAGAAATTACAAAGATGCAACAATGACACCTTCTGGCCCAATCTGGAATCTGCCAGGGTACACTGCATTGGGGAAAAAGACTCACTCCCCCTCCCTTAACCAATTTAGGTCCAACACTTATCTTAGATTTGCAACCATGTGGGATTTTCAGACATACTTTATTACCATAAAGTGGCAAAAGAGTTTATGGTATGTGGAAGTGTTTGTGTGTCTGTGTTACTCACAACACATGGACACAACATTGTTATGTAAATTAAGTTGGTGCTGTCTGAGACAGTGATTATGTGTCATTTACTAATACTTATTAACTGTGTAGCCAATATCAATTATCCCCCCCCCCCCGGGGTCATACATTAGTGAATATGATGGGGGGTTTCTCCTGTGTGCTCTAGAACATCAGTAAATAGATTTCAGTCTACCTGGTCTCTAGTAACGACTAAAAGGGCTAATTGTATGGGCTGTTGGTAGAGAAATCTACCAAGACTTGCTAAAAAGTCATCCAAACCTTTCTACATATGATACGGTATATTGTATGTACCAGAAGAAACCCCTAAGGTAGTGAATGTCATTATTACATTGTTCTTGCTCTGCAAAGTCCTTTCCACAGCTTAGAATTAAGCCTCTTTTCTTCTAATATCAAGGTTTTCCTTTTGGGTAACCTGGAGAGGTTTTTTGGTGAGCCCTTTTCTACAGTGTGCCCTATAGATTTATGTACAGTGATCACAACTCCTTTCAACACCTGTCTTTTAAAGCTTAGGTTAAAAAGTTACACATAGCACAAATATTTATGCACTCTCATTTTCATCCAATTGTGGAATAGTTAGACGTTTTGCAGCTGAGAAGCCTGGGAGAATATTTTGTGATTCAAAAACAAATGTGGCTTGAAGTTTATTGCCAATGGAAAGTGAATGGAGCTACAGCCAATGAAGTAGTCACATACCAAACTTCAGCTAAACCATACATTAAAATCTCCCTATTTTAATTATAATCATAAGTTTTAACAGGTGTTTTGAAAGGGCCAACATATGTTGCAACAACAATAATTGATACAAAAGCTAGAAAGAACTGTTGCTGATAGAGTGATCTGTCTGAGATTTTTTTTTTTTTTTAAATGTAACTTTAAGTAAAGTAGTGATTTTTTTAATGTTTAGAAAAAATTATCTCATTCTTTCCACTATGGGTAATCACTGAGCCTGCGTCTGTTTCCTCCTGATAACAAGGAACAGTCTGGCCAAACCCTTGGCACCGTCAGTCCAACACTGATGTCAAGTTCTGAGTATATCAGTGTAGAAACATAAAGCTTGTATGGGTTTTATGAAAAGACCAGAAAATAAGAACAGTGAACAAAAATAAATTGAGACCAAAAAAAGAAAAAGACCTATGAATTCTATTTCAATGCATTAAATCACGCTATAGAAATATATTTTTTAAATGTATAACAGGCATGACATAATATACTTTTTTATTTTTACACAAATATTTTAGGATCATTACTAGAATACATTTGCTTTCAGTTAGTAGAGCTTTTAGATTGGAGGCATGAATATGTAAGGGGAAATTTACTGCAACTGGGGGAAGAAATGAAACAGCACACGGGGGTGCAGGAGGCCAGCAGCAACTCTACATTCAAGGAAGGCAGTGTGCAAAGTGCAAAAAAAAAAGCACATTACCCATGTTCTCCCAGTTTAGTAAATTTAGTAAATTGCCTCTATATTGTCTAAAACACCACTCAAAGGTATGTGTCTCACTTCCACTCTTCCTTTAGTAGCCAGGGGTGACAACATCCTCCAATGTGAGACTAAGCTAGAGTTGCTAAAAAAAAAAAGGAAAGAGAAGGAGCCAAACCCAAGGAACAACATATGGGTTCCTAAGTTCATTGAAATTTGTTGATAAAGTATACTTGGCAATTTGTGTTTACTGATATCCAGTTCAGTTTAAATGAGACAGGACAATGTTGATTTTGGCAGACCCTAGTAAAATGGCCAATATTTGCTATTCTTCTGTGTAACTGTGCCTCATGCATATTTCTCTTCATGTTCAGAGTAGCTACTGTCTGGATCAGAGCACAGAGAAATTTACACCATATATGTTGGACCTCCTCATCCAGTCGACCCCTAAAACATGGGCTGGGGCCTTGTACCACCTATAGAGTACACTGTTGGATGATTCTGCTAACAAAGCATGTTTATTGAGGAACAAGTGTTTTAAATTGTTCTCCCAGACCTATATTTATATGATAATGTGGTAGAGAACTATGCTTAGACTAGTAGTAGTTTAACCATGCCTCTACAGTAGGGGCCCCAATTTTCTTTTTACCTGTGAGCCACATTCCAATGCAAAAAGAGTTGTTGAGCAATGCAAGCATGGAAATGTTCCGGGGATGCCAAATAAGGGTTGTGATTGGCTATTTGGTAGCACATAGGTAAACTGGCAGCCTACAGGAGGCTCAGTTGGTATTTATACAACCAGAATTTGCATGGAGGCCTTGCAAGCTGTATGGGGTGATGTGGCCAGCCATGGCCCAGCTATGCCTCCAAGTCAGGATTTCCAAAATAAGTAGCTGCTGTGAGGCCACCAGGAGCAACATTCAATGGATTGGTGAGCAACATGTTGTTCACAAACCACTATATAGGAATCACTGCTCGAGAGTGCATAGTTTCCATAAAGGAACAGGATGGTATGTACAGTGCATTATAGATTTGAGCAAATTATACATTTATTGGTATGTAAAAATGTTGTAATCTGGAATAGACTACCTTTTTTAAAGCTGGTCCCATTTTAAAGTACCTGATAGCCCATAGAAATGATGAATATATCTCATATTGTTGAAATGACTGATGAGATAGGGAGAAATCATAGGTTTGTATATGGGAACCCCTTGTGATGGGAAGCCTTTGGCTTAGTCTTATATTTGACCTGGACCCTATAGACAACATGTGGTTTATTACCTGGGAGATATTGTTTCAAGTCATCACTATTGGGAACCAGGACAGGGAAGCTGGGTAGATAGGGTCCAGAATTGATATTCCATTGCAATACATTTGGGAGGAGGCTCCTCATATAAAGGTGCTATTTAGGTAGAAATACACATTTTCTTAATCATATGCTTTGTTGACATGATTGTCTCCCTTCAAGTAACTAGAGCAATGAGCATTTTTTCTTATTGGGTTTAGTTATTATGTCTTTTCAGGCAGCAGTTTATCAGCAAGTGCCATTATTCCTGTATCAGAGCTGAACTGAAACAAAAGTAAATCCTACAGTAATAAAGGCAAATTGATCCCATCCCCTCTCACATTCGGCCTATTAACTGCACAGTGACAATTACCTGCATTATGAGAAATCTGAAAGAGCTAATGATGAAAGGGCCAAACAAAATTAACTCCCATATGGTATATAAGATCTGTCATTAATTGCTTGTTAATTTGTAATAATGTCACACAAGGACAATTTATCAAGGCAGTGTATAACGATGAGTGATTTTACTTCTAACCTGCCCTTAGCCATAATTCATTGCCTCAACGATTCACCCCAAATTCTCACGTACCTGAAATATGTGATTCCAGAGATTAATTATTACTTAAAACTTCTTGATGGAAACTCACACCAAGGGCAACCTTTGATGATGATGATGACAAAGCCTTTGTGAAATGGCACAGGATAATGCTTAGGACAAAAGGCTCATAAACAGGTTCAATTAAACTGCTAATAAAATATATTTGCTTCTTTACTGTCTATCAGCTTTAAATTCTGTGCACGTCCTGAGCATTCTGGTTAACAGATCCTATACCTGTATCTTTACACCCCTCCTAAAGGTAGGGACAGACAGGGAGATTCAGGGAGATTCTGTCGCCTGCTAAAAACGCCAGGCGACAAAATCTCCCCGAATCTCCCTGTCTGTCCCTACCCTTAGGCTATAATTTCTCTCTACAGCTCTCAAAGAAAAAGTAGGGGATTGGCAGAACTGAAGTTAGAATTTCAATAATGTGTTGACCGGTCAGAATTCTAGCTCTATAAAAGTAGGTTTGCACCATTTTCTATTCATACAGGTATGGGATCCGTTATCTGGCAACCCGTTATCCAATTACGAAAAGGCCTTCTCCCATAGACTCCATTATAATTAAATAATCCAAATTTTTATAAATGATTTCCTTTTTCTATATAATAATAAAACAGTAGTGTGTACATGATACAAACTAAGATATAATGAATCATTATTGGACGCAAAACTAGAATGTTGGGTTTAATGTTTACATGATTTAACTGTATGAAATGTGAACTAAAAGGCATGAAAGCAAATAATATAATACTGATAACAAATGTACAGCCTTATTCACAGTCATATTATATTCCACCTATTAAATCTATTATTAAGCCTATTATTGAAATTGTATTGTCTATAATGCCACCATGCAATATTTGGGGCTTTAGAATGACTGCACAATTATGGGTCCCATTATCCAGAAATCACATTATCCAAAAAGCTCTGAATTGCACAGAGACCATTTCCCATAGACTCCATTTTACCCAAATAATCCAAATTTTTAAAAATAATTTCCTTTTTCTCTGTAATAATAAAACAGTAGCTTGTACTTGATCCCAACTAAGATATAATTAATCCTTATTGGAAGCAAAACCAGCCTATTGGGTTTATTTAATGTTTACATGATGTTCTAGTAGACTTAAAGGGATGAAGATCCAAATTACAGAAAGAACCCGGAAAACCCCAGGTATTGAGCATTCTGAATTAAGGGTCTCAAACCTGTACTATTAGAAAGCGACAACAAAACACCTGGCATAGGAACTGGATATCTCATTACAAGATGTCTCAATCTACACAGAACTGCTGCACGGAAGACATCACTCATCCTACTTGCGCGAGATCACACTTATCAAATTATGACAGATTTCTTTATAAGGTCCCTAAGGAGCCATTGTCTGAGACGTGACAATTACTCAATACAGAAGCAAATTTAATGATTTAAATATCCGGAGCTGATTAAATTACATTTCCACCTTGTTAAGAATTTCACTAGAACAGGATGAGGTTCATGTCAGTTAACAGATTTGATATCTCAGTTCTGCAAAAATTGGTAATGCATCTTGCAGGACTCATTGTCAGAGAAATGGTAAAAAAAAAATGGAAATATTAGGCCAAATAACCCAAGCCAACCCCCAAAAATCTCTCTATTAAAACAGACACTTATTGGATGCTCCTAATTATTCTCAAGAATGGTATATGGTGATCTAAAGGATTCTTTAATTACTTTGGTTTTATTTTTTTTACTGCTGCCTAGCAAATCAGCTCATAAACATCACATCTGTGTTCCGCTTTCAAATAAACATCTGACTGCAATTCCAAATTCATGTGAATATTCCCCAAATGTGATTCATTTAATGGCAGTTAAATGTAGATCCTTGAAAAATAAGAATGCAGAGACCAACCTGCCTTGGTGGAGATTACATTTATGAAGCCAGGAGGAAATGCCAGCTGAGATCCATTTGTTCTGGAAGGCGATGCCTGGGTAATGTGTTTATTGCACAGAAGGAAATACGAGGAAGGCTTAGCATGCAATAGCACTAATACCAACATCGACCATGTGCTAATGTTCAAAATATATTGACTTTTAGAGCTTTTTTAATGTTCACCAAAAATAGACCACTGATATTTCTCTTGCAGAAGGGGCATCTCTTTATCAATCATACAAATGGAACACTGCAAAAGAAAGTCGCCTCTTGATTTTGCTGAGTTCTAAACTTTTGGAAAACCATCAGCGAGCATCAGTGACTTAAGCGAAGGACAGTATGAACGTCAGCTAAGTATATCCAAGTGGAACACATGAATCAGAGGGGATAATGGTTTTACGGAGAAGCTACTGGTATTAACCTGAAGTAACAACGTTTGGCAAGGAAGGAAAAAGAACGACTGAGCAAAATCATGAATGCAAGCTCATCTGTACTAGATAGAGGAATTCAATAAGTGTTGAGGTGTAGACTGCCATGCAACTGGAAAAGAAATGGTCAACATTGTATTTTTTTGGACAACCCCATTATAGGATAGAATATGGAGGGGACTTAGTATCAACTGTGCCATTTATGAAAGTACAGGTGTGGGACCTGTTATCCAGAATGCTCAAAACCTGGGTTTTTCAAGATAATGAATCCCTCCATAATTTGGATCTTCATACCTTAAGTCCACTAGAAAATAAACCAAAGAAGATGGTTTTGTTTCCAATAAGGATTAATTCTATCTTAGCTGGTAGTATCAATACAAGACTCTGTTTTATTATAACAGAGAAAAAGGAAACCATTTTTAAAAATGTGGATTATTTGGATAAAATGGAGTCTATGGGAGCCTTTCTGGATAATGGTTTACAGATCCCATACCTGTACCAGCAAAATGCTTTTCCTGAACCAAATTAGATTTTGGTGCACCCATGTTGGCAAATTTGCTGAACATTCGTTCAAGACTTGAGTTTGGAATTTGCTGGTTGGGAGACACCCAACATGACCAAATATATCACTAGCATTACTCCATGTGTCCAAGTCAGGAACAGCAGGTCATGGGTCATTATGGTACAACTTTGCAAAAGATTGCACATGCACAGAACGGCACAGAACTTGGCGTGGCACATGCTCCTTCCAATTAGATTCCCTTACAATATCCCCAAGAACAATGGGGCTTGTGAATTTATTTTGTGGTCCAAGTTGGGTATAGGAAGGGAAACCTCTCAGTATGAGGTCACGGCTTTTGCAATATCAGATAAGTAGCAATGACAGACCGAGTTCAGAAAGCTCGACATTTTGGGAGGTTCAGTAGTTACTCTTTGCTAATATGTGGCTGATACATACATGCTAAACATCACAAGAACATTATGAAGATTGAAACAAATAAATGATTATTAAAAACATGAAGGTTTATTTACAAATGATAAAACACATGTGAAGGGCTGGAATGGAAGCAGCATTAAATACAAAATCAAGTTCTCTGTTACAACTTGCATGTAGTACAACCATGCTGGAATTCAGGGTAACGGTTTTACATTGCACATAAAAACATGGGGATTTGCACCCAAAATGTGCATTTGTATTCATAAATCAGGTGCAACATATAGGGGTATAGGGGAGGGTACAACTTTGGACACACTGGTTGCAGCAAATGGATGAACTATATGGACCAACTGAGGGTGGGAACCAGTCACTCACTGTTATACAGAAAACATTTTTTGAAAGAATATTTAATAATTTAACAATTTCTTTTCTGAGCTGAAAGAAGTTGTAATGGTCTGATGTGTTAATTCCCACATCTGATTTGAATCAGGGATTTATAATTCAGATTGGTATTAGTGAACAGCTGCTCCCGAGACTAAAACCCCATAGAAAATAACACATTCAGATGAATTGACTCAATCGTCTCCTAAATGTATCCATTAGGTAAAAACTTTCCCAATTCTCAGAAATGTTTTTCCGATAGGAAAGTTTTGCTAAATGGGAAAAAATATCAAACTGCTGGGAATACTTCTGGACCTGAAAAATGAAAAATAAAATATAATGAACAGAAGAAATACAAAACTAGGCAGCAAGCAGTTCAGCAAATGAAATTATCTAGGGGCACACATGCAGTCTGGTCAGCCAGAGAACAGATATATAAGATGGTGCTTTATACATTATTTATCTTCCCTGACCAAAACCCTTGTGATCTTTCTAGTTTTATTCTGACGCCTCAACATGACTCAAAGTATGTTACAGGAATGATTCATTGCATGACTACCAGACTGACCAGAAAAAACATTAGAAATGATGACACAAAGTAGAGTTAAACAGAAACACTGCACTGTCAGGTACCCTCTAATAGGCTTGTACTTACTGTTTTTTTGCGGATAATAATTACAATGAACGTTACACTTAAATGAAGTAGCTACAGTATTTGCCAGGTCAAATCTACAATTGAACAGAACAATGAGCATATACTTAGATCATCTTTATGACTTAAATGTTACATCTAGTAGATTAAATGATACACAGATTAACAATTAGAGCTGAAGGAAGCTGAGTGGAACAACACAGTTTCCAGGACTGATAACATTAGTTTCCAAAAGGAAGATGAACAGTTCAACAGTGTGGATTACTTGATTAAGTGATGAATAAAGCAGTACATTAAAGCAAATTATTTGCCTGCCTATAGAACTTATGCATTGGTTGAACATAGAATAGAACATAAAATAACATAGAATAGAACCCCCATTTTACATTTTTAAAGGACAAGGAAAGGCAAAAAAATAACCTATCTCCAATATACTTTAATAAAAAAAAAGTCTACGGTTTTTATAAGAAACCTGACTTCATGCACTGAAATTCTTCCTTCATTTACTTCTGTGGATAGGAATTGTCAGACGGCCCCTAACTGCTCTGCAGAGAAACTCATAAGCAGCAGGGGGAGCCCCTCCTCACTTTTCAGCCATGCAGAACTCCACCAGCTTTGTTTGCCTTTAGAACAGTCGGCGACTGTGTAGAGACTTGAATTGGATTTTATATTTGCCTGATCATTTTAGGCATTCACAAAGCCTCTGGGAATCTACTTCCTGTTGGAAATCCTTGTTGGAGCTTCAGCTGCTCTTTCTACATATACTATCTACCTCTCTCTTCTAGAGAGACTATTACAAGTCTACCCTAATATAGCTAAACCTCATTCCCGTAGTTCCCTTGTCCCCAATTTAACCACAAAAGGTGCTGTCCCTTTATGGCACGTGCTTTACTGGGACATGGTGTACCCTGGCTCAATGACACCTCAAGTCGATCTGGACACCAGCAGCCAAAGAAGAAGGCCACTTCTTTCCAAACACTATATGGACTTGTAGCAGGAAGTGGTCATTACACCTCTTGACCAATAATACTGATGTTAAACTTAAATGGATACATAAGCTTTTGCCTAGTAACTAAGGAAAGGATAGGGCCTTAAAGCCATAGGGGAAGATTAACCCTTATGGGTCTCTACAATAATGTTATGATGGATTTAAAAAAAGGTTATATTCTGGTGTCAGCATATCTTTAAGAATATATATGTATATAAAGAAGCTATAGGGATAAAAATGGCTTGTTTTTGAGGAGACAAATTAAGCCTATAATAATAAAACGTGTACAAAATGTATTTCAGTGTACCAAAATCAATATATTCTGCACCCCATTTGACATCATGAGTTATGTTGCACCATAATGGTTCTGGGCACCGATATCTCCCTGACCACAATAATATGCTTTTGTATGTCACATGTATGGTATGATGTTTACAACTGTTCCTCTTGCAGCACACTGGAATGTAAACTCAAGGCCAACTGGATACGGTTTGCTGGACACAAGCAGTTAAGGACTTTTTTCTTTTAAACTTCATTTCCAGTGTTTTTAGATGACTAAATAGCACTTGGCTTGGCAATCAAATTAGAGCTTGTGTTGTTTTTGCAGTGATTGATTCAATTTGTTCTTATTTATATTGGACTTTGAAGCCTGTAGCATGTGATTCAACAGGATTAAATAGACGTTAAAAACCATAAATAGCTCTAAATAAAATTAAATGGGTTGGTTTGAATTGTAATTTTAATCAGTATTGTTTGGTCATTGTTTCCATTTTGGAACACATCTGTGTATTATTTAGAACATAAAAAATGGTAGTTCAGCTGAAGGCCCATCAAGCATCTGTGTCCCTCAAAGAGATTTTTTATTGGCCCATGTCTGCCTTAGGGCACCATTGACTTTACATTGTTATAGCATAATTACCATGATAATCTGCCCCAAATTCATGGTAAAATGGTTAACTGGCTTACTACTTATAAAGCTGTGGACACTTTTGTTGTAGACTGGTGGGCCATGTTGTTTACCCAAATAGTTTGCCTAATTTCCTTGCCACCATTCTTTTCCAAACACTGCAGGGCCCTGTACAAGCAGAGAGGTCAGCTATCTTTATTTTATGGACAAATCTAAATGTTGCTTTTGGTGGTGTCTCAAAGAGAGATAGCAAGCACAAGTTAATAATTTATCCATTGGCAGAAGAAATATGGAGCATTTTTTTGTATTCATCATTGAGAAAAATGAAGCTTACCATGTTTTCCAGCATAGTAATTACTGAAGTGCAGGGTCAAGCACTCAAGCTTGTCATTCCTCCCTACTGTTCACCCACCTGCACCAGGGAAAGACTCCAAATAAGTTTGCTAAAGGTGTTTCCTCACCAGATCGCATTATGCACCTAATCTGATGGAAAAGATGGCATCACTCACTGCCTACAAAAGGAACCCTGTAACGAGAGGCAGTAGTTACAGACCCCGTATTACGAGCAGCCATTAGGGTTGTTTAACTGGTAAGATTATTGTGATTCTAATGGCATATTCCTTAGTGGGATCCTACAACCAGTGCCTCTATTTTTGATAACACGGAGGGTATGTATGGGTTTAAGGTAGAGCAGTTTTGGTGGCTACATTGAAGACAAAAATATGGGCAACATGATATAGGATTTTATATGGATGTATATCCATGTACAGTATATCTGATCATGCTGCAACTGAAATGGTCAATCAATCAGGAATACACCAGTAGGTATAAGCCCTGGGTGCGATTGGTTAACACCAACTCTACATTTTCTTTCATTAGGCAACATTATATTTTCTGGTTGATATCCCCTTTAATACTTTTGTTGCTACAGTTACTTTAGGCTTATTTTGCACACTGTGTTATTTCTTTGCTTGGCTCACAAAAATAAAATTGGCAGTGCAAGCAAATCATAGAAGCACCTAACAATATGGGTTCCATTTAGGAACTGGAGAGTGGATGGAATTTGCTCTGGCTGCTTTTAGTGCCACCCCGAGAAATTACAAGCTCTGAATGTCTGTTCATTTTGCCAGCTCTAGGCATCCCTCCCTCTGGACACAGCTCTTAATCTCCTTTTTTTCACTAAGAAACTCAGCTTTCTTCTTTTTCCAGTACTATTGATAATTTGTGCCACAGCCATTTCAAACTTTATCCTAAATATTGGTTTCCTGGGGTACTATTCTCACAAACTGTCCACCCTGCATATTACTAACACTTGCAGGTGATTACAAGTATTGTCACTTTGTAATAATTACTATGATTCCATTTCCCACTTTCAATTCTCCTTCCAAGAAATCCATTTCAGTCCTTTGAGGTGTACCAAATCCACAGTTTTCATTTACTTATAATAATAATAATGGGTTCCCTTAGTTCCTAGAATTTTCCTGAAAAAGAAAGTAATAAAATGGCCTCAAAGAGGCATAAATAACGGGCCATGTCCCCTTAGCACCCAGTTACTGGATACAAAAAATAATTTCTTTCATGAAGCCTCCCACAAAAGACTTAGCAGTGACATGCTGTCATCCCAAATCTCACCCTAAGTGACCTTCAAGATGGTTTATTAGGTGTATCAAGGAGATCAAATAAGCTTCCCCACAAATTTCACCCATATAAACCTTCAAGTCTGAGCCCGCATGGGGGAACCATGGCCGAGCGTAGTGCAGTTTTAGGCACGGTTCAAAGTGGCTGCCCATACAGCACTAGGGTCCTAAATCTGATATCAGTAGAGCACTACCTGCAAGAAGTTTGTATGTTCTTTCCTCTAGGTACTATGGTTTCCTCCCAAACACAACCATACAGGCAGGTCAGCTTCTGCTTAAACTATGTGTGAAGTTCAGGTCAAACTCCGCCCCATGTGGACAATGATAGAAAATCCAGTTGCTGTCAATGTGGGGCAGATAAGAGGCAATTGCTGGGGGTGCATTTTGCCTTGCAAAGAAAGCTGCCATTGGTGCAATTAGGCTGAATGTAATAGAGAACCAAACAAGTGAAAGAGAAGGAAAGCTATCGAGGCAGTATATTGCCAATACATTAATTGCAGTAGTGCAAGCTAGAATGCTATATTTATTCTATAGAATGCTTTAGCATACCTGAGTAAATCAGTTCTAGAAGCTCTCTGTTTGTTTAGGATATCAACTGCCATTTTAGCTTGGTGTGACATCACTTCCTGTCTGTGTCTCTCCCTGCTCACTCATAGCACTGGGCTCAGATTACAGTGGGGGGTGAAGGGAGGGGGAGAGAGGAGCAAACTGAGCATGCTCATGCCAAAGAGGGGAAAGAGGTTTAAGCTGAAAACAGGAAGTCTGATACAGAAGCCCATGTATACACAATAGAAGGAAAGAAATGCTGTGTTTCTTTTCACAGAGGACTCAGAGCAGCATTACTTTGAGGGGTTACTGGTGTATTTATATAGACCTTTCTGATAAAGCTTACTTAGTTTTAACCTTTCCTTCTCCTTAAATCAACAAACATATATAGTTGAAAGCCTATTAGTGTCACGAACGCCGCCCGGAGCAGTTCCAGGAGCTCCGGGCGGCGCGTCCGTCTCCCTCGGCGGCGGATCCAAGATGGCGGCGCCCATAGCCGCCACGTGGCTTCGGCGCCACCGTGACGTCATCGGGCCGCGCCAGATGCGCAATGGCGCCAAATTCAAAATAAAAGGACGCCAGAGACCCAGGTTCAATGCCCGAGAATAGCTCAACAAAGCTATTGTGTTCCTGGGTCTCTTAGCCTTGTACCTTGTTCCTGTACTCTTGATATTGACCCTTGCCTGTTCCTGATCCTGATTTTGTGCTGCCTGCCTTCTGAACCTTTTGCCTGGACCTGACTTCGTTATTTGGATTCTCCCTGAACTGTACCTTGCCTGCACTCGCTGAGTGGGACTTCCTCCTTGATCCTAACTTCACCCCCTCGTGGGAGCCGGAGGCCCCCGCTGACAATTAGCAAGGTTAAAAAATTATTCTCATCACGAAGAAGATATATCCACCAACTAAAAGCATCACATAGTCTCAGATCCTACCCGGATAATGAAAATGACCTGGGTGCACAAACCCCGGGCCAGTTGTTTGGGAAGCACAGTCATATTTTCTCAATCAACATACAGTAGCTCAAAGTCGTCAAAGATTACGAAGGTCCCTGCCCCAAACCCTTAGTTTATGGGAATAAATTACTTCAGTCCTGAGATGGCTTCACATACCCCAGATGAACAACCTGCTTGTTTTGTGCGGAGGTCACTTAATCATAGCTATGTGCACGAAACGTGTCAGGCCTTTGCTTTTCATGGAAGAGAGTTTTAATTGACATCCAGTTGTTTTTCCGGAGCATATGCAGTTGTCTCAGGATTGAGTGTAATAGGGACCTTAGATTGTAAGCTTCACTGGAGCAGAAACTGTTGTAAATGATGTATGGTCTCTGTGCAGCAAAATAAGCAGGAACTATATGAATAAAGAAGAGCTGTTTACTTGGAACAGATTTTATGAATACAGGCATGGGACCTCTTATCCAGAATACTCAGGACCTGGTGTTTTCCGGCTAATGGACTTCATACCTTAAAGAGGTTGTTCACCTTCAAACAACTAGTTGTTTTCAGATACTGTCTATTTACTATTTGTAACAATTTTTCTAATATTGAAGTGAAAAGTGTCATTTCTAAAGCAACTATTCTAAATTGATACATCAATTCATAACAGGCAGCTGTTAGAATTGATACAATAGTTGCTAATACTCCAGAGATGCTGCTGTGAAATGCATCAACTAAATGTTGCAAAATTGTATCAGTTTATTTAGAGTCTGCACCTGAATTACTGACATGAACATTCAACTTTAAACTTAGATTTTGAAAAAACAGTAAAAGATAAATAATGGAAAGTAATTGAAAAAAGTCTATATTTCTGGGGAACAATCTGAAAACAACTGAGTTAGCACCCGGGGATGGTTGAATTCCCCCGTAAACATTAAATAAACCCAATAGGCTGGTTTTGTTTCCAATAAGGATTAATTATATCTTAGTTGGGATCAAGTACAAGCTACTGTTTTATTATTACAGAGATAAGGGAAATCATTTTTAAAAATTTGGATTATTTGATTATAATGGAGTCTATAGGAGATGGCCTTTCCATAAATCAGAGATTCCTGGATAACGGGTTTCCCGATAACGGATCGTGCAGCAGGGAGTCCTCCTCTGAAATGGGTTTATTTTGATAAAAAAAACAAATTCCAGAACCTCTCCTAATGGAATATTATGCCTGACACATGATGAGGTTTTACGAAACAGAGAGCTAACCCGGTGCCCATAGCAGATCCAAACTCCTGTAGGTAATACTTATCTCGTGATTAATAGCAACTGCGTTTCTGTTTGATGCCCACACACTTCAATGTAAAAAACTTTCCATCCACAGTAATGGATATTTCCCAGCTGCCATGCCTGGATCCTGTCTTATACATACATAAAAGGTTTGGAAACCCACACTACACATCTAATCAGGATGCTACAATGCGCCCATTAAACGCAGATTTGTTTTAGAATGTCTAAGATAAAAGGGAAACCCTGGAACAGTTTTATAAATGCCGTCAATAAACTGGAATTCATTTTAGACAATGGAACTAAGTGAGAGTCCAGGTGAGTTTATGTCGGATTCTGCACACGTGAAAATGCCAAACTAGGATGAATTTTACTTTTTCTTAATATTATATATTTATGTCAAATCTGGCAGATCTGCATGTGCCCATACATACAAAAGGTATTCTTTACAGCACACGTTTAAAGGGGAGATATACCTTTGTTTTTCAGTTGGGCTTATGTAGAAAGGTGGAGAGACACTATCCGAAATTCCTATAATAAATATAAATGTATTTTTTCAAACACCACATTTTACACAACCATAACCGATTCCACAGATTGAAAGGAAACCATGATACTCTGATTAACTATTTCCACACCCTCCCTGAGGCTTGCAGTATAATGCAACCCCTTCCCTTAACTTTTTCTATTGGGAAGTGGTGGATTCTGGGAATTGAGGTCCCTCTGCTTCCATAGTGAGTGATGCCCAGATTGTCTGAAAAGCACAGAGACTTCAAGTCCCAGAATCCATCACTTGACAATTTTATGTAGACAGTGGGAGATTTTGGAACAAGTTAGACCAGGGGTCCCCAACCGCTGGGCCATCGAGCCTAGCCGGGAATTAATGTTATTATCTTGGAATTATTTGAAGATTATCAGTTATCTGGTTGATACAGTGCAATTTACCCTAGCAACCAGGCAGTGTGTGAATGAGAGACTGACAAAAGAACAGGAGAGGGCTTGAAAAGAAAAAAGAAGCAATAAAATGATAAGATAGCTTCAGAATCAGAGAGCAAACGTTTTTTGGCTGCAAAGGTCAGAGACCCCCATTTGAAAGCTGGAAGAGGAAACCAAATAATTTTAAAAACTATCTGTTATCCAGAATCCTGTCATCCAGAAAGCTCTGAATTACCGAAAGGTTGTCTCCCATAGACACCATTTTATCCAAATAATCCACATTTTTAAAAATGATTTCCTTTATCTCTGTAATAATAAAACAACGCCTTATTGGAAGCAAAACCAACCTATTGGGTTTATTTAATGTTTACATGATTTTCTAGTAGACTTAAGGTGGCCATAAATGGAGAGATCCGCTTGTTTGGCGATGTTGCCAAATCCCCTATATGACCACCTTGACTCAGCGATCCAACAGGATTTTTAGTCCCACCAGATCGACATTGGGCTGACTTTTGGACAGATATCGATCTGTAAAGCCCGTTGGAGGGCCCCATAAATGAGCTTTTATTGGCCCGTGTATGGCCACCTTTAAAGGGCACCTATGGCCCAAAAAATATGCCCCAAAGGGAAGGTGCGGGCTGATAGAGCACATTAAAAAGTACTAGAACCCCAAACCGGAATGCGGGCTCTATCAGCCTGCACCTGTTTGGTTTGGGGCAAATTTTTTGGGCC
Organism: Xenopus borealis; assembly: GCA_024363595.1. Taxonomy (NCBI): domain Eukaryota; kingdom Metazoa; phylum Chordata; class Amphibia; order Anura; family Pipidae; genus Xenopus; species Xenopus borealis. The sequence goes on along the minus strand of CM044433.1, from coordinate 21,771,763 downwards.
ATAGGTGCCCTTTAAGGTATGAAGATCCAAATTAGGGAAAGATACGTTATCTGGAAAACTCTAGGTCTTGAGCATTCTGAATAACCGGTCCCATACCTGTAACAGAAATTAAAGGCAATTGAAAAGTGAAGAAGAATAGGACATGCTGTAACATACTAAGAAGTATGTTTATTGGGGGGGGGGCAGCTCCAAAGTTTGGAAAGTACTGCTCAGTGTGTATATGAAGGGAAGGTGTGTTTGGATGTACATCAGTCTCTTCAGGCTTGAAAGTGGAGGTGGATCCAGAGTTGGGAGATGTAGGTCTCAAGTTAGGGGAGGAGACCCTGCATGGTTGGAAATCTATACTGAGTTTAGATACAAGAAACTAGTCCCGACAATCAGGTCCGGTCCTTGCTGGCTGGGCACCCTAGGCAACCCTGCCGGGCACTGAACCACCTCTGCCGCACGCGCATGCTGGTGCCGAAGGATAGAGGGGGCGGGGAGAGACACAGAGATGGAGTCAGTGGGAGGGGGATGTACACAGTGAGGGAGGGGATGTGGGACTGTGAGGGAGACTGAGGGCAAATGGGACTAGGGGTGGGCAATGTTAGAGTTAGCTGCCCGGCACCCCCTATCATTGTGCCCTAGGCATCTGCCTCTTCTGCCTACCCCTTGTTTCAACAATGATCATAATCGGGCATGGGGCCATCAGTGTAGGGACTAAAGTGGCAGTTATAGAGGAATTCCCCTTATTCCCCAAGCCCCGAGGATTGTGGCTGAGTGATCCTGACCATTTTACTGTTAAAAGGGAGGTTTGCCTTTAAGTTAACTTTTAGTTTGTTGTAGTACGGCTAATTCTAAGCAATGTTTCAAATGGCCTTCATTTTTTCTAGTTTTTGATTTCCATTTTTCTTCTCTTTCCAGCTTTCAAATGGGGGTCACTGACCCCTATCTAAAAACAAATGCTCTGTAAAGCTACACATGTATTGTTACTTTTTATTACTCATCTCTCTATTCAGTTCCTCTCCGATTCATATTCCAGTCTCTTATTCAAATCAATGCATGGTTGCTAGGGTCATTTGCACCCTGTCAACCAGACTGCTGAAACTGCAAACTAGAGAGCTGCTGAATAAAAATCTAAATAACTCAAAAACCACAAATAAAAAATGAAAACCAGTTACAAATTGTCTCAGAATATCACTCTCTACGTCATACTAAAAGTTAATTTAAAGGTGAACAACACCATTAAAGCAACATAGTGTCAGTGTAGATGTTTCCAATTGGATCTGTAAAGCAGTGGTGTTTAGTGATGGGTGAATCTGTCCCGTTTCGCCAAAAGATTCACAAATTGCCAGGGAAAAATTAGTGAAATACGAATTTTGACGCCCATGATTATTTTGACCCCCACGACAATTTGATGCGCACCTATTTTGTCAGAATTCATTCTGATGTCATCAGTTATAAACGGTGAGCTCTCATGTCATTGTTTAAAAATGGTGAGTTCTGATGTCATCATTTATAAACGGTGAGTTCTAATGTCATCAGTTATAAGCGGTGAGTTTTGATGTCATCGGTTATAAGCGGTGAGTTCTGATGTCATCAGTTATAAGCAGTGAGTTCTGATGTCATCAGTTATAAACGGTGAGTTCTGATGTCATCAGTTATAAGCGGTGACTTCTGATGTCATCAGTTATAAACGGTGAGTTCTAATGTCATCGTTTATAAATGGTGAGTTCTGATGTCATCATTTATTAACGGCGAGTTCTAATGTCATCAGTTAGAAGCGGTGAGTTCTGATGTCATCAGTTATAAGAGGTGAGTTCTGATGTCATTTCTGTCACATGACTCACTGAAGATTGTGTATTATAATAAAGTACCGCCCGTTGCCAAATATGAGGATATTAGAAGTCACCTCGGAGATCCATGACCTGTATAAAAACATATGTTCATGAAACTCCTCAGTAACTTATCACATCCTTATAATTTACAAGAGGGGTACTTTATTCACTATATAACACAGGTTACTACAGGGATTAACAAGCACATTTCCCCTATATATTTAATATTAAATAAGAAGTGCAATAGACTGAAGGAAAAATGTGTAATAATCTAATGAAACATGAACACTTGGAAATATCCCTGCCAGCAGATCTGGGGTTAGTTCTCCCTCTTTAGGAGAAAGAAATCCTTATTTTATTTTTAGCCTTGGGTTTTGTCCAAATTCTCCTCTACAATCCTGACCTGTAGTCCCCCCCACTAATTCAATGATGTAATTGGCAATGGACTGATCCAAATAAAGGTCCCATTCTTGCTACCCCAAGTTGCACCACTAAACAGCACCCATTCACTTGCAGCCTGAAAGTCAGTCCCAAGTTCCTTCTCAGGAGTCATCGGCCCAAGAAGAGACATCTAGGGAGAACTAAAAGTTGGAGTTTCAGATGCTCCATCACAATAACGGCATCATTATAACTGATATAGTTTTAATGTGAGGTGGAAGATAAAGGGTTTAATTCTTTTATACAGTCAGAAAGGAATGCAGGAAACGTTCCACTCATAAGTGTCCTACTGCCCCCTGCTGGTGTTTGTTTGGCAGTGCAATTAAATGGAAAAGAAGCCAGTGTGTATCATAGACAGGTATGGGACTGGTTATCCAGAATGCTTGGGATTTGGGGTTTCCCAGATAATTGATCTTTCCATAATTTGGATCTTCATACCTTAAGTCTACTAGAAAATCATGTCATGGTTTTGCTTCCAATAAGGATTAATTATATCTTAGTTGGGATCAAGTGGGATGGTGATAATACTTCTTACCCTCTCCTCCTTGCAGAGCAGGACCAAGATTAAAAATGAATGGTCTTCCGTTACAGTGTAGTACAGTTAAGGGAATGGTCAGGACCTGGGATTTTTCAGATAAGGAGCTTTCTATCATTTGGCTCTCCATACCTTAAGTCTGCTAACAATCATTTAAACATTAAATAAAACCAGTGGGATTGTTTTGTCTTCAGTGTGGATTAATGCAGCAGAGTTACCACCAAGTACAGGGCCCTGTTTTATTATTACAGATATACAGGTAATTAATTTAAAAATGAGTATTGTGATACTGACACTAAAAATACATTTTAACATATGAATGTACAGTAAATGTTACCTACAGGTCATTTTGATAATTTTTTGCTGAGAGGTTTGTTTTGGTATATAATTGTTAGTTGAAGTTCCTAACTTTGCCAACCTGACTGTCCCATCTCAGCCTGTTAGTTACAGTTTCTAATGCTAATGGACTCCTGCTGCACAAATATGGCAGCCCCCTCATACAGGAACATGGGGGATCAGACAGGTAATGTAAAAGCATCATGCAAATACTTTATGGCAAAGTTAGAAGTAGCTTTCAAAGCCAATATTATAAAAGATTAAAAAAAAAAAAAAAAAAAAAGTTTAATTTCAGGTGTCAATATCTCTTTAAAGGGTGGTGCACCTTACAATTAACTTTTAGTATGGTGTAGACAGAGCCGTATTTCTATATAGGCACCCGAGGGCATGTGCCTAGGGCGGCAGGATTGTGGGGACGGCTCTCAGGTGCTTAACTAGTGCTGCTTTTAAAAAAGTGAGCGCTGAAGTGACACACAGCACGCTGATGTCACTTCCGCAACGTAGTGGGGTGTATTTAGGTCCGATGTCTAGGGCAGCACAACCCTGGGTGTAGACATCCATATTCTAAGACAATTTGCCATTGTTCTTCATTTTTTAATCATTTAGTTTTTTGTTCAGCAACTCTCCATTGTGTGGGTCCAGTTTACCAGGCAGTGCTTAATGGACCAGGAAAGTCTAAAATAGAATAAGGCTAGAAATGCTGTATTTTGTATACTAAACATAAACTTACTGCACCACAAGCCTAATCAAACAAATGATTTATGCTTTCAAAGTTGGCCACAGGGGGCTGTCATCTTGTCACTTTGTTATACATCTTTGCAAGACCAAGACTGTGCACATGCTCAGTGTGATCTGGGCTAAGCTTAGGGATCGGCACAAATGAGCAAAACAGCACATGTCAAATAATATCTGCCAGAAGCGGATACAGAAAGACTGATTAATAATCAGAATATACAGACTGCACT
>CM044433.1:21726838-21750189 GCA_024363595.1 Xenopus borealis | reverse complement strand
ATATATATATATATATATGTATGAGGCAAGACTGAGTTGTGGCTTTAGCAGTCTTTTAACTGTAATAAGATAAGATACAGATAGATTTAGCACAAATTAAGCCATTTTTTTGGTAGAATGCACTAGATACATACGCTCCATTTCTTGGCCAAGGTAGGAACACCAACGGTTTCTCATGTCTTCCACGGCTACAATGTCCTTCTCTTCCATGTCATCGACCAGCAGCAAGGGCAGACACGGGACGATGAGTTCGTTCATGGACGTCAGGCCGTTGTTCACTTCATCCATGTCTCCAGACTCAAACATGGCTGCTGCCTGCTCATTCAGTTTCTTTAGAAGAGAGGAGACTATACGTAAGCAGCATGGAAACGCTCGGGTGAATTTTTATTTATTTTAACACTGCAGCGGGGTACAGTTAGGACATAGAACAGATAAAATATGAACAAAACATCATTTTATGGAACGGCAGGCCCATTTTGTCCATTTTAGGTATTTGCTAAAGGACTGTCTATCCATGGAAGTGAAAGAAATTCTTACATTTTTGATTCCCCGACTACAGAAAGGTATTGATATATAAAGAAGAATACTGTTGCACGGTGACACTAAAGGACCCACGTTGTTCTTCATCCATAATATACATATATATGTGTATAATAATGGAATGATTTTTATAAAATTGTACATATTCTGTTAAAGTGGTATTTTATTTAAATAAATACTGACAGCAGAAATTAAACTTTTTTTTTTTTTTTAATCATCATAATATTGCCTTTGAAAGCTACTTATAACTTTGCCTTACCTGTCTAATGCTCCATATTTGTGCAGCAGGAGTCCGTTAGTATTAGAAACTCTAACAGACAGGTTTATAAACTTCAACGAACAATCACTTACAAAAATAAAACTCTCCACAACAAATGATCAACATGACCTATATGTAATTTTTAATGTGCATTCACATTAGTTTTAGGTGTCAGTATCACTTTAAGCCATACAGTGCAACAGGAAGAATGCGAGGCCTAACAACATGTTAGGGCCTAACAGAAATGAATGTGAGCATCATAAGAATAATTATACCAATTTTTTAAGAATAAGGGGGTGGATTATCCCTTGCAATAAATATTCTCCCCCACCATCCCAAAGCTGATATGACAGTGTTACTGGCTTGTATTGAAGTTTTAACCTTGTGTAATGGCAGCTATCCCATTGCAGTATCCACAACTTCTACCTGAAACCTTCAGCTCTAAAGTGATTTCAGTTCATGTCTGCACACACTTTTACTTACCAGAAAGCACTCCCTCCTGTAATGGGATATCAGTTGCTCATCGTGTCCTCTGTAGAGACCTTTGGAGAGCAGCTCTTTATTGTACTGGTAGCCGTAAATTAAATATAGCAGTGCTTCCACGTAGCTAAAATTGATAAAAACGGGAAACGCTATTTTGATGGTTAAAGGACAAGGAAAGTTAAACTAAAGAAGTAGGTAGAAATGTTGTACATGATGTTTTGTGCTTGTGTACCAGCCCAAGGCAACCACAGCCCTTTAGCAGTAAAGATCTGTGTCTCCCCAGTAGATGCCCCAGTAGCTCCCCATCTTCTTTTCTGATTCACTGATTCACATGCTCTGTGCTGCTGTCACTTACTGAGCTTAGGGACCCACTCACAATATACAGTACACATAGAATAGAAATATAGTCACAATATAAGGCTGATTAGTCATTAATACAGATAAGTATTATGTGGCAGTGCAGAAACCAGGTCCATTAGCCCTGTAGCATCAGCTTATATTATAGACCAACCTAATTTTCTGATGGATTAGTGACGACCCCTAAGCTTAGCTTCTCAACAGCTGCTCAGAGCCCACTGAGCATGTGAGTGTCACAGACACTTTCCAAGATGGTGACCCCCTGTGACAAGTTTGAAGTCCTGGATCATTGCTGCTATTGACAAGCTGAAACTTTAGGCTGGTGCAATAAGTTCATTATATAAAATATGGAATTTTTTAGTCCTATTAATTTTTGTAGGGGTTTCCTTCTCCTTTAAAATTTGGGCAATGTAATTTCTGTAAGATCAAATGATAATTACATTCATTTGACGTTCATATAATTTATCACAACACTGAGAGGGGAACCAGCAAAGATAAAAATCTCATTACAATTTGCAATTGGCTTTCATTTTTTTTTATTACTTGTGGTTTTTACGTTATTTAGCTTTTTATGAAGCAACTCTCCAGTTTGCAATGTCAGCAGTCTGGTAGCTAGGGTCCAAATTACACAATGAATTGATTTGAATAAGAGACTGGACTATGCAGGCTAGACTAGAAAGAGGAGTGATAAAAAGTAGCAATAACAATCCATTTGTAGCCGTACAAAGCATTTGTTTTTTTTTTGAAGGGGTCAGTGACCTCCACTTGAAAGCTGAGAAGAGTTAGCAGAAAAAGGCAAATAATTAAAAAACTATAAATAATAGTTACAAATCGGAAATACCAAATGCTCTTACCTCTTGTTCTGAAACAGTTCCAGGCCAATCAAGATGTACATTGTTGTCTCTCTGAACATTCTATAGTCCTTGTGCCACCTCTAAACAGAAAGGCAACATTAACAGTCTGGTCAGTCGGAGGTAAAGAAGTCCCATTAGCAAGAGCATGGCCATTCTAGTATCTGTCAGTCTTAAAATTGGTTTTCCTTAAATAACTGAATATATAAAAGGGATATGCCTACTGATTGGAAATTAAAGACATGGAGGATCTTGAAGTTGAACACAAACATGCAGTTAAAAGTTGGCTAATATAAGTCTGTGTATTTCCCAGCAGAATCTGCTCAGGAGAAATATCAGAATTCACTAGACAGAACAATCCTTGCCTGCACTGACAGTCTTACAACTTAAAGCATGTGATGAAGGACCAGCTGCACTCTGCAGAAATATTCAAATCAACATGCATGCTTCCCTTTCATGACCTTATCTCCTTCCCCAACAATGGTTACGTATTTCCTACAGTATAGTTCAATAAGGCCCCTTGTTTCCACTACTATAGTCTAGTACTCCGCACAGTCATGTGACAGCAAGGGGTGTGGGTAAAATAGGGATTTTTGAGCAGCTCAAATGCAAAATCCTGTGGTTGTGTTTAGGCAGCCCCCTAGTGGACACATATAGGACTACAGTTAACTACTAAAACAAATGATTTGGCAGGGGAAAATTACTTTGTAGCAGACAATTTGGCAGATCCCAACACTTCTGGCTATTGAGAAGGACAAGCAAAGAATTGCTACTAACAGGAGAGTCCTTGATTAACCTTTTTAGTGTCACTTTTAAATCTCGTTGCCAAAGCAGAAACCTGGACCTGTAGAATCCATGTTTTCAGCACAAAGGCACTTTTAGGTTCCACGGCAGCACTAAAAGGGTTAAACTTCCATCTAAGGGCAGAGACACACGCAGAGACAATCGCCTCTTCTTCAGGCGACTCCCCGAAGGCTAGAATCTAAATCACCGACTAGGATGGCACTCGGAGCGCTTCGTTTTGCAAAAGAGGAAGCCTCAGACGACTTCGGAAAACGAAGTGCTCCAAGTGCCATCCTAGTCGCTGATTTAGATTCTAGTCGGTGATTTAGATTCTAGCCAGCGGGAAGGCAGGGCGACTAATCTCCCCAAATCTCCACGCGTCTCTGCCCTAAAAGCAATGGCACATGGGGATATTTGATGCTCACGGGTAAAACTGCGCTACTGAAGACAACGGATTTCCTGAAAATGCTTTCCCACCAGCAGTACTGCAAAGCTTATCTCTCTGATGTTGCTGGAGGCTGAAGTTGCCTTGACTCGACTACAGAAAAATAAGAGACACGTGTGTTTTCCCACTGGTGATTTAGACGATTGTCGGTGGGAAGGAATTTTCGGGAGATTTGTAGCCCATGGTAGTATATTATTACTGTGGCTGACAAATCTCCCCTTGTGCCAGTGCCCTAATGAGTGATGTATATTAGTAATGCTTTACGCTAGTTCATGTACGGCGGTACACGGTATCCAGATGACAAAAGCAACTATACAAACCCTGTATTCCTCCATGTTGACCTCATCTGGTTTTATCATTTCAAGTTTAGCCTGAGCAACTTTCATAATATTGCGGCATCTGAGCGAGGAAAAAAAAAAAAAGACAGAATGCAAAAAATGAAACCGTTGTGTGAAGAGTAATACTAACATATAACAAATGGATTTGCCCTGGCATCCCTCAATGATTTAATCAGGCTGGACAGTGTTAATCACAAGACTGTAGGACATCAGCCCTATTGTAAGTGATACATTACGTATACCATCATCACACGGTTTTGGATCCCCCTTCAATATATTATTCTTTGAGCAGCAGGGTTAGGGCAGTGGCAGCATGTTGTACTGCGGCACATTCTCACAAACAGGCGCAAGACCCAGATTAGTTGAAGGGTTTATAGGAAAAATTAAGTTGTAGAATTCGTTTTTAATTTCTGAGTCTTTGTTAACAAGGGAATACACATTAAAAAGCATGACAATGCTTTAAAGGAGAAGGAAAGGTTAAAACTAAGTAAGCTTTATCGGAAAGATCTATATAAATATACCAATAAAAAGTAATGCGGAAGAAGCACAGCATTTCTTTCCTCCTGATCGAATAGGATTCTTATCGAACTGTTTGATCGTTCCAATCGTACAAGTCATTTGAATGATTTATTCGTTCAGTCGAATGATTTATTCGACTGATCGAATAGATTTGTATTCGATCGTCGAATGATCGAATATCGAATAAAAGGTAGCCTAGAACTATTCGATTAACATTTGAAAATCGAATGCTAATCGAATAGATACAAATTATTTTTGGGGAATAATAGTAAATTTGCCCCTTAGCATGTGTATGTAGTCTAGTCTTGCCGTAAGTTCATGTTTATGTTTAGTATACAAAATACAGTATTTCTAGCTGTATCCGGAAACTGCCGTATCCAGAAACCCATTATCCCGAGGGGTTAAGTAAAAAAATTAGGGGCATTTGCATAGGGGTCAGGTAGATTGGGGGGGGGGAGAAGGAAGGGGTTTTATCTATTACAGGTTGAATTCTCCTTTAAAGGAACAGTAACTAACACCAACATTATCCGGAAACCCATTATCCAAAAAGCTCCTAATGGGCTGTCTCCCATAGACTCCATTATAATCAAACAACCCAACTTTTTAAAAAATGATTTCATTTTTCTCTGTAATAATAAAACAGTAGCGTTTACTTGATCCAAACTAAGATTTTGTGAGCGAATCCAGGTTATTCGGTTTATTTAATGTTTACATGATTTACTAGTAGACTTAAGGGATGAAGATCCAAATTTCGGAAATATCCGTTATCCGGAAAACCCCAGGTCCCGAGCAATTCGGATAACAGGTCCCATACCTGTACCACCTATACCCACAGAGCCTTACCGTTCATCAAAACTCAAATTACGGTCGGCAAATTGCTCCAGCAGCGTCCTCTCTATGATTTTCTTTGGTGCTTGGCTTTGTATGAAGTAGACGATGGCGTGCTGCAAGCGGTAATCTATCTCGGGCGGGGGGTCTTCTTGCGCTAGTTTCACTAGCCGTGCGTATTCCGTTTTGATGGCCTGAGTAACAGAAGCAACAAGAATGCCAATGAGAGCAGAGTCCGTTTCAGAGCAAAACAATGTTTAGCCTACAGTGTTGCACACAGAGCAGTTGAACAAAACAAACAAAACACACATTCATAAAATTCTGTCCAAGTGAAGCCTGCCTAACGGACTATAGCCCTATAGCATCCAGAAGCAGAATGCTGTGCAGGACCCTTATGAAACCAAACTATGCCGTGAGAGAACAGTTCTCATATCTCACAAGTCTAGCCCACACCCGAGTGCAAGTGATCTAGAGCAGTGTTGGTTACACATGAAAAGGAATTTATTTTGAAAGTGAGATGTTCTATTGTGGAGTTGGAATAATTTCCAGGCTTTCAGACAGGTACATCTATGCCAGTTTGTAAACTATTCTAAATTGATACATTTAGTTAATCAATTCTTTATCTTTGTCCCTGCTGAGCAGAATCACTGGATTTCATTACTGGCAGTTGTAGAATTGATATAACAGCTGCTAATAACTCCAGAGATGCTCCTGGAAAATGGATCAACTTAGGGCGAGGTCACATGGTGCGTTTTTATATTGTGTTTTTTAAAAAGAAGCACTCGAGTAATTCCTTGAGGAGCTTGTAAGCCAACAGCCGCCACCCAACTCCAGGATTTGCGTTTTCAGCAGGAAAGCCAAAACGCAAAGGAAACACCGTATCATTGGAATTATGCACATACGTATTTGCTGCGTTGTAGGCTGGTGACATATTTACAATCGGTCTGGCATTTCATTTTACATGTAAACTGCTTTTCTACTCCATTCTGTTCTTCCACCAAGGCTTTCTTTTGATACAGAACTAATTATAATCCTAATACCATTGGCCAAGTACAGAGCATGTGACACTATCATGTGACATCATAGCATATTACCAACCGCATGTGGTTTCATTGGCGTATTTATGCACAAGCGCTTATTTTTAAAGACACAACGTAAAAACGCACCTTGTGACGCTGCCCTTAATGTCGCAAAAGTAGAACTGTTTGAATCTGGCAGCTCAGTAGTTCAGGTGCAGATTCTAAACACCAGAGAAGGGAACATACAACTTTCTGGTGAACAATTTGCAGGACCGGATTTGTGGAGAGGCCACCTAGGCGCGGGCATAGGGCAGCAGGATTTTAGGGGGCGGCATGCTTCCCAATCACACCCACATTGGTTCCAAAATTTACATTTCCTGTGCACCAATCCCCATTTCTCCGGTCCCAATAATGAACATTTGCATGAAAAAAGTGGGCGACAAACAGTGGGCCTAGGGGTGCCCACTAGGTAAATCCAGCACTGACAATTTGAAAACAACTGAACAGAAGAAAGTGTTTGGAAGGTGGACAACCCCTTTAATAATGCCCTGCAGAACTGCACATAAGATTCCTTAAAAAGAGAATTCAACCTGTAATAGAAAAATTCCGGAAAAGACTGAAGAAAGAAGATGGTGTCTGTGAACTCCCATGGCCCGAATCTGCACAGAGGGGTAAGTAAAAAATTAGGGGCATTTGCCCAGGGGGTCAGGTAGGAGGGGTTTTTATCTATTACAGGTTGAATTCCCCTTTAAAGGAACAGTAACTGTAACACCAACAAATGAAAGTGTCCTAAAGTAATAACAATACAATCTATTGTTATGCTGCACTGGTAAAACTATATTTTATATAAACAAGCTGCTGTAAAACCATGGGGGCAGCCATTCAAAGCTGAAAAGAAAACTTAAAGTACCTCCAAAGTTTTAATGTGTGGAATATTACCAAACATTTCAGGAGCCTCGTGCTGCCTTCCTCAGTGGATAAGTGTACTTATCCACTGAGGAAGGGAGCGCGAGGCTCCTGAAACATTTGGTTATAATCCACACATTAAAAATTTGGAGGTCCTTTAAGTACACCACCCGCATTGGCATCGCGTCTTCGTCAGTATGTTCATGGTGGTAGATAGTAAACGTTTTGGTTGAACAAAGGAAGCATCAGCTAGACATCATGTGAGAAGGCGTTTTGAGAATTAAAAGATTTTTGTTACATTTAATTTAGTTATTTAACAAACAAGTTACTGTGTAAGGTTGGTTGAAGAAGCTAAAATGACCTGAGCCAGGAGACGGCTGTATGCTAGTAGAAAGTATGGTGTAAAAGAAAAGCTTGTGGACCAAGAGACAAGATCTGGATCATACAGTATGTTCTGTAACATACAGTTCTAACTACCAGCATTCTAACATATCTCATGCCGAAATGGATTCTTCAGTAGAACAAGGTCTTTCTACTGTCTTTAGAATAATGGTTACTGGTTAGTTTGGGCCTTGAATAGCCAAGAAACCACCACTCTAAAGAGAAAGCACAATTTTTAGTCTCAACATGTTGCCAGGATGTTGCTCTCAGGGCCTCAAAGGAGGGGTTTATTTTTGAATTCCAGGCATAGAGGCAAGTTTTGGTTGCACAGAAAAAACTGGTGTACAAAACAGAGCCTCCTGTGGTTTGCCAGTCCAAATAGGGACTACCAAATAGCCAATCACATCCCTTATTTGGCACCCCCATGATTTTTTTTCATGCTTGTGTTGCTTCCAAACTCTTTTTACATTTGAATGTGGCTCATGGGCAAAAAAAAAAAAGTCTGGGGACCTGTGAGCTAAGGTCTAGAATGAACTTGCTTAATAAACCAGGAGGTCAAAATATTCTTTCAACAACTCCACAGTATTATCTCAATAAATGTTGATGGTTATAGAAAAAAAAAATATCGATTTCCCCTTGGGTTCATTTGGAGAAATAATTAAAACCACAACAGCTCTTGAAAGAGTTTTCACAGCATGCAAACAAGCGAGAAAATGTGTTATTGCTGAACATTATACCAACCGCCCCAACTCTTTTTACATTTGAATGCGGCTCAAGGGTAAAATGGTTGGGGACCCCATGTTCATCACAATGTTACAGACATAGGTCAGCATCACTGTATCACCCATAATTCCAAAAATAGACAGTAAATTGGGGTTAACCTTAATTCTCACTGATTAATTGACCTTTATGTTGGGGCTTCCAGGAGCATCTAAGGCAGGGATCCCCAACCTTTTAAACCCATGAGCAACATTCAGAAGAAAAATGAGTTGGGGAGCAACAATAGCATGAAAAATGTTCTTGGGTTGCCAAAAAAGGGCTGTAGTTGGCCATTTGGTAGTCCTTATGAGGATTGTCAACATGTCAAGAACAGTACACCTGGTTCTTAGACTACCAAAACTTTCCTCCAAGCCTGGAATTCAGAAATAAGCAACTGCTTTGAGGCCACTGGGTGCAACATCCTAGGGGTTGAGGGCAACAGGCTTCTCACGAGCTACTGGTTTGGGATCAATAAGGTTTGAAATAAGCACTTCCCAAATCTCTCCTATATTGAGTTTAGTCAGGCCCCCCTAGGGAAAGTGTAGTTTGTGAACCACTGGTTTAGAGGAAAAGTTGTATTAAGATTAATTATTTATCATTACAGGTCCTTTCCTGCGATGCAGAAGCAAGAATATTTAAAAAAAACAATAAAACAAACTCTATAAAGACATAAAAAACCCCACAAGGCAACAGCAAATAATACACATATGCATACATATATTGTACCTTAAAGAACCCTGCTTCAGGCCCACACTTGTCATAAACATTCCGGGATTTACCTATGGCCATGATTATACCTTGCATGTTCGGGGTCATCATGACCTGCCACAAGGAAGTGAAGTTTGCATGAATATCATTGTCCTCATTTGCGTAGCAGGGCATTCGATGCATGCGTGGTGGAGAAAAATAAGGGATGCAAGCAAGCGGCCACATGCGCAGACGACAGAATTGCGGAATAACTGGCGGCGATGCATTGCACAGTGTTAATGGGAATACAAAAGGAACAGAACGCCTTGTCGACAGACTGACCACAGCAGGGGAGGACATTCCAGAGAGGGGTGAAACGTAAAACCCTCAAGCACCAGAAGGAAAACTATACCGCCAAAATGAATACTTGAGCAACAGAGTTTATATAAACTTACAGGGCATATTAAAGGAGAACTAACCCCCCCATTGTGATAAGTCCCCATTGGCCTCCCTCCCTGCCTCCCCCCTGCACAGTTTTACCCCTGAATTCCTTTCCCTCTAGAATGCAAATGCAGAGTGAGCACAGCGGAGCTCACAGGTGCCATCTTCTTCTCTTTGGTAATCTTCATGTCTTCTTTCTCCCCTTCGGCAATTTCTGTCTTGTTTGACGCACTGCGCATGCGACAATACGCCGATCCATTGGCGAAGATTACCAAAGAGAAGAAGATGGCGCCTGTGAGCTCCGCTGTGCTCACTCTGCATTTGCATTCTAGAGGGAAAGGAATTCAGGGGTAAAACTCTGAGTGGGTATAGTTTTCCTTTAACAAGTCGGAAACGTGTCCGTACAACCCACAGATGCAGAGCAAAGGATAACAGACTGCATAAAAATGGTGAGCATCCTCCTTCACTAAACAATAACCGTCCATAAAAAGGTCTACAATGATGCTTCTACATACAACAGTGCTCATACCTTGCCTGTTTGGGGTCATCATGAGTTGCCACAAGGAACTGAAGTCTGTATGATGTGCAGCCAGCAAGCTTCTATCAAAGTTATTAGTACGGAAGCTCACACTCGTTTATAATTGCACATGGGTGGTGAGTTCTGTGCCCAATAATGATACGCTTATGATTTACTGCTTAAATTGGATAGGGCTGTTAGCAGTGGGAAACAGCATGGCAGTTCTAGGGGACTTCAGTTTACTTTGAAGGGAAAATATAGATATTATAAAAATACTGTCTCTATTTCTAAAGATGAGCATGAGGTTTTGATTAGTGGGCTAATGAGGCTAGCAGTGACCTCAAAACATATTTGCACAATGAGGGACTGCCTCAGTCAGAGAGCAGCCATTGCACTACTGGCTTGCCCATGCGGCATTCACAGACATATAATAACAGGCACCCTGGTACTGAGGTGGCATTAGTAATAATGAACTGGCTGAGGTAGGACCACCATTGAGTGCTCTAGCTGTATTCTTGTCAGCAGAAATTTGTGTGTGCATAAGGTTTCCCACGCAAGTACCTATTTCTAGGAGAACTTCAATGGTCACCAAACTAAAAGCTGTTGAGAAAGAGGATTATTTTTCTAGTGGGGTCTCTGGTATACATGTTATTTTAAGATGGAAAAAAATAAGGGTTCAGTAGAAGTTATTGTACTGTTGGCATATAACTGTTCATAGTAGTGGGTCAGTCAGGTTTGGGTCGTACTCACATCCATATCTGAAGGTGGGTCCGGGTCGAGCTATTCTTCCTGCTCTCCCGCCCACCAGCTTACACTGCCTGCTTCTGACTTCCGCTTTTATAGCAATGCGCCTGCTCAAATTACTGAATTGTTAGCACATGTATAGGATTTTATCATCCCAAATTCTTGAGACCTGGTATTTTCCAGATAAGGGGTATTCCTGTCATTTGGATCTCCATACCTTATGTCTAATTACAGGTATGGGTCTGTTATCCAGAATGCTTGGGGTTTCCAGATACGGTCTCTTTCTGGCTCTTTATACCTTAAGTCTACTAGAAAATCATGTCAACATTAAATAAACCCAATAGGCTGGTTTTACTTCCAGTAAGGATTAATTATATCTTCGTTTGGATCAAGTACAAGCTACCGTTTTCACAGAGAAAAATATTTATTTTTTTAATTTTTGATTATTTGGATAAAACAGACTATATGGGAGATGGCCTTTCCTCAATTCGGAGCTTTCTGGAAAACTGATCCCATACCTGTATACTCATTTAAAAATTAAATAAAGCCAATAGTATTGTTTTGTCAACAACTGTTTTATCACTACAGAGAAAAATTTAACTTTTAAAAATCTGAATTATTCACATGTTCAACTTCAGCATATTCTTCATCAGGCAGAAAACTGAATTGCACAGGAAAATTGATTTCTTGCCAAAAAACTCCCTGGAATGTCAACAATATCTCTCCAACACCCTTACATTCAGCTTAAAGCAAGGAGAAGGGCGCAAACATGGAACAGACAAATATAGGGTCCATGAAAGTTGGTAGTCATTTATGGCCTGTTGACCTTTAGATAGAACAGAGACCAGCAACAGAGGCTAATGAAGTCTAGAGTTGATCCAACTAAAGTAATGTCATGTCTGCCACTTTCAAGGGTCTTCAATGTAACTGTAGCAGGTAGCAATGCATTAAAAGAGAACCAAACCCTAAAAATGAATATGGCTAAAAATGCCATATTTTATTTAATGAACTTATTGCAACAGCTGAAAGTTTCAGCTTGTCAATAGCAGCAATGATCCAGGACTTCAAACTTGTCACAGGGGGTCACCATCTTGGAAAGTGTCTGTGACACTCACAGTGGGCTCTGAGCAGCTGTTGAAAAGCTAAGCTTAGGGATCGTCACTAATTATCCAGCAAAGAATAAGGTTGGCCTGTAATGTAAGCTGATGCTAAAGGGCTGATTATTAAATTCTGATGCTGATTGCACTGGTTTCTGTGCTGCTATGTAGTAATTATCTGTAATAATGACTAATCAGCCTTATATTGTGAAATTTATATTCGATGTGAGTGGGTCCCTAAGCTCAGATTGGTCATTACAATACACGTGTAGAGCTCAATCATCAGATATACAGGTAGAAACAATAGATTTATACCTGTATCGGACGATTCAGCTCTAAACAGTGACCAATGTCTGGGTGCCTTTGAAGAAACCCGATTAAAATGTTCTCTTCAGGCTGATCAACAAGCCGACCAATATCCAAGTCTTCTGCCAATATTGGTCAGCTCCTTTCCCACCATACACGCACCGAAAATTAGTTTTGTACGATATTATCTGTGCTTCTATGTCCACCTTAAGTGACAGCAGCACAAAGCATGTTCAGTGAATCTGCAGAAAAGAAGATGGGGAGCTACTGGGGCATCTACTGGGGAGACACAGATCTTTACTGCTAAAGGGCTGTGGTTGCCTTGGGCTGGTACACAAGCACAAAACATCACGTACAACATTTCTACCTACTTCTTTAGTTTAAACTTTCCTTGTCCTTTAACCATCAAAATAGCGTTTCACGTTTTTATCAATTTTAGCTACGTGGAAGCACTGCTATATTTAATTTACGGCTACCAGTACAATAAAGAGCTGCTCTCCAAAGGTCTCTAGCCTACTTCTTTAGTTAGGCTTTAGTTCTCCTTTAATGTGGAAGTCTGGCAGACAAATAACATGGGCACAAATAATTGAGCAACCCCACTTGTTCCTTTCGTCTGCTTAGCTGCTCCAACTTTAATCCCCTTTTTCTCTACTGGTATGCTGATGTTAAAAAGTTACATGGATGTCTACTTTGGTTATTTAACTTGTTTTTGTTCTCAGGATCTTGTTGATCCTTGGTCTGGGCTCCATGTTGCGGCACCAAAACCAAAACACTGTTTTCAGCACCCACAAGATTCTCTCCAAGCCTTATTCAAGACGAATGCATTCAAGGAAAAAAAAAAAACCATGGGGAAACGCCATGTCCTGCCAAGAAACATTTATATACGGAACTTCTAATACTTATAGTTCAATAAATTCTTTTAATAATAACATTTCAAAGAAGGCAGATTGAGAAGCACAACATATACACCGGAACTCAAAAACATCTGCCCAGTTGTATCCGCAAATAAAACAATGCACATACTTCACTAAGCTTTACCTTTGGAAAAACCTCACAAATAGAGAGCCCACTCTACTACAAGCTATATATAAAGTTCTTTACACAGTACACAGCGGAACTCAAGAACATCTGCCAAAACGTATCACCAAATAAAACATTACTCATACTTCACCAAGGTTTACCCTTGGAAAAACCTCACAAATAGAGAGCCACTCGACTACAATCCATATATAAAGTTCTTTATAAAATATATAGCGGAACTCAAGAACATCTGCCCAAACCTACAGTATAACCAAATAAAACAATACTCGTGCTTCACTCATGTTTACCCTTGGTAAAACCTCACAAATAGAGAGCCCACTCTACTACAAGCCATTTATAAAGTTCTTATAAGATATATATGATGCTATGATTGAGGGTTTATCTTCATTAATTTAGCTATACCATGTGACACAGGTCCTACTCAATCAACCATCATTTTGCCTGTTTCTAAGCCCAGACAGACACTTGAAATCAACTGCCCTACACCACTGTAGTCTTTTAATAATCAGAACATGGTCTGCTTGGAGTCAATTTGGGTTTCCTTTACGTCTATTGGGTTTCACTTTGACCAATGCCATGTTGTGTTGTATATCAACATGTGGAACAGAAGCAATAGCCAGTATCCTCAAATTTGTTTCAGTCTGACCATCTTTATCAAATCCCCACTTGTGTCTAGCCACCATAACACTTCCTCCTCTGAAAAGGAGCAGCACACCAACAGAAGAAGGCACTACTGGGGAGAAGTAGTGGGTTCCCATGACAACTTAGAAAGTCAAATCCAAGGGAACAAATAGATAATATCAAATGGGCCATCAAAAACAGCTGCAGTTTAGGTAGGTTATAGCAATCATACCACTTCTCAGTATTATAAAATAAAAATTTCAATTCCACGTGCTGATGGCTCAAACCAATAAAAAAACATCGAATTATGAAAATACAAGGTGAAATCAAAATTAATCTCCTTTAATTATCACACATATTTAAAAGCGTAGTGACTGGCCAGTCTAGTAGTTCATAAAAAATTAAAAACAATAAGTGCATACATAAATA
This sequence comes from Xenopus borealis, assembly GCA_024363595.1. Classification (NCBI taxonomy): domain Eukaryota; kingdom Metazoa; phylum Chordata; class Amphibia; order Anura; family Pipidae; genus Xenopus; species Xenopus borealis. Next base: position 21,735,838 of record CM044433.1, on the reverse strand, counting down.
CCCTTGATGCTTACATAAGGGGAACTCGTATATACTTCCGACCACAATTTAATCCTATATGATATAAATTGCGGTCAGAAGTATATCAGAGTTCAAGGGTTCCCCTATTAACGCTTTTTCAATCTACAATTAACTCCTGGATTATTCTCTGGGTTCTGGATCTAAGGTTGACCTTTACTAGGTCCCTGGAATCATGCAGCTCTTTGCCCATCATGAACCATGAAACAATTTTAGTTCAAACTGGGTGCACCAAATCCAGATTTGTTTTCAGCTATGACCAATCCCCATCCACTGTGCAGGATTTGGATTTGGCTTCAAGCTAAAGGTTTGCAGAACCAAAGAAACTTGTGACTTTAAACTGTAGGATAGTTGAAATGTTGCAAATTTTCGATCATGGATGATGCAGTTTGGTTGGCCATCCTCAAATCAGAACATCCAAATAATGGTTCAGATTTAGATATATATTTGATCTAGGGATGCACCGAATCCAGGATTCGGCCTTTTTCAGCAGGATTCGGATTCGGCAGAATCCTTCTGCCTGGCCAAACCGAATCCTAATTTGCATATGCAAATTAGGGCCAGGGAGCTAAATCACGTGACTTTTTGGCACAAAACAAGGAAGTAAAAAATGTTTTCCCCCTTCCCACCCATAATTTGCATATGCAAATTAGGGTTCGGATTCGGTTCGGTATTCGCCCAAATCTTTCAGGAAGGATTCGGGGGTTCGGCCGCATCCAAAATAGTGGATTCGGTGCATGCCTAATTTGATCCGACATTTGTGGAGGAACCGGTATTCAATTATGGATTGGATGTTTCTCTAATTCACTCTAAAAAGGTCAGAACTTGTGTAGGAGATATTAATACAAAGTATGGTTTGGGAACGAAGTCTAAAGATATATATATATATATATATATATGGCACCCGAGACCTATAGACTTCAGATGCCTGATATGTTTTCTTTTGTGTATCAGGTTTCTATGACCATGATCAACATGGAGCCAATGTGCAAATACAAAAAAATTACCTTTGCCAATCATCCCAAGCAGAATCGGTTGCTTTTGCCCACCGTGAAGCATGCACATAAAGTTATCTCTAGCACCGGAATGATTGATGTAGGGATATGCATTCATAAGTGCTTCATTAGTGAAGTTTGATTCACATGCCAAAAGTGGAACAGAGTGTGCCAGGCAGCCAAACAAAGCACTAGGGTAATAGCTTGCAGAGGGCTCAGCAGCCAAAAAAGAAAATAAAACTAAAAAAAACCAAAAACACGGTACCTCGTCGTCATAACCCCCCTCCTCTGACTCAATAACAAAAGTCCCTACGTGAGGGATCGCCACCTCTACAACTCGTTGGTTAGGAGCTGGTGGAGCTGGGGTGTTATCAGTGGGCTGCAGAGAAAAAGATCACCATGATACAAAGTCAGCTGAAGAAAATTTGTTAGACATTTTTTTTTCCAGTCTAAGCGTTCCGTACTCATTGCTGGAGAATGATGAAGTCAACATGTAGGCACATGTGTGGAATATTAAGTGTACAACCTGTATAATATTGTATAATTAGCATAAATCACTGGGATAGTGGTCTTCTACTCACACTAGGAACAATCCCCTTAACATATATGCTGAACACACAATGTATTTGTGTTATCTTTAAGGACATAGAAAACCTAGAAAAACAGGATATGACTGGTGATGATGTAGCTTATGCACAGCGTATGAGATAGCATGGTTGACATAAGACAAAACACAAAACAAAGTCACATTTTTTCAGTAAATATAGCTTTCCAACCCAATAGTTTGATGGTTGCTCCTTGATCCATAAATACTCATGACCGTAATTTATCATAGTTTTCTGGCTACGATATCCAGCCTCTATACATTACATTCTTGGCTATATTTTTCCCAGTTTTTATTTTTATACTTTATAACAATTCCTTAAGAGAAGGCACTTATATTAAAGCTCCACTCCCTTTCTATACAGCCATTACATCATCATACATCAGTGACCTCAAATTAAATGGTTATATGGTGTAGACGGCGAAATTCCATGACAATTTGCAATTCGTGTTTAATTTCGATTACTGGCCATTTCTTTCTCTCTACAGCTTTTCCATTTTAAATTTAAACGCATTGAGATTGTTGCTAGGGTCCCCCCGACTCTTGCATCTAGGCAATGGTTTCAGTAACAAGTTGGAAAACGTAGGGGGAGAAATTTTGAATGAAAATAAAAAAACTTGGGTAACGATTAATCACATGCCAGGGTCAATGTATCTTTGCTCCCATACAAATGAGCAAAGGGGGTCAGGGCCACCATCAGGGGAGGACACAATGTCCCAGGCCTGAAGGGGGTCCGGCAGTGCTGCACTTTCCGAAGAGCCGGGCTCCCCTTATGAGCACTGAAGTAGTGCTGCCTTCCGTTCCGACGTCCCAGCAGAATGCGTAAGTGCTGAACAGCCGAAATCACAAAGGAGCCGACACTGATGTCCTGAAGCTGCGAAAATACCCAATGTCACGAAAGCAACGGACACTGAAGTCCTGAAGCTACGAGTTCAATTCTACTGTGGGTTTTTTTTTTTGTTGAAAAAAACATTTTTGGGGCCTCAATTATTTTTAATTTTTTTTTACTTGTAAGAGGGGCCAAGGCACCAATGCTTTAAAAAAAAAAAAAAAAACACTTATGGGGGGCCCTGGTGCCAATGGTCTTTTTTTAACTTATAAGGGAGACCTGACCATCAATATGTGTGTGTGTGTGTTGGGGGGGTTATTTTTTTTAGCGCTGATGTCTGTGTGGTCTTTTAACTTTGATGTGGAGTGGCTGGGATTAGGGGTGGGGCTTGGGTGCCAGGGAGGGTGGGGCCCAGGGGGCCTGGAAAATGTTCTTGTGCGGGGCCCCATGATTTCTAATGGAGGCCCTGGTGGGGGGGGGGGGTTAATGAATTTGCCTGCCTCAGCAAACATAATATCTTTCACACAGATTTATTTTCTTGTTATCAGCATGGTGAAAAAGAAGATTTTCATTCATCCAGGTCATGGTATATCTCATATAAGTAATTCTAAAACAACTGGACTTGCCGAGTAATTATTGAAGACGTTTCACTACTCATCTGAGCAGCTTCTTCAGTTCAACTGAAGAAGCTGCTCGGATGAGTAGTGAAACATCTTCAATAAATACTCAGCAAGTCCAGTCGTTTTTGAATTACTTATATTAGATAGGTATTAAAAGAAATTTACAATCTGATCAGTCAAGTAGGACTGCTGATTTTGAAAGGAAGGACTTGGGGCAGAGATTCGGGGAAATTTACTCGCCCAGTGACTTATTGCCTCTTCTTCGGGCAACTAACTTCCCCGAAAAGCCTTCCAGCCAACTAGATTGGATGGCACGCTGAGAACTTCGTTTTCTGAAGTTGCCTCACAAGGAAACTTTGAAAAATGAACGGCTCCAAGTGCCGATCCCGCCAGCTTTTCAGGACGATTAGTCGCACGAAGAAGGGGCGATTTGTCGCCAGGCGACTAAATTCCCCCGGATCTTTAAGTGGCTCTGCCCTAAAGGATAGGTAAACCTTTAATATGAGTGAATGTAAACTTGATGTGGGCACTATTCTAAGCACTTTTGCAATGTACATGCATTCTTTATTTATTTTTTTAAATTCAAAAATATTAAGAGATATATGTACTGTTAATATGAATGAATTTTGTTACAACAGCACTGCCTGCTAGTCAGGAGAAGGAAAGCAGTCTGCTCTGTTCTGGTTAGAAAAAAAATAAAATAACTCATGCAAAACATTTGCCAAGGAACAAAATTGCGATGGCGCCCTTGTATTATTGTAGCCCCATAAAGTGCCATTAAACACCGGGAAGATTCCCTTGTTTGTATGGATGTTTGAGACTGTAAGCATTTCACACTTGGACTGAAATTACTATGGTTTGACAAAAACAGCTCATTTGTGGCCAGTATGAAGTCATGTGATGTAACCCTATCAGCTTGCTGCTAAATGAATAAGCATAGTGGCAAAAAAAAAAAAAAATATATTGGGGCATTCTGTAGCATGCAGGCACCACAACTGCTAATCAGCCATGCAGCACATGGATTTTACATGCATCTGGTTTCTAGTGGACGAGTCTTACTGTATGCATGCAAGCCATCACGGAACTCTTACTGCTCCAATCAAACAACTTCATATAACTAACTGCTCCAAGCAAACTACATTACCCACAAATCATCATTCTTAAAGGTTTACTGTCATGGGAAAACATTTTTTTTCTCAAAACGCATCATTTAATAGTGCTGCTCCAGCAGACTTCTACACTGAAATCCATTCCTCAAAAGAGCAAACAGATTTTTTTTATATTGAATTTTGAAATCTGCCATGGGACTAGACATTGTCAATTTCCCAGCTACCCCTGGTCTTGTGACTTGTGCCAGCACTTTAGGAGGGAACTGCTTTCTGGCAGGCTGTTTTTCTTTCTCAATGTAACTGAATAGTACGCAGTGGGACATGGGTTTTACTATTGAGTGTTGTTCTTAGATCTACCAGGGAGCCGTTATCTTGTGTTAGGGAGCGGTTATCTGGTTACTTTCCCATTGTTCTGTTAGGCTACTGCAGTGATCCCCAACCAGTAGCTCGTGAGTAACATGTTGCTCTCCAACTCCTTGGATGTTGCTCCCAGTGGCCTCAAAGCAGGTGCTTAGTTTTGAATTCCAGGCTTGGAGGTAAGTTTTGGCTGCATAAAAGCAATGTAGTATGATAATCCAAATAGGGGCTACTAAATGACCAATCACAGCCCGTATTTGGCACCCCAGGAACATTTTTCATGCTAGTGTTGTTCTCCAACTGCTTTTACTTCTGAATGTTGCTCACAGGTTCAAAAGGTTGGGGATCCCTGGGCTACTGGGTAGGAGAAAGGGATGGGTTGATATCACTCAAACTTGCAGTACAGCAGTAAAGAGTGATTGAAGTTTATCGGAGCACAAGTCACATGAATTGGGGCAGCTGGTAAATCGACAAAATGTCTAGCCCCATGCCAGATTTCAAAATGAAATATAAAAAAATCTGTTTGCTCTTTTGAGAAATGGATTTCAGTGCAGAATTCTTCTGATGCGTTTTGAAAAAATTATTTTTCCCATGACAGGATCCCTTTAAAGGGATTTGGTCATGATTTTTATGATGTATTTTTTACTTCTAAATGACACCGTTTCCACTGCAAATAATTCACTGTACAATATAAAACTTAATTCCTGAACCAGCAAGTGTATTTTTTTAAATTGTAATATTGGTGTATAGGTGCATCTCAGGTCATTTTGCCTGGTCATGTGCTTTCAGAAAGAGCCAGCACTTTAGGAGGGAACTGCTTTCAGACAGGCTGTTTCTCCTACTCAATGTAACTGAATGTGTTGCAGTGGGATCTGGATTTTACTATTGAGTGCTGTTCTTAGATCTACCAGGCAGCTGTTATCTTGTGTTAGGGAGCTGTTATCTGGTTACCTTCCCATTGTTCTGTTGTTAGGCTGCTGGGGGGGGGGGTGATATCACTACTTACAGTAGTAAAGAGTGACTGAAGTTTATAAGAGCACAAGTCACATGACTGGCGGCAGCTAGGAAACTTACAATATGTCAAGACCCATGTCAGATTTTGTGTTGGTGCAGCACTATTAAACTTTTTGAAAAATATATTCTCCCAGGACAGTATCCCTTTAAACTTTAAAGAGATACTGTCCTGGAAAAATATAAGTGAGAAACAAAAGCACCCAAAGATGACTAACAATAGACAATACCAGATGCAAACAAATGAGGAACGAATAGGAGAGTGTAAAAAACTGCAATTAGGGCACAGAAAACACTGCTTTCATTTACAAACGATGGCAGGGAATGTAGGCAAAAAGTAAATGAAGGTGCATGAAGAGGTGACAACATATTAATAACTATTTGCACATGCAGAGACCTTGCCTCCTAATTATGACTGTTAACATCATTGACATACAGCTCAACTATCAAGTTGATCATGAACAAGAGGATACAAATCGTGGTTCTGTATATATGAACATCTAAGGGCATTTTAAAGAGAATAAAAAGCAAGCTAACCATTTGCAATACAGCATCTGGCCCTTTATCTTCTGATTCTGTAGCTGCTTGAGCGATGACATTAGTGGTTTCTTCACTCGTCTCATTAGGGGCGTCTGCTCTTGCTGGTTGTTCCATATATTCCGGCTCGTTTGGTGGAGCTGTGAGTACATAATACACAAAACTTACGTTGCAGGGTTGTTGTAGAGGGTTGTTATATGACTTAGTTAATTTTTAGTATGTAATAGAATGGCTAATTCTAAGAAACTTTTCAACTGGTCTTCATTATTATTTTTTTTTTTTTAATTGCCTTCTTCGAACTCTTTTCTGCTCTTTTCCCCCCATCTAAACAACAAATGCTCTGTAAGGCAACACATTTATTGTTGCTGCTAATTTGTATTACTCAGCTTTCTATTCTGGCTTACTCCTGTTCATCTGTTAGTCTTTAATTCTAATCTATGCATGGTTGCTAGGATACTTTAGACCCTAGCAACCAGATGGCTGAAACTGCAAAGCTACTGAATAAAAAGCAAAATAACTCAAAAACCACAAATAATAATGAAAACCAATTGCAAATTGTTTCAAAATATCACTCTGTATATCATACTAAAAACACCCTTTAAAGTGCTTCACAGAGTAATCGCACCTGCCACTACCAATGGAGCCTGTTTCAAGGCCTTTTGGGCTAAAATCATCTTCTCCTGTTCAGCTTTCCGGAGCTGCTCTTTGTCCCACTCTTCTAGTTCCTTGTCAAACCGCCGGTTGTCTTCCTTGACGTATTCCCTTAAATCTAATGGAAGGGTGTCCATACCTTTAAGAACCTGCCCCGTCTCCTTGTCATACTCCTCTGTAAAAACACCATTGGTTAAACATCATTCAGTACAGAGACTGTTAGCATACAAAAGGAAGTCAGGTTAGCAGGTTTTGACTGGCACTGGATGATAATCTCTCAGTTTCTCCTACAATACTTTACACCTGTGGCTCTGTATGTCTCTAATTTTCTGCCCCTTGCACATTACCAGTCTAATCTGTTGCTGAGCACCTGCAGCTAGCAACGGCGGTTGCCTAGCAATGTAACTTGGCACCAAAAGAACCACTGTGCTATTTATTCTGTGGGGTGGTGGGCTCTTGTTGTTTGTTTTACACTCCTGACAAAGAACCCTCTGAGGGTTCGAAACGTTGAGCTTAATAAAGATTGTTTTTTTGCTTCAACTAAAAAATCCAGTGAGTGCCGTAATTGCCTGCATATCTATATATATCTATATCTCTTATCTCTATATCTCTACATATCTATAAAGCGAGGGAGAGAAAAAACCCTTCTCTACATATATAGGAGGGATCAGCACTCTCTTAGGTGAAATATCGATAATTGATCCTTGAAAAAAAAAAGTCCTAAGAGTGCTGATCCCTCCCTAATATGTAGAAGCCCAATTGATTTGGCACCTCACATATTGAGAGAGAGAGAGAGAGAGAGAGAGAGAGAGAGAGAGAGAGAGAGAGAGAGAGAGAGAGAGAGAGAGAGAGAGAGAGAGAGAGAGAGAGAGAGAGAGAGAGAGAGAGAGAAAAACACCCTTCTGCATAGCCAAACGCATGTAATAAAGTCACAAAATCTCTGAGTTCTTTAACCAAGGCATGGATAGATTTAAAAAAAAAAAAAAAAAATCAGCTGTGATGACTATGACCATTACCTTGCATTAAACACTTTTCCTCGTCATTAATATACATCAGACAGTAGGCACTTGCGTTCCTGTACCCGCCAAAAGAATCTCGCTCAAGCTCTTCCCACGAAGACTTGGTGACGGAAATGTCATTGTATTTCATCCATCGCTCTTCATGGTGGTCAAATACGTAAGCCCAGTAGTGACCTGCGTTAGCTTGGCCTTCGTGGACAAGTACAGCGTGCAGCTTGTATGGAACCTGGAAGTGGCGGAATTGAGAAGGGAATGAGCAAACAATAATGATCGAAGAATTACAGGCAGGCTATTAGGGAGATATTTTTTAAAATGATGGAATACTAAATTTGTAGTGGCCCTGGAGAAGCCAGAAATATGCTAGTGCTAGGATTATATGGTATGGTTATTTAAAACCATTTTACAATGACCAGGCTACACAAACTCCAGCAGTGGCAGGGCCTAGTAGATAAGGGGGTTTGGTAGGACATAAATGGAAATCATTGGACAGTTGGAAACAGCCAAACCGTTCTATTGGTTAAATATTATCATGAAACTTTCCTTTTTTATCACAGCCTAAGCAGGGGTGGCAACCATGTATGCACAATTCTGAAAGAACCGTGATTAGTGGCCTTTTGAAAGGAATGATCACCTTTAAATTAACGTTTTAGTATGATGTAGAGGGATATTCTGAGACAATTTGTAAATGTTTTTTATTTATTTTTTTATTTGTGGTTTTTGAGTTATTTAACTTCTTATTCAGCAGCTCTCCAGTTTGCAATTTCAGAAATGTAGTTAATATAGTTCAAATTACCTTAGCAAACATGAATGGATTTAAATAAAAGGCTGGAATATGAATAGGAGAGGCCTGAACAGAAAGAGGAGAAATACAAAGTAGCAACAACAATACATTTGGCTTTACAGAGGATTTGTGTTTTTTAGATGGGGTCAGTGATCCCTGTATGAAAGCTGGAAAGAGCCATAAGAAGGTGGAAAATAAAAAAAAACTATAAAATAAAAAAAGGCCAATTGAAAAGTTGCTTACAATGGGCCATTCGATGACTTACTACAAGTTAACTTAAAGGTGACTCATTCCTTTAAAATGAATAAAGGCTCTTGGTATAGATCTATATATTCATAATGTGACGGCACGCACACAGATTCTTCTCATTTAACATTTATTTAGGATAATAATAGCATCAACGGACTGAAACGTTTCAGGGAAAGATGAAAGTGATGAAAGTTCCAGTATGGAACTGAAACGTCGGAAT
>CM044433.1:21696039-21718272 GCA_024363595.1 Xenopus borealis | reverse complement strand
AAAAAAAAAAAAAAAAAAAGTCAAGAGTTTTCGTGCGGAATATCCAAAAACTTTGTACAATCCAAATTTTTTATGTTTTTTCCCCGCACAGGAAATTTTTAGGAAAATGTATCGATAAATAAGGGGGGAAAACCCAATTTGGTCGGAGTAGTTTTCAGACGATAATGAGATAAATTCAGACTCCCCATGTTAGAGTCCTGCACGGGTCCATTTTTTGCAACCCGTTCCCGCAATCTGGACCCACAACCCGCATTCTTACCTGCCTCGACCCACTACCCGACCCGCAAGTACTTTATCCGCAAACCCGGACCTGCACAAGTGCGATCGCTGTAAGAAACCTGCAGAACCGCCGACCCGCGTCTATAACCGCACCTTCTACCCGAAATCTGCAGGGTACCGCAGGTTTTTGTGGGTAGCCCACAGGTACCCGACCCACTGCAGGACTCTACCCCATGCAGGTGGACTCCACTGAACAGGCTATGTTCTGATTAGTAGTTTGTAGGGGGGTTAACAGCTCTTGTGTTCTGTTAGATAATGGGGGGGAACAGCGAGACAAAAGTTTATACTACTGTTGGGTAATATAATGAAATGATCAATCAGGTCTAGTAACCCATAACAACCAATAGGATGTGCACTATCGATCAGATGACTGGTAAATGCGACCTGCCGACTTCCTGCTCTGGATACTAGACCTGTAAGGAACTTGTACAATGAATTACTGACCCCATAAGTAAAATCATAAATACCTGCGTTTATAAATGAGTTTATCTAAAGGATATTGTTGAGCACACAGGGCTCTGTGTATAATGGCATGGGCTCACAGCACCAACCAACCAGGTGATGGAAGCTGCTGGCAAGTGGCTCTTTGAGGTTACAACATGAAACGTACTTGTTCCTTATTCTATTGCCGACACTGATAAGTGGAGCAGAGTTGTTACCATATAACAAGACATTAGACATTAGATACAAGGCACTTTGAGCTTCATACCTTACAATTTTTAAATAGCTCTGGCATTCTTACAGTATGAGAGCACACGGATATTTAAAGCCAGGCAGCTATTATGATATAAGAGCTGAACACATGGGCCAGGAGTTTACTTGAAGGAAGATTCACAAAGGTCCATTATCCTGCAATCCATTATCCACAAAGATCCGAATTAAGGAAAAGTTGTTTCCCATAGACTCCATTGTATATGAAATATTCAACTTTTTTTTTTTTTTTTAAAGGATTTCCTTTTTCTCTTTAATAATACAACAGTAGCTTGTACTTGATCCCACCGATGCTATAATTAATCCTTGTTGGAAGCTGAACCAACCTATTGGGTTTGTTTTATATTTAATTGATTTTCTTAAGATCTAAATTACAGAAGGATCAGTTATCTGGAAAAGTCCAGGTCCCCAGCATCCTGCATAACAGGTCCCATACCTGTAGTACAAAAGCATAGTGCAACGCTAAAGGAGCCCAAGCACAGGTTCTTATGATCGGGTAATTGAGCAGATTTTGGCCATCACTAGAATTGCTCCTTGAGAGGCAGATTATCCAGTGAATCTGTCCAAACAGAAAATCTAGTCGCTTTCTGCAGAATTTCTGAAAGGCATCCAACCTCCTTGAAATAAGATAGAAGGGTCTCCTTCCCACTTCCTCTTAAAGGAACAGTAACATCGAAAAATGAATGCGTTGCCCTGCACTGGTGTGTTTGCTTCAGAAACACTACTATTGTTTATATAAATAAGCTGCTGTGAAGCAATGGGGGCAGTCATTTAAAGGAGAAAAGGCTCAGGTTACACAGCAGATAAACTCTGTAGAGCATAATGGTGTTATCCGTTATCCACTATTTAACCTGTGCCATATAGGCTTTTTTCAATTTCTACCATCGCTACACAGCGGCTTATTTATATGAACTAGTTTCAGTTTCACCAGTGCAGGGCAAAAGTACATTATATTTTCATTACTTTAAAACACTTCAATTTTTTTGTGTTACTGTTCCTTTAATTCCTCTTATTCTGGCTACTGCAACCTTATCATGAGCAAAGGGAGTCTGAGTAAATGTTTCTTTAGCTTTGCAACCTTATGAGCAAAGGGAGCCTGATTAAATAAGTTTCTTCTGGGGCAGATTCGGGGAAATAAGTCGCCTGGTAAAAAAAAAAAAATCTCCTCTTCTTGGGGGCAGCTAATCTACCTGAACTGCCTTCCCGCCTCACAAGGAAACTTTGGCAACTTCGGAAAATGAAGGGGCAGATTTACTAAATTCACATTAAATCACATGAAGGATTCGAATATTAGATCGCATTTTCAAAAAGATTTGAATATGCAAATTAGGCAAATTCGACCATCGAATATGCCAATTTAATTTTATTCGAATATTCGATGGTCGAATACTTCCCCTTTAAATTTAAATTCGATCACTTACAGATTAAACCTACTGAAATGGGGATCATTCCCTAAGATCGAATAAGAAAAATTCGATCAATTGCTTAAAAATCGTTCAAATATTCGATTCAAATTCGACCGAATTTCCCTATTCGATTGATCGAATTGCGCTAAAAATATTAGAATTTTTTTTTTTATTCCGCACTATTCCGTGGTCGAATTTCAAATTTTTTTTGCATTCGACCCTTAGTAAATCTGCCCCAAAGTGTTCCGAGTGCCATCCCGCCGGCGATTCCACAGAGAGGTTGCCAGCGGGAAGGCAGTTCAGGGAGCTTAGTCGCCGCGAAGAAGAGGAGATTTGTTGCTGGGTGACTAATCTCCCTGAATCTGCCCATATGTCTCTGCTCTTAATTGTGCAAACTTATCATGAGCAAAGGGAGCCTGATTAAAATGTTTCTTGCTCTACAACCTTATCATGAGCAAAGGGAGCCTGATAAAATATCAGACTTCAAAAAGAGGACTTCATCAGAAATTAAAAAATATGTAGGTGGATGGTATTTCCATATAACACACAAAAAAATGAAAAGTATAAACAGAATAATAAATCATTTGGTAAGGTATTGCTAACTTCTGTTTACAAGAGCAAGGAATGTTTCATTTTGCAGCGATGGAACCAGGAAAGCTTTGAAAATTACACAAAGAGGGCTACAAGAAGCACTCAGAAAAACATTTCTAATGAAATTACAACTAGTTTATACATCATCACACATGACACTGACACACAAAAAACCCCATGACAAAATGACATTAAGACCAACCTTCATGTACACCCACTGCCAGGAATCTTCCGTAAAATAATTCCACCATCGGGTTCTTTGGCTTTTCTCCATCTCTGTAAAAGAAAAAAAAATACAATTAGTCATGATGATTCAAAACTAGTTCTCTCATGTCTTCCCTTTTTCTCCTATACCTCCCTCCTCCCCCCACCCCCAAAGGCATTTCTTCTGATCTTTCATTTTTTAGTTGCCTTTGTTCTTTGGCTTTTCTGATTTACTATCTTTACTACTACAACCACTTAATCCAATACTTTCTGTACTATGGGCCGACTATCTGCAATTTTACGTTTGCAGTGGAATTATTATAAAACAACAAAGTATCACAGAGAGGCCTATGGCAATTTTGGGAGCCATCAAACTCTATGGAAGGGCCACATCAGACCCCAAAGTTTCCGGATGCACAGGTCTGCACTAGAGTTACATTTTAGAGAGGACGTGCTAAAGGAATTGCTCAGTATAAAAATAAAAACTTGGTAAATAGATAGGCTGTGCAAAATAAAAAAAATGTTTCTAAGATAGTTAGTTAGTCAAAATGTAATGTATAAAGGCTGGAGTGACTGGATGTCTTACATAATAGTCAGAACACTACTTCCTGCTTTTCAGCTCTCTTGGTTTCCCGATTGGTTACCAGGCAGTTACCAATCAGTGACTTGAGGGAGGCCACATGGGTCATAACTGTTGCTGTTAAATCTGAGCTGAATGCCAAGGATCAATTGCAAACTCACTGAACAGTTATGTCCCATGTGGCCCCCCTTCAAGAAGCTGACTAACAGAATTAGAGAGCTGAAAAGCAGGAAGTTGTGTTCTGCTCTGTTAGACATCCATTCACTCCAGCCTTTATACATTTTTGCAACTTACCATATCAGAAACATTTTTTGTTTTGCACAGCCTATATATTTACCCAGTTTTTATTTTTATACTGAACTGTTCCTTTAAAGGAAAACTCCCCCCCCCCCGAACAATGTAGGTCTAAAAAAGATATTGAAAAGAGTTTATTTGTAAAACTGTGGTACATGTAAATAAAACCATTTTCATATTAATATACTTTAATAGTATGTGCCATTGGGTAATCCAAAATAGAAAACTGGTATTTTAAAAAAAATCAGGACAGCCTCCTGGGATCGTATGATTCACGGTGCACACAAACATACCAAACAAACCATACGTTAGGTCACATGAGCCAATTAACAGACAGAGTTGTGTCTTTTGCTTCCGCACTTCTTCCTGTTACAGTTAGCGTTGCAGTATATCTGGTCAGGTGATCTCTGAGGCAGCACACAGACCATCATGAAATGGGGGTTCAAGGCAAGAGATGTAAAAGGGCAATATTTACTTAAATACCAGTTTTGCAAGATTCCTTTATATGCCACTTAATTTTATATAAACTATCTGTTGCTCAAGTATTCATTTTGGGGGTATAGGTTTCCTTTAAAGGGAAACTGTCATGGGAAAAGATGTATTTTTTTTTTCAATGCATCAGTTAATAGTGCTGCTCCAGTAGACTTCTGCAATGAAACGCATTTCTCAAAAGAGCAGATTTTTTTAATATTCAGTTTTGAAATCTGACATGGGGCTAGAGATTTGGTCAATTTCCCAGCTGCCCCTGCTCATGTGACTTGTGCCAGCACTTTAGGAGGAAACTGCTTTTTGACAGGTTGTTGTTTTTCCTTCTCAGTGTAACTGAACAGTACACATTGGGACATGGGTTTTTACTATTGAGTGCTGTTCTTAGATCTACCAGGCAGCTGTAAGGGAGCCGTTATCTGGTTACCTTCCCATTGTTCTTTTGTTAGGCTGCTGGGTGGGGGAAAGGGAGGGGGTGATATCACTCCAACAGTAAAGAGTGATTGAAGTTTATCAGAGCACAAGTCGCATGACTTGGCGCAGCTAGGAAATTGACAAAATGTCTAGCCCCATGTCAGATTTCAAAATGAAATATAAAAAAAATCTGTTTGCCCTTTTGAGAAATGGATTTCAGTGCAGAATTCTTCTGGAACGGCACTATTAACTGATGCATTTTGAAAAAAATTTTTTTTCCCATTACAGAATCCCTTTAAGGCCTAAAATTTTGAGTGAATCATCCGGTACGTAACGAACAAATTGTGCAAAATGCAATGTACTGTAAATGGTAATTTATGCAAAGTGAGGGGTTTTAAGTTTGTGTGCACAGCCCCTTCTGACACTGGAATCATCCGGGACTGGCTCATGAATAAAAAAAAAGTGTTAAACATAGCTTACAAACATGTTGTCCGGCACTAAGCCACGAGCCTTGCATGAAATAACATCTACATTACTGTGGTCGGCTCCTGACACTTTTTCCTATTGTTGCTTATGCCCCATTTCTTTTATGGTACATTCTGCCTTGGGAGATATGTGCCTCAGATGCAGTGATTAGCATTTAATGAAACCCAGGGCATTTCAACAGAAAGCTATATAATGGAAATGCATGATTTTGGTCACACACACACACAGACACACACACACTCTGTTCTCTGTTATTTTTACATTGTGCATGAATCAATTGAGTTCCATACTTGTTCAAGGATCAGGATCACACCAGTGCAAGGCAACATTACATGAGATTTTCATTACACTTTCATTTTTTGGTGTCGCTATTCCTTTAATGCAGTGGTCCCCAACCAGTGGCTCAAGAGCAACATGTAGCTCCCAGTGGCCTCTGCCAGTCCACATAGGGGCTACCAAATAGCCAATCAGAGTCCTTTTTTGCCTTTTTGTCATGCTTGTGTTGATACCCAACTATTTTTACATTACATGGGTCTGGGGACCCATGAGTTAAGATCTAGAACCATCACTGATGAATCTGCTTCTGGAGCACTTGCCTAAGAAGCTGGGAGGTCAAAATATTCTTTCAATTGGGCTCTCCACAGTCTTATTTCACCAAATGTTGATGGTAATAGAAAAGGAATGTTGATTTCCCCCTGGGTTCATTTGGACAAATAACTAAAACCACGACTCTTCAAAGAGTTATTCACAGCATGCAAACAAGTGAGAAAATGTGTTCTTGCCGAGCATTATACCACCACATAAAAAAAATGAAGATCATAACATTTTTGAAAATAAATTTGCTATTTTTAAGGAGTAACGGATGTTGCAAAAAAAATAAAATAAATAAAGGCCTGAAAGCACCCTTTGTTATTAAAGAAAATTAAGAGTAGCCACATTTAACAGAAAAGTTAATGTTCCACCAAAAGAAAACAAAAAAAGAATAATCAGTGACCAATGTTTTCGTCCAAGTGTGATTCCTGCCACCTGGAATGCAGTGTGTCTATGTTCTATCAGATACTTTAACATCGAGCCCAAAAGCTCGAATAATGATATATAATTACATCAGTAACGCCACCTCTTGTGACTTCTCTATCCTGCTACATATAAAGGGGCCCACATATGGGCAAATGCTGGCCAACGACTAGGTCTCCATAGCAGCCACAATGGACTGTTAATGGGCTCAAAATAAAATGCTTCTCCTCCCCAATCTGCACTTTTTTGCCTCTACGCTCTACATGTGGTCCCCAAGAGCTGAACGATCGGATCTCCCAAACTTGGCAGCACCTATGAAAGTCATAAGCGTAACTCTACCCGAATACAAGATATTATGGCTGGACACAAGCAATATCCTTTGCAGATGTCTGTATGACATTTGTACTATAATAAACCAAACATTTCTATTGAGGGCTGAACGCAAGTAATCTAATATGTGCTGGATGATCTAGTGCAAGAGGTTCGCCAGGGCTGAAGCCACCACAACAGTGTTACCAGCCTGTGCCGGAAGTTCTCTGTTGTGCCTGGGGAACAATGGTTCAATGACTGTGATTTTATATCAGCTGTAGTTCTTGTATTAGGTTTCATTCACAAAATCTTACAAAAACAGCAGTCACTTGCATACGGAGAGCCAAATTTAGTCTTTTTTGACAGTTTACGGTGGGATGATTAATCATGTAAAGCACTATTCTTCCTGTTTCCAGATACAGGAAGATATTATGACTTTTACCTTTGCCATTACTAGTGTTTTTCTCATAAAAAGGTCAAGGTTATATACAGTTAGGTCCATAATTATTTGGACATGGACTTTTTTCTAATTTTGGCTCTGTACATTACCACAATGAATTTTAAATGAAACAACTCAGATGCAGCTGAAATGCAGACTTTCAGCTTTCATTCAGTAGGTTGAACAAAAAGATTGCAAAAAAAATATCTTCATTTAAGGGGCTCAAAAGTAATTGGACAATTGACTCAAAGGCTATTTCATGGGCAGTTGTGGGCAATTCCTTCATTATAAATGAAACGGCTGAAAGCCCTGGAGTTGATTTGAGGGGGGGGGGCTTGTATGTGGAAGATTTTGACATTATGGGGTCAAAGGAGCTCTCTATGCAGGTGAAACAAGCCATCCTTAAGTTGCAAAAACATTCCTACAATATTAGGAGAGGCAAAATCTACAAT
Source organism: Xenopus borealis (assembly GCA_024363595.1). Taxonomy (NCBI): domain Eukaryota; kingdom Metazoa; phylum Chordata; class Amphibia; order Anura; family Pipidae; genus Xenopus; species Xenopus borealis. The sequence goes on along the minus strand of CM044433.1, from coordinate 21,710,607 downwards.
TTGGTACATCTTGAGAAATAAAGAAAGCACTGGTGAACTCCGCAACACAAAAAGACCTGGAAGTGCACGGAAGACAACAGTGGTGAATGATCACAGAATCATTTCCATGATGAAGAGAAACCCCTTCACAACAGCCAAACAACACTCTCCAGGAGGTAGGCATATCAATATACCATAAAGAGAAGACTGCATGAAAGTAAATACAGAGGGTGCAATGCAAGGTGTAAGCTACTCATAAGCCTCAAGAATAGAAAGGATAGATTGAACTTTGCTAAAATACATCTATAAAAGCCAGCACAGTTCTGGAAAACCATTCTTTGGACAGATGAAACCAAGATCAACCTCTACCAGAATGATGGCAAGAAAAAATATAGAGAAGGCGTGGAACAGCTCATGATCCTAAGAATACCACATGATGTGTAAAACATTTGGGAGGCAGTGTGATGGTTTGGGCCTGTATGGCTGCCAGTGGCAGAGGGACACTAGCGTTTATCCATCATGTGACACAGGACAGAAGCAGCCAAATGTATTCTGAGACACTGTTTGCTCAAATCCAGCTAAATGCAGTCAAACGGATTGGGAAGCGTTTCAGAATACAGATGGACAATGACCCAAAACAGAGCCAAAGAAACCCAGCAGTTTATTAAAGTGGAATATCCTTGAATGGCCAAGTCAGTCACTTGATCTGAACCGAGCGTGCATTTCCCTTGTTGAAGACTAAACTTTGGACAGAAAGACCCACAAACAGCAACTGAAAGCCACTACAGTAAAGTCCTGGCAGAGCATTAAAAAGGAGGAACCCTCAGGATCAAGACTTTAGGCTGTTAATGCCAGCAAAGGGTTTTCAACCAAGAATTAGAAATTAACATTTTATTTTCCGTCTTTTAATTTGTCCAATTACTTTTGAGCCCCTGAAATGAAGTGGTGGTGTTAAAAAAAAGATTTTAGCTCCTCACATTTTTATGCAATCTTTTTGTTCAACCCACTTGTTTCATTTTAAATTAATTGTGGTACAGAACCAAAATTAGAAAAAAGTTGTCTCTGTCCAAATATTTATGGACCTAACTGTATGTAAGGTGACTCACGCTTTGAATGGAGATTTCAGCAAGGAAGCAAAGCTGGGCCAACATAGAGAAGCCCTCTACCTCATTGGCCCCTCAACTGGAAATTAGGCTTTCACTGGCACCCTACGCCCCTAGTCCCAGTTCTAGAATGGAATTAGCCACCGGATGTGATGTAGCCATGCATGTAAAACCCCATAACCCCCCCCCACACAGCTTTTTAGTTAGAGCCAGAATAGTGGGTACCATGAAATTTAGATGTGGCAACTGATATTGATCTAAAACAGAGAATGGGAGGGGGATTAGTACTCATGTAAGCCTTGATTAGCTTTAAGCATGCTTGAACTTGAGTTCTAGAGATATTAAAAGAACCCAGGTTAATAAACACTGTTGGGATCTACTATATCTGGGAGATATTTTGTGAGCATTAATTCCCATGAGCAACATCCATGTTTTCATGAGGCAGGACCTGACAGTGGGAAAAAATATATGCTTTGCAATAGAAGCGAGAAACTAAACTGCAAATGATACAACTATTTTACCACCAAAAAATAAACTCTTGTTTTTGTAAAGGCATTCTAACACTCAATAGGCTTCAGTAAAAAAAACAAAAAAAAACATTGCCATTGCTATTTAGGTGAAAAGTACAGGTAGGGGATCTGCTTCTCAGTAAGCTCCGGATTATGGAATGGCAGTCAACCCTAGATTCCTGTATAATGATATACTCTAAATTTTTAAAAATTATTTCTTTTTTTCTCAGTAATAATAAAACAGTAGCTTGTACTTGATCCAAGCTAAAATATTATTAATCCGTATTCAGGGTTGGACTGGGCCGGAGGGGCACTGGGAAAAAACCCGGTGGGCCCTCAGCTCTTATGGCCCCACTGGGCCAGATCCGCACCCGGACCTGCTGCCTCAACTGGCGGCTCCATTGTTGGGGGTTGCAGCCAAAAAATTTGCACATAGGCACCGCCGCACGCATGCACACGAACGCAGCGAGTCGGAGTCCGACCCAACTAGTCTATTGGGTTTATTTAAGGTTTACATGATTTTCTAGTAGACTTAAGGTATGAAGATCCAAATTACAAAAAGAGCATTCTGGATACCAGGTCCATACCTGTACTAAAAATGCCCTGACATAGTTAATACTGCAGCTGACACCACAGATGAGTGATATTCAGTGCATAAAATACATGTGCTATTACATCACTGTTTATTTAAGGAAAATACATGGAAGATAAACAACTATAAATAGGGTATCTTTTTTCTTTAACCTTTCTCATCTATCCCACCCTGCTTGCTTCTACATTATATTATGGCCTCTCCAAGACCAAGCAGTGTATACTGTCACAGTACTAGCACACAGCTTCAAAGCAAAGTAACACCAAAACAAGAAAGTTTTTTTTTTAAGTAATAAAGATATCCTTTACGGGTTGCCCTGCACTGGTAAACCGGATCTGTTTGCTTCAGAAACACTATAGTTCATATAAACCAGCTGCTGTATAGCAATGTGGAAATTGAAAAAAAAGGTTATATGGCACCGGTTAAACAGTGGATAACAGAGAACACCATTATGTTCTACAGAGCTTATCTGCTGTGTAACCCGAGCCTTTTCTTCTTAGAATGGCTGCCCCCATGGCTATGCAGCAGCTTATTTATATAAACAATAGTATAGCTTCTGAAGAAGGACAACACTGCATTATATTTTTATTACTCTAAAATACTTATTTCAGTTTCAAAATGGGCCGCTCCTTGCTTAAAAATCAGCATCTGAGCAGGTCAAAGGTGGGGCGGTATTGCTAGCGCATTGAGTGCAATTGCGCTCTCTGCACTAGAGGAGTCGAATTCCCATGTTAAAACCCGGAAATTCGGCTCTTAAAGTTACAAGAGGCAGCTTTTTGCCACCCCTTGTAACTGGCCGCTCTGTGCCGCCTGAGGCAAGGTGAGAAGGAGCGACCCTGGTTCTACTGTAGTTGCTCTCCATCAAGAAGGAGGGAGGAAGAGTCCTCTGCAATTCTGGTTTGCCAACAATAAACTAGATGCAAACAACAGGCATGTTCCAGAGTGAAGAGACCTATGTTTGCAACATGAATAGAGTGCTGCCTGCATTCAGCAGCATTGTATTCATGGGGAATGGGTGGAAGAAGACACACAGGTGTCCCTCATCCCACTGCCTAACTTGAGTGTCATTTCCCAGCTGCCTTGTGCCCTTTTATGCTGTGTTCTGCATTGGGTAAAATGCAGCTGAATGTTGAGGGAAAACAGGGCCCTTTGCAGTTCCCCCAATGGATAACCTAAACAACAACTACACCGGCCCAGTGAGCCATGTTTTAATCTTAGAATCTCTGTGACAGCTCTTAAGTGACTCGGACAAGTCCTGTGCCTCGAATACCTGTACTCAGATAGGCAGGAGGCCATTCAGAGCAATACTCTTCTTTCAGTTTCATGTCTTGAATGACAGTTCTTGAGTTCACACGAGCAACCCTGACATGCAGAGAGAACAGAATGTACAATCACCCTCCAATCAGCCAGCTCCCTGCTTGGGTTCAGATAAACAGAAGAGTACAAAACAAAATCCCTGCCATAAAGCAAGATGAGATTCTGGCAGAAAGGAAATAAAAATAGTCAAGTGAGAACCAGGAAATGGATTCCCCTAGGCTACAACAAAAAAAAATACTTCCCTTCCAACATGTTGTACCTCTCTGAGAATAGTTCACTAATTGGCAATGCACCTTTCCTGTAGTGTAGAACGGAATATGTAAACATACTTTTCCCAATGTTTTACATAGTTTTCAGGTAAAAGTAAACACTTGATTATGGGTCGGGGCGACTAATTGCCTCTTCCGCCGGGCAACAATCTCCCAGAACTGCCTTCTTCCTGCTAAAATTAAGAATCGCCTGTGTTAATACAGCAGTGGTGCTTTGATTTACGAAGGCGACCAAAGTTTCCTGGTGAAGCAACTTCGGGCAACTTTGGAAATCGCAGCACCGCGAGTGCATTCGTACAGGCGATTCTTCATTCAAGCAGACAGAAGGCAGCTCGGGGAGATTGTCGGCCCACAGAAGAGGCGATTAGTCGCCGGGCGACTAAATCTCCCCAAATCTGTCCCAATCCTAAAGGGGTTGTTAGCCTTCTAACAGTTTTTTTTAGTTGAGCTGTTTTCATATAGTTCACCAGAAATAAAGACTTTTTTCCATTACTTTGTAGTTTCTATGTGTAGCCATAATTCTTATATTAAGTGTTTAAGTGTCTAAATCTGCAAAGTTTATTTTTTCACCTTTTAAAGAAGCTCTGGGAAGGGGAGTCGCCAAACCTGTAAACTGTTCTAAACTTGTACATTTAGGCTGGGGACAGACAGGGAGATTCGGGGAGATTCTGTCGCCTGGCGTTTAATAGCAGGCGACAATCTCCCCGAACATCCTTCTCCCTGTCCGTCGCTAGTTGAAATGTAAAAGCGCCGGCTCTGTGCACACGCGGTGCGGCGATTTCCGGAATCGCCCGAAGTTACTTCGTGAGGAAACTTCGGGAGATTCCGGAAATCGACGCACCGCGCGTGCACAGAGCCGGCGCTTTTACATTTCAACTAGCGACGGACAGGGAGAAGGATGTTCGGGGAGATTGTCGCCTGCTATTAAACGCCAGGCGACAGAATCTCCCAGAATCTCCCTGTCTGTCCCCAGCCTTAATTGAAAAATTTCTTATCTTTGTCCCTGCTGCGCAGAAACTCTGGATTTCATTACAGGCAGCTGTATTGTGATAGTAATAGTTGCTAATATTCCAGAGATGCTGCCGAGAAACGTATCAACTAAATGTTGCAAAATTATAACAGTTTAGAGTCTGCACCTGAATTACTGAGCTGCCAGACTCAAACACCATAGACACCAACATTCAACTTTAACCTTAGATCTTGGAAAAACAGTAAAAAATAAATAAATAATGGAAAGTAATTGAAAAAAGTCTTTATTTCTGGGGAAAACAACTGAACTGAAAAAAGTGTTTGGAAGGTGAACAACCCCTTTAAATGAGGGGGGTCTCCTTTTATTTAACGTTTAACTTTTAGTAAGTTATTGAAAGGCCAAAGATAAATAAAGTCCATTATTTATTTTTAATTTTTTTTTATTATTATTATTTGCATTGGAGAAGCTGGAAAACATAAAAAGAGACTGAAAAAAAACATCTTTACTTCTGGAGAACAAACTGAAAGCAACTCAACTGAAAAAAAAGTATTTAAAGAATAAGTCGACACTAAAACATTCTTTTTTGCCTAATAAAAGCAAAACACAATTCTAAGCAACTTTCACTATATCCGTTCATTATAAATTTGCTATGGTTTTAAAGTTATTTGTATATGTATTGCTATTGAAAGCAGTGTTTGCCGGTCCCTGCCTATTCTCTGCCCTGCTGGCTCTCAATATTGAAAGAATGTTGCAAAAGTCTTATTTCCCCAACTGAGATAGGTCTGTTAATCAGCTGCCTTGTCTTGTTATATGGGAAAGTTGCTTAGAATTGTGTTTTCTTTTATTTGGCAAAACATATTTTCGGGGTTGACATCCTTTAAGGGCACAATGCCGTCTCACTATGAATGAGAAGGGACTGTCAGAGATGAGATTTCACTGCACCAGGCAAGGCTACCTTTATTCCCCATGCCTATACAGTAGCAGCTCACCTCTCCTCTTCTGCTTTTATCTGGAAAGCATCTTCCAACCAGTCCAAGAGTTTGTGAGTGAATTCACTGACATCTTGCTATTGGAGAGAACAAAAGAACACAACCATTTAATTAAGCATAATAAACAGCAGGGCAAGTTGACTTCTTAGGCTAAGGCCAGACGGGGAGATTCGGGGGCATTTTATCGCCTGGCGACTTCTCGCCGCGACTTGTAGCCCCCGAACCTCCCCGAATAGCCACTTACCTAAGCGCACCGGCGTTGCTTGAAAACGCCGGCGCGTATCCACACGGAGCGGCGCGCTTTTTGAAATTGCTCCGAATTGCCTGGCGATTTTCAAGCAACGCCGGTGCGCTTAGGTAAGTGGCTATTCGGGGAGGTTCGGGGGCTACAAGTCGCGGCGAGAAGTCGCCAGGCGATAAAATGCCCCCGAATCTCCCCGTCTGGCCTAGCCCTTAAGTGTCTGGTTCTATATCCAGTATCAAACCTACAGCACTCAGACTTGGCATTGTCTAAATGAATGCATCTGGCTCTCCAGGAATCAGGGGCCAAGCTGGAGGAGACAAGTACAGGTATGGGACCGGTTTTTCCATAATTTGAGTCTTCATATCTTATAGGGGTGGTTCACCTTCAAACAACTAGTTGTTTTCAGATAGATCACCAGAAATAACGACTTTTTCCCCAATTACTGTCTATTTTTTATTTGTGAACGTTTTTCTAATATTGAAGTGTAAAGTGTAATTTTTCACTTTCTAAAGCAGCTGTGGGAGGGGGGGTCGCCAACCCCCCCCAACTGTTCTAAACGGATACATTTAATGAATACATTTCTTATCTTTGTCCCTGCTGAACAGAATCTCTGGGTTTCATTACAGGCAGCTGTTAGAATTGATACAATAGTTGCTAATACTCCAGAGATGTTGCTGTGAAATGTATCAACTAAATGTTGCAAAATTGTAACGGTTTGAGTCTGACAGCTCAGTAATTCAGGTGCAGATTCTAAACACCAGAGACACCAACATTCAACTTTACACTTAGATTTTGGAAAAACAGTAAAAGATCAATAATGGAAAGTAATTGAAAAAAAAAAGTGTTTATTTCTGGGGAACAATTTGAAAACAACTGAACAGAAAAAAAAAGTGTTTGGAACGTGAACAACCCCTTTAAGTCTACTAGAAGATCATTTAAACATTAAATAAACACAACGGGCTAGTTTTGCCAAAGAAGTATTAGTTATTTGGATAAAAAGAGGTTTTTGGGGGCGGGGGGATTCCTTAGGATTTCAATTTAAATTTAGAGTCATGCACAAAATTTGAAGTAGGACTCAAATATGAACAAGGAAAGAATAAAAATTGGAATTTCATATTTACAGACAGAATCAAGGCAAAAATGCTTCTTGGTATTTCAAGTCTCTAATAATTGAAAAAATTATAAAAATAACATTCAAAAAGACACATTCATTTTTGGGGTAATAAAGAAACATTTTAGTGTAAAATATGGATTAAAATGCATTATAAATTGGTGCTACAGTAATGTAAATTTGTAGTTTGACTGTATATGGGAATCTTTAGCAAATACATGGTTTCGCTACTTTGCAGTGGTTGGTTCCTGGTAAGAGATTCCAGATATAGACAATGACTGGCATTTGTTAGTGTTCAACTAATTGTATTTAATAATTTAAATGTCTTCAAAATAAGTGAAGGGTATGGGCAAATATTCCTGCTCTTGTACATCCACCTGCTCATGCTAGATGCCCAAAGGCATGAGAATTACCTTACAACAGAAGTGCTCATCATTGAGGGGGTAGTTAACCTTTAAGTCTACTTTTAGTATTTTATAGAAAGGCTTATTCTAAGCAACTTTTCAATTGACTTGCATTTTTCTTTTTTATAGTTGTTCAATTATTTGCCTTCTTCTGATCTTTCGATCTTACAAATGGGGGTCACTGACCCCATCTAAAAACAAATGCTCTGAAAAGATAAGCATGAATTGTTATTGCTACATTTTATTACTCGTCTTTCTATTCAGTCCGTTTTCTATTCATATTCAGCCTCTTATTTAAATTAAAGGACCAGTAACATCAAAAAATGACATTATTTTAACGTAATAAAAATATAATGCAGTGTTGCCCAGCACTGGTAAAACTACTGTATTTGCTTCAGAAACACTACTATTGTTTATATAAATAAGCTGCTGTGTAGTAATGGGAGCAGCCATTCAAAGGAGAAAGGACTCAAGTTACACAGCAGACAAGCTCTGTGGAACACAATGTTATCTGTTATCCATTACTTATCCTGTGCCATGTAGCCATTTTTCAATTTCCACCATTGCTACGTAGCAGCTTGTTAATATGAACTATAGTAGTGTTTCTGAAGCAAACAGATAAGTTTTAACAGTGCAGTGCAACACTACATGATATTTTCTTTACTTTAAAACACTTTCATTTTTTGGTGTTACTGTTCCTTTAATGCATGGCCCTAGCAACCAGATTGCTGAAATTGCAAACTGGACAGCGGCTACATAAAAAGCTAAATAACAAAAATTCAAATTATCTCAGAATATCACGCTCTACATCTAAAAGTTCATTCAAAGGCGAACAACCCCTTTAAAACACAGTAACTGCAGCACACAAATGCTTATTTAGCCAAAAACTACAATACTCTTTGTTAAAAACAATAAAACATTTTTTTTATAAAAATACTTATTTAATTTTAATTGGTGTCCTGAAAACCAAATAAATAGCAGATTTTATGCAGGAGAGGGAGAACAAAAAACATTTTTTTTTTATGGCATTGGACCAATAAATGTCCACCTGGCAGACTTACCTGCTGAGAGTCATTGGATTTGAAAGCATCCTTAAGAATCTCAACAGCTCTGGAAGGATCGACATACTTTCTTTTGGAGCTGACCATGAGTGAAAACAGGTATCTCAACTCACGCATGAAAGGCAGATTCCTATGTTCCTAGAGAGGGAGATAAGAGGGAAAAGTATCACAGTTTGCAGACATATATTAAAGGTTAAAGGTCAGTTACCGCAGCTAAATATAGTATTCTTTGATTTAAAGGGGCATACTTCCCTCTGACATGAGCTCATTAAGTTGGCTTGTATAAAAAAAGGTGCATTAACTCTATATGATCTGGCAATATATAGACATAATTCTATATATTTCCTGTTTTTACAACAGGGATGCACTGAATCCACTATTTGGGATTAGGAGGAATCTCTGAATCCCATGTGAAAGATTTGACCAAATATCAAACCTATATGCAAATTAGGGACAGGAAAGGAAAAAGCGGAAACATTTTTTACTGCCTTGTTTTGTGACAAAAAGTCACGTGATTTCCCTTCCACCTCTACTTTGAACAGAATTGGAATCCTAATTTGCATATGCAGCCAGGCACAAGGATTCGGCTGAATCCGAATTCTGCTCTAATCCTGAATTTGGTGCATCCCTATTTTACACAGATATATAAGATACCTCAGATTGAGAAGAAACCATGATGGTCTGTCTCTGGCTTGCAAGTAGTGATGCACCGAATCCCGGATTCGGTTCGGGAGCCGGCCTTTTTCAGCAGGATTCGGCCGAATCCTTCTTCCTGGCCGAACCTAATCCTAATTTGCATATGCAAATTGGGGTCGGGGAGGGAAATCGCATGACTTTTTGTTACAAAACAAGGAAGTAAAAAAGGTGTCCCCCTTCCCACGCCTAATTTGCATATGCAAATTAAGATTCAGTTCGGTCAAGAAGAAGAATTCGGCCATATCCTTTTTCTTGGTCGAACTGAATCCTGAACCGAATCCTAGATTCGGTGCATCCTTACTTAAAAAAGCCAGCGACAGACCACCAAGGTTTTTTGTATATCTGTGTAAAATAGGGATGCACCAATTCAGAATTAGAGCAGAATTCAGATTCAGCGGAATCCTTGTGCCTGGATTAACAGAATTGGAATCCTAATTTGCATATGCAAAGTAGAGGTGCAAAGGATTCGTGGGTTTGGCCGAATCCAAAATAGTGGATTCTGTGCATGCCTACTTGTAAGGACCATTTCCCCACCCCTTTATTGTCATTCCACCCATTCCTTGCCTTGTTTTATGTGGAAGTGATGGATTCCGTGACATGAACTCCCTCTGCTTTCCAGATAATCTGCGCACCATGAAAAGCAGAGGCCCTAGAAGCCATCACTTTCACATGGAACAAGATGAAAAAGCAGCTGAATGGATCTGCCGGGCTAAAGGCATACATACATGGACCCCATCTCTTAATGCAGTGATTTTCAACCTTGGGCCTCCAGCTGTTAAGAAACTACAAGTCCCACAATGCATTTGCCTGACTGTGGCTGTCAGACTCCTTCATTGCATCGTGGGACTTGTAGTTCCTTAACAGCTGGAGGCACAAGGTTGAAAATCACTGTCTTAATGGACCCAGCAAAATAAACCATGGGATTAACAGCCAGATAAAGGGAGAGGCATTCCCTATAGAAATCATCCAGCTGTAATAGGTGAGAAATTACAAAGGTTTTGTATATGACATTAGTTATTATAGTTACCTAGACAAGCCTGTGTTAATGAGGAGTTATAAAAGGAAGTGGCTAAATTTAGGAGGAAGCTAAAAACGAAACTCATTTGACTGAAGAGAAACAGTGCCAGTGTAAGAGAACAAATGAAGCCTCTGTTAGTGGGGGGAGACAGAGAGGAGACGCGTTTAGAATCTGTACGTGGGCTAATATTAGATAAAAAAAAAAAAAAAGTGGCATCATGTTCATTAAAGAAAATTGAAGCTTTTAAACTTCTGAGGGATGTTGCATATATACAGATACAATGTTTTATACCGCAATGTAAAATATGCGAGAGCTTCTTAACATTATAAGGGACACACTGTGAGGAGGATAAGGTTTCCTGGCATGGAACATGATGCTGAGGTTTATCTGCAAGGAGAAAGGACCGAGCAAACAAATTCTTAGAATTCCTCTGCCATTGTATCTCCTGAAGAGGGAGTAAAACTGAAACAGACTCCCTAGAGCAACAAAACCCCCATAGCAATGCCACTCTCGAGATGAAGGGGAAATACAGACCAGCTGAATCCAACGGGATCAGTTATCTGGAAGCCCATTATCCAGAAGATCCAAGAAAAAGACAGCACTCTGATCAGGAACAGATTTAATCCGGAACCAATGCCCTACGCGTTTCGGGAAACCATCCCTTAATCATAGGCATGGTTGCCTATGATTAAGGGATGGTTTCCCGAAACGCGTAGGGCATTGGTTCCGGATTAAATCTGTTCCTGATCAGAGTGCTGTCTTTTTCTTGGATTTTGTGAAGTATTCTAGCAGGGGGACGCTGCTGACTGAGCACCTGATCAGAGGAACGAGAGTGAGCTTTGAGCGGTTATTTTTGTTTATTTAATGATCATTATCCAGAAGGCTCCGAATTACATAAAAAATTTTTTAAAAAAACCAGTAGCTCGTGCTTGATCCCAACTAAGATATAATTAATCCTTATTGGAAGCAAAACAAGCTTATTGGGTTGATTTAATGCAGTGATCCCCAACCAACATGTTGCTCTCCAACCCCAGTGGCCTCAAAGCAGGTGCTTATTTTTTAATTAATGGCTTAGAGGCAAGTTTTGGTTGCATAAAAACCAGGTGTACTGCCAAACATTCTCTCCTGTAGGCTGCCAGTCCATATAGGGGTTACCAAAAAGCCAATCAGAGCTCTTATTTGACATCCACATGGACTTTTTCATGCTTGTGTTGCTCTCCAACTCTTTTTTTTTTTTATTTAAATGTGGCTCACAAGCAAAAAACGTTGGGGACCCCTGATTTAATGTTTACATAATTTTCTAGTAGACATAAGGTATGGAAAGCCAAATGAAAGAAAGATCAGGAAAAGCACAGGTCCCGAGAATTCCGGATAACAGGTCCCATACCTGTATTATGATTTATTATAATGTTAAGACATTTATAATGTTAGCTATGGTGTATGAACAACCCAAGACTCCACATTTATCTATACACAACACACACACAGACACAACATAAACGTTAAGTCATTGGGTAAAGGGATGAAACTGTGCCAGGAGTGCTTTTGTGCCCTCTGAAATATGCCCCATCAGCCAAGGGGAACTGTAAACTAAAATCTCCCCAGGAAAAAAAATATCAAGGGAATTAAAAAAAAATCAATCAAAGGACTTTCACTGGGCTGGGGCTTCTTTGAAGAAAAATAAATGTGCCAGACCAGGGAATGAACAAACAAATCGTCACCATCTAAATTAGCTTTCCCAGACGTCGGTCTTCAGAGTTCAACTTGTGAATGTGCAGTAGGGAAATAGTTTACATTGTCTAAGCCTGTGCTAGGGAAACCTGGGAAAGGTAAGGAAGACGGCAATACTGATCTGTGCAACGTCTTCCCCCAGGCTATTACATTTTTTTCCCTAAACAGAGTGCTGGCTCCAGAAAAACTTAATTAAATTCATTGGGTGGTGCCTAAAATATTGGCATTCCTCAGGGAGTCAAAGTTGTATTGTCCTTTAAATGGTAGCCGGCAGCTTTCCTGTTCTATTTAGCAGGAAAGATATCTTACAGGGTAAAGTCACAATTGTCACCATAGAGCTGGTGACTGTGTCCAGTTATACACCAGCTCTACTCATACTGTACAAGGGCTGAGAGAGGTAGAACAGGACTACACGGCAGAATCCAGGAGAGAGAGCAAGAATCAGATGTGTAGGGAAAGAGGCACAACTACAAGCATATTGGCCCCAGTGCAAAAGTAGGGACCCCATCTTTATTCTCAAAAACCCTCTTCAGCAGTAACTCTGCTCTCACAATCTACTCTTGCCATCCTCCATGTGGTGGTATGAATCGCCACATTGTACCGGAATGGGACCAGTTATCCAGAATGCTCGGGGCCTGGGGTTTTCTAGGGATCTTACCAAAATTTGGATATCCATACCTCATCTCTGCTAAAGAAATCATCTTAAAGGGAAACCGTCATGGTTCATCAGTTAATAGTGCTGTTCCAGCAGAATTCTGCACTGAAATCAATTTCTCAAAAGAGCAAACAGATTTTTTTATATTCAGTTTTGAAAATCTGTCATGGGGCAAGCCATTTTGTCAATTTCCCAGCTGCCCCCGTCAGGTGACTTGTGCCAGCACTTTAGGAGGGAACTGATTTCTAGCAGGCTGTTTTTCCTTCTGAATGTAACTGAATAGTACACAGTGGGACATGGGTTTTACTATTGAGTGTTGTTCTTAGATCTACCAGGCAGCTGTTATCTTGTATTAGGGAGCGGTTATCTGGTTACCTTCCCATTGTTCTGTTGTTAGGCAGCTGGGTGTGGGAAAGGGAGGGCGTGATATCACTCCAAACATGCAGTACAGCAGTAAAGACTGATTGAAGTTTATCAGAGCACAAGTCACATGACTTGGGGCAGTGTGGAAATTGACAATATCTCTAGCCCCATGTCAGATTTCAAAATGAAATATAAAAAAATCTGTTTGCTCTTTTGAGAAATGGATTTCAATGCAGAATTCTTCTGGAACAGCACTATTAACTGATGCATTTTGGAAAATTTTTTTTTTTCCCATGACAGTATCCCTTTAAATTAAACCTAACAGGATTGTTTTGTCACCAAAATGGATTAATTGTATCTTGTATCAAACATTTAATTTGAATAGCATACAGTGTAACATGTAGCAATGTGTATGTAACAGGTTCTTTACACAAGGGCTCAAAGTTCTCAAGGCTTCAATAGCCAATCAAGTGCAGGCAATGTGCCTCTTAGATCTGCTAATGGATACACAAGGATTAGTGCACTTGGCCAGATAGAAAGACCAAAAGGTGGCCAAACAAGCTTGTCAAAGGAGCGGAATTCTCCCAGATATGCCCACCTAGAGCCCAACAATCAGATTATAATGAAGGTAAATGGGTGGTCGGATCACGGGACCGCATCAACAAACAGAAGCGGCCACAATCAGACAGGATTTTTAATCCTGCTGACTTTCGGCCAGATATCAATCAGGGAAGCCGGTCAGAGGGCCCCTCACATGGGCCAATAATCTGGTGACTTTTAACAGCCCGTGTATGACCACCTCAAGAGTTACTTATATAGTGAGTATATTTCACTCATGTCTACACTGTAAAGACAGAAAATATTTTCATTACTTAAACTTTAAGAACAAAAAAATGCTTCTCTTAACATGGAGATATGAATATTACAACGCTCCTTCAGTGCAACATACAAATGGTGATCTAGGAACAGCGGCATATTTATAAAAATGTTAATTACCTTTTGGTTTCGTGGGACATCCTGAGCACTTGCAGGGGGGTTGTAGTTCAGAACCAGTCTGCGGAATTCCAGCAGGTTAAATAATGACTAAAAATAGTAAAAAAAAAAAAAAACTAACATGAGACAAAGTAAAGGACAGAAAAGTAATAAAAGTACAGACAGAAGGATGGGCCAATGTGAACCTGTGCAATAACCCATAGGAATCAATCAGTCGTTGGCTTTGTGCCGGCAACTGGAAGAAGAGTTAAAGTTTGATTGGTTGCTCTGGATTACATCACTAGTGCCCATTCGCACAGACAATGAGCCTCACAGTGTGTGGGGTGTAGTTTATAACATTGAGGCAGTCTTATGACTTCAAGCAGACAGTTTGGCCTTATATCACCCTCTTCGTCCACATAAAACTCATGAGATTTACTGCCCAAATTCCCTCAGAGAAAGCAAACGTTCCTGGTCACTGATCCAGCACAGATATTGCACATTGGTTACAGCATGTTTCTCCAGGCCCTGATTTGTGGACAGGCCACAAAGGCCCAGGCCTAGGACAGCAAACCAAACATGGGG
>CM044433.1:21659921-21695266 GCA_024363595.1 Xenopus borealis | reverse complement strand
CCCCCCCCCCCAGCTCCTCAAGTTAAAATCTAGTGTTTTCCCCCTGATCTGGTTGATTCGCCTCTGGTGTGACAGCTTCTAGTTAGGAAGGGTTAACTTTTAGGCAGTGCGGGTAGGTTCGAGCCGAGGAAACTGGGAACTTAAAGGGGACCCGTCACCCAGACATAAAAAGCTATATAATAAAAGTCCTTTTCAAATTAAACATGAAAGCCAAAGTCTTTTTTCTTTTATTAAAGCATTCATAGTTGCTGTAAACTCATTTAAAATCTCAGCCGTCAATCAAATATTGCCTGCCCCTCCTCTATGCCTTAGGCTTACATTCACTTTCCATTAAGAACTTACTAGAGGTCACTGCTCTCCTCACATTCCCCCTCTCTCTTTACAATTTCATTGTGTAACCAGTGCATGTGGATGAACATCAGGTCCTCCATTCTGGTGCATAAAAAATATTTTGAGTTGATGAAAGGCTTGCCTTAATAACAGTGCCCACAAAATGGCTCCTGCCTGCTTGCTATAATAATGAGTTCCCAGACCGAAGAAAACAAGATTCAAATGATTTATATAGCGTAATTAAAGCTAATTTTGCTTGAATAATGCAATAAAATAGGATTTGTAATATTTTTTTTCAGATGATGGTCCCCTTTAATAACAGGGAACAGCATCAGGTCCAGTTTTGCTTCGTGGGTCTGTGTTGGGCACAGGTCTGCCCAACTGGACCCACACAGGACTGTAAAGAGAACTGTACAGAAATTAGGCAGAGAAAGTACCAAGTGCTGAGTACAGTTCCAGATTAGAATCTGGCACACAAAGCCTTACCTTTCTCCCTACTGAATTGAATACTACACCTGTGTTCCAGCTACAGAGAAGTCTGTCCCCTATGTCGATAATGTGTGGCTTTTGTTGCTTTATTGATATACTGTACTCACAGAAAATCATTCTCATCAGTCCCTGTAGGTTAAATCGGTTGAATTATTTTCTTGGCCAGCCAAAAGGACACCTGGACAGGTATCAGCAATAGCAATAGCCTAAACAACCAAAGCAAGGGGGAGGCCAAAGTTAGAAGAAACGGGTGCTCCAAAAACTGCTCTTCAAGCTATCCCTTCCAGCGAGAAGAGATGAAGCTTTCAATGACACGCTCTTTGGATTGCCTTGTTCTGTATGGTTTAGCCAAACAAATCAATCAATTGCAGAATTTTTTTCCCAATACAAGTCCTTTTTCTCTGTAATAAAACAGTAGTAGCTTGTACTTGATCCCAACTAAGATATAATTAATCCTTATTGGAGGCAAAACCAGCCTATTGGGTTGATTTAATATTTACATGCTTTTCTAGTAGATGTAAGGTATGAAGATCCAAATTAAGGAAAGATCCATTATTCAGCAAACCCCAGGACCCGAGCAGTCTGGATAATAGATCCCATACCTGTATATGATAGAATGGCCAGTTCTAAGCAACTTTTTTTTTTTTTTTAAATAGTTTTTGAATTGGATTGTTCACCTTTCAGGTAACTTTTAGTATATGATAGAAAGGCCAGTTCTTGCAACTTTTCAATTAGTCTTATTTTTTTTTGAATAGTTTTTGAATTATTTTCCTTCATCTGACTCTTTCTGGTTTTCAAATGGCAGGGGCCCTAAAAAAATGCTCTGTAGGGCTACACTTTCATTGTTATTGCTACTCATTATTAATCATCTTTCTAGTCAAGACCTCTCTTATTTATACTCCTGTTTCTTATTCAAACCAAATACATGGTTGCAAGGGTAATTTGGACCCTAACTACCAGATTGGAGAGCTGCTGAATAAAAAGCTAAATTAGAATAAATGAAAACCAATTGCAAATTGTCAAAGAATATCACTCTCTACATTCTTGAGCAACCCCTTTAAATCTGCCAGTGTACCTTCATACATATAAGTATAAGCTCTAGTACAGGTACAGGAAATACTACGCGGAATTCTAGAGGTTTTCCAGATCAGGGACTTTTCTGTAATTTAGATCAACACATCTTAAGTCTGCAAATAATCATTTGATTTGGTTAAAGCCAGTTGGATTGTTTTGCCCCCGATATGGATTCATGCAGCTTAGGTACCAACAAGTACAAGGAGGTTTTATTATTACAGAGAGAAAGGAAATACTTGGAAGACGGCCTTCCTGTAATTTGGGGGGTTTTCTGGACAAAGGATTGTATACCTAAAAACCATGCCAGTAGCTTCCAGGAGTAACAGAATAAACATGATGCAAAAATCAATGGCAACACCGCAACAATCCAAATGGGTTTTCTTTGCAAAAACCTAAGTTCCAAACATTCCAGATAGTATATAGTTGTAATAAGCGGGGCCCGTGAGTTGGTACATGGGACAAATCGACTTTTTAGACTCACGACTTCATGAGGTACGCGGTTCAGTTACTTTCAGGAATCTGCCAACTGTCGAAAAGTAATAGTATCGTTCCAGCTATCAAGTCAGACTAAACAAAACATGCATATAAATTAGCCACTGGAAGTAAACAAGCTCCTCTTTACAGCTGACAGCAGTGTCACCCGCCTCCCATCTGTTACAATCTGTTAAGGACTTGGGATGAGTTTGACTTCACAGGAGTAGGACAGTTTAGTATCAGCAAATTAAAATCACGTTTAAAATAAACAAACGGATACACATCAAAAGCTCCACAAAGCTCCATGCTACGTTAGCTGTGACGCATCATTTTTTATTTTTTTTTAGGAATAGGTAGACGATCCAGACACTTTTGTTATAGACTTTAATCATGTGGTATAGTAACCATGTAGTGTCCATTCAAAATTCTTATACAGGTACAGTATCTGTTATCTGGAAACCCATTATCCAGAAAGCTCCAAATTAGGGGAAGGCAATCTCCCACAGACTCCATTTTAGCCAAATAAGACAAGTGATTTCCCTTTTCTCTGTAATAATAAAACAGTAGCTTGTACTTGATCCAAACTGAGAAATAACTCATCCTAGGCGGAGGCAAAACAATCCTATCGGGTTTTATTTATCAACAGTCAAGTAAATTTTTAACCAAAAAATAGAATAGAATAGAATTTTTCAAGATTTATTATACCCCGAACTTGGCGCTACGAAACAAGTTGGCGCTATAGAAATACATGTTAATAATAAAATAACTTGAATCCACAAATACTCCAGCTAAAACCTGTCGCAGTCGTGTAGAAGTCAATAGCAGAGGTCCCATGAACCATTTGAAGACGTTTGTAGCCTTCATGATCAAGTTCAGATTTTTGTCAACTCAAGTTTTTCGGGTTCTTCCTACTGAATTACATTGTTTCCATTCAAGTTTTTTTCACAAATTAGGAAACATTCGAGTTGTGAGTGGTATAATACCTCTAAAACTCTACCTTTGATTAAAGGGGTGGTTCACCTTCAAGTTAACTTTTAGTATATTGTAGAAGGGCCAATTCTAAGAAACTTTTCAATTGGTCTTCATTATTTATTTTTCATAGTTTTTAATGATTTGCAATTTTCTTCTGTTTCTTTGCAGCTTTCAAATGGGGGTCACTGACACCATCTAAAAACAAATGCTCTGTAAGGCTACAAATGTATTGTTATTGCCACTTTTTATTACTTATCATTCTATTCAGTCCATCTCCTATTCATATTCCAGTCTCTTATTCAAATCAATGCAGGGTTGCTAGGGTAATTTGTACCCTAGAAACCAAATTGCTGACACTGCAAACTAGAGAGCTGCTGAATAAAAAGCTAAAGAACTATAAAACAACAAACAATAAAAACCAATTGCAAATTGTCTCAGAATATCACTCTCTACATTATCCTAAAAGTTAACTCAAAAGTGAACAACCCCTTTAAATAACCCCCTTAATGTTTAAATTATTTCATAGACATGAGGTAGAGCGTTCCAAATTACAGAAAGATCCCTTAACGGAAAAATTCCAAGGATTCTACATTAAAGCCGCAGGTCACCTTATAGTATATATTATTCTTTGATTTTGGTCTGCCTTTTTTTTTTTTTTTTAATATAGCTATTTAATTATTTGCTTTCTTCTTCTTGGTTCTTGGGAACCAATAAACCTAGTGTTCTGTGGTTACAATCTTATTGTTATTGCTTATTTAAGCTGCCTCTTATTCACATTCCAGTCTCTCATTCAAACCATTAGCTGGTTCGGAGGGTAAATCAGAGAGTCTAGTAACTAGACAGCTGTTGATATTACAAACTGAATAGCCAAATGAAAAGCGAATTCAAAACCCACAAATGTAAAAATTAAGACCAATAACAAATCATATTAAAATATCATGATGTACAGCATACTAAAATGTAACTTAACGTAAACTACTCAGTTAAACCAGAACAGTATTGTATTTTATGCACAAAAAATTCACTGATTTGGAAAACCTCACTTCTCTAAAATGTGCCAATACCAGATATTTATAGTTTTAGGGCGATTTCGGAGTTCCAGATTCAAAATCACCTCAAGAATTTCCTTTTGTAAGTTTGTATCTCCTAGAAAGCATCAGGTACCAAAAAAAAATAAAAAATATGAATGCCAGAGGTCCAATGAAAAGTTTGATGCCCATTGTGCATAAGATTACCAAAGTATCTATCCCAAAACATAGAACAAAAAACATAAACATGGCGCACACAACTGTTTGTTAGATATATTCTTTAAAACAAGTTACATTTTCTCTTCAAACTCTAGACCAGCTTGTCTGGGGGTCTTACAGCTTCGGTATTCCCAAACAGCCAGCCCTAACTATGACATCACTAAAAGCCGCCAAAGCCCCTCTATGGCTGAAAAGTAAGGATCATAATAGGGATAGGTAAATGGAACACTTTAGCATGTAGTTAGATTCTAAGATGTGAAACAGAAGCAGGTTGTGTTTGACGGTTTCAAAAGGGCACACACAATACGTTTTAGTAAACAAGAAATGTGCTGGCTAGCAGTCCTACATGTGTCACGGTATTGGGTTTCACTCACAGCTCAGCGTGAGATCACCGGACTATTAAATTACTACACTTACATTTTTTTTTTTGTTCCTTAATTAACGTCCACTGACATATCTTGTTGACCTTTGAAACACTTGAAAACGTGGTTTAAAAGTGAGAGAAAGAAGCTTGTTATCTCTATAACTTAATAAAAATCAGAGTATTCCCTATAAGATTAACAGATAACATGTTGAAAAAATGGGGGTCTCTGAGGGATTTTTTCTTTAGATATAGAGAAAGATGGAAAATTATAAATCAATGTTCCCCAAACAGTGGTTCGCGAGCAACATGTTGTTCACCTGCCCCATGGATATTGTTCCCAGTGGCTTCCAGTTTGTGTTGCTCCCAGACCTGGTTTGTATTTGAATGTGGCTCATGGGTTAAAAAAAAAAAAAAGTTGGGGACCCCTGTTTTAAAGAATAAGGAAATACTTGGTCATTGAAGACTGCCCCCAGTGACTCCAATCTCTTACCTCTTATGCTTTAAAAAGGGCACTTGTGGGTAGTTCTGTGCAGAGAGGGTGACTGCCATATTTTCCCATCAGTGGCATAGATATATTACTGGGCTCCACAGCAAATTATTTTTCAGGCCCCAAAAATGTCTAGAGGCCAATATTTATTGATATTGTATATGAATAAGAGCCTCATGGGGGCCCCTATACCTCCTGGACCCCCCCCACAGCCACAGGGTCGGCTTCCTCTGTAGTTATACCCGTTTCCCATATATCCACTGTGCCTTAGTTGTATAAGCACAAAGGATAAACATGAGGCTGGGGAAACATGATGGAAGTCCATACTGCAGAAAACTACTTTGGACTGGTGCACTCTTCATAGAACAGGAGCACTGGCTAAGGTAAGTAATAACAGTCACTGGGGGAAGCCTAAAATCTATGAATGCCTATGCACCATGTGTCCCTATAAAACAAGTATTCTGGAGGGACCAGAACCTTTAAAGGAGAAGGAAAGTTAAACTAAAGAGGTAGGCTAGAAATGTTTTAGCTTCTGTACCAGCCCAAGGCAACCACATCCCTTTAGCAGTAAAGATCTGTGTCTCCCCAGTAGATGCCCCAGTTGCTCCCCATCTTCTTTTCTGTTGATTCACTGCACATGGTCTGAGCTGCCATCACTTACTGAGCTTAGGGACCGGCTCAAAATATATAGTACGCATAGAAAATAAAGGTCACAGTATAAGGCTGATTAGAATAATTACTAAACGGCAACACAGAAACCAGTGCAATTTGCAGAATTTTTTAATCAGCACTATAGCATCAGCTTATGTTACAGACAAACTATTTTCTGCTTGACAATTTGTGATGACCCCTAAAGCTTAGCTTCTCAACAGCTGCTCAGAGCCCACTGAGCAATGAGTGTCACAGACAAGATGGTGACCCCCTGTGATAGGTTTGAAGTCCTGGATCATTGCTGCTATTGACAAGCTGAAACTTTAGGCTGATGCATTAAGTTCAGTATATAAAATATGACAGCTTTAACCATTTTAATTTTTAGGGTTTAGTTCTCCTTTAAGCATACCTGAATGACAGCACTGAACCAGCACGTATTGCCCACATTCTTTAACCCGACAGGACAGTTTTCTTGACGTTTGCGATCATAAGGATTGGGAGAGTCACTCCAGACCTCGGTGTGTGTCCGTTTAAGACATGCTTTGTTCTCTGCAATGCTGGCTTCTAACACCCTTGGGCCACAACAAGATGAGACAAAGTTAACAAGACTGTTTACATATCTCATAATGTAGAATAAATGTCTATTTAAAAACCAGTGGCATAACCCCATAGAGAGAAACCACAGGAAATACCAGGAATTGTGTCAAGTCTCCCTCTCATTACTGACCAGCCTATATGCAACAGCACATTCCCCATTATCTGTAATGGACAGTTCCTGGTATTTTTTTCCCACAGTTTAACTGAAAAGGAAATACAGCAGACAAAAATATACGTATCATTGCCCTAAAGAAATAAGCGATAACCAAATATCCATTAAGCAGTGGCTAAAAAAAAAAAAAAAAAAAAAAAAAAAAAAAAATCTATATTTCTGTTGCCCTTGCAACAGATCTCAGCAGCTTTCATCAGAAGTCAATTCCAAACACCACAAAACATGGCCTCCGTGACATGTAGCCTATCCTGGTGGCAATAAGTGACATGAATGAATACATAACAGAAGTTACCTGCTAATGGCTTGCTCCTCATCAGTGATTCCGGTCTCCCTGAATGTCCTGCTGGACTCCTCCAAGCTTAGAGCAATGGCCCTCTGAAGGTCATCTTTATCATCCACAGTCAGATCAATGACATCTAGAATACAGAAGATACACATCATTCAAACATGCCCAGATGCTACCTGCCCCAAATCTCTGTTTGATTAATAATAATAATAATAATAATAATAATAATAATAATATCAAAAATTCCTAGGGAGAAGAAAAAAAGAAATACATACCCTGAACATGCTATATACATTTGTATCAGCGTTGCCATTTTAAATGGTTCTCATAGGGTGGAGGATGATTGAGTAAAAAAAATAAATAAATAAAATAAAGTGTGCCAGGCAAAAATGATCTCAACAAATACCTTTAAAATAGGAGTTAGGAGTATTAGGTTCAGCTGCCAGTTACATATTTAGCCTATTGAGGCACAAGGCAGCCATTCCTGGGGCCATCAATGAATATGCAATGAATCATCTAGCCAAAGAGAGCGTGAGAACGGATGAACGGATTTAATTGCTCTTACAGAACTGGGTTTATGGAGGATTATATGGAAATAAACCATTTCATCCATAGAACACTATGGGTTTTGCACACGCTTGTATTTATGTGCCATTCAAATTTTGGTCTCCAATATAACACCAACTAGTTTTTTGGCTAGCAGCTCAGATGGAATCAGGACTGCAGACAGACTGGTAGGAAAAGTCATATTTTCCTGCTGGATTGCTTACGGTTAGGGAAAATATATGGTCAAAGTTTTATGTTAGTCGTCTGCATAGGCTCCATTTTCTGGCTTTTGGCAAAAGGTTAATTCTGCAGAGGGATGCTGTGACTGCTAATAAGGAAAAATGGAGTCTAATGCAAGGCTGAAACTGTAAGATCCCCCTTATGAATCCTCATAATGCTCATCATGTCATGGAAAACCATAAAGAGAAAAAGTTATTTGTCCAGCTCAAACATTCCCGATGGTGGAATTTAGAGTGAAGAATAAAACATTTAAACAGATTGTCCCTCCCAGTTAAACTATCCTCTGCAACTTTTAATCAAGAAGATTGCCCATTTGTTTGTTCATTCTGTGATGTGATTGACTGCTATGAAACTTCTAAGGGACCATCCCCTAAGAAACAATCAGCAATTACAGAGCCAATTATCTCTTTCAAGGGCAAGGAAAGTCTAAAATATAATAATGCTAGAAATGCTGTATTTTGTATACTAAACAAACAAATTATTTATTGGGCACAGGTGGCTGTCATCTTTGTTAACCATCTTTGCAAGACCAAGACTGTGCACATGCTCACTGTGATCTGGGCTGCTTAGGGATCGTCATAAATTATCAAAACACCACAATATCTGCCAGAAGCCGATACAGAAAGATTAATAATCAGAATATACAGACTGCACTGGGTCCTTTGTTGTCATGTAATCTAATGTGGATTTTATCGGTTTTGTATTCTTTAATACAAACTTTCTCCAACTCTGCAGAACCAGTGGCTGCGGCAAAATAATACTACAAATAGAATCCCAGTTTAACGGTTTAAATCTGGCTCCATGATCTTTGTCCCTGCAACTGGAGTTGAAACAGTAAAGGGGATGTAAAGGCAAAAATACAATCCAATACAAATCTCTACACAGTCGCCGACTGCTCTACAGGGAAGCTGCTGGAGTTCTGCATGGCTGGGAAGTAAGGTGTAGGCTCCCCCTGCTGTTCATAAGTATGATTTTTTCCCTGCCCAGCAGTTAGGGACTGCCTGACAATTCCTATTTACAGCAGTAAATGGAGAATTTTACTGAACGCAGTCAGGTTTCTTACAAAAACAGTATACATTTTTTAATTGGAGATAGATTTCTTTTTCATTAAAGAAAGTAAAAATGGGATTTTACTTTTTTGCCTTTCCTTGTCCTTAAAGGGCAAGGAAAGGCAAAGAAATAAATCCCATTTTTACTTCCTTTAATGAAAAAGAAATCTATCTCCAATATACTTTAATTTAAAAAAGTGTACCGTTTTTATAAGAAACCTGACTGTATGCAGTGAAATTCTCCCTTCATTTACTGTTGTGGATAGGAATTGTCAGACGTTCCCTAACTTCTGGCAGGGAATCAATCATACTTATGAACAGCAGGGGGAGCCCCCACCTTACTTCCCAACCATGCAGAACTCAAGCAGCTTTGTTTTTTGATCATTTATGACGATCCCTAAGAAGCCCAGACCACACTGAGCATGTGTATGTAGTCTAGTCTTGCAAAGATGTATAACAAAGTTACAAGACGACAGCCCCCCGTGGCCAACTTTGAAAGCATAAATCATTTGTTTGATTAGGCTTGTGGTGCAGTAAGTTCATGTTTATGTTTAGTATACAAAATACAGAATTTCTAGCCTTATTCTAATTTAGACTTTCCGTGCCCTTTAAAGAGATTGTCATGATTTTTATGGTTTACCTTTTATTTCTAAATTACACTGTTCACATTGCAAATAATTCACTTTACCATTTAAAATGTAATACTTTAACCAACAAATTCAGCTTTTTAGATGTAAAATTGGTGTGGAGGCAGCCATCTCAGTGCATTGAGCCCGATTCTGAGCTTTGGAAACAAACCAGCACTTCAAGATGGAACTGCTCTGGGGCAGCTTCTCATTGTACTTCAATGCGACCCAAATTCAGTTACCTAGCTAGACATGAGAATAGCACTCAGTGCTCAGTGGCTAGAAGGAGTACTTTTAGCAATGCAAACAAATCCTTCAGCAGAGATGTCAGGACGCTATCTGGTTAGCTGCATATTGTTCTGTTGACGAGCATGCTGTGGAGGGAACTTGCAGTGCAACAGTAAAGTGTGGCTGAACTTTATCAAAGTACAAGTCACATGACTGGGGGTCCCTGAGAAATGCACAACATGCATAGCACCTTGCCAGATTTCAAAATTAAATATAAAAAAAAATCTGTTTGCTCTTTTTAAAAAGGGATTTCAGTGCAGAACTCTGCTGGAGAAGTACTATTAACCGATGTGTTTTGAAAAAAAAAAAACAGGATTTCCCGCAACACTATCCCTCATGAGCAATATTATAGGGATCAACTGCAAAGGTGGAGAGTTTCCCCAAGAACCACGATTATCATTGGGAAATCAGTGCCCATTTCTTGAAAGATAATCACCCACTAAGGGCAGCCATTGTATTTTTATCCTTCCCGAAATATTCAGCCGAATACCAAATTGAATCTGAACCCTAATTTACATATGCAAATTATGGGTGGGAAGGGGAAAACATTTTTACTTCCTTGTTTTGTGCCAAAAAGTCACATGATTTCCCTCCCTGGGCCTAATTTGCATATGCAAATTAGGATTCGGGTCGGCCAGGCAGAAGGATTCGGCCGAATCCTGCTGAAAAAGGCCGAATCCCGAATCAAATCCTGGATTCGGTACATCCCTAATTTTTACAGCACTCCACAATAAGCATCTACTGCTTTGATGACAATACAATTGACAGCAATCAAACATCTGAGCACTATCAGTTTAATCTAAATATGCAGATTTCTGTCTACACATGGTTTAAAACCATTTTTACGCAAAAGAAAATGTTTGGGATAGAATCTATGGATGAACATCACACATTAATTTTTCCGCCGATAATTATTGGACCATTAAAATCGAGCATCTCGGTTTCAGCAGCTGCTGGTGTTTGTTTCCACTCAACAGGACAAAGTGGCATTGATTTCTGTAGCGGCTTTCATTCATGTGTTTAACAAAAATATGTAATAAAGTCTTACTCATCTAAACATATGCAGTCTCTTGAACAGTTCTGTCTTTCATTGGGAATACATAAAATGTTGGGCACCCAATCTGCAAGGTGGTGTCAGGTGTGGCCTTACATAATAAGTATATGTGGTGATCTGTGGGCTGCAGCACTTGATTTCTTCTGAAAAGCATGCACGGTGCTAGCTATTGATGTGTTTTAATTTGCAGAGTATATCCAGCGGTGCAGTCATTGTGAAATTTTCCAGCACTCATTAGAGCCTTCTACCAGTAATATCACAAGTATCACCTCTTTGATAGGTGGAAAAACAATAGATGAGATTACAAACCAACTGCCCATTTATTATTGTTGTTCATAAAGTAGGCGGAAGCCGTGGATAGGCAACCGTATAATTGGAAGCACCTACTTGTGTCTGCTTGGCTGCCCACACTGATGTATCTGTCATTGTTAGGGAGAGCAGTCTGATAGTATGTTGCCTCTTCTGGCTGGGGAAGCTTGGCATTCTTTGCAGTGAGAAAAGCAACAGCTAGCTCCAGATTCCCATTGCTATCCTGTAAAATGAAAACAAACATTATTATTATTTTGGGCTAATTAAAAGGAATTGTGAATTTGTGAATTAGGGTTCAGTTGAATCTTTCACAAAGCATTCAGGAAATTGGGCAAATCCCAAATAGTGGATTTGGTGCATTCCTATACTAAAATATTAATTAACCTAAACCCTTTCTAAAATGCATGTTTTGTTGTCAACTTTAAAATGATTTAGAGAGTGATATTCTGAGACAATTTGCAGTTGGTTTTCATTTTATATTATCTGTGGTTTTTCAGTTGTTTCGCTTTTGATTCAGCAGCTCACCAGTTTACAGTTTCAGCAATCCGGTTGCAAGGATCCAAATCACCCTAGCAACCATGTACAGATTTTTATGAAATATGAACAGAAAAGGACCTGAATAGAAAGATATGTTCTATAAAGTAGCAACAACAATGCATTTGCAGCATTATAGAACATTTTTTTTTACATGGGGTCAGTGACCTCCATTTGAAAGCTGTAAAGACGGCAAATAATTAAAAAACTATATAAAAAAAAAAATCAAGGCCCATTTAAGATTTGCTTAGAACTGGCCATTCTATAACTTACTAAAAGTTAAAGTTAACCAAGTTGTAGGCAAAAAGTTCCATTAACTAAAATTTTACTTCTTAGGTAGAGCAGTAAGAAAGTGGGAGACCCTGAACTCCTGTGCATTATTTCCCTTCTTTTTGGATAATAATAGAGATGGACATGCTCACTAGAAGACCAACAGTTAATTTATGTTTTTTCTGGATATTGTCTAGCCATGAATAGTAACTGGCACACTCATTTAACTCTAGAATAGTAGTGAGCAGTTAGGGATGAGCAAAATATTTTGTAGTGTTTCATGCAAAAAAGTGCCCATAGTAGGGTCTACTGTACAGTAAAAAAAAAAATATGCAGTGTTTGAAAATTAAAAAAAAAAACAAAAAAAAAAAAAAACAAACACCCATTGTATCACGAATCTTCAGCGAAGTGAACCTGATCAGATTCATCCACGACTAGTGAGAAGTATATCATTATATGGTGCATTTTTCTCAGGGGACCCAAATACAGCTTGTGATTCAGAAAAGCAACCCAAAATAATTGGTTTGGAATAACTAAAACACCTTTTTTAGTTGTTACATGGGCAAAATCTTTAATTTTACTCAAGGAGGCCAACTATAAATAGAATGGGGTTCCAGGTTTAGTTCCTGAATAAGATACAAGGTTAGGAATCACTGAGAAACAGGAGTTTCCTTTACAAACGAAGGTGTAAAGCTGCCAATATAGCGACACTTATTGATTTGTATGAGACACATTACTGCTGAATGCTGATTAGTTACTATGGATAACATGACTAGTGTACTCTGGCACCTACAAAAGCACCATTATCATTAAATTATATGCTGAAACATACAAGGCAATCATTTGTATTTTTCCTAAGTCAGCTGATATACTTGTATTTTTTTTTTTACTTCTAATCTGCTCTGTAGCTCAAACATACAATGGCTGGTAGAAATCTACCGGTATAATGAATTCGACAGAACAGGGTGAAACATTAATTTTACCTTTTGTGATGGAACAATAGGGCAAATATGTTGTGATTTGTAAAGGGGAACTATTGTGAAATTGAACATTTTATATAAGCTTCATCATACTGAAATAAGAATCTTTCTAAGTATAATGAAATATTCTGCATTGTTTCAGAAATAATCAAGTTTATCTTCACTATCCCTTTCACAGCATCTGTTTCACTTCATTCGGTCTTCTTGCAGGACTTGGATGTTAATGGACAGTTCGATCCAATACATCTTATAGGAGTTGTCCTTTTGCCTAGAAGATGTATTAGAGCTCACTCTATTAAAATCACCAGAAATCCTGTCTCTCTACATGCACAATGTGTGCAAAAGGCAGTTATATTTTTGCCCAATCTAACGCTCTGTATGTCTGCACATTTATTGTTATTGCTACTTTGTAGGATTTATCTTTCTACTTAGGACCTCTCCAATTTATATTCTAGCCTCTAATTGAAACCAGTGCATGGTTGCTATGGTAATTTGGGCCCTAGCAACCAGATTGCTGAAGTTGTAAACTGGAGAGCTGCTGAATAAAAAAGCTAAATAACTGAAAAACCTCAAATAATAGAAAATGAAAACTGATTACCTCGGAATATCACTCTCTACATCATATTAAAAGTTAATTTAAAGGCGAACAAACCCTTTAAAAAGGCTTGAGAGGGGTTATAGAATGACATTGTGCGAGGCCCCATTATTAGCATGTAGCAGTGGTGCCTGAAATACACTTGTAAGAATTTCTCACACAACGTGGGTGGCAATCGCCATTTTGATGCCCTGGTTTTAAGCTGAAAAACATGCATCAGGCAAAAGGCCCAAGAACAGTTTTTTTTTTTTTACACCGTTTGAGGTTCCATGTTTGCTATTAAAACTTGATTATTTCCAACACGTTGGCCCACTTCATAGTAGAGGCAAGGAAACGCAATGTAGAGGAATTAACTAGAAACAAAAAGCAAAAGCTTAACACGGAGTATGGATGTTTAAAAAAAAAAAAAAGCTTTCTGGCTCTAAATGATTCATCTAGATTTACCACCCCAATTCCAAATAAACTTTTTTCTTCCAATTCTTTAGAGAATGTACAGACTCCATTACTGCTCAACACATGGCACACTATTAATAGCAGCAGAGCTACTCGCCAATTGGAAACTGTATGAAGATCAGGCATTTGGAAACCGAAGGGGAATACGCTTAACAGTTAATACAAAAACATTTCAATTTGGATGGTGACGATTTTTGGAAAGGTACCAGTTTGGAACATTGTACATGGAGGAGACTGTGATGATTGACAAAGCCTGCAAGTTCACGGAGAAGCACCTACGCGTGGTATTTAACATATTGTTCCTCAAGTAATCAACAAATGACTAAGATAGAGGCAGCTTATTGATATACTGTAAATTGCTGAAAAGACACACATTACATTCAGTTTCCAAAATGAACCTTCACCTCATCTTCAATTTCATCAGTTATCCGAGTCCTGCAGCAGGTCGGGTACCCGCAAAAACCTGTGGTACCCTGCGGGTAGAAGTTCCGGGTGCAGGTATCGACGTGGGTCGGCGGATCGCAGGTCTTCTCAATAGCGATTTTTACTAAATTTTCTTATCACTCCTACTTCCGTTGAGGTCACTTCCAGTTACAATGACAGAACTTTCTGATTCTTGATGGTCAGTGGGTCACAGGTCTGGGTTGCGGATAAGGTACTTGCGGGTCGGGTAGCGGGTCGTGGGTATGGGTGGCAAAAAATTGACCGTTCAGGACTCCATTTTAATCAAAATGTTTAAATGATTAAATTTTTCTATGTAATAAATTTTTATTTATTAAAATAAAAACAGCAAACAGCTTCTACTTGATCCCAACTAATATCTGATAAAAGGGGTGGTTCACCTTGAAGTTAAGTTTTAGTCTGTTATAGAATGGTTAAATTCTAAGCAACTGCCTCCTGACTCTTTCCAGCTTTCAAATGGGGGAGGGGGGGGGCAGTGACCATATTTAAAAACACATGCTCTGTAAGGCTACACAATTATTGTTACTGCTAGTATTTATTAGTCATCTTTCTATTTGTGAAAGATATTCCAGTCTCTTGGGTAAATTTGGACCCTAACAAATGGATTGCTGAAATTGAGAGAGCTGCTGAATAAAAGGCTAAATTACTCAAAAACCACAAAAAATAAAATATGAAACCCAATTCAAAATTGTCTCAGAGTATCACTCGCTACATCATACTACAAGTATATCTAAAGCCAAACCCCCACCAGTCTACTGGGTTTAATTAATGTTGGAATGTGGAAAATGCTAGGTCCCAAGCAATCTGGATTACAGGTCCCATACATGTACATACAGGCACAAAATGAAGTGGCCAATGCTATATAAAAATACATATTGGTAGAAGCTAGTATCTTGTATTTGAGTCAAACTAGGATATAATTAATAATTATTGGAAGCATACTCGGGTTTATTTAATATTTACATGATTTTTTAGTAGACTTAAGGCATGAAGATCCAAATTACAGAGATCCATTACCTGTACAACCCCAGATACCAAGCATTCTGGCTCCATACCTGTACTACGGAAATTTTGAAAATATTCGGATTTTTTACAGTAGTATTATTTCTTGTTTTTTACATAAAATGTAATTTACCATACACAAGGGCAACAAGGTCCCTGGCTATTCCAACCTCTGTTGCCCTTGGTTATAATATGGCGCTAAGCTTCCATCCTTCCATTCATTTGGATTCTCCAACTGTTCTCATCTACACTGCAGACGCATGAATCAGTTGGCCGACACTGAAACCAAACCCAGATTTCAGTGTTTTACACTAAACACCAATATCAAATTCTGTTGGCATCAGCAATGCTGCTGCTCTGTACCATTATCTGAGCAAAATCCATATGAGAAGAGGCCAGCAGTTTTGTAAGGCAATGATTTAAAGACATAAATGCTGACGGTTGCTAGAAATTCAGGTATCAGTGTTGGGTATTCGCATTCTCCCTCCAGAAGGTTGTAATTTATGGGCCCCTGCAGCAGCACTGCTGAATTCTATGAGTCACCCAGACTAGCTTGATTCTGGTAACAGACTGAGCAAACAGATAGGAGGTGCAAATTGAGGTTATTATGCCTACTGCAGAAATTTAGGCAGGGTTCTTCCAAAATTTTACTATTAAGTGCTGTTCTTATATCTACCAGGCAGCTACTAAGGGGAAAGGGAGGGGGTGATATCACCCCAACTTGCAGTACAGCAGTAAAGATTGACTGAAGTTTATCAGAGCACAAGTCACATGACTGGAAGCAGCTGAGAAACTGACAATATGTCTAGTCCCATGTCAGACTTCAAAATGAAATATAAAAAATGTTTGCGCTTTTAAGAAACAGATTTCAGTGCAGAATTCTGCTGGAGCAGCACTATTGACGGATGTGTTTTGAAAAAAAAAACATTTTTTTCCATGATAGTATCGCTTTGAGTTTTTTTTTGTTTTTTGAAGGGGGATACACTGAAACCAGTAAGCAATGCAATGTTACTTCATATCCTTTTCTAAGCTATGCAGTTCCTTTAATTAAAGGGCAAGGGTAAGCAGTGCAACATACCTTAAGAGCTTGTTGGAGTACTTGAAGGTCATTGATGCCAGTGATCTCCCTCAGCTGATTCAAAAAGGTCTGCTGGTGCTAAAATAAAGTAAGTGAGGATTAATTACAATAGATTTGAAGACATACAGCAGCAATACTATTCAGTGAAAGAAGAAGTCTCTGTGACATGCAGGCAGCAGCAAAAGGGATGGCAATTTATTCCTCTGTCAGCGATTTTTTTTTCATCTGAATACTTACATATACACCTTTAAGAATATATTGGATTCTATATACTATATATTATTAGTTTGATGATTCTGTATCCTGCTTTGATATAGATATACCCATATACAGTGGTGCTCATAAGGTTACATACCCTGGCAGAATTTATGATTTCTTAATCATTTTTCAGAGAAAAACTTTTTTCACTCATGGTTAGTGGTTGGCTGAAGCCATTTATTGTCAAACAACCGTGTTTACTCTTTTTAAATCACTACACAAACTACCCAAATGACCCTGATCAAAAGCTTACATACCCACCGTGTATTGCCCCCTTTAACATCAATGACAGCTTGAAGTCTTTTGTGGTAGTTGTGGATGAGGCTCTTTATCTTCTCAGACAAAGGTAAAGCTGCCATTCTTCCTGGCAAAAAGCCTCCAGTTCCTGTAAATTCTTGGGCTGTCTTGTATGAACTGCATGTTTGAGGTCTCCCCAGAGTGGCTCAATGTTATTGAGACTGTCAGGAGACTGAGATGGCCACTCCTGAACCTTCACTTTATTTTGCTGTAGCCAATGACAGGTCGAGTTAGCCTTGTGTTTTGGATCACTGTCCTGTTGGAATGTCCCAGTACATCCCCAGCTTCCGGGCTGATGAGTGCAAATTTACCTCCAGTATTTTTTGTATTTCACCTGAAGTTATTTGTGGGTTTTTCCTTGCATCCCGAACAATTTTTCAGGCAGTTGTGGCTGTTATTTGGTTTCAACAGAACCCTTAATTTTCCACTTCTTAGAGTTTAAACACTGCTGATTGGCATTCTCAATTCCTTTGATATTTTCTTATATCCCTTTCCTGTTTTATAGCGTTCAACTACCTTTTCCTGCAGATCCTTTGACAATTCTTTTGCTTTTCCCATGACTTAGAACCCAAAAAACATCAGTGCAGCACTGGATGAAAGATGCAAGGGTCTGTCAGGAGTCCAGAAAGTCATTGACCTTTTATACACACCCACTAATTACAAGCAAACAGATCACAGGAGATGGTTACCTTTAATAGCCATTCTAACCCTTTTGTGTCAAGTTGTGTGCATATTATCAGGTCAAATCAACAGGGTATGGAAACTTTTGATCAGGGTCATTTGGGTAGTTTGTGTAGTGATTATGATTTAAAAACAGTGAAAACAGTTGTCTGACAATAAATGGCTTCAGCCAACCGCTAGAAAGAAAAGTTTTTGTGTTATCATTCATATTCTCTGAAAAATGGTTAAGAAACTATAAAATCTGCCAGGGTACATAAACTTATGAGCACAACTGTATATATACAATTGCAGAGTTCCCTTATAGGGTTGGGTCAACAGCCAAGAGCAGGTGCTTACCAGGTTTGTTCAACTAAAAATTAACCAAGTATTATAAAGAGATTGAGGTAATCGGTCTTCACTTTTAATTTCCAGTTTTTTTGTTTTTTTTTTAACTTATTTAGCCAACAGGGACAAGAGAAATATTTTGTTGTGCTTTGCAGTGAAAAAACACACACAGACAAATTCACTAAAGTGCGAAATGTCGAACACTAGCGCTATATTTGCCAGCTGGACGTCATTTCACAACTTCGCCAATTTACTAACAGTGTCCCTGGTGAAAATTCGCTAGCACCCTTACGCCAAAGTTGCGCACTGACGAAGGGAAGTAACTACGCTAATTCACTACTGAACGTTACCTCTTGCGCTAGACTTTACTTCGTCAGGTCAGACCTGGTGAAGTTCAATACAATAGATAGGAGTTTAATAAATAAAAAAAAACCAAAACACTGGCGTCTTACTTTTTTTAGGGAGATGGTCTGAAATTTTTTTTTGGGGGGGGGGGGGGGGGGGAGTTACCCTCGTCCCCCCCTACATTTCCTAACATACGGCAAATCAACTATACAGGGGGCACATGTTTAAGGTAATAAGACAACTTTTATTTATAAAAGGTTTCCTGGGCTTGTGTAGGCTGAAACATATACTTCTATTATACTTTCAACTTCGCGCCGTATGCAAATTAGGTATCACTAGTGCAAATGCGTTTTGCCTGGCGAAGTAACGGTAGCGCAACTTCGCTACTTTTCGCCTCCCTGAGCGCACATTTGCATTTTTGTGAATTAGCTGGGGGTTGGTGAAACTTCACCTGGCGAAGTGCGGCGAAACCGTCACTAGCGCATTTTCGATGCTTAGTGAATTTGCCCCATAGACTCTAATGCAAGGGATCTCAAACCTTTTTTTACCCATGAGCCACATTCAAAATGTAAAAACAAGTTGGAGAGCAACACAAGCATGAAAAAAGTTCATGGAGATGCCGATTATGAGCTGTGATGGACTACTGGAAACCCTATGTGTACAGGCAGTCTACAGGAGACTCTGTTTGGCTGTACACTGGGTTTTATACAACTAAAACTTGCCTCCAAGCCAGGAATTGACAATAAGGCTACTGGGAGAAACAGCCAAGGGGTTAGAGGGCAACACGTTGCTCACGGGCCACTGGTTGGGGATCACAAATAGTTTAAAAATGTTGCACAGGTTGAAAAATGTGAGAAAAAAAATGGCCATTGTGTTTGAGGATTTTTTTTTGCAGTTTTCCAAGAGAAGTAAATAAGACATTCCCTGGACTCAACCCTCTATAACTTCAGCGGTGTCTTCATTTAGTCTACACCCCCAGAAGACCAGACGTCATCCCTAAATAGTTTTTTTTTTAACAGTCTTTCCACATGTACAAGCGCTTGCCGACCTCTTTGTATGGTATCACATGCTTATTAACATTACAATTATGAACACTCTATGCCTATGTTGATAACGTTCCTTAAATAGCACAAACTGTGACGATAACCCCACCCCCCCCCAGTTTATTAGTTGCAGTGGTACAGCCATGGTTGCTTAGCAACATGCATGCATAGTCGGTACAGGAAGTCAGATTCGCCTGTGCCAGGTCACACGGCTGACCAAGAGACATTCATGAATATGCAGAAAATAGTTACATAGCAGGATTTCCTGCGCACACACTGTGTGTAACTTGGATACAACATCCCACAAGTATTCGGTTAGCAGGGCAGCCAAACAAAACACAGCACTTTGACACTAGAACAGAGCCAGGAGAGAAGAACATAAATTTGATTTAATAGAGTATAGGGCACAGCTTGGTCTGAGGGAGCGTCTCTTCATCCAACTTAATGATCCCCTGTGAAAAGCCCCTAATGCACTAAATTATATCAATGTGCTTCCAGTTTATATTGAACATCAGTTATAGATACAGGTGTGGGACCGGTTATCCAGAATGCTCCAGACCTGGATCTTTTCATAATTTGGATCTTCACACCTTAAGACTTCTAGAAAATCATGTAAACATTAATACTTCCATTAAAGATTAATCTTAGTTGGGATCAAGAACAAGCTACTGTTTTATTATTACAGCGAAAAAGGAAATCATTTCTAATGTAGATTATTTGGATAAAATGGAGTCTACAGGAGCCATTCCACAAATTCAGAACTTTCTGGATAACGGGTTTCCGGATAACTGATTCAATACCCGTACAGATATTTATCGCAACCAAACTTCCTTCATAGTTTGATACTTGGCTGTCACAAATACAATCTATACAGTCACCATTCTCCATCATCCTGCTTTAATATAGATATACAGGCATGGGACCTATTATGCAGAATGCTCGAGACCTGGGGCTTTCTGGATAATGGGTCTTTCTATAATTTGGATCTTCACAACAAGACTACCAGAAAATCTTGTAAACCTAAAATAAACCCAATAGGCTGCAATTTCTTCCAATAAGAATGAATTATATCTTAGTTTAAATAAAAGTCACTGTTTTTTTATTACAGAGAAAAAGGAAAAATTGGATTATTTGATTATAATGGAGTCTATGGGAGACGGCCTTTCCATAACTTGGAACTTTCTGGATAACAGGTTTCTGGATAATGGATCCCATACCTGTGTACACTCTCTCTCTCTCTCTCTCTCTCTCAGGGATTTGTCAACAGCCAAGTGCATAAAACCAGGTTTGATCAACTTAAAATTAAGTATGATGGCAATCATATTCAGCCTTCACTTTTTATTTTCTGTTGCTAGGGTCAAATTATCCTAGCAACCAGGCAGTGGCTTGAATGACAGGTTAGAATATGAATAGGGGATGGGCTGCATAGAAACATAAGTAATACAAAGGAACAATAACAATAAATAATAATAATAAAACTGTAGCCTTGCAGAGAAATAGCTTTTGGCTTCTAGGGTCAGTATACAGATGCCGGCAGTATAAGCATCATTAAAAAGAAGTGGCATGTGGTCTGTTATTTCTTTGTTTTATGAAAATAGATGAAAACCCAAAACAAGCGAGCACCTGACAGCCTTTAATTCACAGAGAAATAAAACCAGACATTCTGCTTATCTAAATGTTCCCAATGCAAGAGCACTTATTATAGTTCTGAGTGGCTCAAAAAGTTAGTTTTTTTATCCTGTCTTGATCTGCTAAATAGAAAAGGCTTGAAGAAAGTCATGTGACTTAAATGACCGGAAAGATCCACAATCCAGAAAACACCAGGTCCTGAGAATTCTGTATAACAGGCCCCATACCCGTAGTATGTACTCGTTTTACCAAACAAACCCTAAGTATATTGATATAAATTGTTCTGAGATATAAAGGGCACTAAAGCAGTTTGCCTGTTTAAAGGGCACATATCGCTAAAAAAAAAAAAAAGTTACCCCCAACCAAATGTGTGGGCTGATAGAGCCACCATGACAGTGGACGCGCATGAGAAAAGCGATCACAGTTTGAGGCTGCTTTTCTTAATGCGTATGTGTGTCCACTGTCATGGCGGCTCGCGGTGCCTCTATCAGCCCGCACATTTGGTTGGGGGTAACTTTTTTAGTGATAGGTGGTGGTTTAGTATGTTATAGAATGGCCAATTCTGATCAACTTTTCAACCGATCTTCATTATTTATTTTACTTAGATTTTTAATGATTTGCCTTCTTCTGACTCTTTCCAGCTTTCAAGCGGGGGTCACTGACCCAATCCACAAAGAAATGCTCAGTTGGGCTACAAATGTATTGTTATTGCCATTTTCTATTACTCATCTTTCTATTCAGGCCTCTCCTATTCATATTCCAGTCTCTTATTTAAATCAATGCATGGGTCGCAAGGATAATTTGGACCATATTGCTGAAAATGCAAATTGAAGAGCTGCTGAATAAAAAGATAAAAAACCCCAATAATGAAAACCAATTGCAAATTCTCTCAGAATATCACTCTCTATATCATACTAAAATTTAACTCAAAGGTGAACAACCCCTTTAAGGACAGCAGTCGGGAACTGGTCAGGAACATGCAAC
This sequence comes from Xenopus borealis, assembly GCA_024363595.1. Classification (NCBI taxonomy): domain Eukaryota; kingdom Metazoa; phylum Chordata; class Amphibia; order Anura; family Pipidae; genus Xenopus; species Xenopus borealis. The sequence goes on along the minus strand of CM044433.1, from coordinate 21,673,076 downwards.
CTTTCCTGCTATTGTTTTTCAATAGATTGAGCACACATAGATATGTTTTTTTTTTTTAAGCCAAACTGAATAAAAAGTCTTGAAACCCGGATCAAGAAAACAACCACTACCCCATGATATGAAAAGGTCATTTCTACTGGTCATGTTCCATTCCAGATTTGGACTTCGTTTACCCAAATACCTCTTAAATTGAATTAACCTTAAGGTGATAAAGGGTAATAGAATACAGTGCATTTCTGAGTGGTTTGCTAGCTGAGCATTTGATAGGTGACAAATGCCTGGAATCACTTTTCATTGCTTTAAATATCAATCGCTTGGACCAGTAACTGTCAGAAATTACACACACCTAGCGGAAGCTGGCAATTGCGATTTAAATCTGAGAATCCTAGTAAATGGCCCATGTAGATTTTAAGCTGTAAAAATGACTCCCCAAAATGACTCTTTCAAAGTTGCAGATAGGGGACATCATTCCCTAACTTACATGTCAAACTGGATCTCCGTTCCACTCCACTCACACACACGCGGTTACATACTGCCACACAAACACCAAATCCATGATATATGATACCATAAATTAATCAAAATTCTAACTGACTGAGCAGGTAAAGACAAAAGGAGTGAGATCTACAAGTTACTGTGCCCTATATGCAGTGCCATCAACATAATCATGCCATGGATGCTAATAAGTCAGAGAGCTGGCTTGCTAGTGAAGAAAAGCAGGGTCAGCACTTCATGCAAAGCATAAGTCCAGTGTGATCAAGCTCAAAGAACCACTGACTGGGAAACAAGCTGCAGAATTTCCATATCTGCTCTGATGGACTCCTTTTCACATTTTCTTAACAACGAGCCAAGAGCTTACCCAAGTGTAAGAAAATGCTTAAAGGACCAGGAAAGTCTAAAATAGAATAAGGCTAGAAATGCTGTATTTTGTATACTAAACATAAACTTACTGTACCACAAGCCTAATCAAACAAATGATTGATAATTTCAAAGCTGGCCACAGGGGGCTGTCATCTTGTAACTTTATTAAACATCTTTGCAAGACCAAGACCATGTGTTCATGCTCAGTGTGATCTGGGCTAAGCTTAGGGATCGTCATAAATGATCAAATTGGCAAAAGTCAAATAATATCTGCCAGAAGCGGATACAGCAAGACTGATTAATAATCAGAATATACAGACTGCACTGGGTCCTGTGTCGTCATGTAATCTAATGTGGATTTTATAGGGTTTGTATTGTTTAATACAAACTTTCTCCAACTCCGCAGAACCAGTGGCTGCAGCAAAATTATCCTACAAATAGAATCCCAGTTTATCTGTTTAAATCTGGCTCCATGATCTTTGTACTACCTGCAGCTGGAGTTGGAAACAGTAAAGGGGATGTAAAGGCAACAATAAAATCCAGTACAAATCTCTACACAGTCGCTGATTACTCTACAGGGAGAGTTCTGCCTGGCTGAGAAGTAAGGTGGAGGCTCCCACTGCTGTTCAAGTGTGATTGTTTTCCTGTACAGCAGTTAGGGACCGTCTGACAATTCCTATAAAAGCAGTAAATGAAGGGAGAATTTCACTGCTTACAGCCAGGTTTCTTATAGAAATGGTACACATCTTTTAATTAAAGTATATGGAAGATCGATTTATTTTTCATTAAAAAAAGTAAAAATGGGATTTTATTTTATTTTTTTTGCCTTTACACAACCTTTAAGTGGATTACTATTCAAATATTGTTCGTTTGAAACAAATAAAAACGAATACAATTGCAAATATTTTGAGAAGTGAAGAATACAGTTACTCCAATGTATGTATCCAGAAGTATAGAAGTCCTGTTAAACAGTCAGCAGTGTTTTAGGTAGCCCTACTATAAAGACCTCCTTGGAGCTTGATGTGGGCTCCTTTAAAAAGACAGATGCATTCTTAGCAGATGAGACAATCCAAGGTTATGGAGATAAATACAGTGGGGGATCCAGGTACTGGTACCAGCCAAGATAAACTCACTCACCTCTACTGAAACTATTTGCTCTGATCAGCAGAGCACCTATCCTGTGTTTGCAATAGTTTAAAGGGCTAGTTTATCTTTGAGTTAACTTTTACTATGATGTAGAAAGTGATAATCAGAATTTCTAAGGATTATCGAGTTATTTATACAGCAGCTCTTCGGTTTCAGCAATCTGGTTGCTAGGGTTGCAAACCACCCTAACATCCATGCATGGATTTGAATAAGAGGCTAGAATATGAATAGGTGAGGGTATAAACAGAAAGAGAAGTAATAAAATGTATAGTAAACACTGGTAGTCTTACAGAGCATTCGTTTTTAGATGGGGTCAGTGATCCTTATTTGAAAGCTGAAGAGAGTCAGAAGGCAGCTAAAAAACTATAAAAAAATATTACCAACTGAAAAAAAGTTGCTTAGATTTAGCCGTTCTAAAACATACTAAAAATTAAAGGAAAATTAACACAACCTTAAAAATGAATATGGTTAAAAATGCCATATTTTACATAGTGAACTTATTGCACCAGCCTAAAGTTTCAGCTTGTCAATAGCAGCAATGATCAAGGACTTGTCACAGGGGGTCACCATCTTGGAAATTGTCTGCGACACTCGCATGCTCAGTGGGCTCTGAGCAGCTGTTGAGAAACTAAGCTAAGGGGTCGTCTCAAATCATCAAGCAGAAAATGAAGTTGGTCTGTAATATAAACTGATGCTACAGGGCGGATTATTAAATTCTGATGCTATTTGCACTGGTTTCTGTGCGGTCATGTAGTAATTATCTGTATTAATGACTAATCAGCCTTATATTGTGATTATATTTCTATTCTATGTGTACTGTATATTGTGGGGCCTGTATCGGCCCCTAAGCTCAAGATGGTGCCCCCCATCCTGCTATTGACAAGCCGAAACTTTAGGCTGGTGCAATAAGTTCAGTATATGAAATATTGAATTTTTAGCCCTCATTTTTAGGGTTTCCTTCTCCTTAAATGAGAAGTTATTAATAGCTTTGTGCATGCGCCTTCCAGGTTTGTTTTTCTTTCATAATGATTCATCATCAGTAGCCACTCAATCTTTTTCAGATTTGGCATTTAGTTTCCAGACAAACAAGGCCGGGACTCTTGGCACCTCTGCCCCTTGCCAACTTCTGTTTCCAGAATAACACACCTAGGAAAACATCCTACAGAGCGCTCCCAGCACAGAGAGCTATTCCAAAAGCTGTGACACAGCCAGAAGCTGCAAGCTTAAAACTAGGAGGAATTGCATTGCAGCATAAAGAACAATACAGACAACCTAATCAGCCCTTTTCTCCAAGAGATATTTATTATGATTGTGCATTCCCTATACCAACTAAAGGCAGTCAACTCTTAGGGGAAGTGCAGGCAGAGCATGATAGACAAGCTGGTTGTTGGCAGTGTCGAGTTCTATGGATCACCAGCTAAAGGTCTACTAGTAGATCCCGATCTACATATTGGGCACCCCTGGAGTAGAACAAAAAAAAAAAAAATTATGAAGAGATTGGGCTCCTCTTCTGCCAATGTCCATTTACTAGCAGTTATGGTGCATCAGGTTGTGTATGAAGCATAAGGGACAGTTCATCCTGCTGCCAAGAGGAGGACACCTATTCCACCAAAGTTGCATACGGCTCTTCAGACATTTTTTATTGGTCATGTTAGATCTCATTTTGCATCTCAAATATTCTTTGCCTTGCCAGCGCTCGTGGGCATGGGCTGATCCAGTAACAGTCCACCTGTTATTCTATAATATGTATTACTGGATTTCATATTCATCTATTCCCTCCTCAGTGCCAAGCACATGATAATTCAGTTAACTGTTCCAGCCCCGAAGGCCCTTACATGATTGGATCAACAATACCTTTCTTCTCTCACCTGCCCCTCAATACTGTTAATAGTATTTTAAGTGGTACTACCACCTTAAAAAAAAAACATAAGCCAACGTCGGAACCCAATTTCCTGGCAATAACACTACTTTTTTTTTTTTTTTAAACCAAGAAGTTCAACTCATATGTGGCCCTCCAGGCATTTTAAAGGCACAATGCACACATTTTACTATCGGCACAATATTTTCAGGGGCATTTACTTGTCTAATACAGAACAATCCTATGAACTTGCTCACCACCCAGGAACTCAAACCAATTAATTACTGAAATATACAAAGTATGGTAGTCCAACATCAATTAGTAACTCGCTTTGTAATGGAAGAGGCCCAGGTGCACCACCCTGAGCCTTCAGCAAGGGGAAAGGTTCAAACCAGTAATTTGTAGAGCAGGCACATGTAAGTCTATATATGTGACATAATAAGCACCTTTACTTATATTCATTGCCTAGTGGAAGACTGCCTTCTACAAATTCCTGATTTGAACCAATTAATTACAATGAAAATGTCAGGAAAGTAGTAACCTCAATATGTTATAGCTATTTTGCCATCAATATTATGCTTTATTTATCTCTCTCAATGCATTGTGCTTTACTTTGTTTTATCTCCTATTCAATATCAACTTTGATATGATTTCTGTAGATTTCAGCCAACTCTTATATTTGTGATTAATGTGTTTTCTTCTTAATGAGACAGAGAGGACTTAAATAGCAATGGGTGTAACGACGGTTTACTTTCTACCCACTTCTTCCTCTGGAAATTCATGCTTTCCCTACGCTTGGCACAACTCTTAAGGGAGAGCTAAACACTAAGAATAAATATGGCTAGAAATGCTGAAGAATGAACCAGGCTAAAGATTCAGCATCTCCATAGTAGTAATATCCAGGCTGTTCTAGTTGTCACAGGAGTTTGCCATCTTGGATTTTGTTAGAAGTGTTGGGGACTTGCAAACAAAAGAAAGTTGTGCTCAACAATAGTTTTTAAACCATTAAGTGAGGGCGCAATGAGGCCGTGACCACAAAATGCATACAAGAGGTCCTCTGCACTCAACCTATTATCAGTACATTGATATATGTTGTGCCTTGAGCTACCACAAATGACCTCCCCAAATAGGGATTGTTTGTCCATACATTGCAATATATTTAAGCCGGCCGACTACAGCAAAGTCACTCCTGGTCTGGCCAGTCCTACACACAACTTGCATCAGATTCATTAAGAATTATACCGTTCATTATACATTTAACAAAGGGACTAAGGGACTAAGTTTTAGCTGCAACTTACGTGCTGCTTTCAAAGCAAAACTCCCAAACAAACTTGGTTGCCCTTTTATCGGCCACTAATGGTTTCACCTGACTATAGCTGGAAAGGGTGGGAGCTACAACATGGAGCTGGCCACCTCTCCTGTATAAACTATAACAAACAAGGGAAAGGTGTGCAAACCAATGATTTTTAAACCATTAAGTGGGGGTGCAATTGGGCCTTTATTTAAAGGGGAGGGTATTTTTGGTATCTCAAGGCCCAAAATGTCTCAATGTCTTAAATATAGTGACATGCACATGCTCAGTGAGCTTTGAGCAGCTATTGAAAAGCTAACCTTAGGGGTTGTAGCAAATCATCAAGCAGAAAATGAGGATTGTCTGTAATATAAGATGATGCTACAGGGCTGATTATCAAATTCTGATATTAATTGCACTTGGTTCTGTGCTGCCATGTAGTAATTATCTGTATTAATTGCTAATCAGCCTTATATTGTGACTATATTTCTATTCTATGTGTAATGTATATTGTGAGTGGGTCCCTAAGCTCAGTAAATGACAGCAGCACAGAGCATGTGAATCAGTGGCAAAGATGACGGGGAGCTACTGGGGCATCTTTGGAGACACATGTCTAACCTGTTGTGATTGCCTTGGGCTGATAAAGAAGCCCAAAACATACATTACCAACCTACTACTTTAGTTAAGCTTTAGTTCTCCTTTAAAAAGGGCCTTATACCCCACTTTACACTGATTCAGTGAACAGGGCTTGTGCAATACTTTTTGTCTATATCAGAAAGTTCTTGTTTTTTGGTTGTACAGGGCAAAATTTGAAAATGAATCAAAAGCCACATTCTACTTTGAGATCCCAAAAAGTAAACAAAAACAGCAATCCATTGTGCTGCTTTGCTTGAATTCACTCTTTTGGATCAGGAAGTGGTGGTTTTAGTTTAATGTCAAATTCTGCCCTGTTTAGAGCAATAAATATTATTAAAACAATAGCCCTATTCATTGCAACACTGAAAAGGGGGGGTGTACTGTTCCCTTAACAGAAGCAGAAGTGATACTGATAAGTCCAATAATTTATCAGTGAGGTTCCTACTTTTCTTGCAAATCATTTATCCAGAAAGCAAGTTCCATATACTTTCAAAAGACTGTTAGACAGCTAAAACAGCGGCACTGCCGAAAGAACAAATTCTCAATTTCAACGCCTGTATCAAGAGAGAATATAAACAATGCCAGTATGTAAGTTTTCATTATAACAGTTCACATTCATATAGACATTTTCTGATGTTCATCTTATCTTCTAGTATTTTGTTTATAACTCAGCCCTTCCAGGCATTCGTGGAAAAAATCCAATTTTTAAAAATGGGCCCCATAGGATCTGTTAGAAATGATGGTGGCGTGGGCAGCCAGTCAGCATTAGCAAGTCAGTCTTCCAACACTTCAGTGGTATTTGCTGTAGGTGCTCCAATAGATGCCTTCAGAATTTCATCACTGTTATGAGGGAACTCTACATAATACACAAAAGCCATGTATATCTTGTAAATCATATCCTTATAAACAGCAACTAGTGAGTTAATCGCTTATAAACGGTGAGTAGTGATGTCATTTTTGTCACATGACTCACTAAACCTTGTGTATTATAACAAATAAAGTACCCTTTTTGGAAAAATGGAGGGTATTCAAAGTAACCTTGGAGTACCATGACCTGTATAAAAGCACTCAGCCTTTGGCCTAGTGCTTTTATATAGTCATGGAACTTCCTTAGTGACTTAGAATATCCTTATATACTTTATTTACTATTTATACACTCGTCTCTATACACAATGATGTCACTGCAGGAACAAGTCTACAAATTGACAGGCCGGAAGCCGTCAACGTGAGGTCGTGGGCAGGGAGCACTCAACCTGAAAACTTCTTGCGGTATCCAGACCACGGGTTTCGACCAGCCTGCACATCACTAGCGGAAATTTAGGCTTAATTATAAGACTGATGCAAACATCAATCTGAAAGTAAATCACCATCTGAATAAAAGCTGCGTCTTGTGCTCTGAAGCCCCAACGTCCATTTAAAACTGTGATCCCCAACCAGTAGCTCATGAGCAACATTTTGCTCTCCCACAGCTTGGATGTTGCTCCCAGTGGCATCAAAGCAGGTGCTTTTTTGAATTCCAGGCTTGGAGAAGTTGGTTGCATAAAAACCAGGTGCAATGCCAAACATGGCCTCATGTAGGTTTACAATTCACATAGGGGCTACAAAATAATTGCGTTGCTCCCCAAAATGCTTTTACTTTTGAATGTTGCTCACGGGTTCAAAAGGTTGGGGATCTCTGATCTAAAATGACCGCCAGCTCGCCAGCTCACCAGCTTCCACGCGAATAGACCATATGATATTATATTAAGCAACCAGCATTTCACGCAGTCCAACGGACTTTGCCAATATTAATAAATTACACTTCCATGGCAGGTGTATTTCCTTGGTTACTGATCCATTCATGTCATGCAACTTGTACATGACTTAATAAATTAAGTTCAAGTTTCAGTGGTGGCAGCTTGGGTCGGCCAGAGTCAAAGGTACACAATTTAACTAGTGCAAATATGGAACCCTGCAATTACTGCCTTCACAAGGCACGTGTAAAGTACTTGGCTGCCTTGCTCCAGAGGGCATTGTTGCTTGGGCTCTCTGTTCTGCCCTGCAGACACAATGATGCATCAGTTACTAACCACCACAAGTCTGTACCCATTTCTACATCTAGCACTGAGCCTTGAAACTGTAAGAAAAAAAAAAAAGCACGAACAGTACAGTTAAAGGGGAGACTCGTGAAAATGAAATGTAATATAAGCTTCATCAAAGTGAAATAAAAAACTTTCTTAATATAACCAATTAAAAACTCTGTACCGTTTCTGAAATCATCAAGTTTATCTTCACTATCCCTCTCTCAGAATCTGTTTCTCTTCATTCTCTCTTCGTGCAGCAGTTGCGGGTCAGATATTCACGGACAGTTAAAACCAATATATCGTCGAAGGGGGCTCATTTTTCCCAGAAGATGTATTAGATCTCAGTCTATTAAATCTATTAAAATCACCAGAAATCCTGTCTCTCTACATGCAGACTATGTGCAAAAGGCAGTTACCTTGTTAGATTTTGTTTGTACTGGAATCAGTTATTTGAGTGAGCTCTAATTCATCTGCTGGGAAACAAAGCCCCTCTACAAGATATATTGGATCTAACGGTCAATGAATATCAGACAACCAACTGCGGCATGAAGACAGAATGAAGACAACCAGATGCTGAGAGAGGGATAGTGAAGATAAACTTGATTATTTCAGAAACGATACTGAATTTTTACTTGATTGCATTTATAAGTTTTTGTTTCAGAATAAGGAAGCTTGTATTAAATTTTCATTTTTGTGACAGTTCCCCTTTAAAGTCGAGTTTTTAATGTGGCTTTCAAGGTGGATTACTTTGAGCACCCAGGAGGGTGGACTATTATATGGTCGGCCACATGGTAAACACTGGAAAAATAGACTGCACCTGTGCCTAATGAGTACCAAGAAAGAGGCTCTAATAGAATCAGAAAAGTGCCGTTTGCTTAAAAATAGCCGGGGGTGTCTGGAAATAATTATCTGCGGTTCCATCACTGTTATTTCATGTTGTAAAAACGCCAGTCTTCAGAGACCTCCTCTCCTCTGATCAAACGAAAAGAATGTTTCAAGGAAGAATTACTTTGAAAATAAGTGCTTTTGTTTTTATGGGACCGGGCGCTCAAAATAATTGTATAAAACCAACGATAAAGTGCTGATTATATAAGACATATGGTTACCTTGTAATTAACATTTAATGCAGTAGCAATAATTTCCTTGTACGTGGAATTAAACCTTACTATTGGTGATATGGAGATTTCTACATAGAACGGTGGGTTATTTTAAATATTTCCCACACTTTTACACATTACCTAGCAAAGGAAATATCTATAATGGATTTCCCAAATGTGGGGGGGGCACAAACATATGGGGGTGCTCTAGAAGGCCCTTATAAATGCCAAGAAACCATAAAACATTTATTTTAATTGTCTTATAATTCATTTCTACTCTTTAGGCTGTTTTACTGGTATTGGATCCATTAAATGGAAACCCAAATCCAAAAATCTTTGTATTACGTAAAGGCCATCTCCCATAAATTCAATTTTATCCAAATTTAAAAAAATATATATATATTTTTTCTTTGGATCAAGTTCAAGGTACTGTTTTATAATTACAAACTGAAATATAATGAATCCTTTTTGGGAACAAAGCCTGGTTTATTTAAGGTTTACATGATTTTCTAGGTATGAAGTTCCAAATTACAGAAGGATGAGTTATTTGGAAAACCCAGGTCAGAAGCACTCTGGGTACCAGAATTCATACCTGTAGGTATGACAATTGCTTGTCCCTTGTATGTAGTCAAAATAATGAAGACCGCCCCTTGTCACTTCCTACTACAGGTATGGGATCCATTATCTGGAAAACTGTTATCCAGAAATCTCCAAATACTGAAATGCATCTCCCATAGACTCCACTATAATCAAATAATCCAATTTTTTTTTGCAATAATAAAACTCTGTAATAATAAAACAGTAACCTGTACTTGATCCAAACTAAGATATAATTAATCCACATTGGAATCAAAACCAGCCTATTGGATTTATTTAACCTTTACGTGATTTGTTTTGTATACTTAATGAACATCCAAGTTATGGAAAGACCCTTTATCCAGAAACACCCAGGCCCACAGCATTTTGGATAAAAGATCCCATACCTATACAGAAGATGTAAAGATATTCACCAAAAAAAAAAAAAAATTATATATATATATATATATAACAGAATAAGGCATATAAAGAAAACAAAAAATGCTGTTGCACTCTAGGGACTTGTAGAAAAATGAAAAAAATTCATTTAGATCGACGTTTGGACTCTCACTGGAGTCTTTATCAAGATCTTGATAAAGACTCCAGTGAGAGTCAAAACGTCGATTTAAATAAATTTTCTCATTTTTCTACAAGTCCCTAGAGTGCAACAGCATTTTTTGTTATTATATATACATCTACCCACAAACCCAATGCTCCAGAGCAGTGATCCCCAACCTTTTTTTGGATCGGAGGGCGACAACCACGAGCTCTGCTTCAAATTCATAGTTAGTTAAATTGGGTTGAAAAAAAGACAAAGTCCATCAAGTTTAACCCCTCCAAATTAAAACCCAGCATTCACACACCCCTCCACTCTTTCACACAAACCATATATGCCCATAGCTATACTAACTGTAGAGTTTAGTATCACAATAGCCTTTGATATTATGTCTGTCCAAAAAATCATCCAAACCCCTCTTAAAAGCATCAACAGAATGAGCATCACAACATCACCCGGCAGTGCATTCCACAACCTCACTGTCCTCACTGTGAAGAACCACCTACGCTGCTTCAAATGAAAGTCCTTTTCTTCTAGTCTGAAGGGGTGGCCTCTGGTGATCCTCTTTATGGGTAAAAAGGTTCCCGCGTCAAATTTGGGAGCACCTGCCAGTCATCCAACATGTTTTAGTTCAGAATACATTTATCAGCCCAAAGAAAGCTACAATATTTTTACCGTTTACTTCTATTTAAGTGAATGTAATAGATTAAATGCTTATTTTAGCATACTTCTGCCTACCAGCCCTTGTCCATGATCGTCCTTTTACAATATGCCTGCTGCACAAAGAAGCAGAGCACTACATACAAGTGCACTGAAAGCACATCAATAGTTCCAAAGCTTGTCCACAGCAAAACATAGGGCGTAATAAAAGTAGTGACAGTAGGTCTGCAGAACATACACATATGGGACCACTTATCCAGAATGCTCGGGACCTGGGTTTTCCCGAATAAGAGATCTTTCCAAAATTTCAAAGTTCATACCTTCATTCCATACTAAGAAAAAAATTATTTAAAGGTCATGTTAACCCCAAAAATAATTTTTTGCCTAATAAAAGAAAAAATGATTATAAGCAGCTTTGCAATATACATTCATTACACATCTATGTTTAAAAGTTATCTGTACATGTATTGCTACTGAAAGCAGCGTTTGTCTCTTTCCCTTCTCTGAACTGGTGGCTCTGGCTTTTGAAACAATGTAACATAAGCCAACCACAGACCTGTCTTGCTGGAGGAGACTGGCTTTTGCAACATTGTTTAAAACGTAACAACCAGGAATTCTGCAAATGCTGCTTTCAATAGCAATTACATTTACAAATAACTTTTAAAGCACCAACCATTTTGAATACATTAATTTCGGAAAGATGATTAGAATTGTGTTTTCTTTTATTAGGCAAAAAGTAATTTCAATTATATCTTAGTTGGGATTAAAGGTGGCCATAAATAGAGAGATCTGCTCGATTGGCGATCTCGGTGGGCGATATCGGGCTGATCCAATTGTGGGCCCTAGGATCCAATGACCGGATCATAATGAAATGTATACACTGTACGATACAGTCTGCAATCTGAAGGGAATTTTACCCCTGTCCTGTCAACATCTGGCCAACTCTCGGGCAGATATCGATCGGGGAAGGCCCCACACCCAGGCCAATAAGCTGCCGACTTTATCAGCCCATGCATGGTGACCTTAAGTCTACTAGATAATCATGTAAACACTAAAACCCAATACTCAAGTACAAGCTACGGTTTTATTATTACAGAGAAAAAGGAAATCATTTTTTAAAATGTGGATTATTTGGATAAAATGAATTCTATAGGTGATTATCTTCCTGTAATTTGGAGCTTTCTAAATACAGGTATTGGACTGGTTATCCAGAATGCTCGGGACTCTGGAGTTTTCCAAATAATGGATCTTTCTTTAATTAGGATCTCCATAACTTAAGTTCAATAAAAAAAAAAAAAATCTTTTAATCATTAAATAAACCCAATAGGCTGGATTTGCCTTCAGTAAGAATGGATTACATCTTAGTTTGGCTCAAGTACAAGGTGCTGGTTTATTATTACAGAGAAAAGGGTAATTATTTTATCCAAATAATCCCAACTTTTAAAAACTGAGAAAATGGACTCTATGGGAGATGGCCTTTCCGTAAAACAGATTCTGGATAATGGGTTTCCAGATAACAGATCCTGTACCTGTACTGTTTTATTATTACAGAGAAAAAGGAAACCATTTTTCAAAGTTTGAATTATTTAATTGAAAAGGTGTCTATGGGAGATGGCCTTCCTGTAATTTTGTGCTTTTTGGATAATGGGTTTCTGAATAATGGATTCCATACCTGTGCTGATATGTTTATTCTTGCTGGATCAAAGCACTTACAGGGTTATATGATTGTTTTGCAGAGGATACTGTGATCAGTGAGACCCGAGTCATACAGTTAGAACGGTTTTTGGAACAGTCCTGGTAGCCCAAAGCGTCATGGAGGCACCCTTATAACATTTCATTAGATATAAGCATCATAGTTACCCTTTAAACTATGCATAGTACTGCAGAAACCATTACTACTGGGCAATGATATTAACCAAATTTAATTGAAAGTTCTGAATGGGAAACACAGCAGGTTCCCCTGCGGAAGCGATAATCCCCTGACACTTCCCATTCACGATAATGAGATTGGAAAATTCAGACTGCTGCTACAAGCAGAGGCAATCCATTGGCAATGGGTCCATTGCCTTCACGCCAGTACAGGTATGGGACCTGTCATCCAGAATGCTCGGGACCTGGGGTTTTCCAGATAAGGGATCTTTCCATAATATGTGTCTTCATACCTTAAGTCTACTAGAAAACCATGTAAACATTAAATAAACCCAATAGGCTGGTTTTGCTTCCAATAAGGGTTAATTATATCCGAGTTGGGATCAAGTACAAGCTACCGTTTTATTACTACAGAGAAAAAGGAATAATTTTAAAAAATTTGAAATACTTGGATAAAAAAAAACAAAAAAAACACACACACACTTCCCAGCTATAGTCAGGTGATCCCACTGGTGTCTAATAAAAGGGCATCCATGTTTGGG
>CM044433.1:21628832-21652403 GCA_024363595.1 Xenopus borealis | reverse complement strand
TCTGCTGCAGGACATTTTGCTCCACGGTCATGGCCCAGATAATCCTCCTCCCCCTTCTTCTGCCGCTGTTGTTGGGATCCCGAGCACGGGACAGAGACTGCCGAGTGAGCGCGAATCAAGGCAACCCGGCGGGATCATGAGCCAGCAGCCTGATGGGGGTTGGTACCAAGCCGTACGATATATCCACAGGCCGCCTATGCCTGGCTCCCAGTGCGACTGCTGTTCCTACGGCCGCCACCGCCCGTCTCCCCCCACCAGTCTCTTACACTTCCCCGCTCACGCCCCTCACATGAACATACACAGTCACTGGAAGCCCCGCCCAGCATCGTCCCGCCCCTCACATGCACATACAGATCCAAGCGTCGTCTCGCCCTCAAATACAGTCACTGGAAGCCCCGCCTAGCACGGTCCCACTCCTGACATACACAGTCCCTGGAAGCCCCGCCTACGACGGTCCTGCCCCTCACATACATATACACTGGAAGGGCCGCCTTAGCGCCGTCTGGCGGCTGGCCCCTCACACACACGGGCTTGGGTCTGCTGGGATGTTGGCTTGTGTCTCTGTGACTGTTATGAATACTGAACCCCATGGGCTATTAAACATTTCTCTGTCCCCCTGCCCTGCATGTAAGTTAGTGGAAAAATGAGTTAAAAGGAGAATTCAACCTGTGGGGAACAGTGCCGGTCTTAAGCACATTGGACCAATTGGGCCCGCTCTTATGGGGGCCGCTCCAGTGCAAACTCTGATTCCTATTCCCTTAATCCCACAGTAGCCCAGACTACCCCTAATCCAGATTTGCCCAGTCCGCTCAGACCTGATTGGTCCAGGCCACAACGGAACCTGATTGGCCCAGCCCACCTCCAAACCCAATTCAACCAGCCTGCCCCAAACCCAATTGGACCAAATAACAAGTGAAATGCATTAATGTTGTATATATAATACATGGTGCTGCACCAACACAGGTTACAGTGGTAACCAAAATTTGCACTTTTTTTAGCGCACATAGATTAAAAAAAGTGAGGGAACATTTTCTCCCAGTTGCCCAGCCTGCCCTAGGGTTGCCACCTTTTCTTAAAAAAAATACCGGCATTCCACTATATTTGGCTTTTTTCCCTATTAATAACATTGGGATCAGCCATCAAAAATACTGGTCAGGCCGGTAAAAAACCGGCCAGGTGGCAACCCTAGCCTGCCCCCATCCCCAACTGGCAGCTGTCACTTGGACAGAGGGGAAATCAGCCACTATTTGCCCATCCAGTTCTGTGACCCTGAGACAGACGGTAAAGTTCCTTCTAGGGGGGCCCCGCCAAAATAGTTCCAATTGGGCCCCGCACTTGGTACGACCAGCCTTGGTGGGGAAAATAACCTGTACCCTCCTCCTCCCAGGTTAACTACCCCTCTGATGCTCCATACTTACCAGGGGCAGCAGGGGGTGTACTTGGGCCAGGGCCAGCACCCCCTCAGGGCCCCCCGGCAGCTCGCACACTGACGATTTCCCGTTTTCAGTCAGCAGCCTCTGATTTCCGTAGGGCGACATGCCGCCCCTAAATATCTGCTGCCCTAGGCCTATGTGACCTTACCACAAATCCGGGCCTGCACGCAGCCATCTTCCTCAATCTTTGTAAACTGAGATTGTAATTTCTGCGCATGTGCAGGTGGAGCAGTTTGCCAGTTTGCGCAACTGCGCATGCGCGAAATTACATGGAAATTGCAGATCTCCCAGTCAGCTTAAAGAGATTGCAGAAGATGGAAGGAGCAGCCCCATACTGCAGGAGTCTCCTTAGGATATGGTTGACACAACTATTTTAAAGGAGAAATCAACCTGTGGGGGAAAAACCCCATATCCCCCACCCCAGGTAGACCCCCCTCTCTCCTCCCCGTGTGCAACTCCTCTGGAAGAATCTGCAGCGAGGGGTAAGTTTGAAGTATAGCACATCTCCCGGGGGGGGATAGTTAGCCTCAGTAACGGAACTAGTTGGTTGCGGGCCGTCCGGCCGGGCCCCCCCCCCCACCCTAGTCCGTGAATGTGATTGACGCGCCGCTGCAGCGATTCAAGCCGGCTGCAGCGCCGCAAGACTGCCGGGGGGGCCCTGCGGGGTGCGGGCCCAGGCCCAGTTGCACCCCCTGCTCCCCCGGTAGTTACGCCCCTGGTTAGCCTGGGGGGAGGAGGGAGGAAGATTTGGGTTTTTTTCCCCACAGGTTGAATTCTCCTTTAAAATAGTCATGTCAACCATATCCTAAGGAGACTTGCAGCTGCTTCTTCCTACTTTTGCATGCTTCACAGGAAAATGTCTTCCGGCAACAGCTTGTGCGAGTGCTCTCATGGCTAAATTCCTGGAAAACCATTTATTTTCTTTATAGTCGCCATCTGAAAGCATGACTAAGCAACCATAAAACACTTGCTAAACCCACAGCGACGTGAACTTAGACAGGAATTTGGAATTCTGAGTGCGACAAGCTAAAAAGATTACATTAGTGCTCACAAGGGCTCATCTACAAATAGGGGCAGATTTATCAAGAGTCGAAGTGAAAATTTGAATGTAAAAAATTCTAATTTCTAAGTAATTTTTGGGTACTTTGATTATCGAATAGGCCAAAATTCAATATTGAAAAATTCTACCATACGAAAATCGAAGTACTGTCTTTTTAAAAAATTTGAATTCGACCCTTTGACACCTTAAACTTGCCGAATTGCTGTTTTAGCCTATGGGTAACCTCCTAAGGAGGAGTGTTTTTGACATTTTTGAAAACATTTTTTGGAGGAAATTGTTCAAATGGAACGATTCAATTGAACAATTCGAAATATTTTAATTTGATGGAAAACGGACCTTCTAAAAAAAGTTCGAAGAATTTGGAAGTTTTTTAACTTCAAAATTCGACCCTTGATAAATCTGCCCCATAGGGTTGCCTTTTCTGGGATAAATACCGACTTTCCTATATATTTCAACACAGATCAAAAGAGGGCACTCCAAAGAGCAAAACATTTTTTTCACAAATGTTTTTTTAAAAAATTAGTGAGGTGCAAATAACCCAAGGGTACTCCCACATCAAGCAACCCAAAACTCAATATAACATATTATGGATTTCCTCGCTCTAAATCAGGACTGGATTACCCACTAGGTGTCCTAGGTGCCTGCCTAGGTGTAGGGGTCCGGCCAGGAAACAATCTCCTCTGAAATCTAGTTCCGGCCCACTAATCGCGTTGACGGATGGTGACGTCGCGTGCGGACCTCATGGTGCGCAACTCTTCTTAAGGAATGGTGTCCAAAACTGCACTGCATACTCCAGCTAAGGTCTTACTAGGGATCGATAAAGAGGCTTAATTATGTTTTCATCCCTTGAGTTTATGCCCTTTTTATGCAAGACAGAACTTTATTTGCTTTAGTAGCTACAGAATGACATTACCCATAAAAACTATAAAAACCCCAAGATCCTTCTCATTTATGGAAACTCCCAACACACTGCCATTTAATGTATAACTTGCATTTATATTATTTTTTGCCAAAGTGCATAACCTTGCATTTATCAACATTGAACCTCATTTTCCAGTTTGCTGCCCAGTTTCCCAACTCTAGAAAGTGGCAGCATCCTGCATGGAACCTATAGTTCTGCATAATTTTGTATATTTTGCAACAATAGAAACAGTACACCTCCAGGTCATTAATAAACAAGTTAAAAAGCAAGGGACCCAGTACAGAGCCCTGTGGTACCCCACTAACAACACTGGTCCAATTAGAAAATGTTCCATTTACCACCACTCTTTGTAGTCTGTCTTTTAGCCAGTTCTCTATCCAGTTACAAATACTATGTTCCAGGCCAACATTCCTTAATTTAACCATTGACCTTCTGTGTGGCACTGTATCAAATGCTTTAGCAACGGCTAAGTAAATAACATCCGCTGCCATCTCAGAATCGAGGTCCCTGCTTACCTTCTCATAAAAATAAATTAAGTTAGTCTGGCAAGATTTATTTAGCCTAAAACCATGCTGGCACAAACTCATAGTATTGTTATTTGCTATGAAGTCCAGTATCTTATCCTTTATTAACCCTTTGAAAAGCTTTCCTACCACCGACGTCAGACTAACTGACCTATAGTTTTGAGGCTGAGAATGGTGGCCAGGTGGCAACCCTATCACTAAACACAGGCAAATCACTAAACACAGGCAAATCACCCGCATTGAAGTGGTTCCCCCCATAGAATTCCGCCGTAATTGTGGGCACTAAGTCACAGCCGATTGAAAAGAATTTTTCATATTTTCTGAGGAAAAAGTGTTCATTATATCCAGTTATGTGGTATATGCTATAAAATGCCCTTGTGGTTTGGTATATATAGGTCAAACAACAAGGCAAGTTAAAGATAGAATCGTTGAACATAAATCCGATATCAAGAGGGATGTGAGACAAATTCCTGTAGCAAGCCACTTTCTGGATACAGGCCACACAGTGGCACAATTAAGATTCCAAATATTACAAAGTGTCCCCAGATTGAGAAGAGGAGGTGATAGGGTGAAACATCTGTTAAAATGTGAGGCCAGTTGGATAAAAAGGCTAGGAACACTGACACCCGGAGGCCTAAATAAAGAGTATGAACTATATCCCTTGCTGTAATTGACATCTGTGTAATAATGTATTTTTAATTTGGTTTTAACATTGCCTTTGTTCTATTTTTATTTCCCAGTGGTCATCAAGGACTATCTAGTGCGAATGAAGCATGATAAGCTAAGGTAGTCTTTTTTCTATAAATAATTATAATGATGTACGTAGATTATGCTATATACAGAGACCTTGATGTAATCCTGGTATCTGAATCTTTTATAATGTGTTATAACCACTAGGGTCACTATATGTGTGATGTATATAAGGAAATTGTGGGTAATACTTTGTAAACTTTGTCAGCTTGAAAAAGTACCATTGCGGCTCCGAAACGTTGCTGCTGAGCCGTATGTAAGAAAATAAAGGCAGTTTTACTATAACTGGGAGTGCTATAAATCTTTTGTTTGAAAAAGTGTTCATTGTACTCATTCCTTTTGCATCCTACGAAACAAGCCATTGAGCATGTTCATCTTTTTATCATTGAAATCAATTCACCAGTTTCATATTCAACTGCCTCAACTTGTGTCATTAAAAACATAAATATAAAATAAATTATCTCCATCTTGGCAGATTATTAATCCATTTGGCTGCACTGAATCCTGAGTCTAAGGGTAGAACTCCACATACGTTTTTTTTGTCTGATCAAGGCTGGCGGCAAAACGTACGCAACAAATCAGATGGAGTCACACGCTTCAAAATATAATTGGACTGAATGAAAAGTCGCACGTAACAACTACACGGTCCAACTGTTGAATGAAAATGCTACTTACAGCGTCCCGTCGATGTAATGTAGTTCTTACCTGCAACTTTTCATTCAGTCCAATTAGAATTGTCTCCATCCAATTTGCCGTGTGCGTTTTGATGTGGGTGTTGATCCAACGAGAAACTCTTATGGAGTTCTACTCGCACAGATTTCCTGATGTCAAACAACCAATTTTAGCTCTATCCGATTATACGGTCTGCATATCGTTACATTGATGTGATGCAAATGATTATGTCATTCGAAAAAATCATCTGGATCATAATGTCAGAATGGTTTAAAAATTTTAGTTGTGAAACGAAATCGGTGGATGGTACTGTCTGATAATCATTCTTATACCTTTGTGGGGATCGGGATCACCAGTGGAGTAGTTAGGGAGACAGAGTCTAAAGCCTAACACCCTATCCACTGAGTCCCTGCACAAAAGGCAAATAAGAAGCCCTGGGAAGCTACTCCCTGCTATTATCCTTGATGGAGCACACAGCTGCTCATGCTATATAATGCTGACTATCTTACTCTCCTAGAGAGTCTTTTAAAGAGCTGCCCTCTGATAGCTAACCTCATTCACGGGGTTTACTGGTCCCCGGCTTAGTCACTGAAGGTTCAGATCCTTTCAGGGCAAATGGCTTTACTGGGCCTTTGTGTACCCAGGCTCAATGGGCATATCCAGATGGTTAGGAAACCAGCAGCCAAAGAGGAAGAGGCCATTCCCTACACACACTATAAGACAGTGTGGCAGGAAGTGACCATTACACTCCTTGGCCAATAACTAGTGGATATGTAAAACTTAAATGGCAACATTTCTTTTGCCTAGCAACTAAGGATTGGTAGGGATTTAACTCTATAGGTGCTGTAAAACCCTACATAAGTAATTCTAATATAAGTAAGACATGAGCTTTATAAAAAATTCTTGCTACAAACACTAAGTGGGAGATTATATTGTCTCGTGTATTTAGGAAGATCATCTTTACCCCCCATCTAGAGGGTGCAGAAAGACATAAGGAAAAATTAGGACAGTTAACTATCTTGTGTACTACCACCATTATGTTTTAAAGAGAATGCTGATGTTTAGGCATGAGGCTTGGAAAGCAGTGACATGAACCATGATTACCGTAGGGTAGTTTTACATTCCATGCATTGCAAGATGCTTTTACTAATGAATGCTTGGAAAGGTTTTGGCACAGGAACTTAAGGCATGCCAGTTTTTCATACTAAGAATTCAATATATAATAACACAATTATTATTAAATAAATCTCTGAAGTATTTTGTTTATGTGGACTCAAATATATTCCATTTTGTCTGGCAGGCTATATTTTTCTTGCTTAAAGAGAGAGAGGCTTCTGTTATTTAAAGATGATGGAATCGGATGCATTTTGAACGTAAATTGATTCTCCTAAACCATGAAACGAAGCAAATCACATGGTACTCTATGATCTACTTTAGGAATCATTTTCATCCATCTGTCAAAGCATTTATTTGCGTCTCTTAGGAATAAATGATGTATGCTTAATTTTATATTTTATATAGTCCAGTATAAGAAAGCAGTGCACTCACAGTTCATAATATTTTGTACCAACATGGAAAGAGTTTATTCCTCCATATTTACAAGGATATTGCTGTATCTCTTATCATTACTGAATATAATGTAATGTACTTTATATAGTGAATAAAGTACCCCCTTTTGTAAATTATAAGGATATTATAAGTTACCGAGGAGTTTCATGACCATATAAAAACATGAGGCCAAAGGGTGAGTGTTTTATACAGGTCATGGAACTCTCAGGTAACTTCTATCCTTATATTTTGCAACTGGGGGTATTTTATTTATTATAATGCACAAGTTTTAGTGAGTCATGTGACAAATTACATCAGAACTCACCGTTTATAAGGATAGAATTATGTTTATAATATACAGTCTGGTCATTTCCCTATGGGACCTTATAAACGGTGAGTTCTGATGTAATTTGTCCTGTATGAAACATGAGGCCAAAATGGTCATGAAATGCAGCGTGCATGAGCGAACAGAGCTGCACAGCGCATTTTTTTTTTTTTGTAGGTCCAGGAGATCGGAAGAGGGGCCTGGCCTGGTGGGGGCCCATGAGGGCTGGGGCCTAACGTTTTTTTTCCTGGTGTCTCGCCGGCCAGTCCAACCCTGTATCCAATGCAGCAAAATGAAATGCAGTATAAGTTCACATGTATCAACACGGCGGCATTATTTCACTACGATTGGAATTTGCTTTAAGCAGCCTTAGTCATCGTTAATCAAATTCACGTAGCTGTCAGCCAGTTGCCACCCAATCATAGGGCTTAACTCCAGGAATTGCATGGGCCAAAATATAATGAAACTGATACAAAAAACTGACTTTTTTTCCACCAATTAAAATACATAATGGGGGTTATATACTAAAATCTGAATTTATCTTATAATATTAAAGGGGTACCAGCCTCCAAACCAAAATTTGAAAAAGAGACTGACATAATACAGAAACCCCTAATATACCAATCACAGTTACCTGTTTCTTCAAAAAGTATGAATAAATGCCATTTTCTATGCAGAAATCCAGTGGTGGAACTACTGTTGGAGCAGGGGGTGCGATTGGACCAGGGTCCGCACCTCCTCAGAACTGTCAGAAACCATTAAAAATCATGAAAAGTCTGCATATTTTTTTAAATCATGTATACTGCAAAATTGCTTGAAATAATGTTTAAGTTTCAAAAAGCTAAAGTTATATTTTTGTCGAGTTCCCCTTAAATAAAAAAGCTTGACCAAATTCCCATACCCGATTTTTGCTTATTTATTCATTTTAAAAAAACTTGATTTAATCAGAACGTGAAAAACGAGTTTTTTGGGATTTTTTCCCGAATTGCTAGATTTTTTTTGCCTGAAAAACCCAAAAGGTCGAATTTTCGAGCTAAAACCTAGCGCAGACCATGATAACTTAAAATTGAGTTAGATGCCCCTTCCATTTACTTATACAATACCTAGACAAGTCTGAAATAGTGGATTTTCATATTAAGAGTTTTGCCCCAAAAAGCCCTACCAGAAAAATTTAAGGGGTTAATAAATAACTACCTGAATGTTGGATGTAGATGCATGAACAAACTACACCATTTTGGTGTTGAAACAAATGGCCTGCGGGTGTCACTGTGCACAGGACTTGTACTGTTGGAGAACCTACAGATGCAGCCACTTGGATTTGTGTGTTAAATGCATCATGACTCAGGGCTAAATGAAGAAACTGTGTTATCTAAACTCACTTAATGCATTTAACCTTTTCATTAGCATACCAAAGCACCATTGTTCACAATAATGAACACTTTAATTCAGGGTTGTCCAAACTGCGGCCTGAGGGCCAAATGCGGGCCAGGATGGATATGAATGCGGTCCACCTTGAAACGTTCCCGAGAAAATGTCATGTTGCAAAGGATATAGGAGGAGGGGGACTATACCCATTGCCCAGTTAGTAATAATAATATAATAATAAGTCTATTTAATATCCAGGTGTCCCTTGTATATCTCCATCTGGTTATCCAACTGGTATTGTAGGTTTTTTTTTGCATTCTCTTTACTTTTTTCAAATCAAAAGTGTTTGTGTATTTCATGTGTGGCCCCCAGACCATTTTTCTTCGTCCAATGTGGCCCTCGAAGCCAAAAGTTTGGACACCCCTGCTTTAATTAGATGGGATGCTGTGACGTAATTTTCTGTGTTAAATGAGACAAGTGTGAAGTCTGAGTTTAGTTCTTCTGTGTACAAACACACAATCCAAAGTGGTTTAATCTGTACTTATGGGATAGAGAATTTACTTTATGCACTGATCATAGCCCTTTCACTACACTACTTACAACAAAGGGACTAGGAAGAGCTGGAATGTGTATAGCTAGATGGTCAGCAAGGCTAATGAATTTCAACTACAAAATGCAATACAAACCAGGTTTGAAAAATGTTACTGCTGATTGTTTGTCTCGTTTACCTTTACCTGCAGCTTCTGATACACTGGATGAGGACATAGAAGTTGTAGCATTGACTGATTTACTATCATCTACAGTTACAGCTGCTGATTTTAAGCAAGCTTGCCTCACATGTCCAATTCAAGTAAAACTACAGGACATCATACAAAGCAAAAGGCCAAATGCTGAGAAGCAACTCAGTCCTCATCTTCAACCTTACTAAAGGATTAGACACGAACTGTCCTTAGTAGATGTTGTCCGTGGAGCTCAACGTTTATTGGTACCAGAGACCTTGCAAGAAAAGCTCATACAACTTGCACATGAGAGTCGTCAAGGAATTGTATGTACAAAACAAAGACTACGTGAACTATACTGGTGGCCAGCAATGGATGCTGAGGTGGTAACGGGCATTCATTCTTGTGTTACTTGTCAGAATCACGACAAAACAGCTATCACACATACACCACCACTTCAGCCAGTACCATTCCCTGATACAGCATGGGAAAAACTTGCTATTGATATTGTGGGTCCTTTTGCAGATGCTCCTATAGACTGCAGATTTGCTATAACCTTGATAGACTATTACAGTAAATGGCCAGAAATTGCATTTGTTTCTCATGTAACTACAGCTACAGTAATAACATTTCTGTCTACAGTCTTCAGCAGAGAAGGAAATCCAAAGGAGTTAATATCAGACAACAGACCACAGTTTGTCTCATATGAGTTTGAATCCTTTCTGAGAGAGAGGAATATTGTGCATAGGAAATCTTCAGTGAATTACCCACAAGAAAATGGAGAAATCGAGCGATTCAATAGAAGTCTGAAAGAAGCACTACAGACAGCAAATCTTACTGGGAAATCTTGTAAAGTATTTACAACAGAGTTCCTACATAACTACAGAGCAACATGCCATGCAACGACCCAATCATCTCCAGCTGAATTATTACATGGCAGACAGATGCGCGCTAAGTTACATGTTGCAAACATCAAACTTCCACAAATATCTGTGCCTACAAAATCATCTACTGCTGACATTGTGAAACATCACCAAGCCAAATGCAAGGCTTATACTGATAGAAAACGTGGTGCAAGAGAAGTGTACTTTCGGCCTGGATCTTTAGTCAGAATTAAGAAACCAGGAATACTGAAACCAGGACAATCTAAATTTACTAAAACACTTGAAGTGAGACGCCAGCGAGGACCATACACATATGAACTGTCTGATGGACGCATATGGAATGCAAGTCGTCTTGCTCCTGCTAGATATGACTTTGGAGAAGCTCCATTTGATGAAGGACATTTTCCTACTCCTGATGCCAACTGCAATAGGCCTGAAGAAAATGAACCTATAAGGCATACTGAAAGAATCAGAAAAATACCTGCATGGACCCAGGACTATGTGATGTGAATAATGTATATTATTGCCTTAAGATGTATTGTTGTTGTTTATTACATCTGCCCAAATGCTTTCCTACTATAGGGGGAATATGTGGTGTAAAAGTCTGACCCACAAAGTCTGATCAAAATCTCCCATGTAGTTTTACCAATTGACCTTCACTTAAGTAGTATTGTTCTGCTTGTTTGGCTTCAATCAATCCTTGTTCATAAATACATATATTTACCAACGTTTTGATATGTGACTGTCTATTGGAATGTGCTTCCCCAGTTTTACCCTTACCACGTTTAACCTTGTATTTCTTTTACTTCAAAACTAACTCTTGGTTCTCTTATTACAGCTTGTTGAATAATTGTTTCTTCCAGTGGGATGTCTGTGCTAAATTCACTCCCTGTTCTTAACATCTGCACTTCAATGGGGGCTAAACCCCCCCCCCCACAGCACCACTGTTCCCCTGTTGCTTTTACCTTTAATTGTGATACTTTTTTAGGCTATGCCATTTGCTGATTTTTTTTAAGAGAACAAAGATCTGCATGTATGCTTTGTGATATCTGGTGCATTCCTTTTTTGCAAGCAATTTACACCTTGTTTCTTGTTTGACAGATCACCTGTGATCTCAGAACTAGATTGGCTTCCCGTTTGTACTGTCTCTTCCAAATAATACAACTGTAGACTGGGGAGGGCATGGACACAAGAGAATGTAACATGTGGGAAATGAAAGTGAAAGAAGTGAAGAAACATGGAAACGAAAGAAAGAAAAGAATGTGTGGCAAGAAAATGAATATAGAAACTAAAACCCATGAGCATAATGCACACACAAATTATATAATTAACCACTGAAAAATCTTTATTATTAAAAGTAGAATGCCCCTGAAAAACTATTCAAGTGACATAAACACACCAGATCTTAAGAGTGCCAAAGCGCCTGATGTACATTTCGCTAGACATGGGCAGATCCCCCCGTATCTGGTGTGTGTGTGCCATATTATGTACACAGTTGTTAAAAGTAAGGGGGTTATTTACTAAACTCTGTCCAGCTTTTTGGGGAAAAACTCAATTTTTTTTAAAATTCTTTAAAATCTATTAAAGCCCAATGCAGCAAAAAGCCAGAATCTGAGAATCTGCCATTGCAGACCTGCAGAGGTTGTGTATAAGTCAATGGCAGTTATTGTGGTCTAAATTGGGTTTAGCCAAAAATCTGATCTTTTCTTGAACCGATCAATTTGAACTTTTTAAATAATAAATAAGGTCAAATTGAGGTATGGTTGCATTTTTTTATTAAAATAATGAAATAAATGTGAATTTTAGTAAATACCCCTCTTAAACGTGAATTCAACCTGTAAGTAGGGATGGCGCGAACCGCCGCAAAAAAGTTCGCGGACGCGTTCGCGAACTTGCGACAAACGCGCGAACGTCGCGAACCCCATAGACTTCAATGGGAAGGCGAACTTTAAAAGCTAAAAAAGACATTTCTGGCCAGAAAAATGATTTTAAAGTTGTTTAAAGGGTGCAACGACCTGGACAGTGGCATGCCAGAGGGGGATCAAGGGAAAAGAACAATCCATTATTTTCTTATGTCAAAAGTGTTACAAAGTATCTTACCTGCACCTGTTAGCTGTTCTGGACTCTCTGCCAAAAGCCAAGTTCAAATCTTTGCTTCTTTTTCTGGCTGTTCAGTGAGGGTCTTTCCAGTGAAAGAGGGTCCTCCAAAAAGAGGGTCTTTCCAGTACAAATGAGGGACAGAGGGTTGAGCTCGCAAAAGAGGGACAGTTGGGACTCGGGAGGTATGCACATTTTTTTTTTTTTTAGTCCAGGGGGTGTGTGGGGGTGGTCCAGGGAGATCTTCCTGATTGGCTGCCATGTATCTGCTGGTCTGGGGTGAGAGGGCAAAAAAATGCGGCAAAAAAAATGCGCCAAATTGACGCGAACCCAAAATGCAAACGTCGCGCGACGTTCGCGAACTTCCGGCGAGCGCGAACAGCGGATGTTCGCGCGAACAAGTTCGCCGGCGAACAGTTCGCGCCATCCCTACCTGTAAGGCGAAAAAAACGCCCCCCGTGTAATACATTCAATGTTTGCATACACTTACCTTTAAGTATTTAATAAGTTCAGCTACTCTTGGTTAAAAATGTATATATATATATATATATATATATATATATATATACACACACACACACTATAATATTCTTCACACAATTCAGTCTTTTTTCTTTCAAATGGAAACAATTATCTGAATAGAGCAGAGGTCCACCAGGGAACCCTTAATCACACTGCCATATTGTTTCTAGGATTATCTGTAATTTCTTTGAACATTTAAAGGATTAACTGTAGTTTTGCTTTCAATCATCTCTTTCCATTAACTCTTCTAAAATGACATACTGAGATTCAGGACTTTTATTTATAAACATTTTGTGGCCAAAAGTATCTGGACACTGTCTAAAATGACATGACCACAGTTGGAACACTCACTTCTAATTTCTAAACATTTTCTGGAAACAATGTCAGTGCAAGAACTATTGTACTTGGTAATCTTGTTAATTAGGTATTTTTCTGGTCAGGATTTTTGGGGCAAAAACTTGAAAAAAACTGATGCTGAAAAAAAAGCCTGATTCCAAAAATCCACAAACCTGTCATCGTCATGTATCAGTCAATTGCAGATGTCCCTATCCCAATTTGAAGATATTGTAGTCTGCACTGGGTTTACCAGAGAAAAACGAGCCATTCGGGAGAAAAGTACTAAACAAATCGTCAAATTTGGGTTTTCGCGTGATTTATCATGTTTTTTCCCAGTACGATTTATTTGAGTTATTTGAAAGATAAATAAGGCAAAATCATGGATGGGAGTAGTAAATAACCCCCTTCCTGTCTCAATGCATAATGCTGATGGTAACTTTTGGTGAAGGTGGAATAATTTACTGTTTTCTGTGGTTTGGGCCAAGATACAAGGTTCTATAGAAAAGGGGTCCCCAACGTTTTTTGGCCCGGGGACCGGTGTAGCGCAAAATATTTTTGCAAAGACCAGGGGAGGTTGGGACACTGGGCATCCAATTCAGGCGCGCCAGTGTCCTATTTGACACGCCTCATTAATTTGGCACTAGTCTCGCAGCCCAGTTCAGGACTGGCCGCAACCCGCTTCTGGGATGAGGCCCGGTGGTTGAGGACCTCTGCTATAGAAAGCAAACGGTAATGCTAAAGCTGGCCATAGACGTACAGATTTTATTCTTTGTGCAACAAACACTCATTCATTTTATCTACCATTAATCATTCAAATTAAAAAAAGTAGGAAAAATTACATATCAGACGATGTTCTGGGCATGAATTGACAGACAGCAATTGTACGTAAGTTATGTCCAACCAATAGTGGTTCAGCTTCTTTTGGCTGTAGATTCAGGTGACTGACTGTGCACCACAACAAAAGTGACCTAATTCAAATGTAGTAATGAAACAGCTATAAGACACTTGAGAAAGGGCTCAGCCTGAAACACGTAGTATACTCACACTGCTAATAAAATAACACTTGCCGTTTACTTAATACTGCCTTACAGCTGTTTGATTCCTTCATTTGAAATTATTCATTTTTGTACGACTGTATCTTAGCAACTACAGCCAACGTAAGGCGTACAATTGTTATTCCCTGCTTCCTAATTTTTTGCAACAGTTTGATATTCTATAGGCTCTATCCTGCTTTCGCACAATATCACCCCTATACACCAACTGAAGAAAGAATGAGTTTCCTGAGAAGACCTTGTACTGCACAAAACCTTGGCCTTGACCTGAACAGAGCCTTGATCTTGACTTGTGGGATAAATTTGAATGGCAACAGTGAGCCATGCCTGATCTCCAACATTAGTGCCCAACCTTACTAATGCTCTTGTGGCTAAATGAAAGCAAATTATCTATACAGTACCTTTTCTGTAGGAATGATCTGTTGGACGGGGGGTGTCCAGATGCAATACTTTTGTCCATATAGTGTATCTCAAGCTCAGCTTTGACCACCAACCAACATACAATGCAGAAAGCTACTATAACCCTAGTACAGTGCACAGGAGAGTCAACAAAGCCTTCTTTTTATAATATTCAGTATAATATCCATCTATCCATCAATGACTCGAGATGTTGACTTTGTATTACTGTGAATAATTAATTTTATATTGTTAATGCTGTTTTGTACCTCTATCAGTTCACATATCAGTTGAGTAGTGATGTGCAGACCACCCAGAAACCCACGGGACTGGTAGGTCGGGTGGGTGCCCTTTCCTGTGCTGGCTTCTTCTTCCAGCTGTTTATAAGCCCACGCCTGCTTTCCCCCTTTCATGATGTCATAGATAGGCTGGGCACAGTCCTATAAATAGAAGTGCCGGGCGGGTTTAAGTTGGGTGCTGATTGGGAACTGGCGGGTTATGGGAAGGTTAGGGTCGACTTTTTGCACGTCATTACTGTTGAGATATGTAGGATTTACTATTTCTTTGTGTATTGTTTGTTTTTTGGGACAAAATAAAAATGTAAGAAAATTATAGCTTTTTATTTGAAAACTAACTGAGCTTTGAAGATTCAACACTACAAACAAAGCCAATGGGGCAGCTGCCTAGGGATCACGAAAACAATCACTGGACTTT
Source organism: Xenopus borealis (assembly GCA_024363595.1). Lineage (NCBI taxonomy): Eukaryota > Metazoa > Chordata > Amphibia > Anura > Pipidae > Xenopus > Xenopus borealis. The sequence continues at coordinate 21,637,084 of CM044433.1, read as the reverse complement.
GCCTTTTTTTTTAATGCATCAGTTAATAGTGCTGCTCCAATAGACTTCTGCACTGAAATCCATTTCTCAAAAGAGCAAACAGATTTTTTTATATTCAGTTTTGAAATCTGACATGGGGCTAGCCATTTTGTCAATTTCCCAGCTGTCCCAGTCATGTGACTTGTGCCAGCACTTTAGGAGGGAACTGCTTTCTGGCAGGCTGTTGTTTTTCTTTCTCAATGTAACTGAATAGTAAGCAGTGGGACATGGGTTTTACTATTGAGTGCTGTTCTTAGATGTACCAGGCAGCTGTTATCTTGTGTTAGGGAGCTGTTATCTGTTTACCTTCCCATTGCTCTTTTGTTAGGCTGCTGGGTGGGGGAAAGGGAGGGGGTGATTTCACTCCAACTTGCAGTACAGCAGTAAAGAGTGATTGAAGTATATCAGAGCACAAGTCACATGACTTGGGGCAGCTGGGAAATTGACAATATGTCTAGCCCCAAGTCAGATTTCAAAATGGAATATAAAAAAATCTTTTGAGAAATGGATTTCAATGCAGAATTCTTCTGGAACAGCACTATTAACTGATACATTTTGAAAAAAAAAATTTTCCCATGACAGGATCCCTTTAAGTCTCACCCAAATGGGCTTTCAGGATTTTGAATTCCAAATATTTTTGTTAATATTCCTCACAAGAAACTAAATATTTTGGCTAGAGACCACCTGTAAATGATACAATAAATGGGATCTACCCATAATTAACTCTGTAATTAGGAAATATTTTAGAATCCAATGATCTATTATTTTAACACTTTGTCCTTTTGTGCATGTAGACATTACTGGCCAAACTGAAAAACATTATTTGGCAGCTGGGATCATGACTTCATCAAAGCGAGCACATTTCCTTATGCCCTTTCTAAAGCAAATACGATTATACCAAAAATAGTAAGAATTGGAATAACATGTGTAGCTTTGTTGGACAGCCTGTGTCTTTTACATCTTGTCTAAGATAAAACATTAGCTGAAATGTACAGCCCTTGAGCCAAGCGAGATCTGTGCAGATAGCTAAAAAAGGTCACTGTCACAGGCAAATATTTACTTGCTCAGAAGTTGGAAGGCTTGACTGGTAGCTGCTGCCTTTTCTGCCATTACATCATTATTTAAAAGCCACAGGCTTTGGTAAGTGCTCCCGATGTATTTATCTGTAATGACAACCAGTCAGCAAGTCTGTAGAACTCATGCATACCTTGATAATGTAAGACAAACCTATTTCTTTTCAAGGACATTCACCCTGACAGCGTTCCTATCATGCTTGTGAATCCTTAGGGTAAGTCCTAGTAGGACATCTTAACCAAAAATGAAACATACATAAGCATTCAAGTTTGAAGGCAAACTCAAACATTAGTCACATTTGTCATACAATATTTACTTCTCATCTGTTTGTTTGGCTCCAGTTTTCCTGGCTTCCATTCAGAATCCCTGTTTATCTTCAGTGCCCTTTACGCTGCCGGCTTTGCTTGGCCAATTTGTTGTTTCTTATCTCTTAAAGGGGCTGTAATATAATTTTGAACCTGTCATGTTTTTAGCTGCAGTGCCCTGTGTTAACCAGTAGGCACTGCTCATCTGTCTGTAGTGACAACCTGAAGGTCATTCAGAGCAAAATTTAGGAGTGAGCTGTCCTAGCTATCCTTCATATTATGATCAGATGGTTAATGCAGCAATGGTTGCAATATTGTTGTAAAGAGCTATGGTGGTTTCTGGAGTTGGGCTTGAATAGAAGTCTGACACAGGGCCGGTCTAGGCCAGCTGAACACTGGGAAACAGCTCTGGACTGGGATTCAAAATAGGCCCCTGTCATATCAATTACACCAAAATAGCTCCTCCACTAAATAGTCACTGTCTATGGCATCTTACAGCAGCCCCTCTGGCATTTGGGGGGGGGGGGGGTTATCGCATTATGGGTTGAATTCTCCTTTTAGAATCAAGGGGTAAAGCAAGGCATGGTGCCAGCTGTGAGGAGTCACCACAGCACTGGGGTAATGTTCATGTGGAGATTTCAACATCAACATGTGGACACCACTACTCTGGTATTAGCCAGAAGACCCTTACGTCCATTTAGAGCAGGGGTGTCCAAACTTGGCCCTCCAGCTGTTAAGGAACTACAAGTCCCACAATGCAATGAAGGAGTCTGACAGCCACAGTCAGGCAAATGCATTGTGGGACTTGTAGTTCCTTAACAGCTGGAGGGCCAAGTTTGGACACCCCTGATTTAGAGGGATGAAAAGAAAATCTTCTAAATTTTCTCTAGGCCTTGCTCTGTTCTTTTTGCATCTTCATTAGCCTGCCATGGATAAGCTAACCAAGTAAGGGACAGACCAGCAGTCAGGACAGGCGGCAAGCAAAGAGAGGTTAAAATCCAGACACAGGTCAAGTGACAGGAAGACAAGAATGAAGGACAGTGGTCAAGACAAACTGGAGGGTAAAATAAAGAGCTCCAAAACAGAGCACTACAATTACATGGAGAAGTGGGCCTTTAAATTCAGCAGTTGACATCACCATGTGGACACCACCTCAACACTTTGTTGACTCCTCACAGCTGGAACCATAGATAGGAGGCATTGAAATACCTACCCATTACATGATTACCAGTGTTAATACCCATGTCAAAGCCAATTTCCCTGAAAGGGTGGAGCCACATGTATTAAAACTGCAAATAAAAGACATTTAAGGAACAATGCAACAGTCAGTTTTCACCAAGGGTGGAGCATAGTCAATGCAAAGAGCAAAAACAAATCAAGATGCAATGTTATAAAACTTAGTAACTCTCAATTATGAATATTATGAATTATGAAATAGATCTTGGTTTAATTGTCAGCATTCATTTACTTACAATAATGGGACATATTGGGTGGCTATGGACAAAGGGGAGTATACATCCCAGGTTTCAACAAGGCGTGTATGCAATGTTCCTTATGCTACATTAATTACGGTTGCTATGAAAGATAAACGAGACTATTAAAATATGATGAAAGCTTCAGTTTTCGCACTGCTTATTATGTAGAAAGGTTACAAGTGCAAACCAGTGTCTTTTGTGGAATTAGAAACACCTTCTTAGATGTGTCACTTGCTTCACATAAGTAGATTACAAATCACACATATTAGATAACAAATGAAAATACTTTCTAAATGATTGCCTAGAAACCCACTGCATAACACTGTTACACAGTAGTGATGGGCGAATAAATTTCCGACATTCATGGCGAAAGTTTCGGCGAAATGCTCACGAAAATTTGCTGCATGTTTTGTTTTGCCGCGCGTCTCGTTTCGTCGCGCGTCGAGTTCATCGCTTCACTTCAAAACAGCACAATCTGTGCAGTGAAAACGATTTTTAAAAATAAATATATATTAAAATATGCCTTTTTAATGTTTCACTATTTTAAATAATAATCACAGATGTTTTTAAGAAGCTGGCAAAATGGGAGGCCTTTTTTTCTTTTGAAAAGATAAGAGTCCACTAACAATGCAGGGCATGTGTGAAACACGCGTGTAAATTGCTCTTCTCATTGACTCCAATGCTATTCAGCACATTCACACACAAAGCAAAAGATGCCATTTTTTACAAATTTCCATACCTCCCAACATTTTGGAAGTAAAAAGAGGGACAGAAATTTTTTTCCATATGTAGCGCTGCAACATTTTGACCACACCCATTTTTGTGGCCACACCCACTAATTAACATGTTCATTTGGCAGGTTATGAAAGTTTGAAAATATTTATCTAAACTGTTAAAAATACAATCAATTACTTATTTTATTATATCAAAATTGTTAAAAAGCATCTTTTTTGCACCTGTTAGCTGTTCTTCTAGGCTCTCTGCCAAAAGCCAATTAAGTTAGAAACTTCTTTCTTTTTCTGGCTATTCCGTGCTTTCCAATACAAATGAAATGAGGGACTGCAGGTTGCGCTGTCAAAAGAGGGAATGTCCCTCCAAAAAAAGGGACCGTGGGGGGTATGCATTTCAGATGGCAGTTTTATTACATTGCACTGTGCGTCAAAACTATTCTGCCGCACGTCAAAATAAGCCCAAGTTGGCGCGTGACAAAACATCAGTGCGACTCGTTTCGCAAATTTTTTCGCCGTTTCGCGAATTTCACTGAAATTTCGCTAATTTTTCGGCAAAGCGCCACAGATTCTCCCATCACTATTACACAGCTGAGAACTTCATCCTGTACTTATTTCCTGACCTGGGTTTAGATATTTCACCTTCCACTTGTTTATTGTTCACTGTGCTTCTAATGTTCTAAACCCTTTGGGAGCGGAAAAAAAAAACCTCTTACCTCAGTTAGTGTTGTGTTACTATAATGGGATAACAGTTGGCACTAGTCTTAATATTCCCTGCAGCAGGAGAATCCTGAAGCACTGGTCTTCACCAATGCCTTGTTGGGGTCCTCAACTTTTGCCGCACTACAACAGTGAACTTACTCACTTTAATTTGCTAGATACAGGCTGGGAAAAAAAAGTAGTCAAAGATGGGCTAAAATTTAGGGCAGGTTGCTAAGATCAAAGTCAATAAAAATACAAAGGTTAGAACCAGATAAGCACTCTATAATAACTTGGTCAGGATCTGATAATCCAGCTTGGGCAAAGTATAATGGGATAAATCTAAAGTTAAAAAACATGTAAAGCCTAGATTTTCCTCATATCTTCCCCACCCAAGCCGTATAATTTTTACTATATATACCCCCTCCATTTTCCAGCGCCATCATATGTTCCTAAAACAACTAGCAGCTTTCACCCAGCGGCCATTTTCCCTCTAACACATTATCATTAACATTGAGACATGTATGCTATAAAATTCATGCAAAGCAGAATTCAGTGTACACAGGGACAACATAATTTGATAAAAAGTTCTGCTTGGGTTGAGCACGGTAATGGTTAAGCTGAGCTCAGGAGAGTTGGTTAGGAGAAAAACATAGGATAAGACAGCTAGAGATTCTATGGGAACCAGCAATGCTATCACTTCATTGGCTGTTAGACTGGAGGGCGTGTTTAGTAATCTGAGCTGAGATTAATTGAGCATGCTCATGAGCCAACAGCCACCGAGGGAGGGTGGGGGCAGGGTGGGTTAGAGGAGGAGAAGTATTGTAAGTGATTAAGGAGATGCTGCAGCCTTACTGTTAACCCTTTAACAACCAGAGTATCTAAAGATTACAAAGAGGCTGTTCACTGATTGCATTTTTGTGGAGGGGGTTTACATGTCCTTTAAAGGGGTGGTTCACCTTCAAGTTAACTTTTAGTATATTGTAGAAGGGCAAATTGTAAGAAACTTTTCAATTGGTCTTCATTATTTATTTTTCATAGTTTTTTAATGATTTGCAATTTTCTTCTGTTTCTTTGCAGCTTTCAAATGGGGGTCACTGACACCATCTAAAAACAAATGCTCTGTAAGGCTACAAATGTATTGTTATTGCCACTTTTTATTACTTATCATTCTATTCAGTCCCTCTCCTATTCATATTCCAGTCTCTTATTCAAATCAGTGCAGGGTTGCCAGGGTAATTTGTACCCTAGAAACCAAATTGCTGACACTGCAAACTAGAGAGCTGCTGAATAAAAAGCTAAATAACTGTAAAAACAAACAATAAAAAATGAAAACCATTAGCAAATTGTCTCAGAACATCACTCTCTACATTATACTAAAAGTTAATTCAAAGGTGAACAACCCCTTTAAAGAAAAAAAGGAGCGAGAACACATGACTGACAAGAAGAAAAGCAATAGGAATATCCAGTGTTGAAAACAGATCCCCATTAAATCATATCCAAGGTATTTTAATAATTCATTTTCTAATTACAATAATATATCTGGTCCACAGTTGATACTACAAATTAACCAAAAGAGTACAAAATAAAGCATGTTGTCTAGACTGGACAGATCTGAAAATACTGTTAAAAAAGGGCCCCATTGACACGTTGATAAGGTTCGTATCCAATGGGATATTGAATCCTGCCTCATGTATATCTGACAAAATTTAATCCAGATATTGATCAGACAGGACCTACTAAAGTCATTGATCAGACAGATATAAGACAGATCAGTTGTTGGCCTGGGTGGGCACACAATTGGCTCACTCAGATTTCTTATCCACTATCAAGCCTGACACTGGCCATGTATATACAAGTGAGACTAAAGATGGGTGTATATGGTAAGATCAGCTCATTAGGCATGCTTGTCAGTTGAATGACTCTTCACCTGATTTGGCCACCAATGTTGGGGGCAAAGCCATGAAGTGGATTAGAGCAGGGGTCCCCAACCTTTTTTGCTTTTGAGCCACATTTAAATTTAAAAAAGAGTTGGAGAGCAACACAAGCATGAAAAAGTCCATGGGGATATCAAATAAGAGCTCTGATTGGCTTTTTGGTAACCCCTATATGGACTGGCAGCCTACAGGAGAGAATGTTTGGCAGGACATCTGTTTTTTATGCAACCAAAACTTGCCTCTAAGCCAGTAATTCAAAAGTAAGCACCTGCTTTGAGGTCACTGGGAGCAACATCCAAGGGGTTGGAGAGCAAAATGTTGGTTGCGAGCTACTGGTTGGGGATCACTGGATTAGAGTGTGGTCTTAACATATATCTTCAGAGTTGGTTTCATTTTATACCGAAAACCTTAGGGATGATTAGAAATTTTCACTCTGGGATTTGGGTTTTACTCACATAACATATTCTTTGTTTATGGCATAATAGAATAGCAGGAAGCAATTATGGCAAATCTGTGTCTGTATCCTTTTTGTCAGTTGATAACAGGTCCAACCAAGTAGGAATGTGGTCATCAAAAGGAAAGGATGGCAATATGCCCAGAGCTTGTTTGCCATTGTTTCATAACTGGTTGTTGGTATATGCTTGCCAAGAACTGTGGTGCATTAGATCAGTGATGTTAACCTATCTGATATTGCTGATTGTTTTTGGAAAATATGTTTTAGTTTGAAGGAAACAATGATCAGCACAGTGAGAAGTGACTTTAGTGCAGAGGTATTAAAACTTCTGTATGTGAGTAAAGCTAATGGTACAAACAATTTGCTATGCTTTTTTTACACAGTACAGTGTTCTTCTCCAGAATTCCATCATAAATTCCAGCACACAATTTGTCCCATGTAGTGGAAGCATTACACCTACATTTTTCACTTTGTTGTACCTCTGCACACTATCCCCTATATGCAGGGGTCTCCAGCATTTTTGTTACCTGTGAGTAGGGTTGCCACCTTTTAAAAAAAGGCCAGTGGTGGGAGTGGGAACAAATAAATGTATTTTCTTTTTCTTTTTGGAGGTTATAAAACTCGAAACCGAAAATCCGCCATCTCAGACCTGTTGAGGTCAGTGCAAGAGGTACCTATCTCAATTACTAGTTTCATGGTCTGCACTTGGTTTAGCCCACAAATATCACTTTCCCTGGGTTTTTGGACAAAAATTTGTAATTGTGTTTTATTTTTAGGGTAGAACTACATGGGCGATAATGGTGCGCTTACCTCCGTTCCATCGCACACTGCAACAACATCCGACAGTCCCATAACTTACCTAGGATCCGGCACATCCGACATGACGCCTGTGCTTCCTTGCGTTGCATAGGAACCGAGCAGGTCTGGACTGAGATTCACAATAGGCCCTGGCATTTCAGCTACAGAGAGGCCCAAACATGCCACACAGCAGCCCAAATAGCCCCCCACCAGCTCAATAAATAGTGACTGTCTAATGCAACTTATAGCAGCCCCTCTGGCATTTGCCAGAACTCACAGATTGCCAGTCCAGGCCTGGAATGTGGGTAAGCGCAACATTAATGTCCCGTGTAGTTCTACCCTTAAAAGGCCATGCTGTTTATCTGAACTTTATGGGGGTTATAAACTTGATTTTTTTAAAGAAAAAGAAAAAAGTACATCTCAGACCTGATGAGGTCCTGTATAAGTCAGTGGGAGAGACTTTTTTGGGGTTTTTGGACAAACATTTTATCGATTCAGGAAATAAGCCTGAAAAATTTGCGCAATTTGAGTAAAAAAACCAGAAACATTTGTGAGATTCTGTTTTTTTCTCAATCAAGTTGTTCCACAATTCAAGGTTTTTTTTAATCATTAAATAAGTTAAAATTAGGCATGGGAGCTTGCGTTTTTTTTTAAATAAAAAATGTATTTGTATTTTAAAAAAACAACCCCCTATATGTTGAGTATTTTTGTGTATGTATATATATTTATATATGTATATATATATATATATATATATATATATA
>CM044433.1:21606390-21628822 GCA_024363595.1 Xenopus borealis | reverse complement strand
ATATATATATATATATATATATATATATATATATATATATTCATCGCTTAAAGATTTCACCCTGGAGCACCGTAAACAGTTTTACATTTCAAATAAAATATATCTAGATATATATATCCATAATGTATCCCTCATTGGATGCATAAAGCATATTTTTAATAGTAGGGCACAAAGTAGATATAGAGTGCCCTCTTGTGGTGAAATGGATATTTAAGGGGACAGTAACACCATATTGTAATGTTTATTGGTTGCACTAGTCCTGCTATAAATTAGAAAGGGTTCGAAGGTGTGTAGAGAGCAATGGATCACATTTATCCCTGTTTCTCTCCACTAAAGCCATTATACTATAAACTGCTTATCTGTTATCTGATATGCACATGTGGACCCCCAGAAAGTTGAATGACAGCCACTTTGGCTGCATATCAGCTTATTTATATATACTGTACATAAGTTATTACTAAGAGCATCTGAAGCAAACCCAAAATCTGGTTAGTGATATCAGTGCCTCCGTATATTTCATAATCCTAGGAATTGCAGTTGTTTTAGAGTCACAAAATGATTCACAAGCATTGTGCTTTTTGCTTTAGGAAACAAGTACTAATCAGAATATGGGTATTGTTTCAGATTCAGTGTATGCTCCTTCCCTTCTACTCCATTGCAAAAAATATATAAACACTGTAAGGGCTATTGCATTGCATCAAAATTACAAATGGACAATAAGAGCACAGAATATGCACTGACCCAATAGTGTGCTACTAATCTTCAAGAATATAGTGCCTTTTGCCCTGTAACCAAACACATAAGGCTTCTCTTTTCCCAACCTTAGTGCCACCATCATGCAAAATATTTATTTTTAAACCATTTAATGGAGAACAAAACCCTATATACCAATTTGGCTAGAAATGCTGTAGTTTATATACTGAACTTACTACACCTAAAGTTCCAGCATCTCTATAACAGATCCAGGTTGCTACAGGATTTTGTTTAGAGTGTCAGGGACTCTGCACATGCTCAGTGTGTTTTGAGAAACGAATCTTAGGGCTAGTCGCAAATCATCAAGCAAATCTGTCATGAAGGTGATGCAAGAGGGCTGATTATTAAACTCTAGCAGTTTTGGGCAATCCATGAGCCATTACTATAAGGACAGCCCTGAACGGAAATAATAAATGCTGAAAGCCAGTAAAAGTGGTGTAAATAAATTACAGGATGTAACACACATAATCCCCAATAAAAGGTACAAATTTGCTCAGGTGCAGCAACCCATATCAGCCCAATATGATGTTTGGTGTAGCTGATGTTATATAACCCCCAATGTGTCACAGGGGCTGATTGATTGATTCATTTTAGAGATGTTCAGTGGGGGGGGGTTTCTTCACAATTAACAAAAAATTATTATTGGCAATTGTTATTTGCTGCAATTTACATGAATTGTGGGAAAATATAATATTGAGTGTTAATAATTCAGCCAGTAAATGTCAATGCAAGTAAGTAAAAGAAGAGCACAAACTTCTAGATGAAGCACTTGATAGTTCTTATGTCATGTGAGTGCGGCTGGGAGTTAGTGCACAGGTGACCCAAGAAGCTGGACTACCGACACTTCAATGATATAACGAGGAGCGAGGAAGACAGATTTTAGGTTGGGAATGTTGGTGATGAATGATGAGTCTTTCTTAGGAGTTGGGCAGATGGGAAGTGTAAATGACTTTGAAAGCCGAAATTGAAAGATGTCATATGATGGAAAGTCATAATAAATTCAAGAGGGGTGAGTAGTGATGGACTGGGGTGTGACAGCTGAAAAGGGGGAAGATGAGCAGTCGGAAAGCTTTTTGAAATGGAGCTTCACCTTAAAAATAGCTTGTAGTGATATAAACTAGTGCTGTACAGCCGGATACCTATAGTCTAATTTAGTCGACCTGCCCAGACATTCCTGTGACCTGTATGTATAATTAAGTCATATAAATCATAAGTCATCATTTTATTATGATCTGAAGTCCTGCCTATGCATCATAATGGATTATATCCATGATTGTGACGCATGCTGCTGAACGTACTTCCCTCGGGCAGGCCTTAGCTAATGTTTTTATTTGTTAGTCTATGTTTGCATTTACTCCTAATGTACTGTATTGTTCTGTGGAAATGTTGGGGATTTATAAAGAGACTATAGTAAAATCAACATATTTATTTAAAGGTCAAGTTCCCCTTTAATAAAATATTGCATTGCTACAGATTGGATAGAATAAAGTCTGAGTGCTTTGGAACCTGATGAAACAAATTAGGATATTTTTATTATTATTGAAAATGTTGTCATGCAAATTACAAACATGTATTTTAACTCAGATAACAATTATGATAAAACTGATCAGGTCTGTGTTTCATAAGTCAGCACTTTAGTCATATTGGAAAGGTTTCCCTTCCTCTGTAACATCTTTCTGCTTCAATGGAGCCCTAAAATTATGTTGGTCTACTGCACAGTCTCTGGGGCAGATTCACTAAAGCGCAAAGCGTCTAACGCTAGCGCTAATTCGACAGCGTGACGTCATATCGCAACTTTGCAAATTCACTAACAAGTACTCTGGCAAATTTTCGCTAGCGAAGTAGATAGACTTGCGCAACTTCGCACCCTTACGTCAGGCGAAGTTGCGCACTGACGAAGGATCGTAAATTCGCAAATTCACTAAGATGAGCATTTTCCTCTACGTTAGCACTTACGCTAGACGTTACTTCGCCTGGTCAGACCAGGCGAAGTTCAATACAACAGATAGGAGGTTGAAAAAAAAAATGTTACATACAAGTCCCAAAAAAACGCCAGCGTATTTTAGCATAGGAGGGTGATAGTCTGAAAAAGATTGATACTTATTTGGGGGGGTTACCCTCCTTCCCCCCTACATTTCCTAACATATGGCAACACAACTATACAGGGGGCACATGAAGGGCAATAGAACAACTTTATTTTATTTATTAAAGGTTTCCTGGGCTTGTGTAGTGGAATGTAGTGGCTCTAACATACACTTCTATTATAACTTAAGGTTCCCGCCGTATGAAAATTAAGCTTCGCTAGCGTAACAGAGCTCTGCCTAGCGAAGTAACACTAGTGCAACTACGCTACCGTTCGCCGACCTGAGCGTAAATTCGCACTTTAGTGAATTTGCGTAGCGCTGGCGAAAATACGCCTGGCGAAGTGCGGCGAAGTGCGGCGAACGCTAGCGAAGCTAACGCTAGGGACTTTTTAGATGTTAGTGAATTAGCCCCTCTGTCTGTAGTGCTCACATCCAAGAACTACTCCCCATGGCGGCACTCATGACCCACATAGAACGACGACTGCATCACAATGCTGGCACGATAAAGTCACGCACTTCAGGTCACGGGTTCGATGCCCAATTATAGGAATTGCTACCTTTGTTCCCGTATGTTCCTAAATTCTTCCTGAACTTTCACCTTGCCTGGACTTTGACATTGTTAATATTCTGCCTGCCTTAGAACTCTTGCCTGGACTTTGATCACGATTTTGACTGAATCCTTTTGTACTGTGATTTTGGACTTTAACCCCTGAAGCTTCCTCCTTGGTCCTGACAACTCCCTATGGGAGCCTCCCTGACACATAGTTCCACTCTCCTTAAAAAACTCATGCCTGTTTCATTCCCAGAACTTCAGAGCTTCTTGTTATATGTCTGCCACTTGGTATGTTCGAAGCCATATACTTGTATAACAGAATGCAGCCAGTAAAACATCTTTAAGATTATCTGTAACGCAGGGTATCCTAAACTCAGAATAGACTCCAAGGATCTGGTTGCGGCTCACCACGCTACGTATAACAGCCACCTTTGGCTTCAGGACTAGCCCTCCTCTACTCAGATGCCACCAGGTCTTAACATGAGAGGCCCAAGGAGAGAGTTCTGAGCAAGCAAGGCAACTAAGCATGGGGATCTAGAATAGTAAACAAGAAGCATAATCAAAAGCCTGGCAGGGTCTGTAACAATCAGTCAGTGTGGTACATATACAGGAGACGTAGGAATAGTCGGAGTCACAGGCCGGGTCAAACACACCAAAATTGCGAGGCTCAAGGTGGGCATATCAGAGAGATCTGCTCATTTGGCGACATTGCCAAATGAGTGGATCTCTCTTTGTATTGCCACCTTTAGAGAGAGTAGTTGAAAACCAGGCAATAATCAGGACAGGCAGGGTCAGTATCAGATCAAAAACACAGAGAAAACGCACCCAGGAACTAGAAAGTTTGACCTAACATTGGGCAATGAGGCACTCTCTATAAGTAAGTGGCCCACAAGGCACAACACTATACTACTAAAGCCATCAAGGCTTAAATCCATTGTATTGCGATTATTTTTGGATGATTTTTCCTTTTCCAGAGCAGACCTTGAATACACCATTTAAAGTCATCGTACATCAGTTCACCTTGAGATACTGAAATGTATTCAACTTATTTCTTGTACATGGAGAACTGAGTTGATAACAAGGGTTTTTGTTTTTCACGCTTGTCTGTATATATATATCACAAGTAAAGATCATATAAATCTGTCCTGTGGAAGAGGGAATTATATTCAGTGAGTGCCATTCCGGGAGTTTTCATTTGAAGGCACCGTCCTCTATACTCAGCAGAGGACATTATAAGAGAGAAGAGATTTGATCTGTGACTGTATTCTGACAGACATAGCTAGGTTAATCAGTTTTCATTGTGGGAGCAGCACTCATGTTCCGACTAATCAGCACGGATCTGTACGGGCAATGATACAGACCTCACAAGACTTCCCCCCCCCCCCAAAAAGTACTTTCAGGTCAAATGGTTAAAAACAACACGATGTGAAGTACTCTGGGGTCAGATTGACAGAGAGTTCTTTTTTGAAGAGGCACAACTATAAAGATCAATGTCTCAGTGTTTCAATTGCAGAGGTAGATATCCATTCCACATGCACGTTATGAATATTTAATTGCTGAATTTATTAGTTAAAAAAAAAAGATGATGCTCTCAAAAGTTCTGAATGTTATTAGAAACCTTTATCTTATATCTATCTCTGATAAATAATGCAGAAAGTCAAGGCGTGTACAAGAACCAGCACTTATGTTTTCTGATGCTTTATTACAACATGAAACAGTGTAGTTTTGCCGGTGTGATAGCTCATATTTTGTTGTGATCTGTGTAAGTACATTGAGTTTAACCTTTTGTCAAAGTAAAACCTGCCTAAACTGTTGTTGATCCAGATGAAGGCATTGAAGGCCTACCTTAAACTCTCTCAAATTAGGAAAACATTCTTATTGACTTCAGAAGAGCAATTACACCAGATCCTTAATGTTGAACTAAAATGATTAATATCAGCAGTTTTTTATTTTCTAACTCTCACTTAAAACTCACCTTGCCCAAACCTCTCTCATCTCCATCAAATATATCTAAGAGCACCACCAGGCTACTTCCAGCGAAAATTCCATATCTTCACCCTACCCATTTGGCTGCCTATGTTGAAACATCCTTTATTTTATTTTTAGAGTTGCCCTTGACCTTGAGTTCTCTGGAAGGATCTATTTGCGGTTAAGTCCAATCCAGGGCTGGTGGTTGCACGTACCCTAGCCTAGTTCTTGACTTCTTTAATGACTTCTTCATGACATCCATGACAAAGGCACAGACTCTTCTTTGGACTGAGACTGTCTTTGCACAAATGTAAGGTTCTTCGTCAGAACATTTGCCTAGCTGACTGGGGTGGGGTACATTTTGATTGCGTGAGCTCTGTATCATTGAGCACCATATGAGCCTGAGTTTTGTTAATTATATTATCTTGTGAAGTTCAATAAAATCCTTAAAAGATGGAAAGGTAGAGTCACATAAAAAGAGTCATAATCAATTGTATTCCTGAACCAACAAGTGTATTTTATTTAGTTGTAATATTGGTGTGAATGCAGCCATCTCAGGTCATTTTGCCTGATCCTGTGCTTTCAGAAAGAGCCAGCACTTCATGATGGAACTGCTCTCAGTTAAGCTTTTGTTTCTTCAGCTCAATGTAACTGGAGGAGTCGCAGTGGGACTTGGATTTTTACTATTGAGTGCTATTCTTATATCTCCCGGGGAACTGTTGTCTTATGTCAGGGAGCTGTCACCTTTTTACATTCCCATTGCTGCTGATCAGCTGCTGGGGGGAGAGGAATGATCTCTCTCCTACTTGTAGTACAGCAGTAAAGAGTGACTGAAGTGTATTACAACACTCTGAGGGCACTTGGGAAACTAACAGCATATCTAGCCCCATGTCAAATTTCAAAATTAAATATAAAAAATCTGTTTTCTCTTTTGAAAAATGGGTTTCTGTGCAGAATTATGCTGGAGCAGCACTATTAAGGGGCAGATTTACTAAATTCGGGTGAAGGATTCAATGCAAAAAAAATAGATTTTGTTTTGGGCTACTTCGACCATCGAATTTTCAAAATTCGATTGAATCGAATGATTCGAATGAATCATTCGATAGAATCGAACAATTTGAATAAATAGTACAATTCAATATGAAAATCGTTCAACCATTCAACCATTCGATGGTCAAAGTACCTGCCCTTTAAAATTTTATTCGATTGCCTAGTTTACCAGATTAAACCTACCGAGTTGCTATACTTGCCTAGAAATCATCTGATTTCATTCATTCGATTTATCTAAAAATCAAATAGCGGTCAAATCCTTCGAATTCGATTTCATTGGATTTTACCTCATCTTAAATTCGAATGTCGAATTTGAGGGTTTTTAACCCTGGAAATTTGACCCTTGATTAATCTGCCCCTAACTGTTGTGTTTTAAAAAAAAAAGTTTGGAAAAAACCCAGCATCCATTCAAGCACCCCCACACTAGTCCAGGGCAGGTG
Source organism: Xenopus borealis (assembly GCA_024363595.1). Classification (NCBI taxonomy): domain Eukaryota; kingdom Metazoa; phylum Chordata; class Amphibia; order Anura; family Pipidae; genus Xenopus; species Xenopus borealis. The sequence goes on along the minus strand of CM044433.1, from coordinate 21,621,974 downwards.
GTGGCACATACCCTAGCCTATAGTAGATCTTAACTTCTTTAATGACTTCTTCATGACAGTTTGATGCTTAATTTACATAAAAACATACTAGCCTGGGTTAATTTTCTGCTGGGTAGGCTGGCACAATGTTTCCTTACCTACTCAGGCATCTCCTATGCCAAAGTCAGACTTTGAGACTTGCACTATAGTTTAGTGGTTTTTTTTTTTTTTTAAATGAACATGTCTCTACAGTGCCTTGAACCCTTTTGGGGGAATGTAATAAAAGTCGGTAATGGAAAAAATATTTGCAATGTGAAAAGTTATACCTCTGCGCAAACAATTTTTGCTTTGTGCGAATTTAATATAGCTTTTGCGAAACAGAAAACTGTTTCAGTGGAAGAGAGCTTGGTAATATTACAGCTTATGCCAATGCACAGTCAATGTGATAAAACTTCTTACTGAAATACTTGTTCTGTTTGCTCCAAAAGATCATGACACCTTCAAGCACTTCTTAAGAGTGCGCAATTAAAATCTGCAGTGCGCAATTAAAATTTGCAATGCAATGACAGTTTAAGGAACAATATTACATTGCGAGATGTGCATTTTTATTCTTATTGGTGCGAATTGTTTTTCTCTTTGCGACTTTAATTACATCCCCCCCTTTGTCTATTATGGCAGTGCAGCCAGATTCCTTTTTTGTGAAATCAGAGGCATTTATGATTCACACTTTCTATAATTTTAATAGATTTTCTGTAGGAAACATACCATAAATTTGAAATATAACTTTGCTTGCGCTGTGACCTTGTCTCGTACTTGGCAGTTTTCTATATAACTTGACTTTTGGCACCGCGCAGAAGTGGGTAGCATGCCATGTGCCGTATAATGGGCAAAATGGATTTCTCTGAAGCTTTCAAAACAGTGACCTTGTCGAGAGAGATGTATGTTTAAATTACTGTCACCTAAATTTCCCACCAAATGTAATCGTTAAACACCTCCAGCAGCCCTTGTTTTTGTGGAGGAGCTTACTTTTGTTGCAGTTTCCACTTCAGACTCTTCTCTGCTGTTTATTATTTGGCAAAATGCTGCCACTATATGGTTCAAGAACTGTGGCTTGGGTGCAGGCTATGAGAAAGGACATCCTGACTGTTGGAAAAAGTTTTTTTTATGTTTTTCATAAATATTTGGTACAAATCTTCATTAAAGGCAAAGTTCAAAGCAAGTCAAACTAACACAAAGCACCATGGATTTTGGCAACCTTCCCCCATGGTATTTACATGTGGCATTCTAAGACGTAATACAGCAATGTGCAATATGTTGGCGCTCTATAAATACATGTTAATAAAAAAAAATGAAAACTTTGTGCTCCCATAATGAAGCACATTTTTCTGCATGCATGTGTTCAGCATTTCGTATAAAGGAGAGGTGGAAGGTTCATTCACGGCCCCTGGCATACCTCTAGCTTGTGCATCATTAAGAGCACTGGGAGATATAAGAAATTAGTAAGCCCTAAATTTACCCTTCCTTGGCCAATGCTCAATCCCATGGATTAAGTACATAGAAGAGGCATTACTAGAAAGAAATACCCTTTAAACTTTAGTGTATGTTTGATTGGCTGTCCTCTCCTTAAAGCCCCCATCCACTGGCTGATAAAAGCTGCCAACAGTCTGAGTCGGCAGCTTATTGGCTCATGTGTAGGGGCCATGCGACTGGCCGACAGTTGACCAGATCTCAATCAGGCAGGTTAAAAAATCCCGTCAGATTGTGGCCTCATCTGTGCATTGATTTGGTCCTGTGATCCAACCACCCCTATCGGATGCATTATGATCCGATCGTTGGGCCCTAGGTCCAACAATCAGATCAGCTCGATATCGCCAAATGAGCGGATCATCTACCTCTATGGCCACCTCCTTATGAGGTTCAATGATAACTATTACTGGCAAAAATGAGGGACATTAATGGGCGCTACTTTAGCCCCATGTTTCATTAACATATTTGTATATTTAATAAAACAGTTTTTTTTTAATAAAATTACAGCTGTTAAAACATACAGTTTATGTACTGGTTATTTTAGGTTGCAGTTCTGAACCATTATTAAAGAGGGTAAATGATGCCAACAAAATTTGCCCCATTGTCCAATCCACATTGGAGGTGGGAGGAAAAGCAAATAAAGTTTTAGGTATCAAATGGACTATTAATGAGGATGCCATCAGAACAGAACTTTAGAGTAAACCTCTAGATAAAAATAACCTGCTTGATGCCCACTAACGCCCAACTATATAATTAATCCTTATTCAAGGCAGAACAGTCTTACTGGGTTTATTTAATGTTTGAATAATTTTTTTTAGTAGACTTATTTGCAAAACCCCAGGTCCCAAGCATTCTTGATAACACGTCCCATACCTGTACAACAAGGAAGCTTCCAAAATCTTGTAGAAAAGGTTTCAGGTAAGGGTTATATCCACCACAGATTATTACATGTAAAGGGGAAGTTTCCATGATACCAGGGAAAGAATACATTTGTAGAGAGGCTGGTGTTTATGAGAAAATACAGTGAATTCGGCAATTCAATTTAAATTTTAGCTACAAACCATCAGTGGTGTAACTACATAGGAAGCATGGGGGGCCCAGGAGGTATGGGGGGGCATGAGGTCCAAATAAAGAGCAAAGTCAGGTTGGCAAAACAGTCAAGTTTAGGAACTTCAAATAACAATTGCTTATAAAAGCAGCTCTATCAGTAAAAAAACATTAGCAGAACCTATAGGTAACTCTGAGGGGTTATTCATTAAAATCCAAATTTATCTCATAATCTAAATAAAAAAAGCTCAACCAAACTCCCATCCCCGATTTTGCATTATTTATTAATAAAATAACGCAAATAAACCAGATCAGGAAAAACCCAAATAAAATCAAGTGAAACCCCCGAATGGTATGATTTTTTCAGATTTTTTTTCCTGAATTGCTAATTTTTTTCTGTTTTTTGCCCAAAGATTCCAAATTTATCGGATTATCGGGGTTAACCAAGAGTAAATTGGGATAGGGACATCTCCCATTAACTTATACCTGACCTCAATAGGTCTGAGATGGAGGATTTTCAGATTCAGGATTTTTGAAGCATCTGGGTATAATGTGAGTTTTTTTTTTCCACGAAAATTTTAAGTTTTTGCCCCACAAAGCCTGACCAGATAAATTTGAGGTTTAGTAATTAACCCCCTGAATGTACATTCATACAGTTATGGAACCTGTTATACAGAATGTTTTGGATCTGGGCTCTTTATAGCTTAAGTCTACTAGAAAATCATGTAAACATCAAATAAACCCAATAGGCTGGTTTTGCCTCCAATAAGGATTAATTATATCTTAGTTGGGATCGGATCAAGTACAAACTACTGTTTTATTATTACAGAAGAAAAGGAAATTTGTATTACTTGGATAAAATGGAGTCTATGGGAGACAACCTTTCTGTAATTCATGGACTCTATACTTGTATTAGCTTTTAGTGTGAGTATTTACAATTGTAGCTGCATCTCCATCATCTGAAGGTTGCCTGTGACTGACTTTAGAGAGTGAAGCTAACCCTTTTTAACATTGATAGTAATATCCAAGTAATAGCACAGTGAGGCTTTTGAAAATAGTAAAAGTATTGAAAAAAATACATTTATTTTGTTTCCAGGGGAGGGCGCCCCACTCCTTGCAATACAGAAAAAGACTTCCAAGCTGTAGGATTGATAAAAAGCAAAACACTTCTTACCCCAGGGACAATAACATACACATAACATATGGAGTTACATACATCACACTCAATTCCAGTACAAAAGGTGAGGAAGGCTCTGCGCAGAAAGAGCTTACAATCTAAGGGGAAGGGAATGATACACAAGGTGTGGGAAAGATCAGAGTTAAGTGGGTGAGAGATGTGGTACTATATGTGGTATTGCATTTGGTAGTTTAGATGAGTGAGGGTAGTGAGTGTAAGTGGGTTTTAAGAGATTTCTTGAAAGCTGAAAGATTGGGAGAAAGTCGGACAGACCATGGGAGAGAATTCCAGAGGAGGGGTGCAGCCCTTGCAAAGTCTTGAATGCGAGCATGTGAGGAGGTAATGAGAGAAGAGTTGAGTAGCAGGTCAGTAGAGGAGCGTAGTAAGCGGTTGGGTGAGTATATAGAAATAAGTTCAGAGGTGTAGGGAGGGGCAGAGTTATGAAGTGCTTTGAATGTCAGGGTCATTCATTTGAATTTAATTCTGAAGGGCAGTGGAAGCCAGTGCAGGGATTGGCAGAATGGTATGGCAGAGGAGGAGCGGTAGTTGATGTGTATAAGACTAGCAACATTGTTCGTTATGGACTGGAGAGGTGTCAGTCTCTGGTGGGGAAGGCCAATTAAAAGAGCATTACAATAGTCTAGACGTGATATGACGAGAGCATGAATAAGAATTTTGGCAGCGACTTGGGTGATAAATGTATTTTGGATATGTTCCTTAGGAGGAAGTGACATGATTTAACAAGTGACTGGAAGTGAGGAGTGAATGACAGGGCAGAATTTAGGATAACCCCAAGGCACCGGGCCTGGGGAGACGGGGTGATAGTGGAATTGTTAGCCATGATGGATACTTCTGGGATGTTAGTGGTGTTAGTTAGATGAAAGAGAACCATTTGCATTTTGGAGAGGTTTAATTTAAGGTAACGTTGTGACATCTAAGTAGAGATAGCAGACAGGCAGGAGGAGACACGAGTTAGGAGTTCTGGGTTTAGATCAGAAGAGGAGTGATAGATCTGAGTATCGTCAGCGTAGAGGTGGTAGTGGAAACCATACGAGCTGATTAATTTGCAGAGGGAGGAAGTATATATGGAAAATAATAAATGTCCCAGGACAGAGCCTTGAGAAACCCCGACAGAGAGAGGTAGGGGAAAAGATGATACTCCATTGTAGGAGACACTGAAGGAACGATTGGTGAGGTAAGAAGAGAACCAGTACAGGGCTGTGTCACGAAGGCCAAGTGAATGGAGGGACTGGAGGAGGAGAGGGTGATCTACAGTATCAAATGCAGCTGAGAGATCAAGCAGTATTAGTAGTGAGAAATGTTAGTTGGCTTTAGCTGTTAAAAGGTCATTAGTTACATAGTTACATAGTTAAATTGGGTTGAAAAAAGACCGAGTCCATCAAGTTCAACCCCTCCAAATTAAAAACCCAGCATACATACACACACACACACACACACATCTCCACTCTTTCAAACACAAACCATATACCTGTATGCCCATAGCTATACTAACTGTAGAGTTTAGTATCAAAATAGCCTTTGATATTATGTCTGTCCAAAAAATCATCCAAACCCCTCTTAAAAGCATCAACAGAATCAGCATCACAACATCACCCGGCAGTGCATTCCACAACCTCACTGTCCTCACTGTGAAGAACCACCTACGCTGCTTCAGTTAGACGGGTCAGGGCAGTTTCAGTGGTTTCAAACCAGATTGTAGGGAATCCAGCAGGTTATTGTCAGAGAGAAATTAGGTTAGTCGGTTGTAGACTAGGTGCTCAAGTAGTTTAGAGATGAAAGGTAGTAGAGAGGGAGGTCGGAGGTTGTCAAGATTGGAGGGATCAAGAGAAGGTTTTTTCAGAATGGGGGTGACAAGAGATGCAGAGATTACTGATGACATATGTCATAAGAGCCATGAATATCCTGTAAATTAAATTATATATATATATATATATATATATATATATATAAATTATGTATTAATAAATAGTGCTTGGCAAAGCCATAATTTATAATCAGTGCTTAGTGATGTCTCATTAAAATTTGTACCCCCTATGGTAAAATATGAGACCTCAAATAATTTTGCTGTGGGGCCCAGTAACATCTAGTTATGCCACTGTTTGCAGTTTAGCACCAACTTAAAGACTGTGTCTATATGCATTAAGTATGACATTCTATGGAATATTTAGCATAGTTTACAGGGTCCAAGATAAACAGAGATACCTTGGCCCAACCTATTTTTTACTTTTACTTTTTACTCTTGTTACTAAAATCTATCTTTCCATATCTATATGGGTATGGGACCTGTTATCCAAAATGCCTCGGGACCTGGGGGTTTCTGGATAACAGATCTTTCCGTATTAAACCCAATAGGTTGGTTTTACTTCCAATAAGGATTAATAATATCTTAATTGGGATCAAGTACAAGGTACGGTTTTATTACTACAGGAAAAGGGGAATCGTTTTTTAAAATGTGGATTATTTTGGAAAAAATGGAGTCTATGGGAGATGGATTTTCTGTAATTCGGAGCTTTCTGGATAAGGGGTTTCTGGATAACAGATCCTATACCTGTATTAAGATTAATATACTTTCAGAGTTTAGCAGGAAATGTACTTCTAAATATATAGATTTGGCGTAAATTGGTGTAGGTCCTCCCTGAGTGACAGCTGCTAGGAGATCCTTGTGCTCCAATCACATTGGTCAATAAATAGGGGCTAGACCCTTGGAATCTATGTGACTAAAGGAATAAGGGATATCATGACCCCTGTACATACGGCATTATTCTTTGCCTTCTTTACCTTAGAGTAACGGAAAACATTACTGATTCTGATCGTTACAGCAGTGCGATTTCTCTTTTTCCATTTCAGTCTGGCGTTTGTAGAAAATCTATTGAGAGCACCATTTAAGCTCCTGTCGAAAAAAGGACCATTATTCAGTAGTGGCAAGATGTACTTTTGCAGCAAAATGGAATTACTGTAAAAATGTAAATCTAACAGGATAGCGTAGTTGGATCTTTGGCAAGTCTCCATGCTGCTGTCCGTGGGCTGACTCTATGCATTATGAATATGGATGGCGTTTCTTTGTAATGAGCACTGGGTGTAGTGGGACAAGAGGGTCCACAGAGGCCGAAGGGGCGTTACAGAGAAGCTTATCAGGTATGGGACCTGTTATCCAGAATGCTCCAGACATGGAGTTTTATGGATAATGGATCTTTCTGTAATTTGGAGTCTACTAGATCATGTAAATGTAAACATGAAATAAACCCAATAATACAATTTTTAAAAATGATTTCCCTTTTCTCTGTAATGATAAAACAGTAGCTTGTACTTGATCCAAACTAAGATATAATTAATCCTTATTGGAAGCAAAACCAGCCTATTGGGTTTATTTAAAGGGATACTGTAATGGGAGAAAAACATGTTTTTTTCAAAATGCATCAGTTAATAGAGCTGCTCTAGCAGAATACTGCACTCAAAAGAGCAAACAGATTTTTTTATATTTCATTTTGAAATCTGATATGGAGCTAGACATATTGTCAGTTTCCCAGCGGCCCCAAGTCATGCAAATTGTGCTCTGATAAACTTCAACCACTCTTTTCTGTTGTACTGCAAGTTGGAGTGATATCACCCCTCCCCCCCCAGCAGCCTAACAACAGAACAATGGGAAGGTAACCAGATAACAGCTCCCTAACACAAGATAACAGCTGCCTGGTAGATCTAAGAACAGCACTCAATAGTAAAAACCCATGTCCCACTGTGTACTATTCAGTTACATTGAGAAGGAAAAACAACAGTCTGCCAGAAAGCAGTTCCCTCCTAAAGTGCTGGCACAAGTCACATGACCAGGGGCAGCTGGAAAATTGACAAAATATTCCGGTTTTGAAATGGATTTCAGTGCAGAAGTCTGCTGGAGCAGCACTGTTAACTGATGCGTTTTGTAGACTTAACGTTCGAAGATCCAAATTACTGAAAGATCCACTATCCAGAAAACCCCAGGTCCCAAGCATTCTGGGACAACAGGTGCAATAACTATAGTATGAATCAGAGATTTAGCCTTGTTCTTTTAAAGCCAATGAGAAAAAACATAAATGCAGTAGACTGATGTCCCATAATACAATGACAATTCTACTGAAATAACCAGAGTGTGTAGGGAATAAGGATACAATTTAAATCCTAGTAAAGTTTCTTATGTGAATCCGTAGCCTTTTCCTCCATTGGAGCAGAAACTCTTATAAGCACAAGAGAGTCCTTCTAGGGGTCTTGAAGTTGCTTTCACATCTCAGTATATAAAAGTACTTGTTATATAAAGACGCATTTCAGCGCTGCATTTATATATGCTGTCACCTCAGGAATCATTTGTAGAATGGAAAATGATGCTTCATACTTCCATGTCTGGCAGCAGGCAATTAAATATGATAATCCCCTTGTTCAACTAGCTTGGCCCTCCACATTGATTCTTTGTTTCTTTGTCTGCTGCTCAAACAACTTCCTCAGTTATTATCCTCACAACTACCTTCTATGTTTGCAAGTCATGTTTTTCTTCTTTGTTACACATACAGTATATATATTCTTACCAAAACATAATGGTACAAATAAAGTAAGAAATATAAAAAAGTGATCATCTTTCAAGATTATTCAGAGGATAAAAACACTGAGACTGAAGTCATAGGAATCAACAAATGCAAGTGCAGTGTGCAAAGTGCAATTTCAGACACAAATAAACATGTTTTCAACTATAATTTATTGTTTTTTCCCCACTTCTTCTTTCTCTATCGTCAGTAGACCCAGTTATGTCCCATTCATCAGAAGAAGCTGGACAGACAAATTTACAATCAGTACAAGAGGAAGCCAAGACGAAGAGCCTTAAAAGGGGTGGCTCTCCTTTAAGTTAACTTTTAGGGGCACATTTACTATGGGTCGAAGTGAAAATTCTAAATTAACATTTTTTTGGCTTCTTTGACTATCGCATAGCCCAAAATTCGATCTGTATTGAAAAAAATTAGAATTTTGAAGTACTGTCTCTTTAAAGAAATTTGACACTTCACCACCTTAAAGTTGGGGAATTGCTATTTTAGCCTTTGTGGGACCTCTTGGAACCTTTTAGGAGTGTTTTTGAAACTCAAAGGATTTTTTCAAAAATCGTTCGAATCGAACAATACATTCAAACGATTCAAACGATTTTTATTCGATCGAAGACGGACCTATTCGATCCATTTTTCATCGAAAATGACCTTTTAAAAAATTTGATACTGGAATTTTGAATTTTCTTTTATTCGAAATTCGATCCTTAGTAAATCTAACTTGTCGAAACTCTGCTTCCAGTCCTCTTCAGAAAAGGTGAAATGGTGACGATCCATCGTGCAACGCTTTCTGCTCCCTGGCTATCTTTAAGTGGCAGATGAGATTCGGGGGTTATTTATCAAAATCCGAATGTATCTGATGATTTTATTAAAAAAAGTCTGACCAAACTAGAATCCATAATTTGACCTTATTTATTACTAAAAACACGATTTAATCAGATTTGGGAATAACTTGATAAAATCCGAATCATAGGATTTTTTCTGAATTTTTTCCCGAATTGCTTGATTTTTTTGCTCTTTTTCCGAATTTTTCAGATTTTTAACCAAACAGTTCAAAATAGTTGGATATTCTGGCTAATTCCACTCCAGACCACAGAAATTTCCAAATAGTATAGGAACCTCTCCCATTGACAAATAAAAAAAATCCAGTTTACTGGTTTCATTCATTAAATTGAGAAATTCTTTAGGATCCAGTGTGTGGGGTGATTTCCAATTTCTCGCAATATCTAATCTGGCCGTTGATAAAATATGTGTAATCAGAGTTTTCATTGAAGTGGGCGATATCGGGCTGATCCGATCATTTGCTCTAGGACCCACGATCGTATCAGAATGGAGGAGATACTGGTGGTTGGATTGTGGGACCGCATAACACATGTTGCCATGATCCAATGGGATTTTTTAAAGGGATTCTGTCATGGGAAAACAATGTTTTTTCAAATCACATCAGTTAATAGTGCTGCTGCAGGAGACTTCTACACTGAAACCCATTTCTCAAAAGAGCAAGATTTTTTTATATTCAGTTTTGAAATCTGACATGGAGCTAGACATTTTGTCCCATTTCCCAGCTGCCCCTGGTCATGTGATTTGTGACAGCACTTTAGGAGGGAACTGCTTTCTGGCAGGCTGTTGTTTTTCCTTCTCAATGTATCTGAATAGAACGCAGTGGGACATGGGTTTTTACTATTGAGTACTGTTCTTAGATCTACCAGTCAGCTGTTATCTTGTGTTAGGGAGCTGTTATCTGGTTACCTTCCCTTTGTTCTGTTGTTAGGCTGCAGCACAGCAGTAAAGAGTGATTGAAGTTTATCAGAGCACAAGTCACATGAGTTGGGGCAGCTGGGAAACTTACAATGTGTCTAGCCCCATGTCAGATTTCAAAATAAAATATAAAAAAAATCTGTTTGCTCTTTTGAGAAATGGATTTCAATCCAGAATTCTGCTGAAGCAGCACTATTAACTGATGCGTTTTGAAAAAATTTTTTTTTCAACATGACAGTATCCCTTTCAGTCAGATATCGATCCAGTTAGACAGTCGGAGGGCCCTCACACACAAGCCCAAAACCGGGCATGTAAATTCGTGTTATACTGTATGTAAATGACATGAAGTTAATTTTGTACTGGGCTTGTTTATTATCAAAGATACGACGCTGCGTTAGGCAGAAACACGGAGAACCATTCAATAATTAAATGGAATCTGTCTGATTCCATTAACAAAACGAAAGTACCAACATTCCTCATACATGTAGTATTATATGGCAAACAATCTAAATGGATGTAAATAATAAGGGCTTCATTCTGTAAATATCTCTTGCACGTTGCAGTTTCTATGAATATCATTTGTCGGCTTCATTATGCAGAATGTGACACCCTTGAAGCGTGCAGATCCCCCCCCGATAGTCACATCACAGTCACGACTGATTATTTATAGTTTCGGTAATATGGATCAGCAGGCTGGGATGATATACTGTTCAGCTGCACTATAATTTCATTTTGAAACACACACATTCAGATCGGATGAAAACAGCCTTTCTGGATCAGGAAGCATACCTTGGCGTTTCCTAGGGGCTACACGGAATGGCATAGCAATGGAATAGCATAGTACTTGATTTTTGCTGTTTCTGCTTCACTGATGCTAAGCATGGAATATTGCATGCCCCTAGCATGCCCCAAGCATGCATGTGGTTTTCTTGCAAGCCACTAACAGGCCAGAATTTAACGATATTCCTTCTTTCACACAGGGAGGTCAATAGTGACTTGCAAATCATAAAATGCAGTGGCAGATGCTCAGTATTGAATGAGAATTGAGGTTTCCTATATATCTGTCTGTCTGTCTGTCTGTGTCTCTCTCTCTCTCTCTCTCTCTCTATATATATATAATGTCATTGGAATCTCAATCGTGTAATTAGAGGTCTAGGGTCCACCAGGAGGTACAATATTTTCATGTCCTCCTAAACTCCTGACCTGGAAAATGGTGTTTGAACATTTAACATAACAATTTTATTGTTGTTACTTTTGTAGTCTCAACCCTTGCGCCTACTGTAGTTATTTCCCTACTTAAAGATGCTAGCCAAGGGCACGTGCTCCCCTTGCAGGTGTTTCAGCAGTAGCTTCAGTTAGTGGGTATAACCATGACTGCCATAGCTATAGGGGACAGTGCATTGGCTATAATTTAAGGTAACCTCAAACGGAGAAGGCTTTAGAAGGCTTGTGGATACTAGTTAGATCTGTTTTAGCTGGGAGAGTTCAGTTATCACTGCATTTATAAAAAGTTTAGGGAGGAACATGACTATAATATGGTGGATGAAACTATTTAAAAAGGGATCCTGTTCTCAGTCTCAAAACTGTAGGTCAGTCAGTCTGACATCAGTGGTAGGCAGGACTGGACTGAGAATCAAGAGGCCCTGTAATTTCAGGTACACACAGGCCCATACAGAAGCCCAAACAGCCTCCACCAGCCCAATAAATACTGGCTTTCTATGGCACCTTATACCAGCCCTTCTCGCATTTGCCAGAACCCACAGTTGAGGAATAAGATACTTTACGTCATTGCAAATCATAATACTATGAGTTTGTGCCAGCATGGTTTTATGCGTAACAGATCTTGCCAGCCTAATCTCTTTTATGGGCAGGAACCTTGACTCTGAGATGGCAGTGGATGTAATCTACTTCGACTTTGATACAGTACCACACCGAAGGTTACTGGAATATTGGAATAAGGAATATTGGCCTGGAACATATTGTTTGTACTTACACAAAGAGTGGTGATAAATAGAACATTTTCTAATATAGAACATTTTCTAATTAGTTAGCAGAGTACTGCAGGGGTCTGCACTTGGTCCTTTGATTTTTAACTTGTTTATTAATGAACAGGAAGCGTCATTGAAACAACTTTTTCTATTTTAGTTGATGATACAAGTTCCATGCAGGATGTTGCCACTTTGCAGAGTGATTTGGCTAAATTGACAAAGTTCAATGTTGATAAATGCAAAGTTATGGACGTTGGCAGAAATAACTTAAATTATATACGTAATGAGTGTGTTGGGGGTTTCCTCAACTGGGAAAGCTCTGGGGAGTTAGATCTGGAACAAAGCAGTTGGACCAGTATTGAAAAAAGGCAAGCTAGGAACTCAGCAAGGTCATGCTGAGCCAGGAGAAAGCATCTAGCATAGGGAGACAGGGAAAATACGTCCTACAAACCCTACTAGTGAGAAGCATCTCAAAGGAGGTTCTGCATTTTAAAGAGAAAAATTATGGGCATGATGTCACCAGTTTATGATGTCACCTGTGCCAAAGCACATAATATTTTGATTGCAAAACCAGGACAGAATATAGCAGGGCAACCATGTACATGTGTATATAATCTTCCTCACTTACAAGTTCTTGAGTACTTTCATAACATTGATTTTAACCACTGAATTATTTAGACTAGATTTAAACATTGAGTAAATTACTTTGAAGGAGAAAAATCATTATGCTTCCAATGGTTAAATACACATAAATCACTAAAATTGATTCTGCAACTTTGATTTGCTGCCATTGACCATAACCCATATGGAAAATACTTCTCCAGGAATGCTAAACTGGGAAGGAGACTCTCAGGCCTGACATGCACAGGTATTCCTCTGGACCACTATTCAGTGCTCTATGCTGTTGAAACATATTAAGTTTATACATTTGTTCAGGCTGCCCTGTCACAGACCCTAATCTGTAGTTTCCCAGCTATTATGGTCATTTCTATGGCAGTGAAGGCTTTACGTTCTACAACAAGCCAAGGCTGAATGTTTAACTGCCATTAAAGTGATACTCAGTACCAGGGTCGGAATGGGCCCAGACCTGCTCGCTGCTGCTGGCAGAGGCTTTGCTCCCTCCTGACCTCCCCTCAACCACATGAAGAAATAATGCACATTGAAGAAGGTACACACTGTTGGGGTGAGGTGGAAGGGGGTACAGAAGACTCAGAGAAATGTGTGGCAGGGGGCCCATGTGGCTGGTGGAATGGGGGTTGGGGGGTCTGTGAGTGTGGTGAAAGTAGGATCTGGGCATGGGAAGGGGATGCACAGGCCCCTGATATGGCAGCCCTGGTTGACCAAGACCCCACAGCCAATGCTGCTCAGTACTGTCTTCAGTGGAGTGCAAATAAAGGTGGCTATACACAAGCTGATAAAAGCTTCCGGCCCGAGCCAGCATCTTATAGACCCATGTATGAGGCCCCCCCAACTGGCCTATCAGACCTATATCTGCCGGTCTGATGACCAGATATCCGTTGGATAGGTTTGATTTTCCTGACATAACAAAGAGTGAATCAACACATTGATGAGGTCCTCTCCTGATAGCCTACATTGCTGGTCATTGTGAACCTGATCAGATCAACTGTAAGTGGGCAAATCCAGGAAAGATGCACTCATTTGGCAACCTCTACATTCATGTGGATCTTTAGGTGTATTGCCAGCTTAACGAGAATGACTACTTTAGGTCACCGACATAATGGGGCTCAACTAAATAGCAATTGCATTTAAAAGGTTTTTGGGATAGCACTCAGGTTATGGCAAGATGGCAAAAGTAACGCATTTTACTTCAGCAGCCTAACTTGTAGCCCTAAAATTTAAAGTTTGTTGTGTGCCAGGTTCTATTAAATAAATATAGTTTTACGGACACCATTTTGCTGTAATGGCGCCAATCTCACAGTTTAAAGAAGACATACATACCCTATGTATAACAATGTACAATTGCTCAACATGCTTTTCTGAGTGTGTGACTGGAGGGCCCCCTGCTGTTTAGCCTTGGCTGGCGGAATAGCAAAAAATCATCTCCTGTTACTTCCCTCATCGGTACTATTACTTATGTGACACCGAGAGAAAGAACTGAGAGACACTGTGAGATCAAGGGCCACTGCCTGTGACTGTAAAATAAACATTTGCCATTTGGCCCAGCAATCACCCAGGCCGTACAGCAGGGGGAGCACAGGTTACATATTCATGATACAGTAGAACCCCCATTTTACATCCCCTGATTTTATGTTTTCCCTCATTTTACATTATTGTTTTGTACATTGTTGTATTATGCATAACACATTTCCCTGATTTTACATCTTCCTGGATTTTACACCATTTTTTTTTCTGGTCCCCTGAAAAACGTAAAATGGGGGGGTTCTACTGTGCTAATAAATGCTAAATGCTAATTATAATACTGTGACATCTAAAACAAAAAAAATGTAGATTGTAAAAGAGCTTAAATGAGAACGCTGAGAAGTTTTACACTCTCCCTTTAAAAGAGTGGTTCACTGTTAAGCACGGTCGGACTGGCCCCATATCGTGGCCCTACAAAAAAACGCATGCGCGTCGTACAGCTTGACTCACACATGTGTGCTGTCATAGTAGGGGGTCCAGAGCGGCCCTGGACAACAGTCCTGGTGTTAAGTCTGACTCTGCTGTTAATGGCCGATTCTAAACAACGATTCAGTTGGTCTTCATTATTTATTTTTTATAGTTTTGTAATCACTTGCTATCTTCTGACTCTTTCCAGTTTTCAAATGGGGGTCACTGATCCCTTCTAAAAAAAATGTCCTGTAAAGCTACACATTTATTTTTATTGCTATTTATTTTTTTGTTACCCATCTTTCTACTCAGGCCTTTTCCTTTCACATGCTAGCCTCTTACTGAAATCAATGCATGGTTGCAAGGGACTTGAGATTTAAACTATAGCAGCCAGATTGCTGAAATTGAAAACTGGAGAGCTGCTGAATAATAAGCAAAATAATGCAAAAATCATAAATAATAAAAAATTGTTTAGGAATGTCATTCGTTATCAGCGGTTCTCAACCTCAGGGTTGCGAAACGTTTGGGGGTCAAACGAATCTTTTACAGGGGTCACTTAAGGGGTTCCATGAGCAGGCTCATCTCTCTCTCCACTAGCTCTGGGCAAAGGTTGTAGCTCTTTGGGTGTTGGTGCTGGGAGTTGTAGTTCAGTAACTTGTGTAGGGAAGCCATTTGCACTACAGCTTTCTATATTTATGCAGCCACTCTGTCTCCTGTACTTTCCTAACAATCCGCTGTGGACTGGCAATGAAAATATTTTAATATTTTATGGTTGGGGGTCACCACAACATGAGAAACTGTATTAAAGGGTCGCAGCATTAGGAAGGTTGAGAACCACTGCTCTACATCATACAAAAAGATACCTCAAAGGCGAACAACCCCTTTAATTATAAGGGTGTGTAAATGTATACAGTGGTGTGAAAAACTATTTGCCCCCTTCCTGATTTCTTATTCTTTTGC
>CM044433.1:21579873-21604596 GCA_024363595.1 Xenopus borealis | reverse complement strand
CAAACATGCAAAAGAATAAGAAATCAGGAAGGGGGCAAATAAGTTTTTCACACCACTGTAGATTACTTGGGGGGAACTATTTGCAGTGTGTGTAGCTGCTATCCTCTTGCTTGTTCTAAGGCAGGGATCCACAACCTTTTGAACCTGTGATCAACATTCCGAAGTAAAAGGAGTTGGGGAGCAACACCAGATTTTAAAATGTACTTGGGTGCCAAATAATTGCTGTGATTGGCCATTTGATAGACCCTATGTGGATTGTAAACCTACATTGAGGTTCTGTTTGGCAGTACACCTGGTTTTTATACAACCAAAACTTGCCTCTAATCACCTGCTTTGAGGCCACTGGGAGCAACATCTAATGGGTTAGGGAGCAACATGTTGCTCACAAGCTACTGGTTGGGGATCACTGTTCTAAGGCATTCCCTGTATCAGTTGAAGATGGAGCAAACACAGTAAGTTTTTTTGGCTGCTCATGTGCTTGCTCACGGTGGTTCAGGGGATGCCCGAAGGAGGAGGTTGCACTCTCTGCAGAAAGTACCATTGTGCAGGTCATTGTGTTTTTTAAAGAAGAATAGCTCTGGCCTGGGGTAGTAGTTTAGCAGTAAGAGGCCCTGGGGGTTGCAAGACATTTTTACTTTCATACACTTTAATAGTTTGTACATTTACCGAGTCAGGCAATCATTACTCTCATATCCATTTAAAATTGGATACTGTTTCCCCTGCTAAGGAATTTATACTGCTGGTTATAGATAGTGGCTGCACCATTTTCACTTCTTCTCACCCCCTCCAAGATACATCACATATTGATTGATAAGTGGCATCTAACCACCACCTGCCTGCACACAGCGAGTGGTATTCCCTTCAGCAAATGCTCCGGTTCTTAATTATTCATTGGAGCCCAGGGGGACACCCAAATGGAGTCCCAGACGCTTCTTGTAGAACAAAGGGGGGCCTTTATTTTTCCATTTCTCAGAAATTGAGTCTGTCAGTGTCAGGGATTCTGCAAAGACCTTTTCCTCTCTCTTTCTCCCCTTGTTGGCAAATTGAGCTAATATTGGCTTTAGGACTCGACTGAGCCATTTGCAACAATTTGCACATTTGTAAATGGATTGCTGTGTTCCGGGCTTGGGCAAAGTGGCGTCTGGCAGGGAGGTAGCAAGAGACATTCATGGAAATATTGCAGAATCGTGGAATTGTAATTGAGGTAGAGGAGAGGGACATGCATTGTTTTATAAAGAGTCGGCACCAGCACAAGATTTGTGACCTTTCTGCAATCAGTAAATGTGTTTCCTTGGGATCCTGAGCGGTAAAAGAAATTAAATGGGGAACGAAAAGGGAAAATTAGATGAATGCAATAGGATATTTCACTATTGCTAATATGTATTTAGTACCAATCATGAATATTTATATGGTATAGTAATCATACCTGAGATTGCAGTAGGATGGTGGTCATAAAGGAGTTGGTGATATTCATACCAGACCTTTACTAGAACTGCAATTTTGGGTAATGTTTGACTTGTCCCATTTCATGAAGTTCAGCTGCTGACAATTTAGTACGAGGGTCTGTCTCAACTAGACAGAATATGGGTATTCTTGTTCAAATTGTTGTGCATTGTCTTTGCTAGGACCCTGAATACACTTGTTATCCAGCAAATACCTGCCACTGTCCTCCAGTCCTGCAAGTTTTATTCTATAACCCCCACACTATTCTATTTACAGTTAGGCATGTGTTTAACTGTACAGGTATGGGACCTATTATACAGAATGCTCGAGGCCTGGTGTTTTCTGATCTTTCCATAATTTGGATCACCATACCATAAGGCTATTAAATAACATTTAAACATAAAATAAACTTAATAGGATTGTTTTGCCATTGATTTGATTTGCATTTTAATTAAAGGAGATGCAGTATATTGCCACTAGATTAGCCACAATAGTTTAAGCTATAACACTATGTTTATTCTGCAGAATGCTTTATCATACCAGAGTGAACATCTCTAGAAGCTCTCTGTTTGTTTAGGATAACAGCTGCCATAATTGCTTGCTGTGACATCACTTCCTGAGTCCTGAGTGGAGGGGAAGAGGGAAATGGGAGAGGGAAGCAAACTGAGAATGCTCAAGTCCTAACCCTGGAGGTTTAAGCTGAAGGCAGGAAGTCTGATACAGAAGCCCATGTGTACACAATAGAAGGAAAGAAATTCTGTGTTTCTTTTGACAGAGGACTCAGAGCAGTATTATTTTGAGGGTTTACGGGTGTATTTATATAGACCTTTCTCATAAAGCTAACTTAATTGTAGAGTAAGGGATCCCACACCTGTAATCATAAGCATATGGAATTTGAGAACTACAATGCATACCAATATGATAGCCTCCTTCCATGATATATATATCTATCTATATCTAGGATGAATAAGTTTTATGACATCCATCTGTTCATTTGACCCTTTTTGGCCATAACCATGCATTGAGGTATTCAACTGCACAGGATGTCCTAAAGGAAAGGGGCTACAGAAGGGCTGTATTTACCATACAAATTACCACATAAAAATGATCACAAATATGGTCAGATAGACTCTCTTTTTTAATGGAAGCTAATAATAATCTAAACTATAAAGTACTTAGTGGTGTAACTATAGAGGATGCAGACCTCTTCTTCCTCTGTAATTGTAAAGATCTAGAGCCCTGGTTAGGCAGTGTAATAATTATTATTTATTATTAACGTGTATTTTTATACCGCCAACATATTACGCATCGCTGTAAAATAAATGTGTTTATACAAATAAATTACATACATAGAACATACATAATAATAATAGTCTTCGGTGGTGCATATCACCCATTGAGATGGTCCTCTAGATGCAGATACACCTTCAAGAAGCAGTTGCTGCTTCTCTCTTTGCATACTGGCTCTGCTTTTTGTCCTCTGGTCAGAGGCCTCTTTAAAACCTTTTCTTTAAGCATCTGGGACCCAAAATCTCTTCCATGGTCTTTGAATCTCAGACCCATTTTTGCTTTTCTAGAGTAAAGAGGGTTAGTGTTGGTGGCTGAAACCAACTACAAGGCTCACTTTAGTTCTCTCTCTGGCGGAACCTTTTTCTTCTACCTATTAAAGGTTAGTGCACATGTACAGTGACTGTACCTAATGGGGCAAATTCACTAAGATGCGCAAATTCGCTACCGTTGGCTTCGCTAGCGTTCGTCGCACTTCGACAGGCGAATTTTCGCCAGCACTACGCAAATTCACTAAAGTGCGAATTTAAGCTCAGGTCAGCGAACAGTAGCGTAGTTGCACTAGTGTTACTTCACTAGGCAGAGCGCTGTTATGCTAGCGAAGCCTGATTTGCATACGGCGGGAACTTTAACTTATAATAGAAGTATATGTTACAGCCACTACATTCCACTACACAAGCCCAGGGAACCTTTAATAAATAAAATAAAGTTGTCCTATTGCCCTACATGTGCCCCCTGTATAGTTGTGTTGCCATATGTTAGGAAATGTAGGGGGGAAGGAGGGTAACCCCCCAAAAAAATATTTTTCAGACTATCACCCTCCTATGCTAACATACGCCAGTGTTTTTTTGGGACTTAGAAAAAATGTCAATTTTTTTTTCAACCTCTTATCTATTGTATTGAACTTCGCCTGGTCTGACCAAACGAAGTAACATCTAGCGTAAGTGCTAACGTAGAGGAAAATGCTCATGTTAGTGAATTTGCAAATTTACAATCCTTCGTCAGTGCGCAACTTCGCCTGGTGTAAGGGTGCGAAGTTGGGCAAGTCTATTTACTTTGCTAGCGAAAATTCGCCAGAGTCCATGTTAGTGAATTTGCGGTTGCGAAATGACGCCACGCTGGCGAATTAGCGCTAGAGTTAGACGCTTCGCGCTTTAGTGAATTTGCCCCTATATGTTAATTAAATCAGACTTTAGGTGGTGCTTTTAAAATAAACTACTTGGCGTTTGCATTGTCTCCTATGTCTCTGGGTTTTTATACAGGCAGGTACACTGGCAAACTGGCTCTTGCTAAAACTGGTCGTAGAGTGTTTAAATGTCATGGGACCTTGAATTGTAAGCTTCCGAGGCTCCAAGGGTCAGGGACTGATGTGTAATATCTGTAAACTAAATAACATTAATGTAGTTCCTCTCCAGTCATACACTGCACTATGGTATCTGATGAATCTATTCCTAGAGCAAAGCAAAGCCCCTGAACTGTGATCTAGTGCTGCTTACTTGACATTGTGCTAGTCATTTTATGTCTTAGATTAGGTCATGTCCCACTCATCCTGCCTCTAATCAGATATTTTAATTAGTGCTAGATCCAGTCAATTTAAATGCATATCTAACCCAGAGTCAATGCTGCACATTTTAAATCTCCCTAGATCAACTGGTGAAATATAGTGTAACGATTAACTAATCATGAGTATAATAAAATAATCCCATAAATTATAATGTGTTCTAATTTATGACACTGCTTCGCTTATATGAAGGCTCCTTTCTATCCACACTGTCGGAATAAACCCTGTAAATGAAATATTTTACTGTCTGCAAAGGTTATACCAATGGAGCGGTGTGGTTTTGGCACAGAATGATTTGTAATTTTACTTAGTAAAGACGTGCTCAACAAAATGCAATGGGCAGTGCATTTCTAATTACAATAACAGAATACCTAACGCTTATAATTTCCCCCTTGTGCAAACCTTGGTAAGAGACACTAACACACAGCTTTCCTAAAAATGAGATGATCTAGCAATAGCTTAGGATGGGTGAAAATAGAAATGAGTAAGGTGTAAATAGAATGCAAAATGTGAAATATAGGGCATTGTGAGCTCTGCGTTTGTACTGCATGGACATTGTGAGCTCTGCATTTGTTCTGCATGGATATTGTAAGCTCCACATTTGTCATTTGTACAGCATGGACATTGTGAGCTTTTTATTTGTTTTGCATGGACACTGTAGGCTCTGCATTTGATCTGCATGGACATTGTGAGCTCTGCATTTGTACAGCATGGATATTGTGAACTTTGTATTTGTTTTTCATGGACACTGTAGGCTCTGCATTTGTTCTGCATGGACATTGTGAGCTCTGCATTTGTACTGCATGGACATTGTGAGCTCTGCATTTGTTTTGCATGGACATTGTGAGCTCTGCATTTGTTCTGCATGGACATTGTGAGCTCTGCATTTGTACTGCATGGACATTGTATGCTCTGCATTTGCTCTGCATGGATATTGTAAGCTCTGCATTTGTACTGCATGGACACTGGGAGCTCTGCATTTGTTCTGCATGGACACTGTGAGCTCTGCATTTGTACTGCATGGACATTGTGAGCTCTGTATTTGTTCTGCATGGACATTGTGAGCTCTGCATTTGTATTGCATGGACATTGTGAGCTCTGCATATGTATGGACATTGTATACTCCCTATGAGCTCTGCATTTGTACTGTACGAACACCAGGAGTTCTGTGACCATTTCTTTGTATGATCAGAGCAAGCCCTGTTTATTGAGGTCATACTAAAGGTATTGTGCCCCTTTAATACATAATATGATCCTGCAGCTGTAAATATTCTAATAACAAGCCTGGGTCTTTTAATGTTTAACAATATTACACTCAGGGAACATATGTCATTACCCAGAACACAGTGTAAAATATGCAAGATTTTTCATTTATTGAAACCAAAATAGGATACACGCACTGATCAGTGAGTTTGGTTGGCAATAAGAGTAATACTACAATGAGATCGCCATAATATAAACATTTTTTTACTGCATATTTAAAGGGGACAATTACCCTACAAATAAGTTATTGTGTTATACAATGTAATGTATAAAGATAATTTTAAGCTAGTCTAATATTTTTGGAGATGTGGGCCAGCTCCATTCCTTGGGACTAGTGATGCACGAATCGGCGGCATTTCGCTTCGCCAAATTTTTATAGAGAAATTTTTATAGAGAAATTGGTTTTAATTATTTTTTAGTGAATAAAAAAATTCGGATTTTAATTCGACCACAATTCACCCTCGAATTAGACCAATAGTAAATCTTAGTATGATGTAGAGAGAGAGATCATGTAGTTGGTATTCATTTTTTTCTATCATTGAGTTATTTAGCTTTTTATGCAGCAGCTCTCCAGTTTTGCAGTTTCAGCAGTCCGGTTGCTACCGTCCAAATTACCCTAGCAGCCATGCACAGATTTGAATAGGAGACTGGAATATGAATAGGAGAGGGTTTGACTAGAAAGATGGGTCATAAGAAATGTGTAGACTTGCAGTACATTGGTTGGTTGATGGGGTCAGTGACCCCTATTTGAAAGCCGGAAAGAGTAAAAAAAAGGCAAATAATTAAAAAACTATAGAAAAATAAACAATGAAGACCAACTGAATAGTTGCTTAGCATTGGCCTTTCTATACACTAAAAGTTAAAGGGGTTGTTCACCTTCCAAACACTGTTTTTAGCTCAGTTGTTTTCAGAATGTTCCCAAGTAATAAAGACTTTTTTCGATTACTTTCCATTATTTATTTTTTAATGTTTTTTCCAAAATCTAAGTTTGAAAGTTGGTGTTTGATTCTGACAGCTCAGTAATTCAGGTGCAAACTATTACAATTTTGCAACATTTAGTTGATGCATTTCTCAGCAGCATCTCTGGAGTATTAGCAACTATTGTATCAATTCTAACAGCTGCCTGTAATGAAACCCAGGGATTCTTCTCAGCAGGGACAAAGATAAGAAATGCATCAACTAAATGTATTAATTGTGAACAGTTTACAGGGTCGGTGACCCCTCCTACCAGAGCTGCTTTAGAAGGTGAAAATAGCACTTTTACATTTCAATATTAGAAAAACAGTCACACACAGAAAATAGAAAGTAATTAGAAAAAGTCATTATTTCTGGTGATCTATTATTATGAACATTATTAATATGTTTTTCTATAGCACCAACATGTTTCGTAGCGCTGATCTATCTGAAAACAACCTTTAAGTTGCAAATAATATTTGCTCTTATTTCATACACCTATTTGTGTAAAATCCCTATATCCCTTATAGACGGAATATTCAAACATCCATATATGGCTGATATGAGTGTTGTCTTAGCACGTAATGAAAGCAGGCAAATAATGAATTGCCAATGCAGGCTCACTTGTTGATAAAAACCAAGTAACAAGCAGTAAATATGCCGCATTGGGCACAAACATACATCAAAACCATCAGTTACATCATATTCTAATTTGGAAATATAGGGAGATAAAGTGGTGACTACAGCAAAGAGGCTCCGTTACAGCCAGATTTTTTATTGTTAATGAAAATTGAATAGCTTCAGAAGCAAATTAGTCAAAAACATATTGGCAAAAGGAGAGCAGCGCCGAACGTTTAATCTTGCTGATAGTGTTTCTGCATAGGTGTCACCCCTAAATCAAACCCCGCCGTGTTACCTTATTGCTTCTGCTGAGAATTAGAGGAGCGCAGGAGTGCTAGCTTGCATTTTATTTGACAAATGTCTCAGCCCCTGTGACTTACAGGGTGACATGTTCCTATCTCAGCCCTGAGGATAGTTGCTAAATTCTCTCAGGATAAGTCATATCTTGCAGTACTGGCAAATCAAAAAAGAGCAGGAAAATAAATATCCTCGGGGACTGCGCAAGATGCCAGAGCTCTAGTTAGCCTTGCATTTACAAATCATTATATCGCAGTGAAGGCTGAGTAGCAATGAAACTTGCTGAGTTATAACTGGGGCTATTACCCTTTCAAGACCAGACACATATCTACAAATCTACACGCTGGATGGCTAATTGGTCAATTCATTGCTGCACAGAAAGAATCCTGATGAAGGGTGTGGGTAACCCCCCGAAACATTGATCTGGTTGGTGGCACAATAAAAGGGGAAATTCCCCGAATGCAGAATCGTGTGTGTGCGGATCTGTTCTTTCTACATTGCTGTTGCACAGAAAGCAGCACAGTCTGCAGTATAAAGCTAAATTAACAAATAAGCCAATTATTAAATGCACGTTGCATGGAACCTGAGCTGGTGACATTGGACAATAATGGAAGTTAGAGATTATTAACAGCTCCTGTGCCACAGGCCTACTGGTAAATTCCTGAAAACTGAATAACTACAGCTATAGGACCTGTTATCCAGAATGCTCAGGACCTGGGTTTTTTTTCTGGATAACAGATCTTTCTGTAGTTTGGATCACCATACCTTAAGTCAACTAACAAATCAGTTAAACATGAAATAAACCCAAATAGGCAGGTTTTGCCTCTAATAAAGTTTAATTATATCTTAGTCGGCATCAATACAAGCTAGAGTCCTTCATTGGGTCAGGTACCTGCAGGTAACTGTGGTCAGGTCAGTGGTCAGGTTTAGGGCAAAAAAAGTCCCCAATTCCTTGGCCATGTGGCCAGTCCGCAGGTAACCCGGCTGGGTACCCAACAAAGGGCTTGATCCCTCCCACCCACTCTTGTGGTTCTTCCAGTTTTTACAATCTTTTTGGGAAGGTTCAGCACCAGAGTGACGTCACTTCCAGGCAAATGTGACGTCACTTCCAGTTCCATATGTCCCTTGGTTCTGAACGTTAGTTGGTCTATTGCAGGTCAGGTAGCGGAAACAAGCGGGTAAATTGCGGGTTCGGGTTGCGGATACGGGTCGGGTATGGGTTTAAAAAAACGGACCTGTGCAGAATTACTGTTTTATCATTACAGAGAAAAAGGAAATCATTTTTAAAAATGTGAATTTTTTGATTACAATGGAATCTATGGGAGATGGCTTTCTGGATAACTGGTTTCCCGGATAATGGCATCCCGCAGCTAGCTAAGCTGGCAAACTCCAGGTGGAGCCAAAATGGAAGACTGGAAATCAGTATTACAAATACTTGTACCAAAAATATTTTCAGGGAAAAGATTCACTTTCACCTTGTCTGAGATGAATCCCCCTCCCCACATTTTAGTGGCAGGTGTTGGAGACATTATGATGATATTCCATAATACAATGCATTCAGCAATGTCTGTGCTTACACACTAGGCACAACACAAAAGCAAATTACTGAACCCCTTGATTTTTTTTCCTACAGATATCAGTCCAGAATGCAGAAATGTTACAGATCTTGCGGGAAACAACAGGTGCTGCTGTGAGCGTTTTTTAATGATGTTTTGTGTTCTGGTCATTTGCCTTAATTGCTAACTGGAGTCAGCAGTGATTCATTTGTCTCAACCTTTTTTTTTCAAAAGGGCAAATAAACGAGAAGCAGCAGCAGAAATTATATTTATCTGGACTCAGGCTGTTGCTGTGAATTTAATTTCATGTATTACCATTAAGA
This sequence comes from Xenopus borealis, assembly GCA_024363595.1. NCBI lineage: Eukaryota > Metazoa > Chordata > Amphibia > Anura > Pipidae > Xenopus > Xenopus borealis. Next base: position 21,595,291 of record CM044433.1, on the reverse strand, counting down.
GTAATACGGTGGTTCTAGGACGAGGGTCCCCCAAGAGTTGCGAAGCAACACAAGCATAAAAAAAGTTTCTGGGGTTCCAAATAAAAGCTGTGATTGGATATTTGGTAGCCTCTATGTGGACAAGCAGGCTGCAGGAGGCTCTATTTGGCAGTACACCTTGTTTTTATGCAACCAAAGGCTGTTTCCAAGCCTGGAATTCAAAAACTAAGCACCTACTTTGAGGCCATTATGTGCAACATCCAAGGGATTGTTGAGCAACATTTTGCTCATTAGTCGCTGGCTGGGGACCACTATTCCAGGGAGTTGTTACTGTTACCGGCAAAGTGGTGACACCTGTTCTTCTCCTGTGCAGATTCCAAAATCCAATAGTACCATTTCAGAAGGGTTAAACAGTCTCTTAGTATTCAAGTTTAATGAGATGCGAGGTCCAAGGCTACATCCGCAGGACCCCATTCTGTGCTATTGCTGGGTCATGATGCAAGCAAATCCAGGCACACATGCACCCAAGCTCTAAACAACAGGTCAGGTTCAGGGTGCACAAGTAACGTTACTGGATCTGCACCCATCCAGGTGCATGCTCCTTGCCTGCCTTCTTCTCCCACCAGGTGCAACCGACCAGACCTAGCAGTATAATTACAAATGTATATTAAAAGAAAATAGAAATAATAGTTAAAAAAAAAGCTAGATGGGCCCCTGATCACACTGGCCTCCTAGGCTACAGCCTAAAGCAGGGATCCCCGACCTTTTCTACCCGTGAGCCACATTCAAATGTAAAAAGAGTTGGGGAGCAACACAACCATGAAAAGGTCCCTTGGGGTGCAAAACAAGGACTGTGATTGGCTAAGTGGTAGCCCCTATATGGACTGGCAGCCTACAGGAGGCTCTGTTTAGTACTATAATTTGTTTTAATGCTTCCTAGCCTGGAATTCAAAAATAAGCACCTGCGTTGAGGCCACTGGGAGCAACATCCAAGGGGTTGGAGAGCAACATGTTGCTCACAAGCTACTGGTTGGGGATCACTGGCCTAAAGGATCCTGTGCATTAATCCTCCCCTGAGAGGAAGTTTAGGGTTGGCAACAAACTGGGTGGTCAGAAACAGGCAGCAGGTTTAGAGTTAGTGAATGAGTGGGCCTCTCCCAATAAAAACATAGAAAGATCCTACCCATCCATAGGTTCATACAATTTTATCATCCATATAAGCAGAATTACTGATGCCCTATCCTAAAAGCACGTGAAGGCGCACATTATTTTGTTTACTATTTGTGTGTTTCTTCATCCAACATCTTCAATAAAATGGTCCTAAATGAAAGGGCATGTCAACTTTCCAATTATCTTGGAGTAATGTAGTAAAAGATTTCACAAGATCTATTTTTAGACTGTAAACTCTAACTTGTATCAGTCAGAATCTGTAATGTCCATGCTGTTGTTCCGAATGACACAATGGAAGAGAAATAGGAAAAATCAGGAGCAGATACCTCAGTTACAAGAAGAGCATCACAAATGGAAGATTCTGCTTCTGCTGCACGGGTCTGTATTTTGCATTTCTTTATATTCATTATTTTTTAATTACATTTTTAAAAATCCAGCAACTAATACATTTTAAAGGAAAAAGTTGATGCACTCTCATGAAGTTTCCCCGTTAGGATAAGATGTCTCTGTTTCTATTCTGGGAATGACGTGTTGCTGTCATGGGGTAGGTATGAAAGCAGCCCTCTGTGGGGGCCAGCATGGCTCCCTTGCTCAACTCTAGTGTCAAATAGATCGTTTTTGGCACTGTCAGCGGCTCTTGTTTTTATTTACAGCAGGTGAACTCTATCTCCATCTCTCAGATTGTAACAGTGCAATCCACTCCACACTCTGCGGCATTCTGAATGGCTTCTCTGGAGAGCCCTGACAATCTGTCAAATAGCTACGCTACGTGCTTAGAGGGCTCTGCTGCAGTCTCCTGGAAACACATTAGGCTTGGATGATACTGTACAAAATAAAGTCTTTGTACTTCTGCCCACGCTGTCACCGAGAGGACAAGAGCCACGTCACAAGCTTTGGATTTCTTCTATTACTATAACTTACTTGGTTATTAGTATTTTATTATCATATTTATTCTTAGAGAGCCATACTAATCATATGCACAGTACAAATGCACACATGATTGGTGCCAGAGACAAATTACTCCAATTTAAATTCCTACATAGAACTTATCTCACTCCCCACCGCCTAGACAAGATCTCAGACCATCACTCTGATGAATGCCCCAGATGTTATCAATCACCAGCTGACTACATGCACGTGATGTGGCTCTGTCCAAAAAGAAATACATTTTGGGTATCTATCTCTATTTACATTACAAACGCCGTAGGGATCCATATTCAACCTGATCCCTTGGTGATATTATTAAACCATGTCTCAAATGTGGTCCAGACTGGAGCTGCTAGAACACTCCAAGCCATAGTACTAACAGTAGCCAAGAAATGTATTGTTATGCATTGGAAAAAATGGTAATCCCCTGTCACAGCATCTATGGAAAAACCAGGCGATTCCAATGTACAAGCTAATCTATGCAAGAAGAGGCTGCCCAGACAAACATGGAAAAGTGTGGGACCCGTGGTTGATTGCCAAGTTGAGAACTACCTAGGAAAGGCAACGGGGGAAATAAATAAATGAATAAATAAAACAATAACACATATTTCCCTGAGGAGAACCACAGGTTTTCACTCAGTTCACCGACCTAATATAGCTATACACTCTAGTTATTCATTCTGATCACTCTGGAGCAGAAAATATACCATAAGAGGAGACCTCCCCCACCCCCTCCTTCCCCAGAATAGTCACCAAGTTTCCAGTCATGGAGCATGCTTCCATCTATAATAGTTGACTTTTACTTTGGGAGGAGCCCTCCGCTACTCGGATGTCGTCAGGTCTAAAAGTGAGAGAACCTGGACAATAGTTTTGGGCAGACAAGGAAACTGTAACTGTATGACAGGAGAAACAAGAATAGGCCAAAGCATAGTCGCAGAACAGGCCGGGGTCAAAACCAATCAATCCACGCAGTACAGGAGTCAGGATCCGGAAGAATAATCAGTAACAGGCTAAGGTCGGTTCAGTCTTTATCCTTCCAGTAAGGATTAATTATATATTAGTCTGGATCAAGTACTAGGTACTGTTGTATTATTACAGAGGAAAAAGGAAATCATTATCAAAAAGTTTAATAAAGTGAGGTCTATAGAGATGGCCTTCCAGTAATTATGGAGCTTTTTGGATAATGGATTCCATACATGTATATGAACTTGGCATGAATTAGGCAAATGAAAGTCAGTGCTAATGATGGTGCATACTTGGCCCTTCCTTGCATTGAGGTTGCTGGTGGAAGGTCTTGAAATCAAACCACAGGGCCCTTGCACCTACTGTGTTTGGCACAGTATCTTGTCCTTTATCCAAATATGAAGAAAGGAAGCATGCACTGGGTGAAAATACTCGCTAAGGATCCGTATTGCCCTACTCCTGGTGCCATTGTGCAGCATGTTATTATTATTATTATTATGCTTTATTTATATAGAACCATTATATATTCTGCAGTGCGTTACAGCGATTTTACACATTGGAAGAGAACATCTGGCACTAGGCCTGACCAGTGTCAGACTGGCCCACCAGAATACCAGGAAAACTCCCGGTGGGCCAAGGTGTCAGTGGGCCCTCATGCTGCTAAACTTTTGGCCTATTTCATGACTATTCCCTATTTCTATGAGAACAAAGAGGCTAGATAGATGGAATAATTGATTATAGTATGTAAAGAAAACAAACTAGGAGAATAGAGTTTGATTGAGGAGATAAAGAATATTAGTACTGAGAGTGCCCCCCTGGTCTAAGGTTTTATGGTGGGCCCCTGGTTTAAGGTTTTTGGGTGGGCCCCTGGTGTCCCAGTCCGACACTGGGCCTGACCCCTTACACTTGTTTAAATGCTAAACAACGGGAGCCATTGCAAGAACATGCACCGCATAACAACTTATTTGTATTTCCAGATCCATTTATGTTTATTTTTGCTGCATCTCAAAGTGACAAAAAAAAGCTTGTGTATTCATGGCCTAAAGCCAGCAACGTGAAGATAAATGTACCCCAGAGTATTGCATGGAATGAATTACTTGTTTCTAAAATAACTTCTTTAGGGAGAATGTGCTGACTGGGCAGATTTGTCTCAGATCTGCAATAGCCCCCCCCCCCCATATATTTAATTTCATCTATTGGCCCTGGCGTTTATAAAATCTATTTCTATTTAGCTGGTTAACAATATTTACATGTAATGGCTAATATGGATTTTATAACAGGGTATGGATTTCCAATTTCACTTAAAATCTGGATTATAGGAAGTCAGAAGGAAAGAATATTTAAGACCGAGTGTAAAAGAAACTGTGCATTTTTAATGTGGATTATTGACTAAAGTTTACTTTGTCACCACTTTTTTTTTAACCATAAGGTCATCAGGTGACTGAATTTAACATTGCACTTAAAATGCATAATTTACTTGTCTTCCATTGACCCGCTGATGACTCTGTTTGGCCATAAAGTCATTGATTGTATGTCCTTTCCTTTGGCTTGTGTAAATCTTCTAAATAAGATCCTGAATGACTAGATGTAAATTATGTGTGTAAATTAAGTGTGTAAGCGACTTTCCAGTTGAGCCAAAAATAATTGCTTGCTTAGTACTCTGTAGCCTTTTTCCATGGCCAACAAACATTAGACTTGACCAAAGCCTTATTTCAAATATACAAGATATGTACATTAAAAAAAAAAGAACAAATATGAAGGAGTTTACGTTGGCTGAATGATCAGCCTTAAAATCATTTTAAAGGGGTTATAAAGGCTTTTATAGGATGAAAAATCCAAGAACTCATATTGACCATCAGATGTTCACACATAATTGTCATAAAAGCAAATTAACGATCGTTAATGGGGATTAACTGGATTTACTAGACCAGGAAAAAGAACACTTGGGGGAAGATTTACTAAATTCACATGAAGGATTCAAAGTTCGATCGAATTTTCAAAAAGATCTCCAATTCGAATTTTTTTATGTTTTTGAAGACCACTTCAACCAGTGAATTTTGAAAATTTGATCGAATCAAATGATTTGGATAAAAAACTATTCGATTATTCGACTACTTGACAGTCAAATTACTTCCCCTTTAAATTTTTATTCGACTGCCTAGTTCACCAGATCAAAGCTACCGAGTTGGGTTTCATTATTTTTGATCGAATAAAAAAATTTGATCAAATAGTTAAAATCGTTCGATTCGACCGTTTTCATTGATCGATCGAATATTTTCTATTCGATCATTCGACCATCGAATTGCGGTAAAATCCTTCGAATTCGATATTCGAATTCAAAGGATTTTACTTCCCACACTATTCCCAACTATTCCCATGGTCGAATTCAAGTTTTTTTTTAACCCTCGTATTCGATCCTTAGTAAATCTGCCCCTGCCTGTAGGTGAAGTGTCCTAGACTAGTAAAATGTCATTGTAACTGCAACTAAAATGTCATTGTAACTGCACCCCTCCTCTGGAATTCTCTCCCACGGTCTGTCCGACTTTCTCCCAATCTTTCAGCTATCAAGAAATCTCTAAAAACCCACTTTTTTAGAGAAGCCTACCCTCACTGTTAACCACTCAATGCAATACCGCTTACATTACTACATCTCTCACCCACTTTACTCTGATCTTGCCCTCTCCCACACCTTGTGTATCATTCCCTTCCCGTTAGCTTTTTCTGTAAAGGGCCTTCCTCACCTCCTGTACCAGTATTTATTGTGATGCATGCACAGTAACTCCATATTTATTGTGATGTATGTAACTCTTTATGTTCTATATATGTAATTCATGTGATTTGGTTGTATAATCACATTCACTTTACAGCGCTACGCAACAAGTTGGCGCTATAGAAATACATGTTAATAATAATAATAATAACTATAGTAAACCTGGACAAACTGTTTTCTGAACAGTTGCTTGAGGTTCAGTGAATTAGACCATCTAAAGCAGGGGTCCCCAACCTTTTTTTACCTGTGAGCAACATTCAAATGTAAAAAAGTTGTGGAGCAATACAAGCATGCAAAAGGTTCCTGGGGTGTCTACTATGAGCTGTGGTTATTGGTAGGCCTATGTGGACTGGTAGCCTACAGAAGGCTCTATTTGGCAGTACACCTATTTTTATGCAACCAAAACTTGCCTCCAAAAAAATAGGAACCTGCTTTGAGGCCACTGGGAGCAACATGTTACTCATGAACCACTGGTTGGGGATCACTGATATAAAGATTGTTGTAAATCTAAAACAGGAATTTTGTGGTTGCTAGAGTTGATGAAATATGTCCATAAGAGTTGTCAGGACCTTCATCAGGGGCTGGAAAGGTTAGGGTTAGGGTCGTAACTACAGAGTAAGCAGATCCTATGGCTGCAGGGGGGGATGCAGAAGATATAGGGGGCCCTAATGAATGATAAATTTCAACATAAATTGGTTAAACAGGACAACGTCTGTATAAATGATATTAGTTTGATTTGGGCCCAGTGACGACAAGTTATGCCACAGGAAACCCGATCAGGGACACTTTTCATTAGGGGATTCTTAAAGACATTTATGAGCTGGAAATGGGGTGTGTCTAATTATTGAGTTTTGGGCAGGTAGTGGGAGTTTTTAAAAGGGCATGGTCATGGCATGCTGGATAGGTGAGCTTTGTATTTTTTAATTAGGGCCACAGCCAGGTATTAAAGTGCCATTGTAATGCCACTGAGAAATGAATTCTGGGTACGGTCATTTTAGTTACACTAGAACAGATTTTGATGTAAAGGACGAGGTTTAGCAAATAGCCTGTTAAAAAGGCATTATTCTGACCAGGTATGAGTTAGGTGTTTGCTTTCCAACCTTGAAATTACTACTTTCTATTAGGGATGCAACAAATCCAGGATTCGGTTAGGGATTTGGCCTTTTTCAGCAGAATTCGGACATATCCTTCTTGCCTGGCCAAACCGAATCCTAACATGCATATGCAAATTAGGGGGGAGGGAAATCCTGTGGCTTTTTGTCAGACGACAAGGAAGGAAAAAATGTTTTCCCCTTCTCACCCCTAATTTGCATATGCAAATTAGGATTCAGATTCAGTTCGGTATGCGCTGAAGGATTCAGAGGTTCAGATGAATACAAAATAGAGGATTTGGTGCATCAATACTATTTATTAAAGGTCAAACTATAGTTGTTTTAGAGAAACTCACTTTCTCTAAAACCGTGAATGTCCTGACATATATTAGAAGATCCAGATTAAAAATGTACGAACGGAAAATAACACTGAATATACTCTAAAAATACTCTAAAACCTCTAAAAATTTGATTTTATCAATTTAAAACATTCCAATAGGATCAGCACTGCTTCTGTTAACTTCTATAGGACCTCAACAACTTTTACCTGGCGAAGTTTTGTATTAGAATTTCGTGTGGTTTTAACACTTAGGGGCAGATTTATCAAGGGTCGAAGTGAAAATTCGAATACAATTGTTTTTAAATTTTGAGCTATTTTGTGTTCTTCGACCAGGGAATAGTCCAAATTTGATTCAAATTTGCAAAAAATTAGAAAATTTGAATTTCGCTATGTATCATGTACTGTCTCTTTAAAAATTCAACTTCAACCAACTTGGAGTCAATTGGTGGACTCTAAAAAAAACTTTGATCAAATTCGATCAAATGCGCTATTACTTTGATTTGTACGATTCAAATTTGATCAAAAATTGACCTTTTCAATCGAAAACAGGCCTATTCAATAGAAAAAAAACCTTCTAATTCATGTCAAAGTTTTTTGCAATTTGAAATTTGACCCTTGATAAATCTGCCCTCTTAGGAGCAGATTTACTAAATTCACATGAAGGATTTGAAGTTCGATCGAATTTTCAAAAAGATTCGAATTCGAATGTCTTTGAAGACCCCTTCGACCAGGGAATTTTGAAAATTCGATTAAACAAAATTATTGGAATAATTCAAATAAAAATCTATTCAAATATTCGACAGTCAAATTACTTCCCCTAAATTTTTATTCGACTGCCTAGTTTGCCAGATTAAAGCTAATTTTGATCAAATAAAAAAATTTGATTGAATGGATAAAATCATTAGATTCGAACGATTTTATAGTTCGATCGAATTTTGGCTATTCGATCGTTCGACCAATCGAATAGCGGTAAAAATTTTATTCCCATACAATTCCCAACAATTCCAATGGTCGGATTTGAGGGCTTTTTAACCCTCGAATTTGACCCTTAGTAAATCTGCCCCTTAGGGTCGAATTTTGAGTTTATGGGAGTTTCTGTTAACTGCCATAAACTCCCATGAACTCGAAATTCGAACTACCAATTGAAATTTATTAAAAAAAATAGAATTTTTTTAATTCGGGTGAATAGGATCAACTTGCAAACTTGAATTGAATTCTATTTAAATTTTTTCACAAAAAAATGTAAAAAAGAAATAAACTCCACCAAACGACTCCAAATTGATTGTAGGAAGTCCCCCATAGGCAAAAACACAAATTTGGCAGGTTTAGATGGTGAATATTCAAATTCTAAAAGGGACAGTATATGATGAATTTCAAATCTCTATTCCGTATTCCCTAATCGAATTACACTGAAATAAAAAAATAAACTCCAAATTCAAATTTTATATTCGATCCTTGATAAATCTGCCCCCAAATAAAGCTGAAAATGAAAAATTTTTGAAGATTCGTGGAAAAAAATTAAATTTGAATGTCAGTAAATGGGCCTCTAAATAAGGTAAAAAAACTATTTTGATCTGAATTAAACTGTTTTGTTCCTCATGAATGGTACTCCTTTATTCTAGATCTGGTTCTGGCAACACAAAAAAAAAGTATTAAAGAAACCAAAAATAGCAAACATACTACAATAAAAACAGGACTTCTGCTTTATTTCGATACCTATTGCCTTTGTGGCTTTGAATTCTCTCCCAAGTGATTCACTGATGTAAACGATGAACTATTTATGTAAAGTGCTGCAGAATAAATGTTGGCACCCAATAAATAAAGGATAATTAAAATAATACATAGAAAAATGCTGCTTATTTGGCAGAATAACATATCTTTACTGAATTTGACCTCCCAAGTAACCAACCAGTTCAGCCGTATGATTTATTTGGAAACCTTTAGAAAGCTTCAAATTCACCTTGAATTTGTGTCGTTTTAGAGGTTTCTTCAACATCGACTAAACTCACATTTTAAAAAAGCATAAATGCCTAATTATTTATTTAAAAACTGGAAAACACAGTATAAAGCCCAAATTAGTAAAATTTGCGAACCAATAAGATTATGACTCCCAACCAGTGGCTCATGGCTCATGTTTCTCAACAACCCCTTGGGTGTTACTCACAGTGGCCTTAAAGCATTTGCTTATTTTTGAATTCCTGACTTGGAAGCAAGTTTTGGTTGCATAAAACCCAGTGTACAGCCAAACAGAGCCTCCTGTAGGCTGCCAGTTCACATAGGGGTTAACAAATAGCCAATCACTGCCCTTGTTTGGCACCTTTTTTGGTATTTTTCATGCTTGCGTTGCTCCCTAACTTAAAAAAAATATGAACATTAGTAAATTGGCCCCACAGCGTTGCTTGATTTAAAGGGGAACTAAAGCCTAAAATAGAATAATGCTAGAAATACTGTATTTTGTATACTTAACATAAACATGAATTAACTGCACCAGAAGCTTAATTAAAGAAATGATTTATGATTTCAAAGTTGGCAACAGTGGGCTGTCATCTTGTAACTTTGTTAGGGCTCTTACACATGAGCGTTTTTACCTGCGCTGCCCTGCGTTCCGTTTTGCTGCGTTAAGCCGCAGGGGAGCACAGGTATAGACGCACTCAATGCTTTTCAATGGGGCTGTACTCACACGAACGCATGTAGGCGCCGAACGCAGGTTCAGACGCAACATGCTGCATTTTTCCTGCATCCGGCGCCTACATGCGTTCATGTGAGTACAGCCCCATTGAAATGCATTGAGTGCGTCTATACCTGCGCTCCCCTGCGGCTGAACACAGCAAAATGGAACTCAGGGGAGCGCAGGTAAAAATGCTAGTGACAGTCTCCCAATCTGCAATAGATGCAAAGATATTATCGCCAGCCGACAGAAATTTTCTAACCTGGCCGATCAACCAAACGACCAATCGGCATGGCACGACAAATGTCGGAACACTCCACACACGATCCGAAAATCGTACGAATCGAGGATCAGATCGTTGCGTCTATGGCCAGCTTAAGAGCCCTTAAACATTTTTCAAGACCAAGACTACGCACACGTACAGTGTGGTCTGGGCTTCAGTTGGGACGTCAAGCTTAGGGATTGTCATAAATTATCAAAACAGCACAAGTCAAATAATATCTGCCATAGAAGCTGATACAGCAAGACTGATTAATAATCAGAATATGTAGACTGCAGAGTGTGCAGATACGAATCTCTACACTAGGGGCCAGATTTACTAAAAATCGAATTCCAGGGTTAATAAACCCTGGAATTCGATTTTCGAATTTAAAGTGGAAATGGTCAAATTTCAAAAAAATTCGAATTCGAATGTTTTTAACGCAATTCGACCAATCGAACTATTCGAACGATTTTAACCCTTCCATCTAATTTTTTTTATTCGATCAAAAAAAACTTTGAAACACCTGTGGGAGCTTCCCATAGGGTTTTAAAGCAATTCGGTAGGTCCAAGTTGGTGAACTGGCCTATTAAATTTTTTTTAAAGAGGAAGTACTTCATCCATCGAATATTTGAATATTCGATGGTCGAAGTTACCTCAAAAGGTATAGTATGATCCCTGCAGAGCAGTTAGGGACCGTGTGAAGTTTCCTATTCTCAGCAGTCAGAGCAAGTAAAGCGAAGGGGGAATTTCACTGCACACAGTCATGTTTATTATTAAAATGGTCGACATTTTTTAACTCAAGTATATTGGAGACAGAATTCTTTGGGATTTTATTTTTTTGCCTTTACATCCCCTTTAAATGCTGTTGCATTTTATGATGATGACCGTACAATAAATGAGAGCCTGGAGGTCTGAGATACAAGACATGATTAGAAGAGTCCTACACCTCTGTTTTCCAGGTACCAAGTCTATGGTACTCACAGATTGCTAAAAAAAATAGGCAAGACGATAAATAAAGGCTACATTTGGAATCCACCTATTTCTGGCGGTTACATTATCTGAGCGCATTACAAAGTCTGCTAGTTAACTGTTAAACTGCAGTGTGTACCCACCACTTTATCTTCAGAATAAACGTGGTGTGAACTTTATCTTTTTAAGCCTGACTGGTGTTATAGTGCTGCAATCAATACCATCTCAGTCTGTGCAGTCAAGGGCTGACATATAATGGAGAGGCTATTTGTCTGCTAAACAGTAACAGGTATAGTATAAATGGTAATGTGTTTTCAGAAAATATATTATTGCCAGCACCCTCCTATAAAAGGAAAATAACCCCCTCCAAAAAAATAAAAAATAAATAAATATATATATATATATATATATATATATAATACACAAAAGCCGTAAATATCTTGCAAATTATATCCTTATAAACGGTGAGTTCTGATGTCATCAGTTATAAACGGGGAGTTCTGATGTAATTTCTGTCACATGACTCACTGAAACTTGTGTATTATAATAAATAAAGTACCCCCATTTGCAAAATATGAGGATATTAGAAGTTACCTCGGAGTTCCATGACCTGTATAAAAACACTCGGCCTTCGGCCTCATGTTTTTATATGGTTATGAAACTCCTCGGTAACTTATAATATCCTTATATTTTACAAGAGGGGGTACTTTATTCACTATATATAATTATACTGTATAGTGAATAAAGTACCCCTCTTGTAAAATATAAGGAGATTATAATTTACCAGTGTGTTCCATGACCATATAAAATACGAGGCGGAAGGCCTAGTGTGTATATGCAGTTCATGGAACTCCAAGGTGATTTCTTATATCCTCATATTTTACAACAGGGGATACTTTATTTATTATAATTCAGTGAGTCATGTGACAGAAATGACATCACTAAGCTCCAATTCAATGGTGGAACTATTGGGAGTGCAATTGGACCAGGGTCCGCACCCCCTCAGGGCCCCTGTCAGCTAACGCTCTGCAGATTCCGCCAAGAAAATCGCATACAGCAGGGGGTGGGGGTTCCCAACGTCAAGTCCCGCCCCCGGGCCTACACCCACTAGTTACGTTACTGCTCCGATTATAGCGAATGACATCACTAAGCATTGTTTATAAGGATATAATTTACAGGATATTCATGGCTCTTGTGTATCGACGTTTCAGCTCACACCTCAAATCTTGATAAAGGCTCTAGATGTGATCCGGAACAACGATTTTGTACCATGCTGAAATAAATATGTTAACATTTTAAATGAAGTTCTAGGAGTGCTCTGCTATATTTGGTTGTATGTATATATATATATATATATATATATATATATATATATATATAGCCATGGGGGTAGCAGAACAAAGTTAAAGTCAAAGTTAAAGGGCACAGGTTACATAGCAGATAACAAATAAAACACTATTGTACTCTACAGGGGTTATCTGCTATGTAAGCCATTTTTCCATCTTGAATGGCTACACAGGAGTTGTTATATACTCTATGGTAGTGTTTCTGAAGCAAACACCCACATTTTGCTAGTGCAGGGTAACAGTATAAAATATATATTAATTACTTTAAAACACTTTCATTTGTTGGTGTTATTATTTCTTTAAATTGTTATGCTGGATACATGACCTACAGAGCACTGCTTAACAAGATGCTGTTCCTCCTTGTACACAAGTAACAACCTGAACAATAGGAAATACAATGGATTTTTTTTTTCTTTCTCCCTAACTTCTTTTATAGCAACGAGAGACGAGTAATGCTCAGGGCAAATGCCTGTGTCTATTGTATAAAACCTAAAGACTTACACCATGAGGATAATCAATACCTTTGCTGATTGAAGGATTGATCCATGCAGCAACATAACTTACTTTATTCTGCTAATAGTCTGTTTTCTAGAGCACTGATGCTGCCCATTAATTTTCTTGATGGTATTTATTGAATTTTTGGCGCACTCTTCCAGTACCTTAGGTTTATCTTAACTATTGATTACAGTACAGAGTTTTTGCCAGACGTGCTGCGTGTTCTTGTTTTATAAAGTCCAGTATGTTAATCATTGAACATTTCTGTGGTTTTGTGTGTATGACTTGTGCCACATGCCTCCTCTATATAGTTAATAGCTTTCAGAATGGTACCCCTACCTTCTATTGAGCACTATTGTGCTTATATTTTTATTTTAGATTTCATGATATTAGCAGTTTTAAAATGCTGACAAGGATATGTAATATTAGTGTTCCATTTGTCCAGCTTAGAAGCTTAAAGGGCACCTGTTGGGTAAAAATATAATCCCCAACTAAAGGTGCAGGTTAATAAAACCTGCACTCTTGCTGGGGGCAACAGTAGTTTTTTTTTTAAAGAATTGCCCCTCTTCAGCACTAGGGAGCTCCCGCTACAAGTGGCCATGATAGGGCACACACACATGCACATTATGAACAAATGCCTCATTATGCGCATGTGCGTGATGTCAGAAGATGTGCATGCAATTAAAAAAACTACTGTTACCCCAACTCGAACGTGGGCTCTATTAAGCCCGCACAATTGGTTGGGGATAATATATTTGCTCAACAGGTGCCCTTTAAGTAGCAATATAAAAAACATCTTTTCTGCTCAGTGAAGCAATAAGCTACTGACTTGTCCTAGAGAGGCCAAGCCTTCATCCTTGTAGCACATTCAGGGGCAGATTGTTGAATTTTCAAATTTTTTTTATGGTCAAAACTGACAAATTTGACTAAGGAATTCTCCAACTCAATTCGAATTTGATAAAAAATTTGAATGACATTTTCTAGATTTATCATACTCTGGCCCTTTAAGTATTCAAATTTGACTGTTTACCACCTAATCCTGCCGAATTGCTGTTTAAGTCAAAGAGGTGCAGGGATCAGTTTGGAGATGTTTGCAGCCTTCCTGACATTCCAGTTTTATTCAGAGAAAAAAAACTTGAATTGAGTTGGATCGAAATGGAATCAAATTCGATTCGAGTTTTTGGGTCGATTATATTTGTCCGAGTATTACAAATTCAATTCTATTAGTAGATTTCAGCTAGTCGAATTTCGAATTTATGGGGGTTTATGGGAGTTTTAAAAAACTGCACAACACAAATTACCCACTTTCACACTGCCTCTCCAAAAAGTCGGCCCGGTCGCTGGCTAGAGAGATCGGCCACTCTCCAAAATCTGGAACAGTATAAACACCAGCACCCAGAAGGCCAATTCAAGTTTTAAAAAACTCATATGAATTCAATATTCATCCTTTGATAAATGTACCTCTTTAACCCCAAAATGAATATTTAAGCAACAGATAGGGGAAGATTAACTAAGGGTCAAATTCGAATTTGGAGATTTTTTACCGCAATTAGGTCAAATGATCAAATAAAAAAATTCGATTGAACGATAAAATTGTTTGAGAGATATATTTGTCCGTGATATAGAGAAGGCAATATAATGCAGTTTGCAAATTGTCTATTAACATGCAGCAACCTATCAGTTTCTTGCTTTCCAGCTGAACCAGTTTATTCATGGGAAAGAGCTTGGATGTTGCGGGATGCCACATGTGGTACAAACTTGATGATTATGGTACAACTGACTAATAAATGTGTTATTTTATATAGATACTGGCAGCATCAGACTGGGCCGATGGGACACAGCGAAAAATATTGGTGGGTCCCGGCCATCATGGACCACCAGCTGACCCAGTCCTGCTCCCTATGTCGCTGAGGATGCTCCCTTGCCATTCCCTCTGCCCCAATCACAGCCGTGAGCTGAGGAAGGAAGTAAAACCTATGTGGTGCAGTGTGATGGTGTCAGCGGATGCAGGGGGGGCAAGAGGGCAGGAGGGTGGATGTGGGGAGATTGGGCCCTTGATATTGTGTTCGACAGCCCTATCCAACACTGGATACTGTAGAGAGCACCTTTATAATAGTGTGGGACCTGCTTATTAAAGGGATACTGTCATGGGAAAACATGTTTTTTCTAAAAACATCAATTAATAGTGCTGCTCCAGCTGCACTGAAATCCATTTCTCAAAAGAGCAACCAGATTTTGAAATCTGACATGGTGCTAGACATTTTGTCAATTTCCCAGCTGCCCCTGGTCATGTGACTTGTGCCAGCAAGTTGGGCAGGCTGTTGTTTTCCCTTCTCAATGTAACTGAATGGAACACAGTGGGACATGGGTTTTTCTTAGCTGTTCTTAGATCTACCAGGCAGCTGTTATCATGTGTTAGGGAGCTGTTATCTGGTTAC
>CM044433.1:21556699-21572685 GCA_024363595.1 Xenopus borealis | reverse complement strand
CAAAAGAATAAGAAATCAGGAAGGGGGCAAATAGTTTTTCACACCACTGTATTTTCAAAACACATCAGTTAATAGTGCTGCTCCAGCAGACTTCTGCACTGAAGCACATTTCTCAATTTTTATTATATTAAATTTAGAAATCTGACATGGGGCTAGATATATTGTCAGTATCCAAGCTCCCCTAGTCATGTGACTTGTGCCTGCACTTTAGAATGGAACTGCTTTCTGGCAGGCTGTTGTTTCTCCAACTCAATGTAAATGAATGTCTCAGTGGGACTTTGTTTTTACTATTGAGTGCTGTTCTTAGATCTACCAGGCAGCTGTTATTTTGTGTTAGGGAGCTGCTATTGGGTTACCCTTACAATTGTTCTTTTGTTAGGCTGCTGGGGGGAGAGGGCAGTGTTGGACTAGCCCACCAGAATACCGGGAAAACTCCCGGTGGGCCAAGGTGTCAATGGGCCCTCATGCTACTAAACTTTTGGCCTATTTCATGGCCATTTCCTATTTCTATGAGAACAAAGAGGCTAAATAGATGGAATAATTGATTATAGTATGTAAAGAAAACAAACTAGGAGATTAGAGGTTGATTGAGGAGATGAAGAATATTAGTACTGAGAGTGGGCCCCTGGTCTAAAGTTTTTGGGTGAGCCCGTGGTGTCCCAGTCTGACACTGGGAGAGGGTGGGGGTGATATCACTTGTAGTACAGCAGTAAAGAGTGACTGATGTTTATCAGAGCACATGTCACATGACTGGGGGCAGCTGGGAAACTGACAGTATGTCTAGCCCCACGTCAGATTTTTTTGGATGAGCAATCAAGGTCCAGTGAAAGGAATACACACAAACATGAAAATAAAGAAGGGGGCTGCTTGTGCCAAATAACTTCTAACCCATAGGTTTTTCTGTTTATCTCTTGGTGGCTCCTAGGGTTCTACTCATGATCAGTAACAATCAATGATCATCTCACTTGCCTGATTCAGTATCATGAGAAAACTGCATTCTCACATTTATTGGCAGACGTTTTTTGCCTTCACAGTTCCTTTCAGTTGAACTTCTAAAATTCCTTTTCCATCACCATCAAGCCCTCGAGCAGTGCCTCTGCGTTTAGCCTCTGAATGAAAACATAACTTTATTTAGTTCAGCTTATTCTCATTAGTCTTACTTTTCATTTAAATAAACCATTTAATAAACCACAGCTGTCAACAGAACTTCAGCTGCCTAATCCCACCTATTGTATGTCACATTTCCACACTCTGCACTGTAGCCAAACAGAATGAGGGAATTCCTATTTTCTTTCCCCACTGGGAAATTTAACTTTTTTTTAACATTGGAATATAGGTTGAAAAAAGACACACCCATTGAGTACATTGTATTGCTCTATATTAATAAGAATTATTATATAGGTTTTCAAAGTTATAACTAGATGTCTATAATCACAACAGCAAAACTGGGTCTGGGACCCCCTCCTTGTCACCCATAAATATATAAGTGACCCAAAACCCTAAATGACTTTTTAATCCCATCCCTATTCCACCAGCATTTCCAATGGAAACTCAGAATGTTTTATTTATATCCCCCAGCCCAGGTACACAAAGACCAAGTCATAAACCAAGCCCATTTTTAGGTTAGCCTCACAATCTTTCACGTATGCAAATCAGGACTGTACTGACCAAACTGAAATAATTGAGTGTTTTATACCACCCCCCCCCCAATTGGGATGGTAAAGCTAAACTCCTGTAGGCCCCACTGCAATTAAACAGCAAAGACTGAGGTTTTGAGTTTGATTCAAGTCAGGGATAGGGTTGTCTTTAGTTTTTGGCCATACTGGCTGATGATATGAGTGGGGCAGAGATGGTGTGGAGCTGTGATGTTGCAGGGATGAGACTTTTTGTAAAAATTCAAAATCTTCCTTTATTTAGAATCATTAAAATTCAAGGACATGAATGTGACAAAATAACCCCTCGCTTAACGCGTTTCGTGGCGTGACGCCACGAAACGCATTAAGCGAGGGGTTATTTTGTCACATTCATGTCCTTGAATTTTAATGATTCTAAATAAAGGAAGATTTTGAATTTTTACCAAACCTTCTGAGTGCTCCGTTAAACTTATCTCACAAATCTTCCACGATTAAGCCTTGACCGGTGGCTCATCAACGTGTCAGCACCTACACAGGTTTCCAGGTGTGAGTATGTGCTCCTTTCTTTTGAACTTTATGAGACTTTTTGTAGTTAGAGTTGTGACATGAGGTGTAGGGACTGGGTCATGTATGGTCAAAGATTTGGAGAGTAGACAGGGTTTAGTACAACAGAGGGGGAGCAAAGAGGGTTTGGCGGTGAATCAGGCGCTAGGGTTTACTAATTAACAACAAGTGCTTTGATGGTAGATTTGTAATACCTGCCTCTGCCTTGGCTGGTATTTTGCTCTCCAAATACCTGGAATCCATGTACTCCCACACTTCAAAAAGAAATTGTCCCTAGCCTGTTTGGGTCAGAAAGTGATAGGAACATTAGACTGTAAGTTCCACTGGGGTAGGGACAGAAGTGAATAATAATCTCTATAGACCAATGTGTAATACATACAGTAAAGTATAATAATAAAATAAATATACAGGGCTGCCATCAGGGGGAGACAGGGGGGACAAGTGTCCCACGTCTGAAGGGGGGCCCGGAGGTGCTGCACTTTTCGAAGAGCCGGGCCCCCTTTACGAGCACCTTCCCAGTAGAATGTGGAAGTGCCGATTCACAAACATTTGAAGAGCGACGGAAAGACCCAAAGTCATGAAGGAGCCGACACTGAAGTCCTGAAGCCACAAGCTCAATTCTACTGACACCAATGTGGGGTTATTTTTTTTTAATCCTCTGTCCACCAATGTTTTATTTTAATACTATATAGGCCCCTGCCACCAATTTTTTTTAACTTTTGATGTGGAGTGGGCGGGATCAGGGGTGTGGTTTGGGTGCCAGGGTGGGTGGGGCCCCCAAAAATGTTATTGTGCAGGGCCCTGTGATTTCTAAGGGCGGCCCTGTAAATATATAATACGGGACCTGTTATCCAGAATGCTAGGGACCTTGGGTTTTCCAGATAATGGATCTTTGTGAAATTTG
Organism: Xenopus borealis; assembly: GCA_024363595.1. Taxonomy (NCBI): domain Eukaryota; kingdom Metazoa; phylum Chordata; class Amphibia; order Anura; family Pipidae; genus Xenopus; species Xenopus borealis. Next base: position 21,569,583 of record CM044433.1, on the reverse strand, counting down.
GATCTTCATAACTTAAGTCTATTAGAAAATTATTTAAACAGTAAAGGGGTTGTTCTCCTTCCAACACTTTTTTTCAGTTAAGTTGGTTTGAAATAGTTCACCAGAAATAAAGTTTCCTTTTTCACCTTATAAAGCAGTCGCCGACCCAGTAAACTGTACTAAATTAATACATTTAGGGGTTATTCATTGAAGGCCCGAGTGTCAGAGTATTTTCACATTGAATGAACTTGAAACTTGAATGGTTTCTTGTTTAAAGAGATACTGACACCAGAAATTAAACTCACTTTTACATCTATCATAATATTGCCTTTGAAAGCTTCTTATAACTTTGTCATAAAGTATTTGCCTCAGGCTTCAGCATCCCCAGAAAAACCCCTGGTCTTAGGACAAAACCCTCTGAAAAAAACGGAACATTATGAAACATTATGAACATATTCAAACTGTTTAAGGTACCTCTGCCATTGACTTCTACAGGACTTTGACAGATTTTAGATGTATTTTCGGATATGAGCTATTTCCAGGGTCCAGTACATTTTTAATTAGTCCAAAAATGTGAATTTTGACCAAAACAATCAACTCTAAAACTTGAAATTTTGAGGAAAACAGAATTTGAACCTTAATAAATCTGACCCCAAATAAACCCAGTAGGCTGGCTTTGCTTCCAATAAGTATTAATTATATCTTAGCTGGGATCAAGTCAGGTTCGGACTGGACATTAGGGGTCCACCAGATTAAAAACCCTGGGGGCACGAGGACTTTTAGCTGGTATGGCGTGCATGTGCCTAAGGTCAGCGTGCATGTGCTTAATGCCTGCAAGCATGGCACCCAAAGCTGTTGCACAGCGCTGCAACATTTATTTTGGGGGGGGCGGCAGATCGGGGTCTGGGCTGGGTTTTTTCTCGGTGTCCCACCGGCCCAGTGCGAGTACATGGTACTGTTTTATGATTGCAGAGAAAAACAAAATAATTTTAAAAAATTTGGATTATATGGATAAAATGGATAGTGGATAGTGATGGACAACTTTGTCCCATTTTCAGCCAAATTTATGAAACGGAAAAATATTATTATTATTATTATTAACATGTATTTCTATAGCGCCAACTTGTTGCGTAGCGCTGTAAAGTGAATGTGATTATACAACCAAATCACATGAATTACATATATAGAACATAAAGAGTTACATACATCACAATAAATATGGAGTTACTTTGCATGCATCACAATAAATACTGGTACAGGAGGTGAGGAAGGCCCTGTACAGAAAAAGCTAACGGGAAGGGAGTGATACACAAGGTGTGGGAGAGGGCAAGATCAGAGTAAAGTGGGTGAGAGATGTAGTAATGTAAGCGGTATTGCATTGAGTGGTTAACAGTGAGGGTAGGCTTCTCTAAAAAAGTGGGTTTTTAGAGATTTCTTGAAAGCTGAAAGATTGGGAGAAAGTCAGACAGACCGTGGGAGAGAATTCCAGAGGAGGGGTGCAGCTCTTGCAAAGTCTTGAATGCGAGCATGTGAGGAGGTAACGAGAGAAGAGTTGAGTAGCAGGTCAGTAGAGGAGCGTAGTAGGCGGTTGGGTGAGTAAATGGAGATTAGTTCAGAGATGTAGGGAGGGGCAGAGTTATGAAGTGCTTTGAATGTCAGGGTCAGTAATTTGAATTTAATTCTGAAGGGGAGTGGAAGCCAGTGCAGGGATTGGCAGAATGGTATGGCAGAGGAGGAGCGGTTGCTGAGGTGTATAAGCCTAGCAGCAGTGTTCATTATGGACTGGAGAGGTGAGAGTTTCTGGAGGGGAAGGCCAATTAAGAGAGAGTTACAATAGTCTAGACGCGATATGATAAGAGAGTGAATAAGAATTTTGGCAGCGTCTGGGGTGATAAATGAACGTATTTTGGATATGTTCCTTAGGTGGAAGTGACATGACTTAACAAAAAATCATGAAACATGAATTTTGACACCCGCAACAATTTGGACACCTGTGTCTATTTTGACACCTGGGACGATTTGACTTGCGTCTGTTTTGTCCAAATGTCAACGGGTGTCAGAATAATTTACACTTGCGTCAAAATTGTCACAGGTAACAATTTTTTTTTACGCGACAAATTTTCACTGCAGGTTTGTGAATTTATTCGTTGCTGGTGAAACATGGAAATTCGCCACTTATTTGCGCTTGGCTAATATATTCACCCATCACTATAAGGGGAGACTTCCTTTCTGTAATTTGGAGCTTTCTGGAATAATGAATCCCATACCTACCTTGTACAAAGCTGAATGTAATCACATGTTACCAGTAAATACACTGCACAGCATACGCCAAACAGTAACTCAGAAATAAAAATTCTACGGCACTGGGCGCCAAACCCAACTGTGGAATTTTGCAATCTATGGCAACAAATAGGTTTATGCTATAAAAATGATAGGATGTGTAACCAATCCCTTTTAATGAATCCACATTCTGTCAGTGCAGAAGGTGTTGGGCCTGTTTCATCTCCAAACAGCTGCAAGCTTCCCCTGCCACTCGCTGACCTCTCTTTGTGCTCTCTGTCTGACCTGCTGGGTCACTTCCTGCCCTTCTCTCTGTGACCTCTGACCTTTACCCAGGGAATGTGACATTTTGTTCTCTTCTGACTGCCATGTGATGCTCTCATTATTCTGAGGTATGTGAAAATAATGACCTCACGTGACCTGCAAAGTTCCTATTACACCAGACTGCTTTCAGTGCTGAATCGCCCAGACACAGCCTCATTCTCCAAGCAGGAAAGACAAACAGAACCAAAACTAAGATAGATCAGGGGGGTGACAATTCTGAGAGTGCTGGGTGAGCTGCACACAATCAGGTTCAAGGAAATCTTTTTCCTTTATCATTTGCCTCTGTCCAGTTCTTCTTAAGGCTAAGGCCAGATGGGGAGATTCGGCGGAGATCCGTCGCCTGGCGACTTCTCGCGGCGAATCTCCCCCGAATATCCCCGAATAGCTTGTCACCGCTGCATGCCCGCTAGGCTTAAAGTCGCCTGCGCTTGTTCAGACGGAGCGGTGCGATTTTAAAAGTCGCTCAAAATTGTCTCGCCAGGCAATTCTGAGTGACTTTTAATATCGCGCCGCTGCGTCTGAACAAGCGCAGGCGACTTTATGCCTAGCGGGTGTGCAGCGGTGACAGGCTATTCGGGGAGATTCGGGGGCGAGAAGTCGCCAGGCGACAGATCTCCCCCGAATCTCCCCGTCTGGCCTTAGCCTTAGGGCCGGTACACACGGGCGTTTTGGACCTGCGCTCCCCTGCGTTGCGTTTGGCTGCGCTCAGCCGCAGGGGAGCGCAGGTCTAGACGCACCTCATTTTGTTCAATGAGGTTGTACCCACTAGACGCGTCTGAACGCAGATTCAGACGCAACATTCTGCATTTTTCCTGCGTTTGGCGCCTACATGCGTTCGTGTGAGTACAGACCCATTGAAAATAATTGAGTGCGTCTATACCTGCGCTCCCCTGCGGCTGAACGCAGCAAAACGGAACGCAGGGGAGCGCAGGTAAAAACGCCCATGTGTAAGGGCTCTTAAGGAGGAGGAAAGTCCTTTTACACTTGGGGGAGCCACAAATTAGGTATCTGGCCGGTGATTATATCAGCAGAAAACTGGAGCGATTGGCTTCCAGCTTCTTCTCGCGGGTGGGCATGCGCAGTAGAGTGAAAAGCTTTTTTTTTTTGTTCTACTGTCCATGCGTCACCATGCCTTAAAGCAATTTAAAAACATTTCTATGTATATATATATATAGAGAGAGAAGGGCACAATATCATTTGTATTTCACCAGTATTAGTTTGGTGAAATGTTAAACTGCAGGGAAAACTGTGTTGCTGCAGCAAGTAATGCTGCTTAATCCTGTTACAGCTTGAGAAAAGTTGGATAATGGGTTCCTGGAGTGGATGGAAGAGTGCAGGGTTGGCTTCCATCCCTTGTTCTGTGTAAGGTTTTGCAGCTGCCATGCTAAAGGCAGTTAGAGGTAATTAACTACAGGTATCCACTTTTATTCCCTGTTTGTTATAACTAAGGAAAGCACTGCGTATCTTGTCGGCGCTATACAAATAAATGATGATGATGATGATGATGAGGTATGTGGTAATTAAAAGGAGGTGTGGAGCAACACCTCAATGCTACTGCTTTCCCCTAGAGACCTCCTGGATTGGAGAAGGGTGAGGGCCACATAAGGAGTGTTGGTGAGCACCAGGGAACAAGTATGTTATTCCAGTGAGATGGAGAGAGCCAAAGGTCTGGGAGAGGACCAGAGAACCCATTACTAGAAGACGAGTGTCGCAAGTATGTCCAGAGAGGATTCTGGGGTTTGTGGTCCACTGGAAGCCAATGAGGGATAAAGACAGTGAGTAACCTGTAGACCAGTGAGGGTGTGAAAGTGGGACACTTATGTGATTTCCCCATGTGAATCCAGTCGGCTGAAGATTTCTTTGTTGTTTTGAAAATAAAAGCCTGCAAAGCGGCATTTGAATGTGAAAGGCTGTGTCAGTCATTTCTGTGCTGAAATCTGTGCCAGGGCCTTGGGTTTCGCTACCGGAAGCTCACTATGTAATCTATATGTATACATATATGGTGGAAGGCACACACATTTAAACAAAAACCTGGGTGCAAACAAAATGCAGGTATGGGACATTTTATCCAGAGAGTACAGGACCCGGGGGTTTATATCGTAGTTGGGATCAAGTACGAGGTACTGTTTTCTTATTACAGAGAAAAAAAGGAAATCATTTAAAAAAAATGTAAATTCTATAATTATAAAGGAGTCTAAAGGAGTCCATAATTTGGTGCACTCTGGATGGTGATTCTAGGTCTAGATTTTGCTCTATTGGAGATGCACCCTGTTATGGTAATTATTTTACCCAGAAGTTTCTAGTAAAATAGCACTAACAGGAACAAAAGCATACCCCTTACTGCTAGGGTTGCCACCTTTTCTTGACAAAAATACCGGCCTTCCTATATATTTATCTATTTTTCTTATTAATAACATTGGGATCAACCATCAAAAATACCGGCCAGGCCGGTAAAATAACAGCCAGGTGGCAACCCTACTTACTGATCACTTACACAACACTTGTGCCCGGGGTTCTGGTCTCTGCATTATATGCCAGAAGCAGAAAGCAGTGTCAGGAGGTGCAGCTAATGTGAGATGTGCCTCCCGATTTTCCCTTGCATATATAAATAAATTGGGGTACAAATAGGACCATATTAGACTGAGAGATGACTGCTTGTTTTGGAGCAAAATGCCAGTCCTTTTCCAATTAATCTGGTGCAATGTGCCTTATTGGGGGAACCTTGATGGTGGGGGGGTAGCTCACCTTGACATCCAAACCTCTGAAGATTTTCAGCACAGTTGCTTATTGCGGGTACCAGGGTAACCACTGTGCCTCCATGCTGCATAGATTCAAATACACATCGCTAGTGACTATATTTGTGCAGATCTATTAATTAAATGATGCAACATGAGAACCATCATTGCAGGACAATGAAAGCTAGAGTCCTGCACAGGTCCATTTTTCTGGGACCCGTACCTGCAATCGGCGACTCGCGACCCGACCCGTACCAGCAAACCACTGACCATCAAGAATCAGGAAGTGTCGTCATTGTAAACTGGAAGTGACATCATCGGCAGTAGACGTGCTAAAAAAAAAAGGAGTGAAAATCTCTTCTGGCAAAGATTCACGACCCGAACCTCAACCCATACAATCACTGACCCGCTTCAGTACCCGCACCCAGAACTTGTACATGCAGTATTTTGCAGGTAACCCGCTGGTACCCGACCTGCTGCAGGGTCTAAAATAGTTTAGGCACAATAGTGCAAGCTATAAGACTGTATTTATTCTGCAGAATGCTTAACCATACCTGAGTAACCGCTCAGGTAGCAGCTGCCATATTGGCTTGGTGTGATATCACTTCCTGCATGAGTCTTTCCCTGATCACTCATAGCTCTGGGCTCAGATTACAGCAGGGAGGGGGAAAAGGGTGGGGAGAGGAGGAAACTGAGCATGCTCAAGCCCAAGCCCTGGAGGTTTAAGCTGAAAACAGGAAGTCTGATACAAAGAACTGCTGTATTTCTTTTGACGGATGACTCAGGGCAGCATTATATAGACCTTTCTGATAAAGTTTACTTAAAGGGATACTGTTATGGGAAAAAAAAAATCTTTCAAAATGCATCAGTTAATAGTGCTGCTACAGCAGAATTCTGCACTAATACTCATTTCTCAAAAGAGCAGATTTTTTTTATATTTCATTTTGAAATCTGACATGGGGCTAGACATATTGTCAATTTCCCAGCTGACCCAAGTCATTTGACTTGTGCTCTGATATACTTCAGTCACTCTTTACTGCTGTACTGCAAGTTGGAGTGATATTTCACCACATGACATGGGGCAGCTGGGAAATTGACAATATGTTTACCCCCATGTCAGATTTCAATATTTCATATAAAAAATCTGTTTGCTCTTCTGAGAAATGGATTTCAGTGCAGAATTCTGCTGGAGCAGCACTATTAGCAGATGCATTTTGAAAAAAAAAACAACAGTATCCCTTTAATTCTTGCCTTTCTATCTCCTTTAAGCACAGTGCCATCTTGCAAGGAACTGGTTAAACGTGGAACAATTACAAGTCGAATGTAAGAATCTCTGTCGGGACAAGAACCAGCTTCTCGCTGAAATAGGCTGTGAAATCTCTGGGGGCTAAAAAAGACCTGAAATTGGTGCTGACGCTGGGCTGTCTGTGTAGCAGCTGGTACTCTGCCCGGGATTGATCCAGTATAATGATTTAATCATCTCCTACCCATACACAGGATGATTTCTCTGGGTCAGGGTTGAAGGCATTTATGATATGAAGCAGCTTGTGGCAGGTCTAGCCAAACGCTACTGAATCTGGCCTGAGGATAAGCTGCACAGAGACTGCCCTGGCTGGAGCTTGTTCTTGTCACTGCTGTGTATTTAGGTTACATTTGTGTCAAGCCTCGACAGGTTATTTTATTTAAGGGAACATCTTAACAAAGCACCTTATTACTTCACATAGGTTTCTTTTAAAAAAAAAAAAAACAGCTTTCAGTGTCATTTGACTCTATAACTTAAATGGAGTGTTATTAACCCATTATTATCAACCCTTGACATGCCACTTCTGGGTTAGACTCTCCCCTAATCAACAAGCATAAGGGGTAGGTGCATCCCTCCCAACTGTCCCGTTTTCCGAGGGGGCAGTCCCAATTTGGACAGCTTGACCCGCAGTCCTGGATTGTTAGTGGAATTGCCCAGACTTTCTCTTTGATCTCCTGCACTAATACCAGAAAAAGATACAAAGTTTCTGAAATGTAAATAATGGGAGCCCAAAACACTCAGCGCCTGCACTTAGATACATTTGTAACAGTTTATGATAAGAAAAAGATACACTTGTAACTATTTAAGATAAGCAGGTCTCTGTGACTAGCAGCTTGCAAATTTTGTAAAACGGATGTTATTTAGGGGGTGTGGACATAAAACCGGCCCAAACATTTTCGCTGTACTACTCACAGCAGATCTTTTTGTCCATCTTTTCATTGTTCAAATGTTAGGAGGTATGTGGGTTTGGCTCTCTGTTGCCCCAGGAATCAATCCAAACAGCAAGACATCACCTGTCTGGGGCTTGAGTTTTAACTCCAACTCACTCACTTGAACCAAGAAGTGCATTTCAAGCCTGGGAGCCCTCCTGCACCTGCCTGCTGGGCTCCTCTGCCTGCCTAAAATGTAGGACTATTTTTTTATATTGTGCATATTCATTTTATGAAGGGCTGTCCAGGTCAAAACTGTATTCTCTGATATTGATGATGCAATAGACCAATCACTAGTGATGGGCGAATCTGGGGCGTTTCGACGAAATTCTGCAAATTTCTAGTAGAAATTAGCAAAACGCAGCCGCGTCTCGTTTTGGATGCCGGCGCCCATTGTCAGCATAGAAAAAAACAGCCAAATAAATTCAACCAACACTACCAATCACAGATTGACAAAGAACTGTTGAGCCACAGCTTGCTTAGAAGTATAGAAAACTGCTCTCGGAAATCACTAAAAATAGAAAATGTATGAATAAGTTTACATCAGGGTCGGACTGGGCTAGCGGGACACAGAGAAAAAACCAGGTGGGCCTCCGGCTCTAGTGGGCCCGGCAGCCCAGATCCACACCCTAGTTTTCCTTCCAAAAAGCATTGGGAGTGCGCACATATGCATGGCAGGGGTTACTGGACAGGAGGCCGTGAGGCAGCAGCCCTCAGTGTCTGGAGGGGGTGTCTTGAGACAGGAGCCCCGGTGGGCCCCCCCAGTCTGACCCTGGTTTACATTAATTAATTTTTTGGGATTTAGAACCCCTTTAAAGTCTGATTTTTGACATGGAAAAGCAATATGTACAAACAAATATTCGACTTGGCGCTAGATATGCAGCAGAATAATCAAAGCTAACGATAGGGTCACATTTAGGGACGTATTTGCCCCTTTGTAGCAAATTTGCCCAAGTGAATAATGCACAAGCCTGGAGCTGCCAGTTAATAAGAACTTAATGCAGTAGAAACGTGAGAAACTAAGCAAAGAAGTTAATTATACGTTTGACCTGCTAATACTGTATTTCCTATATGTTAATAAAATGGACAATTAAAAAAGGAATGTATTGCTGTGTGCTTTAAGAGGAGATTATACATTACAGGAGTTTGCATCCTTCTGAGCTTTACTGTGTAAGTTCCCTTTGCTTAAGCTCCGGCTCCAACACAGTCGGGTCAGGCAGCAGGCGGCGGTGCTATTCTTCTCTTACTAATCAGCCCAGATATTGTCTTATTCTCAGCAAACAAGCTTTCAGCATAAACAACCTAAATGGTATAGAAAAGAAAAAAGCAGTAAAGCCAATAGAAGGTCTTTTTCATTTGTAGTCACTTTGAAGGAAGGCAGCGCAGAACAAAGTCCAGACAGAGAAAATGGCCTAAAGTTAAAATGTCAAGGTTATTTCTCCAGCTTTGAAAGGTATAACTCACACCGGGGTGCCAGCCTAATGCAATTCCCGCTGTGCGTTTAATCATAGATGGTTTAGATGCACTCATTGTGTACACCCCGGTGTGTGTGTGTGTGTGCAACCCTTGCACTTTGCTATCAGTGTTCTCATTAGACATGTAACAGGCTTTGTAATTGCAATATATTTTGTTTTTAGCAAAAAAAGAGAGAATATTAAATTGTATAAAGCTTCAAGTCCTAGAGAATATATATATATGTATATATATATATATATATTTTTTTTTTCTCATTATATTAATTTGAATGTGTATATTTTTTATAATCTATTTACATGGCTGCTGGGGTTTAATTAGGTTGTGTACACCATTCCTGCGTGAAGCCAAAAGTTCATAGCTAAAATTGTTGCATCATTATAAGGCCTCTGCAGCCTGTGTTTGCACCCCCCCCCCCATTTAAATTAGGAATTGAGAGCATTCTTTTCTTCTTCTGTGCATTAATTCCCCTGTGTAGCACCCTTGTCTCTCTGCATCACATTAGCAGTTCAACTGACTGGGGAAGTTTTAGTTCAATTTGTACTGAGTTTTTACTCTAATGGGGTGGTTCACCTTTAAGACTAATTTTAGTTATAGAATAAAGAATAAAATATAGAATAACATTCTAAGCAACTTTTCAATTGGCCTTCGTTATTTATTTTATTTTTTAAATGATTTGCCTTCTTCTGGCTCTTCCCAGCTTTCATATGACAGGTCACTGACTCTCATCTACAAGCAAACAATTCTATAAGTTTAAAAATGTATTGCCACTTATTTATTCATTTATTTAATCTTCTTTTTAGTCAACCCCTTTCTTATTCATATTCCAACCTCATCTTCATATCAGTGCATGGCTGCTAGGGCCATTTGGACCCTAGCAACCAGAGTGCTGAAATCACAAACCTGAGAGCTGCTGAATAAAAAAGCTAAATAACTCCAAAATCACAAATAATAAAAAATTAAAACCAATTGCAAATTGTCTAAGAATATCACTCTCTACATGCTAAAAAAGGCAAACAACCCCTTTACATAAGAACAAATATTCCCACCACCCTTCAAAATACAGAACTATATCCTTTGTTCTGCAGCCTTACTATTAGCAGCTAGCTGGCCACTGCTCTTTCCTATTTGAAACTGTAAAAGAGGATTTGACTTTATAGATCTTAATATCAAGGATCCTTTACTCAACAGAGCAAAAAAGCAAGGGAAAAAAGCAGGAAAATGGAGCATGAGTTTTGCTCTCCCATATTGGCATCTGAGAGCATATTGCACTCAACTGGTGCTACATGGACATGCAGTGTAAGGGGAGTTGTGTCTGGCCTTCTTTATGTTGGACTTTCAGACCCTAGTCTAAATTAATTTCGTTGAGGCTTGCTGGGGCAGAAACACTTACTTTACTCTCCCTCCCTGTGCACTCCCCCCAACCTCAAATGTAAGGAATGTGATGTGTGCCGCAAGTGTAAAGAACTAGGTGTGGGGATAGGTTGGCAGAGGGAGGAGGAATTCACATGGGGTGGGGGACCCTTAGGGTGACAGGCTGACAGTCCTAGTGGGGACAGTCCAACACTCGTTTATTGCATTAAAGGGCATGTAAAGGCAAAAGAATTAAATCCCATTTTTACATTCTTTAATGAAAGAGAAACCTATCGCCAATATATTTTAATTTAAAAAATGTAATTTACTTCTGTGCAGGACTGGACTGGGATTCAAAAAAGGCCCTGTCATTTCTGCTACACAGAGGCGCAAACAGCCCCCACCAGCCCACTTAATAGTCACTTTCTATGGCAACTTACAGCAGCCCCTCTGGAATTTGCCAGAACCCACAGATTAGCAGTCCGGCCTGCTTCTGTGGATAGGAATTGTCAGACAGTCCCTAACTGCTGTGCAGGGAAATGATCATATGAACAGCAGGGGAAGCCCCCGCCTTACTTCCCAGGTTTTCAGAACTCCAGCTGTTTTGTTTCCCTTTAGAGCAGTCACTGACTGTGTATAGATTTGTATTGGATTTTATTTTTGCCTTTACATCCCCTTTACTGTTTCCAACTCCAGCTGCAGGGACAAAGATCATGGAGCCAGATTTAAACAGATAAACTGGGATTCTATTTGGAGGATTATTTTGCTACAGCCACTGATTCTGAAGAGTTGAAAAAAGTTTGTTAAGCAAGACAAAAACTATAAAATCCACATTAGATTACATGACAACACAGGACCCAGTGCAGTCTGTATATTCTGATTATTAATTGGCTTCTGTATCAGCTTCTGGCAGATAATTTATTACGATCCCTAAGCTTAGCCCAGATCACACTGAGCATGTACACAGTTTTGGTCTTGCAAAGATGTCTAACAAAGTTACAAGATGACAGCCCCCTGTGGCCAACTTTGAAAGCATAAATCATTTGTTTGATTAGGCTTGTGGTGCAGTAAGTTCATGTTTATGTTTAGTATACAAAATACAGCATTTTTAGCCCTATTTTATTTTACACTTTCCTTGTCCTTTTAAGTGTGCTACTTCTCATAGCAAAAGCTGCATGGTACCCATGTTGGGAGTGAACCAGTCACTGGTGCCAACTTTACAAACCCATTTAATTCAAGAGTAAGAGCTGTAAGGAGAGTTTGTCTATGCAAAGCACAGAGGGAGCTCTATACAAGATGCCCTAGTGTTGAAGATGCTGAACGATTGAACAAGGGAGCAGAGCACTTTGCAGAACACTGCCATGAAAAGTAAATGGGCTGAAGTACTTAGTGAATTGTGCACTAATGTTTACACTTTTGCACCCATTAGCATGTACAGCACTAAGAGCCGACATTAATAAGCGACCCTCATTATCTCTTTTTAAGTAGCCAAGGTTTTAAATCCAAAATCTGTCCTACTATCAACACTACTCGGAGACCTCCTGTAAATTGTTCTACTGTCTGAAAAAAAAAACAATAATTCTGCCCTCATCTTTAAGCACCTTTTCTGTTTAAAGGTGTAATACACGGCAATTGGCTAAATTATCGTATTTAATTCATTTCTTACAATTTGTATTGCTTTTCTGCAGAAATGAGATAATTTGATCATTTCCCTACACAAGCTCTGTTTAAGATATATGCGAAAGGAGAGGAAACATTCTTGAGGTCATCCGGTTTGCAGAGAAGTACAAAAGATTAAAAGATCAGTGGGGAATATGTTCATAATTGCTGCAATAGCCGAACTTGAAAGAGGAATAAGAAACGCAGAGAAAAACATTAAAAAGTCTGTGGGCGGCGTGGCAGAGGGATACGATAAAGACATTCGGTTCTGCTGGCGCGGCGACAAAAGGAGGCGATGTTTAGGAATAAAAAAAGATGTTAAGAGAAGAATTCTACTTTAACATTTCTAAGAGCAAAAGGAGTCAAACTGTCATTTTATTTTCCTGTATCTGCTAATTAGTGTGTGACTTTCCTTCTTACCAGACGGTTTCATTGTTTCTCTCCCTTAAATCATAAAGATGATTAGTTCTACTTGTAAAGAATGCTAACAAACTGAGCCCATTATTGGCAGGGGTGGGGTGTATTATTATTATTATGAATAATAATAAAGGGATACTTTTGTGAGAAAATTTTTTTTTTCAAAAACATCAGTGAATAGCGCTGTTTCAGCAGAATTCTGCACTGAAATCCATTTCTCAAAAGAGTAAACAGATCTTTTTTATATTCAGTTTTGAAATCTGACATGGGGCTAGACATATTGTCAATTTTCCAGATGCCCACAATCATGTGACTAAAGCTGGCCATAGACGTAAAGATTTTTAAAAGATCCAATGGTTATCGTGAGGCCACGATTGTCTCAAAACAATTGTTTAAATGTCCGATGTGTCCATCAACTAAAAAGACAATTTC
>CM044433.1:21519237-21546454 GCA_024363595.1 Xenopus borealis | reverse complement strand
AAGTGAAACCCACCAAAAAAAAAAAAAGTGAACATCATGAAGGCTACAAACATCTTCAAATGGTTCAAGGGTAGTGATGGGTGAACATATTCGCCAGGGGCAAATTTGCAGCAAATATCCGGATTTCAACGTAACTTCAAAAATTGAAGCTGGGATCAAAATTCACAGTTTCGCGGATTTTTCGCCATTTCACTGGAGATTCGCGAATTTTTTCGGCAAAGCGAAATGCGCCCATCACTATTCAAGGGACCTCTGACATTGACTTCTTCGTGACCCGGACAGGTTTTAGCGGGAGGATTTATAGATTCAAGTTATTTCCAGCTTCAGTGTATAATAATCCTCAAAAAGTTTGAGTTGAAAAGAAAAAATAGAGTTGCTTACTGAAGCTACCGTGCATTTTTTTTATTGGTTTGCTCTTGAAAATTCAATCAATTTGTGGTATTTGAGGTTTTTTTTGTGCTGTGAACTCGATCACTTGGAGTATTTGAGTTTTTCACCCCGAATGCATTCAATAGAATTTTTTACATTGCGTTTTTTTTTCATATATAAGCAAATATTCGAGTTGCGAGTTTACTCGAGGTATAAAAAAACCTCATAAACTCGACCTTTGAGACTGTGTCGGACTGGCCCGACGAGACACCAGGAAAATACCCGGTGGGCCCCGACCCTCATGGGCCCCTGCCTGGCCAGACCCCCCTCTCCCAATCCAATTTTAGATTAAAAACTCTGCGGCACCATGCAGTGACGTCATCGCCCAGCGGCCCAGTAATAGGTGAGGTGAGTCGGAGGGGGTGAGGGGGGTTGGAGAGGGTGAGGGGGGCAGTTCCGGTGGGCCCCAGGCCCCCCAGTCCGGCCCTGCTTTGAGAAATAACCCCCTTAAGGTATGGACATCCAACTTATTGGATTTTGGATAAGAGATCCCTGTAATACAGGTAAGGGATCTGGAAACGTGATATTCCTAAAGTTCTGATTTACAGGAAGGCCATCTCCCATAGAATCAATTTAATCAATAAAATTAAAATTTTTAAAAATAATTACCCTTTCCTCTGTAGTGAGAAAACAATTTCTTGTAAAGGTATGGGATCCATTATCCGGAAACCTATTATCCAGAATAACGGGAAGGCTGTCTCCCATAGACTGCATTATAACCAAATATTCCAAATTTATTTTCTCTATAATAATAAAACAGTAGCTTGTACTTGATCCCAACTGAGAGAAAATTAATCCTTATTTGGAGCAAAACCAGCCTATTGGGTTTTTATAGTAGTTTTAAGGTGTGACAATCCAAATTATGGAAAGACCCGTTATCCGGAAAACCCCAGGTCCCGAGCATTCTGGATAATAAGTCCCATAGCTGTACTGAATCCCAACTAAGATATAATTAATCCTTTCTAGAGGCAACACAATCCTACTGTGCTTAATTATTGTTTAAATCATTTTTTAGTAGAGTTAGGGCGTTTTAACCTGCTTTCCGTTTTGCTGCGTTCAGCCGCAGGGGAGCGCAGGTTAAAACGCCCGTGTGTAAGGGCCCTTAGGGTATGGAAATCCAAATTATGGAAAGATACTTTACGCGGGAATACCCCAGGTCCCGAGCATTTCGGATAATAGGTACCATACTTGGAATGTAAAACATGTCATATTATTATTCTTTATCTTTAAATGATTGAACTTACTTTTCATATTTTCTTTCCAAGTTCAGTTTCCAGGGATGCAATCTGGTCAAATAAATTAAATATGTTAAAAGAAAAAGTATCATAAACTTGGGTACGACCATCCATTTATTTTAATCTTCTCATTTGATTATACTCTATAAAAAGCAAAGCTATATGAACTGAATTTTGGACAGCAATCTATAAATCACTGTTACAGCATGGAACTGTTGAAAAAGACTTATTCTATTGCAGATTGTTGTATCAGTCAGTGGGTATGGGCTGTGGTGTATAAAAGAAGAATGTGTGTATTGTGTGACCATTATTCTGTAATGTAATATGTACTGTATATAGTGCAGAACCATGTCACTATCAAATACTTTCTGTTGCTGCACAAAGCAGGTTTTGTTACTTGTCCACATACATTAAGGGGCAGATTTACTAAATTCACGTGAATAGATCAAAGTTCGATCGAATTCGAACGAATTCCATTTGTACGATTTTATTGGATATTCGGATATTCGAATATTTGATATTCGAATTTGGCCACCGATCATCGAATACGCAAAATTCGAGCGTATCAAATAGATCAACTGATCGGATATTCGATAATTCGACCATTCGATGATCGAAGTACTTTAACGTTAAAATTTTCTTCATCTGCCTACTTCGCCAGATTGAACCTACCGAATTGCAATAGAAGCCCCCCATAGGCTTTTTTTTTCTATCACCTGCTCAAATACCATTGATACAATCGAACGCCTCGATCGTTCGAATCATACGAATTTTTCAAGCGCTCAAAGAAAATTTTACGAATTTTTCTGTGAAATCGAACGATCGGTATTCGATCATATGATTTTATCGATAAATCGAAAAGCAAAGTAAAAATAGCCTAAAACTCTTCGATAAGCATTTCGTCCAAATTCTGGGGCTTTTAGCCCTCGAATTAGGGAATAATAGTAAATTTGCCCCTAAATGTATTCTCATCCTGTAAAAGATAAGTAATTTCATCATATGTAAAGTCATTAACCAAAACCAACCCCCCTTTTTTTTATATAATTTTTAATTATTAGTTGCCTTCTTTTTGACTCTTTCCAGCTTTACAATGGGGGTCCCATAAAAAAAAAACAAATGCTCTGTAAGGCTACCAATGTATTGTTATTGTTACTTTTTATTACTCATCTTTCTATTCAGACCCTCTTCTATTCGTAGTCCAGCCTCTTATTCAAATCAGTACATGTTGCTAGGGTAATTTGGACCCTAGAAACCAGATTGCAAACTGGAGAGCTGCTGAATAAAAAGCTAAATAACTCAAAAAGCACAAATAATAAAAAATGAAAACCGATTGAAATTTGTCTCAGTATTTCACTTAACTAAACAACGAGTGTTGGGCAAATTTATTCGCGGGCATCCGTTTTTGGACGCTGGTGTCCATTGCCGGCATCCAAAAAACAGACGCCGGCATCAATTTTTTTTCGACGGCGGGAATGTGCGCCGGCATCCAAAAACGGATGCCTGCGTCCAAAATGAGACACAGCGGCGATTCGCAAATATTTCCTGCTAAATGAAACGCCCCACATTCGCCCATCACTATAAATAACCCGTTTAAGTAGAAAGTATATTTCATGAGAATATGTTGCACTATACATAACCCAGTAATAGGTCTTATTGTTTGGAAAGAGACTCCACCCGAATGCCCCACTCCTGTTATTCATGGGGACACAGGTTTAATACCCGTATCAGATACGGAAACTTTTCTAATTTTCCCTGTGTTCTCTGTGTCCCTGACTACTGATAAAAGTACAGATGACACAAGGCCTCAGAACTTGCCTTTGGTATTTTCAGGCAACAGGGAACCAACATCATAGCTCAGTTTCAAAAGAAAACAGTTGATCTGGGGTCTCAAAAGCAGTGGTAAACGTTTTTCTAACCTTTAATTGCCAGGAGGATTTAGTGAAGTTTCACTCTTTGATAAACACGCCTTCAAAAATCCCATAGAAATGAATAGAGAGCTGCGGAATTTCCCTCTAGTGGCGGAACGTCACTCTTAATTTCACTCTTTGATAAATATACCCCTTGGAGTGAGAGACAGGATCAGGGTAGTTAGAAGAGCAACCAGAAAGGTTAGTACCCTGCATAGACAAGGCCTACAATATAGGGATTCAAACAGGCTCAGGAATAAAGAGATTGGTGAAATAATACACCACTGTGAGCTTCACCTAGCACTGGGGAATGTTTGACCAAGGCAATGAGTAATACCTCTGGGGCGTACAGCTGAGATGTGTGAATAACAACTGATGTAAGAAAGCATTTGAAGCATTTCTAATTTGTGATCTTGTCTCCTCAGAATCCCATTATGTGACCAGGCCGAGGTACAGAAAAGAAGAAAACGTAAGGAATATCATTAATATCATCCAAATTATGTATATAAGTTTACATAACAGTGAGTAAAACTGCCACTGAACATGGAAATTGTTATTTTTACTGCACCTGAATGTATTCTGTTTTCATAACTCACCATACTCTCAAAATTTATGTTATAGCAGGATAATTCTTAAGTCCTTCAGTGGCCTTTGGGTTTCTTCTTTTCATGTTTCCTTTTGTACTGAAAAATGTAAGAGGTGAACATACATTGTCATTATAATAATTTTTTATACTTCTTTGTAGGTCAAACATTCACACATACGGAGAGATACTCATTTAAGCTCTACAAATGCTTCTACTTTTACTTAAAATGAGCTAATAATGTAGGTAATTCAGGAAGATATACACTGGTGATACGTCTATGAGAAGATAAATGAAGCAATCCAAGGGCCCAGTAGATGAAGTGATGTGAACATTATAGGATATATTTAAATATAAAGGATTCATTCTTACTAGGGCCTAGCAGCAAGATTGATGTGGTAGCAGGATCTAATTAGAGGACAAGGATATTATGGGCCAGTATACTCTACACTGGCAAACAGTTGAAAGCCATTATAAATTATGTAAGGAGGTGCTCTACAGGATTAGACAATTGATTGCATAGAGTCATCTTGGTTTTATGAAGGATCTCCCAAAGCTGATTAGTTTCCATGAGGTGAGTAGTAGATGGCCTTAGGACAAGGCAACCGGTGAAATAAATTTAGATTTTGATACTAATCCATGTACTAGACAATGCATAAAATCAGGGTAGAGGTTTGTTCTTGCCCAGAAACATGCCAACTGTGCTTAATTTGTATGAAATGGACCACAGGGATCAGTAATAGGTCTACTCCTTTCATGACATATGGGGGTATGATAGATTTGCCAGGTTGGTGTGAAACCACAAATGTTTAAAAGCTCTGCCCGATTTATAATTTGATTGCACAATTAATATTGTGATGCCTCTGGGTTTTCGGATGGAATATTGTGCCAGACTTATATACACAACAGTGACCGCTCCTTCTCTGCCATGCAACTCTGCCAACCTCTGCACTTCTGCTACCTTTCAACAGTGTCGGACTGGGGGGCCCACCAGGCCTGCCACCTCAGAGGCATCCACACTGCTCCCCAGTCATGAGATCAGTTCTTCTGCTGCAACCTCCCTCCACTGTGTGTACCTTGTTATCTCCTTTGTGGAGGTCACAGGAGAGCAGTATGGGGTCAGTGGGGCCCACCAGGTTCTTTCCAGTCTGGCACTGCCGTTCAGAATAGAATTCAAACTAATGACCCTGACATTCAAAGCAATTCATAACTCTGCCCCACCCTACATCTCTGAACTGATTTCTCGATACTCACCTAACCACTTTTTACTCTGCTCTACTGACCTGCTCCCAACTCTTCTCTCATAACCTCCTCACATGCTCGCATTCAAGACTTTGCAAGGGCTGTACCCCTCCTCTAGAATTCTCTCCAACAGTCTGTCCAACTTTCTCCCAAACTTTCTGCTTTCAAACAATCTCTTAAAGGGGAGATGTCACCCAGACATTAAAAGCTGTGTAATAGAAGTCCTTTTCAAATTTGAAATGCAATTCCAATTCTTTTTTTATTAAAGCATTCATAGCTTTTGTAAATTCATTTAAAAATCTCAGCTGTCAATCAAATATTGCCTGCCCCTCCTCTAGGCATAGAGGCGGGGCAGACCTTTACTTTCACTTTCCATTCAGTACTTCCTAGATTTCACTGCTCTCCCCACATTCCCCCTCTTCCATCACTATTTCATTGTGTAGCCAGGACATGGGGATGGACATCAGGTCCCTCATTCTGGTGCACAAACAAAACTTTGAGATGACACAAGGCTTGCCTTAATAACATTGTCCACAAAATAGTGCCTGCCTGCTTGCTATAATTTTGAATTTCCAGACCAAAGGAAACAAGATTAAAATAATTTATATAATGTAATTCAAGTTTATTTTGCATGACTAACATGATAAAATAGGATTTGGAATTATTTATTAGGGTGACAGATCCCCTTTAGAAGCCTACCCTCACTCTATGTAGCTACTAAGTGCATAATAACATATGCTAAACCTCTAAAATTACTTATTTCTGATCTTGCGTATATCCACACCTTGGGGTATATTTATCAAAGAGTGAAGTTAAGAGTGAAGTTCCACCACTAGAGGGAAATTCCACCACTCTCCATTCATTTCTATGGTATTTTTAAAGGCGTATTTATCAAAGGGTGAACTTTCACTTCACCCATTGATAAATAAGCCTTTCAAAATCCCATAGAAATGAATGGAGAGCAGCGGAATATCCCTCTAGTGGCGGATCTTCACTCTTCAATTCACTGATAAATTTACCCCCTTGTTTCTTAATCCCTTCCCCTTTTAGATTGTAAGATCTTTTGGGCAGGTCCCTCTTCACCTTTATATCGTACTGGTCACCATGTATGTAATTCTGTATGTCTTTTGTTTATCTCATTTACTTTACAGTGCTGCAGCACATGTTATTAATAATAATAATAATAATAATATGAAGAAGAAGAATAAATTGCCTTTTTCTTATGCCTTTATAAAAATTTTAAATGAGGGCCAAATAATATTGCTCGGTGTGCTACAAAGTTATTGTTACTTTCCATTATTTATATGTCTAATCAGTTCCTCTCCTATTCATCTTCCAATCAAGTTGCTAGGATAAACTGGAGCCCGGACACCAGATTACTGCAAGATTTCCAAACTGGAGAACTGCTGAACTGGAATTTCACTACTTAAAACTATAAGTTAAAGGGTACATTCCCCTTGAAATTAAATAAGCATGGGTCCCTAAACATCATCCCCATCAGCAACAGCCTTTACTTCCTGAATCCTTTGGAAAATCTGACCCTGGTTTAGTTAGTAAAATCTACAAATCGGAGGCATTGAATTTGTCATCGGATTAGGCAGGTTTCATTTAGACAGACTTGATGGACATGACTTTTTTTCAACCTATACTACTGTTACTATGGATATATGTAATATTTACATGATAAGACTCTGTATAGCATATATATTTAACCTTAACTACCTTGATAAATCCTCAGTGCCCCCTCTCTCTCAAAATTTCTGTTGACTAATGGGAAAAGATTAAGTTATACGCCAACCCTGCTTGTTCGGCATCTCATCTGGATGCGCCTCGTCTCTAAATTCTACTTACTGCAATCAATGGAATTGCCTGTAATGACAGCGAGCACCTGTTTGTCACCTATGCTAATATCTTTCAAAAGTATCCTCTTGCTCCTAGCAACGGAATCAATTAACGGCACACTCAGTGACGAGCTCAGCTTTTCAGCACAACCATATTTTGATCTTTGCATGTAAAAATCGAGGAGCTGATCTATAATTGCAGCGCTGCTTCCAAACAGGGTCAACATTAATAAACAGGGAAAAATAAAGAATTCAACCAGTAAAGTAGCATTAGTGAAACAAATGCATATTTATTAGGATGCCGTGGGTTTTTTTTTTTTCATTACTGACTCCACATTATTCTTTCTGCTTGTTTTCATTCCCTGTATACACATGTAGGTGATGCCGGGCTCTGCAGTTCTACATATTGTAACCCATGAGATGAGAAACTTTTCAAGATTCAGAAGCGCAACCTTAGAATCCGGATTGCTCAGACTGACATCACAGAGCTCTGACTGTACTCATAAGCAGATGATACACTTGTTTTACAATGTCCTCCGTGAATTTGAACATGATCTCTGCAGAGGCAACAAGATCTAGTATCTAGATTTGCTGCCAAAATATTTATAGTGTACCATGGCTCAACAAGTTGTCATGCCATCACTAGCCTGGGACTTTCCTTTTATAACCTTTTTTTTATTTGGTGCTTTTTTCAACAGAATAATAGTACAAAATGTGTACAAAGGCAGATAATTAGAGGCCCATTTATCAAAGGTTGAATTTCGAATTCAGTTTCGAATTTATTTTTACTCTAATAAATTCAAATATACTTGAATATTTAAGAAAAAATGTGAACATCTAAAACTCGAATGAAAATTACCTACTCGAAAAATCTAATTGAATTTGACAAAGCTTGAATCAAGTTTTTTTCTCCAAAAAAAAACCTTGAACATCAGGAAGTCTATTAACATATACAAATAGTCGGACCTCTGCCATTGACTTCAACATGAACTTGGCAGGTTTAAGGGTCAAGGTTTGATAAAACTCTAAATTCAAATTTGAATCAAGTTTGGATTATTCCCAATTTGAATTTTTGAGTTTTGACCAAAGATACAATTCAAATTTAATATTCAACCCTTATCCCAATTTCTTAACACATCTACAGGTAAAGGATAGCCTGTTATCTGGAAATATCTGAATTAAGGGAACACTATCTCCAATATACTCCATTTTAATCAAATAATTACTAATAATAAAAACTTTTTCTCTGTAATAATCAAACCCTACCTTGTACTTGATGGTAACTAAGTTCATATTGTTTGTAAAACAATCATATTGGGTTTATTTAATGTTTACATTATTTTTAGCAGACTTAGAGGTATAGATTATCAAATTATGGAAAAATCCTTTTATAAGAAAACTCAAGGCCCTGAGCATTCTGGATAACAGGCCCCATACCTGTATTCGTATATCCCATTGGTGCACTGTGCAAACATGTATAAAGTCTCCCTTTTAGGAAATCTCTTCAAAATATTTGATTTCCCTAACCTGAGACCTTCTGCTCTGCTGTTAGATCTACTGCGCATGGTATATATGCCATTCTGTGTTGTCCACAGGGTCGAACTGGAACTCTGGGGGTCCACCGGGTTCCACAGCTCAGGGGGCCCCTGCAGCACACTTGTAATGCATGCGCAAATGCCAGTGCAAGTGCACATGTATGAACACTGGTGAATGCGTGAACGTCGGTGCATGTGTGGACCACTTCACAAACACTGTTGTGCATGCACCCTGCACGCCTACACTGAACCACAATTTTGTTTTTACATGTGCCAGTCTGGGCCGGAGCATAACCCTGTGCTCCGGCAACTGGGGGCCATAAGGGAGTTCAGGTCTGGGCCCAGTCTAACCCTGGTTGTCCATGATCTGAGTTCTAGCTGCATCTACTGCTAAAGATGTCCAACCTTTACTACTGAATAGTGATGGGCGAATTTATTCGCTAGAGGCGAATTCGCTGCGAATTCCCGCGATTCGCCGCTGGCGAATAATTTCGCGAAACGCCAGCGAAAATTAGCCAAAAAAAATTTGCCGAAAAAAACGCAACGCACGTCAAAAACGCGACTCGTTTAGTTTGCGAATTTTTTCGCCAATTCGCGAATTTCGCTGTAAATTCGCTAATTTTTCAGTGAAGCGAAACGGGGGAGATTCGTCCATCACTACTACTGAATGATATTTCGTTCCATCTGTCTCTCATGCTGAAGATTTCCTCTTTAGCCCACCTTTACTTCTGTTGGATCTTTAGTTCCATCTGTCTCTTTTACTGAAGATTTCCTCTTAATCCCACCTTTACCTCTGTTGGATCATCAGTTCCATTTGTCTCTCTTGCTGAAGATTTCCTTTTTTTGTTCAACCTTTACTTCTGTAGGATCTTTAGTTCCATTTGTCTCTCTAGCTGAAGATCTCCTCTTTGTCCCACCTTTTCTTCTGTAGGATTTTTAGTTCCATATACCTTACTTGCTGAAGATTTCCTCTTTATCCCACCTTTACTTCTGTAGGATCTTTAGTTCCATCTGTCTCTTTTGCTGAAGATTTCCTCTTTATCCCACCTTTACCTCTGTTGGATCATCAGTTCCATTTGTCTCTCTAGCTGAAGATCTCCTCTTTGTCCCACCTTTTCTTCTGTAGGATTTTTAGTTCCATATACCTTACTTGCTGAAGATTTCCTCTTTATCCCACCTTTACTTCTGTAGGATCTTTAGTTCCATCCGTCTCTCTTGTTGAAGATTTCCACTTCAGCCCACCTTTATTTCAGCAGGATATTTAGTTCCATCCGTCTCTCGTGCTGAAGATTTCCTCTTTAGACCACCTTTACTTCTGTAGGATCTTTAGTTCCATATGTCTCTCTTGCTGAATATTTCCTCTTTATCCCACCTTTACTTCTGTTGGATTTTTAGTTCCATCTATCTTACTTGCTGAAGATTTTCTCTTTATCCCACCTTTACTTCTGTAAGATCTTTAGTTCCTTCCTTGGTATACTTCCAACTGATTTTTTTTTCAGTGCCCCTTCTTCTAAGCTCCTACTTTCTGTTATATTATGAGTTATGTTTATGTTCTGATATATTATAATTTAACCTAATTGTCATTATGACACTTTTTTCCTTTAAATTAAATGCTGTGGAGTGTTATGCAATTGGTCCATCAAAAAAGCGTAGCACAAACCAGGTTTAATAAAACAGGAGTTAATGTGTCATCTAACATTTAGATTAGACAGATGGTTTTTGTTACTGAGTTATCTAATAAATCCATTTATCTGAGCTATATAGCATTCAATATTATTATAATTCTAACATTTTACTAACATTTGCTACCTGGTGTTCTATGTTACAGTGCAGGCCATGGATGAGATTTATCTGGTTGTTGTTCCCAGTCATATGAAAGGCAAATGAGATTACAATAAACATATGCAAGTATATAATGTAGTGTTGCCGTGTGAGTGGAAGGCTTAATCTGCTCGGGCGCTTCATACTGCAGTGCCACAGAAAAATATGCCACGTAACTGCCATCACTAATGAGATTTTATGCTTATCTCTAGCAACTATTGTATGCAACCTGTTCCCTTTAATTGCTCCTGGATTTGAATTGCTCTGTGATTAAATATACAGTAACCAGTTAAAGACTTGTTGCTATAAAATGTGAATGTGTCTATCTAATCAAAATAATTAAGCGGTGTGTTTTATTTATTTTAATTCTACTTGTGGCCTCTGAATTCTAACAAGGCACTATGGACCTGGCTACAAGTTTCCTTTCACATAATCTGCCTATTGAGTTATAATCCCCTAAAAGTTTGATGCCATCAAGGATGGAGCCAAGAATAAAATATAATAAAATATGGGATCCATTATACAGAAACATATTATCCACAAAGCTCTGAATTACAGGAAGGCCATTTCCCATAGACTCCATTATAATCAAATAATTCTAATTTTTTAAAAATGATTTCCTTTTTCTCTGCAATAATAAGCTTGTATTTGATCCCAACTAAGATATAATTAATTCATTACTAGAAGCAAAACAATACTACTGGGTTTAATTCATATTGAAATTATTCTTTAGTAGACTTAAGTTATGAAGATCCAAAATACGGAAAGATGCCTTATCTTGAAAATCCCATGTTCCGAGCATTTGGGACAACTGGTCCAATACCTGTACTAAGGATTAATTATATTGTATTTTGCATAAAGTGCAAGCTACTGTTTTATTATTACAGAGAAAAAGGAAATGTTTTTTATTTTGAAATATTTGATTAAAATGGAGTCTATGGGAGATGGTTTTCTCCTAATTTGCAGCTTTCTGGATAAAGGGTTTCCAGATAATGGATCCCATACCTGTAGTACATTAAATGCCTTAAGGTACACTAGACTACACTTTTAAAGGAGAATTCAACCCCCCCACTAATAAAACCCCCTACCCTACATAGTTCCCCCCCTCCTGCTCCCTCAGCAACCTGTGCAGGGGGAACAGGGAGGGTGGACTATGTAGAGTAGGGGATTTTAATAGTTGGGGGGGATTGAATTCTTCTTTAAGGAAAAGTAAATGTTTTTCTTTCTGTAAATTTGCTCTAAACAGCTCCCCAGATTAATGTACCTTAGTCCCTGCTGCAAGTCTGCTCTGGTTTCTGTGTTATCAGCAGCTTGTTTCACCTTCTTCCTGGTGCAGAGTGAAGCCCAGCCCCTTAGTTTACTGAGCAGTCCATTTGCTGCTGTTCCACAATAGAGAGGAAGAGGGAGCCAGTGTTTCATTAGTAAGCTAGTTTCCCCAAGCAAAAGGTGCTAAACACACTGCTCTCTGCTATGTCACATTATGCAAATGATCTCCAAGACTAGTCTGAGAGATAAGGTCAGCTCAGAAAGCTAAGGGGCGGGGCTTCACTCTGCACCAGGAAGAAGGGGAAACAAGCTGCTGATAACACAGAAACCAGAGCAGACTTGCAGCAGGGACTAAGGTACATTAATCTGGGGAGCTGTTTAGAGCAAATTTACAGATAGAAAAAAAAAAGGTTTACTTGTTCTTTAAGGCATTTAAATGTAATCTCTCTATACAGGTAAAGGTAGTACAATGCCTCAGGTTTTTCAGTGGCTCACAACTTTATGCCTTCTTCTTCTTTCAGTCTTGCTGCAGTGCAACACAACACAACAGGAGGGTTGTAGGAGAAGACAAGGAAGGTAATGGCTAGACAATCAGAGTGCATTTAGAAACATGGTTGAATGAATAAGCAATCTTTAAAGCACCTTAATAGAAACCACGTTATATAATGGCTTACCAATATTATGAACGTAACAAAAGAACCCTTTTACTACATCCTACATGTAGATTACGTATGAGACAGGGGACCGGGGAATGTATGTTAATTAATCCGCCCTCTTTTTTTTGTATGTTAATAGAAAAAAGAAAAGAAAGTCAGAAGAAAATAGTTACATACAAGTATAGTATCTGTTATTCAGAAAGCTCTGCACTGTGGGAAGGCCATCTTCTAGTGATGGGTGAATTTATTCGCCAGGGGCGAATTCCCGCGATTGGCCGCTGGCGAATAAATTCGTGAAACGGCAGCAAAAATTAAACAAAATAAACGAGTCGCGAGTTGTTTTTGATGAAAATGATACGACGCGCGTCAAAAAATGACGCGCGACTTGTTTCGCAAATTTTTTTGCCAATTCGCGAATTTCGCTGGAAATTTGCAAATTTTTCGGCGAAACGGGTGAGATTCGCCCATCACTACCATCTTCCATACACTTCATTCTCATCAAGTAATTACACATTTTAAAGATTCGTTTCTTTTTCTCTCTAAGTACATTCTATTTGATCCAGACTCAGATATAATGAAACCCGACTGGATGCAAAATAATCCTATTGGGTTTATTTAATGTTTACGTAATTTTTTTAGTAGACGTAGGGGTAGATTTACTAAGGGTTGAATTTTGAAGTGAAAAAATGTCGAAATCTGACCTTATAATTTTTTTAAAGGGCTTTTCGATCAAATAGGTCCGTTTTGGATCGAATAAAAATCATTCCAATCGAACGATTCAAAGTTGGAAAACCTTTCAGGACAGGTTTTAGGAGGTCCCCCATAGGATAAAATGGCAATTTGGCAGCTTTAAGGTTTCGAAGTGCCAAATTCGAAGGATTTTAAAATGAATTGTGGCCTACTCAATAGTCAAAGTAGCCCAAAATGACTTCGAAATTCAAATTTTTTAAATTCAAATTTTATTAGAATTTTCACTTTGACCCCTAGTAAATGTGCCCCTTAAGGTATGAAGATCCAAATTACAGACAGAGCCCTTACCTGGAATACCCCTGGTTCTGAGCAGATAGATAATACGTCCCATATACTGTATGTACTTATATTATAATATTTTAAGTACAAATGAAAATATTGTGGCCTTTTAACATAAAAAAAAGTAGGCTTAAAATGATAAAGAAGTTTTAGAAATATATGGTGTTGCAGAAACCTACTTATTGTATCCTATTACTGACATCTGAAATAGACCACATGCCATTCAATGTCAGGCCATGATTCTTGTTGGCTTTTCTATCAAATGTCTATAGAGTCATGGAGCCACATGTAAGGCTGAAACTGCAAGTTTATTTTTATTATTATTATTATTATTAGAATTATTCATTCACTGAGTAATATTTAAATTTGCTGCTAGTAGTAGAGTTGGATGAGATAATTCAGGGGACAATAAAGATTATTATATTCATATCTGATGAGCAGATGAAGAGCAGATTTCCCAGCAACAGGAGAACATGTTACATTGACTGCTATAGTCTTCTTTAATTAGAATTCACTCAGCTGTGCACTGAGTGTGAGTGCTGCAGTCTACTTAATCTTACCATTGATTTGCCATGTACTTTCCTTCCTCTCACCTGATTGGGCTTTCAGTATGCTACACAGTGGATGAAATATTCTTCACCTTTGGGAATGCAAAACTGTATATTAGCATTAGAGCCCCAGGAATAGTGCATAGTGTTTTTCAATCAATATGCTTGTGTTAAGAGTTCATATCACACTAATTAGCCACATTCTAATTACTATACAGATGAATCTAGAGTTAGCTAGCCATTTGTTACAGTTTGATCATTAACAGTGTAGGCTTATTAGCTTCTGAATTAATTAATGTAATTATGTTTTCTATAATGCCTGAGTATTAATGAACCACTATATGAAACTCTCACTATCTAAAAGTTGTGTTGCCATGTCTGGTGGCATGATTAATGTATTATGAAAGATATTTGATCTCCCAGATGATGTGTTTAAGGTGGCTGTTTAGCCCGAGGCTCAGATGATACTCAACATCAGAGTCATCATCTCGCTCCTCGAGAGTGCTGAAACATACCCTTATTACTTATATTTGCTTTATCTAGAACCACCACCAAGGGAGAAAAATAGAGCTAAATCCCCCTGAATACATTGCTCACAAATCACTGCAGAATAAGTGCAGAGGAGCTCATGGGCGCCATCCTCCGGATCTGTTCATCATGCACAATTGGAGCAGTATTACAGTTCATAGCAACTGTGCATAAACCAAAAGTGCCTTGAATTGCTGAAGGGAAGGAAGAGGTTCTCAAGAAGACCGAAGATCCAGAAGATGGTGCCCATGAGCTCCATTGTGCGTACTCTGCAGCAATATGTGAGCAAAGTATTCTGGACACTTTCAAAGGTAATGAACTATGCAAGGTGGGGGACTATCAACATTGAATTGCTCCCCCCCCTCTGTTTTTAAGCTTGATAAAGGACCAGAAGGAGCCAAAAATATTGCAGTGCAGAACCCTATAATCTGCCCTTTCTTGTGAATAAAGTCAGCTGCAATTCCATTTTTAGTAGTACTGTTCAACATTGGTTCTTCCAAATGATGTAAATAATACATATTCCTACTGTTTCAGAATTCTGGTGAACCTTTGCACTTGTTCAACTGTCAAGCTGGAATTATTTCAGAAACTTTTTGAAAGGAGATTTCTAAATATAAAGTAAATTGTTATTGAAGGAATACACTATTTTTAGCATTGGGCAACTACTCATTCTTGAGTCTACATGGAGAGGGTAGACAATGGAAAACTGCTACACATTTCTTCACTTTGAACAATCTTCACTATGATTTAATCTATGGTTCCATCCATAGTCTATACCATTGGCCAGTAGGCAAATCCTCTACCAAAAAAGAGAGAACCCATTCTTCAGGAATTCCGTATGAATACATTATTAACACATTGTAGAATTATATTCCATGCTATTACCTTCTGAATATTCACCCTCATCTTTAATTTCTGTGCGTTGCAGCCAATTACAGCTGGCTGCAGCGGGTGCAAGACTGCCAGGGCCAGGCCTGCGGGGGGATGGGCCCTGGCCCAGTTGCACCCCCTGCTCCCCCGGTAGTTAAGCCCCTGCTTCTGTTATGTTTGGTAGCCCAGGATGAGGAGAATATAACAGTGCTTTATTAACAGGCTCATACAGGCCTTACACAACAACAGTAACTTCTTACTTTCACTTTCAAACTGTATAGAAAGTCCTGTGTATGCACAGTACATGTCCTGTGCACAGTGACACCTGTAGGCCATTTGTATAAATACCACATATTCCCCCTATAGTAGGAAAGCATTTGGGCAGATGTAACAAGTGAATCTCTTGCAAAGCATTTCAAGAAAACATCCCCTGGCAGCACAGAAACAGCCGAACCTGCATCAACTTCCTTTACCATGTAGGCAAATGTTCCTACTGAAATAGAAAGTGTGTCTGGAATATTGTGCATCAGATGAAGTAATAATGCCTGGTCCATCTGTATTTGAAAGAAAAATAAAATGTATAGTACGTATTAAGAACCCTCTTTGCCACAAATAGATCTCCTGATGAGAAGACAAATTTGTCTCCTGATGAAGAAGATTCATAACTTCTCTAGAAGTGCCTTGACTGCTGCCCAGAAGATGCTAAAAAGTGATGGACAAAGACATACAGAATGCATATTCTTCAATAGGTTAATATGGCCAGAGTAGCTAAGCACTAGAATATTATGGACCGAAAGGGTTGTTGTTATGTTTGTTTTAGCTCATTTTTGAAGAATGTTAATTGAGTATTTAAATACGTACTTTCATTCTCATATTTCCTTTGGAGATTAGACTTTCTAATGGGAAAATTGATTTATG
This sequence comes from Xenopus borealis, assembly GCA_024363595.1. Lineage (NCBI taxonomy): Eukaryota > Metazoa > Chordata > Amphibia > Anura > Pipidae > Xenopus > Xenopus borealis. Next base: position 21,530,046 of record CM044433.1, on the reverse strand, counting down.
CAGTTCCTTAGGTTATTAAAAGAGAAAATGAGAGCCCATTATAAGAGTTGTATTAACCTTACGGACACATATAAACTGCCTTTTCTCTGGAACCGCTGTCGTTCCTGCAAGAAGCCATTGTGAAAAGCAATATCACCTGAAGCTTGCAGCGCCTAGTATAAATTTACTTACATTCTGGCACTTGAGGTCGCTTTAACCTACAGAAACAAAAATGGCAAAAACACCTTTAATCATTGAGATGCTTGCATATGTTGGTGGGCAGTGAGAGTCCAAACCCTGGAAAAGAAAAGCATAATAAAGCTGCAAGACTTTGGAGTCACGCAAGTTGGGTCAATGTGACCTTGATTTCAGTAGAAATTGAGATTATTTTAAGGGCTTTCCACACAAAGAATTTATGGACGCGGCTATGTTAGCATTCAGATATTCCTTGTTATCGCTGCTTTATTTATAAAAGAGAGCACTTTCTTTTTTCTTAAAGAATAAAACAAATTTTAAAGTATGTTAATTAGGGCATTAATATATTTATATTTTTTATTGCCTTAGCTTTGTTTGTCAAGAACAATATACAATACTTGGATCTTTAATCAATTTTCCTGCCCCTATCTTCCATAAATCTCACTAATTAACTGACTAATCGAGCAGGCCGGCCTCCAAAAGGCAGTAAAGCAAAACTACTGCCCATAGGGGATCAGAAAGAAGTTGTATTTCCACGACGGGAATGGAAATTTAACTCTCAAATTCTTATGGACGCTTGTGACCAAAGAAATACTCTGATAGACTATATTTAAGAGAGTTTTCTCTAATTGAACTATAACTGTGGTAATATAAAGGTTGGTACTGACACTGTCCCATAGATCTCAGCAGGTGGTCTGCCCTGGCAGTCAATCTTTCCAGGGCATGGTCTACATTGGCACCAGTTGATGGTGTCCATTTTTGCCAGCTCCAGCAAGTTTTTTTCACATGATCAGCATCTTGAGGAGGGCTACTTACAGGTGGCTCACAACATGGTGCCAGATTGTATTAGCTGCCCTTTGTACTCTCTGCACCATTTGTCATTATACATTGGTGTCTGGCAGGAGACATGGCTGCTTAGATTCAAAAGATTTATGGATTTAGTAAGAGCTAGGGACAGAGACAATGAGAACACTTCATGATGGTTGCTCTATATGCTCTTGTTTCATCTAAACTAAACTAAACAAAAAAAAAATAAACTAGAGGAAAAGGGGTTTTAATGTACAGGTAAGTGATAGGGAGGACCACTGAAAGGCATTTAGTAGGATTAGAGCCTTTTATCTGATTATAAAAAGTACAAATGATAAAAACCAATAAGTGATGCAAAAGAGAACTGCCAAAAACCTCTTAAACCATTTCGAATGAATGGATCTCCAAAAACCTCTTAAACCACGAATGAAAGACAGGTCTTTGCGAGAGAAGAAGGGCAGCTTCCATTGACTTCTACTTAACTTTGACAGCTTTAATTTGGTTAGTCACATAGTTAGTTCGGTTGAAAAAAAAAGACATACCTCCATCGAGTTCAACCTTTTAAGTCTATTTATAACATGCCTTACTGCTAGTTGATTTTGCAACTGCCTCAGAGGGGGGAAATTCCTTCCTGACTCTAAGATAGCAATTGAACCAGTCCCTGGATCAAGAAAATCACAAGTAGAGGTCAGTCTAAAATTGAACTAAGCTCTCCTAAAACCCATGGGTGTTTACATTAATTTTTATTAAAGCTTTATGAATCATATCCTGAGTCAGCCACTGACTAGATTGAGCTGAGTCAGCAGTGCTGCTATGAAGTGGGTCTGGGAACTGTTTTAACACATTTGCCTTTTCTGTATCTGTTACAACCATACTAGTACCATTATCTAAAGGAGCCACACTTTCAACCCACATCTTTTTACTATTAATATACTTAAAAACCTTTTTGGGGTTAGTCTTAACCTCTGACGTTACGTGGTCATCATTTTCAATCTTTGCCTTTCAGATATTTTACAACATTTATTATAGTGTTTTTATTCATTAAATGCAGCTTTTGTCCCCTGTGCTCTGTGGGGCAGCCCTTAGGGTGCTACAATGTGCTATTCTGAAATTCAGGGGTTTTGTTGCCCCAATATAGATTTGTTTTTTTGCACCAGACATTAAATTATATCGCATTATGGTCACTATTACCCAGGGGTTCAATTACACATTTGCTACACTTTCTGGGTCATTAGAGATCACTAGATCCAGTATAGCATTTGTCTGGTTGACTCATGCAATAAGGCAGTAATATTGCTCCAGTCAATCTCTGGGTAATAAAAAGCCCCCCATTATTGGCCCAAAATGTTTTCCATGGCTTACTGAACATCTACCAGATCTGCTACCCTGTGCCGACTCATAGGTGAGAAATCACTTAACCCCTTCAATACAACCCCCCTTTCATCCCCCTCTCCAAGAAAGACAGTAGACAGAAATAGTGGGAAAATTTGACTTTATCGTTTGCAGAAATACCTGAAGGCAGTTCTTTTTTGCATTATGGACACAGATACAGTAAGATACTTTGGCATAATGTCCTACATACAAGAAAAATATTTGTTAATAATATACCAGACTTGCAAAATGTAATGTTTGCACTAAAAAGCCCAAAACAGAAAAAGAAAATGTTCTTTAATCTACTTCTTAGTATCACAAATACTTGGGAGCTGAGATTTTCCCAATAACGTTTATTCTGTAGTTTGGATCAGCATACTGTAAGACTAATATAAAAACAATTATACAGTAAAGGGCCAATTTAAGATTGTGCCTTTTGGAACAAGTAATCTTTAAAGAAATCTCACATGACTTTACTAATCACATGGTGTTTCATGCCAATAAAAATCAGCAATCTTCGTCATGAACAAACTTAAATTGGCCCCTAAATATACACAAATGGATGGCTTTGCCACCAACATAAATTTATACAGCTCAGTTACTATCAAGCACAAGGACATTTCCTCTAGGCAGAAGTGCAGGAGAACTTAGGGCCGCAAATGCAAGTAGCTCTGTATTCACGATGGCATCCATAGGTCTCTGTGCAGGGACCCTTGCTGACCCCCTGCTATCTTATTTATACATAGAAAAGGGGAATTAAAAAAACATTTCAATTATTTACTTAAAATGAACTGTGGGAGACGGCCTTCTCTTAATTTGGTGCTGCATATCAGGTTCCATATACTGTAGATGCCAAATATGCACAGCAACAAGATGTTCTTTCTCCTGTAGGAAAAAGATAATTTGGTTTTCATTTTAATTTGTATTTTAACAAAAGAAATCTAAAGCCTGATCATGTCATTGAAATAATGAGTCTTCTGCTGTCATGTTCTGCCATTTCTCTTCTTTTGCTCATACAGTTTTGGTTTTTTAGTATTGAAACTTTATTTCTAAACAGTTTTAGTGTTTTTATGTCATAGGGTTAAGTTTAAGAAAAATTAGTTACAGGATATTAATACAATAAAATGCATAAATAAATATAGTAAGCGATAACATAAAACGCGCATGATATAATGGTTCCATTATGCCTGATGTGATACCTATTCAAATGCAAGGGACAAGGCTCATATCACTATCAGCTAAAAGCCATCAAATTGTACATCATGTTCTAACCCCCTGCCATTATATTTATCATTATTTTTAATGGTAATAAATAACCTGCCGCCTTCTTAATTCCTACCACCTATGCCCTCATGAGATCAGAGAACAAAAGATCAACCTCTTTTCCTATGTGAGCACCCACACCATGCTATTAGTCTACTGTATCTATTTAACAGTGCCGTTAGAGGGGGAAAAAAGGATCTTAAAATATTATAATTGTAACTTCTGGGCACAACATTAACCTTTGCCCTGTGCATTTCATTACAAACCTCCCTGGGAATCAATGTTCAGATGTACAATGGACACCATACAATTAAGGTCATAAATCTGCATAAACTCAATAAAGCTTCTTATTGCATCATTATTGAGTTTGGAGACTGCATCAAGCTCAAGTAAACACGCCGTAGTTTGAGACGCATGCAAATGGTCGAGGCATTCTATAATTATTCAAAATGCTTGTTAAATACCTTCTAACATGTCACATGAAATAATCGCCGTGTACTCCAATGCAATTACTGAAAAAGCATCAAGAGGGCAGATCTTTTGCAAATTAAAAATGACATTTGCTTCATGACCCTTGTACAATATGCAATACGCAGTCGAAATAAATAGACATAAGCATCAGCTTAATATTCCTTGGAAGACTAAATACCCAAGAATGATCCTTGTATGTGATTATCTCAACATGACTGTGCTTAACAAGTCCAAGCAAATACATATTGAGCAAGTATTTATAGACATATTAAACAATTGGATGCATCGTTTCAATTAGTTTCTGTAAAATTCGAATTTTTAGTTAATTTGTTATGATTTTTAGTTCTGTTAACCCGGAAAATTATGGGAAGGTCATCTGCCCTAGACTCCATTTTATCCAAATAATTCAAATTATTTTCTTTTTTTCTGTTTTAATAAAACAATACCTCGTACTTGATCCAAAGTAAGATATTAGTAATCTTTATTGGAGACAGAAGGATTCATTCATGTTTAAATTTTTTTTTTTTTAGTAGACTGAAGATATAGATTGTCAAATTCCTGTATCCAGAAAACTACGGGCCCCGAGAATTCTGGATAATAGGCTGAATAACTACATAATAAAAATGATTGTATGCATGTCTATTACATGTAGGTGGAGTCCTCAAACCTAGAGAAACCTAAACAGTTCTAAAGCCTGACTGATTGCAATTTCCCTTGAGCAGAACCATTAGCTTAGTACTAGCAGTAATGGCCTTATCTGTCCTCTCTAGAGGCTCAGTGACACTTACTGGGTTAAATAGCTGTTCTGCAGAAGTCATTCTACAATGAGCTGACAGTTGGCCTGGCTTTGGAATATTCAGGTGCCTCCAGGCTCATGTACAACTGTGTATCCCTCAGTGGGAAGCCTCATCCATACTGTAAAATACCTCTCATGGAGGCACAAATATGAAATGAACACGAGTAGAATAAATGTTCAGATGCTAAACTTAAAAAAATGTTATTGTTATTATTGATAATAAAATAAATGTAAATGCTGATGTGTTTTAAAAACAATACTTGCAGACAATCAAGGTTCACTTTGAATAAAGCTACTTTGGCTATGAGCGTTATGCATCGATGTCTATATTCTATTATACATTCACATTGGCACTATGATACAATAGATATCCTTTCTAGAAGTGATGTGCTTAGTCTTTTCAAATCAGACATGAAACCCAAATTCTTTTTTTTATTAAAACATCCATACTTGTTATAAATGCAATTTAAGATTTTAGCTGTCAGTCATATATTGCCTGCCTATGGCATAGAGGCGGGGCAAGCAACTACTTTCACTTTCCATTCTGCTTTTCCTACATGTTGCTGCACTCCCCACATTCCCCCTCCCTGTTTACATTCTATAGTTGAGTAACCAATGCAAAGGCATGGGCATCAGGTCCTCCATTGTGGTACATAAACAAGATTTTGAGCCTTCATGATGTTCAGGTTTTTCCGGTGGGTGTGAGGTTTTATCTACTTGAAGTAAACTCACAACTTGAATGTTCACTTATTTATAAAAAAACCTGATGTAACGACTGGTATCTCAAAACCCAGAACAAACACCAAGGTCCCGGTCACGGCTCACTGTTCTGCTTTTAACTGCTGCCTTTCACTTTGGGAGGAGCCCTTCGCTAACTGGATGCTGCCCGGTCTTAATGTGAGAGGACCAGGGGCGAATTGGAGAATTATTATACACTGAAGCTGGAAGTAACTCCAAAAAAAATACTAAAGCTATAACCTGTCGAGGTCATGTAGAAGTCAGTGGCAGAGGCCCCGTCAACCATGTGAGGATGTTTGTAGCCTTCATGATGTTCTGCTTTTTTTCCAGTGGATTTCTCTCGAGTTAATTTGAGCGATTCGAGTTTTTTTTTTCCCCAAAAGCTCCATTAATTAGATTTTTTTGGGATCTTCACCTGAAATTCATGAATTAGAGTTTGCCTATTCAAGTTTTTCTTAAATCAGATAACATTTGATTTGTGAGTTCATTCATATTAAAGAATCTTACCAAACTGGTATATATATTTAAGTAAATATTGCCCTTTTAAATCTCTTGCCTTGAACCCCCATTTGGTGATGGTCTGTGTGCTGCCTCAGAGATCACCTGACGAAGTATGGAAGCAAAAGACAGAACTCTGTCTGTTAATTGGCTCATGTGACCTAACTTTATAGTTTGTTTGGTATGTTTGTGTGCACCATTGAATCATATGATCCCAGGAGGCTGTCCTTATTTTTATAAATGGCTATTTTCTATTTATGATTACCCAATGACACATGCTACTAAAAAAGTGTATTATTATGAAAATGGTTTATTTACATTTACATATGAGTTGTTTTATGCAATATATGTTTATAGAGACCTACATTGTTCGGGGCCTATAGTTTTCCTTTAATAAATAACCCCCTTTGTCTACTAAAAAATAATTTAAATTTAAACAGGAAATACACCCAACAGGATTGTTTTGCCTCCAATAAGGATTAAATGTATCTTAGTTGGGATCAAGCGCAAGATACTGTTTTATTAACACAGAACAAAAACATTATTTTTAAAAATTCTAATCATTTGATTAAGATGGTGTATATGAGAGATGGCCTTCCTGTAATTTGGAGCTTTCTGGATAATGGGTTTCTGAATAACAGATCGCACACCTGTATAGGTAAATATAGATTTCTGTTTTGTATAGGTAAATAAAGATTTAATGGACATAATCATAAATTTGGTTTATCTCTTCATAGCTATTCTTTGCAGTTTTATATTGGTTATTTTACTAATATTTAGGTGCAACTACTGGAGCACTTGGTTTACCGCCATGTTTTTCTCACCTCCCCTTGTTTTCTTTGTTTTGATGTATCCAACACAACCCTCCTTGCATTAGGCCTGTGCATCTATACGAACTTGTCATTAATGATGACTGACTTTCTGGCCATAAAGTAATGTATTTAGATGTTGTAGAGTAACAGATATCAGAGGACATTGATTTTGAAGAGATCTGATACATGTTGAGAGTCTTTTCCCTTAAAGATCAAATTTTGTCAGGATATTCCTTTGGTCATCATTGTCCTATTTTGGTCAGTATCAACTGACAGTAGAGATCATCAGACTATTCTAGTCTTGTTCTTTAAAGGCTGCTCGTAGGAGGCAAGACATGTACTCGCAACATGATTGGGTAGTACATATGACTAAACCATATGCAGGGTTTAGATAATGTTATAGAGTGGGTGCTCTTCAGTGTTAATGGGGAATGTAAATTGCATTTGAACTCTTTACTTATTAGATTAAAATTCGATCATCTGTTCTAGAAGATGTTGTGGATCCTAAGTATAAGGTCAAAAAGTTAGCACCTTTATATTATTGACATCCTTCAGCACATTGAATTTCTCCAGATTAGACATAGGTCCTGCCCTTTGGCTTTTCTGCTAAGATGACAGGTACTAAAGCCATTTGGTTAATTTGTTGTTGGTAACTAAAGAATACAAAAATGTTCTGGTCATCATTAAAACACATGCCTAGCTAGTATTTTTAGACATGGAAGACGTAATGAACGTGCAGTTAAGCAGCCCCACTCTTCAGCTCTTGAGCTTCATCTTTCATCAAGTTTAGCAGCATGGTACTGACATCTGAACTTTAGGAATTATTTGTCCACAGGTAATATACAAATTTAATACAGAGAAAATATTTTATATTGTCTTGGCTGGTGCACATTCCTACGGAAATGACTATGTTTCAAAAATAGTTCTGTGCCATGATCATTGCTTTTCCTTAAACATTATAACTGTAATACATGTAGTAGTTTGAGAAGAAAGCGATAGTCAGGACTCTTTAACAAAGATTATAGAGATTTATTACTCTTGATGATGGTGAGGTTCATCAGTAGAAGGACTCAAATGTGTAGGGTCTTGTAACAAAGACATCTTGAAAAAAATTATATGTGCAACATCTGATCTCTTAGCCCAGAACCTTGGGTATGTAAAGCCAATTATCCCTGACTCCAATTTTCAGTGAGTTCTATGTAAGAGAAAGAGTCCTGTGCTGTGGTGAAGTTGGCCAGGGGGCGGCTCATATAGCTTTGCATGAAAATGTTTTTGAAGCATTTAGGGGGTTATTTATGAAAATTCGAATTTTTCAGATTTTTTTTTTAAATAAAAAAGTCTGACCACAGTAGAATCCGCAATTTGACCTTTATTATTTAAAAAGCACAATTTAATCGTATTGGGGGAACCTCAATAAAATCAAGCAAAAACACCGAGAATTTTCCCAAAAAGCCCAAAATATTTTGGGCTAATTTCAGAGCAGACCACAGAAACTTCCAAATAGGATAGGGACCTCTCCCATTACAACCTCTACAGGTATGAGATAGTGGTTTTCGGATTCATACTTTTTGTAGCATCCCAAAACATTTGTGTTTTAGAAAAAAGCCTAACTGTACTTTAATAAATAACCCCTTTAGTCCATGAAAATATTTTGCCAAAATCCTGCAATATTAGTGAATTACAGATATGCTTTGTGCACTTCTGCTGTGTAAAGAGCTGTGTCCCATCCAACTAGTTGGCTGTAGGAAACAATTCTTTCAGTTTGCTCATTCCTACTGGGCCATCCCCATTCTGGGATGTTGCATGTGAATCATATTTCCAGCCTGATATAATTTAAAACCGGAAAGTTTTTGCCTTCGCAAATCAGGTCATGAAAATCTCATGGAAGTGTTAACATGAGTCGTATATTCATGTAGATCTTCTTTTAAACAATTGCAGATATCAAATGGAGATTTAAGTGAGGCCTTAATCAATGGGTACTTTTAATGAAACCATGCCAGTGGATAACTATACAAATGTTTACTCAAACAAGCTTTCTTATAAATAACGTTAAATAATAGGTGCACACTAGGGATGGCGCGAACGTCGGAAAAAAAGTTCGCGAACATATTCGCGAACTTGCGTAAAAAATGCGAACGGTTCGCGAACGTCGCGAACCCCATAGACTTCAATGGGAAGGCGAACTTTAACAGCTAAAAAATAATTTTCTGGCCAGAAAAATGATTTTAAAGTTGTTTAAAGGGTGCAACGACCTGGACAGTGGCATGCCAGAGGGGGATCAAGGGCAAAAATGTATTATAAATGGTTATTACAGCAGTCAGCACACAGATGAGAATGAGATCAGAAGAGATCAGTGCCCACAGCAGCTACATACAGAGCACTGCAGTAGAAGGTAGATTACTAGCCAGCAAAGCTACCTAACCTAAAATGTCCCTCAAATCCCTGCAGACTTGGCCAGTTCATGTATAAATACCCCTAGCTTTCACAAAAGATGGCCAGTTCATGTATAAATACCCCAGAGTTCACACAAAGATGTTAAAGTGGCCAGTTCAGGTATAAATACCCCTAGAACTCATAGCAGAATGGCACAGTTATTTTCCATGATTTACTACATTCACAGCTCCCTGGCTTTGACTGGAAAGTGGACCAGTAGCCAGCACATCATCCAGGCACAACTAAAATACAAAAGCAGAGCCACTGACCATGTGGGTGGGAGGGTGGTGAGCAGACTGCAGGCTGCAGTATTTGTGTTATAGCAGCTCCTTCATTTTTCTTTTTCCCTGTGCTGAAATCAGGGAACTGTTACTGTACAGTCTCTAAACAGAGGCGGGCAGTATCAGTGCTGGCCAATCCGATCAACAGCTCGTGCTAGTGCTCTCTCCTCCTTGTCACAGCCGAAGTAATTGGATCTGGCTGCAGGGAATGTGAAGGGAGGAGCGAGCACCAAGGGAGCTTCCATTGGAAGGGGAGTGGTCCAGGGGGTGTGGGGGTGGTCCAGGAGGGAGAGCTTCCTGATTGGCTGCCATGTATCTGCTGGTCTGAGAGGTGAGAGGGCAAAAAAAAAGCGCCAACTAACGCAAACCCAAAATGGCGAACATCGTGCGACGTTCGCGAACTTCCGGCGAGCGCGAACAGCCGATGTTCGCGCGAACAAGTTCGCCGGCGAACAGTTCGCGCCATCCCTAGTGCACACAGTTCAATAAAATGTTGACGATTTCCATGTAAAGACGGGTAATATTGTTATCATGAACATGATAAGAAAAATTGACTATCTTGTATATCTGGATAGAGGTTTTAGAGGTATTCATATTTTTTAGTGCATCAAATTTTTTTTATAAATTTTATGACTTTTGCATTTTTTAGTTGTGGTTTCTTTCTTTTCTTTTCTTTCTTTCTTTTCAAATTCTTTTTATTGAATTTCTAATCATTCAAAATGGTACAAATAAAAGTACACTACATTGCAATACAATACAATACAATACAGTCCAATATAGCTGATATAGTCTATTTAGATAAGTAAAAGACAACAAGAATAGAATAAAATAAAATATAAATACAACTAACGGAACTCTCATGTGGCCAGAAGGTAAATAAAAGAAAAAGAAAAAGAGAAAAAGAGAAAAAGAGAAAAATCTTTCCCCGTAATCACTCATATTACAAGAGTGTGATAGAACAATGTGAATGTCGCTAAATCGGTTCCACACATATATATATTATCTGTTATACGTATATATTATCCTATGTTAGCCTATTTACCCTGATGAATCTCTAAATCTTTTCCCATAAAGTCGAGGACAAGTTGTTTTTTCTTTGTTTCTATTGTTTCTAAATATATAGACCATTTTATATCTAATTGTTTCCTTAACTTAGATCCCCCGA
>CM044433.1:21452895-21519137 GCA_024363595.1 Xenopus borealis | reverse complement strand
CTCTCTATCTGGATATTTGGTAGGATTTGTTTCAAACCCAGTTTCTCCGGAATATTCTTAGTTATTATCGTTAAAATTGCGTCTGTGTTATAAGATTCAGGAATTCCAATAAATCTTAAATTGTTTCTGCGTGTTCTGTTCTCTATGTCATCAAGTTTGGCTTGTAATTCGCATGTTTTCTTTTCTAGAATATCCAGCCTTGTGCAATTGGTAATTGTATCGTCTTGAACCTCAGAAATGACATCTTGGAGATTTTTAATTTCTTGGGTTTGAGAGGTGAGTTTTTCAGATAAGTCAGAGATACTGTTTTGCAACTTATCCACTACTTTTCCAAGAGTGGATTGTATTGTTAATTCTATTGTTGGATTAATAAGTTTTGCGACTTCCGTTGCCAAAGAAGTATAGTCATTTGTGGTAAGTATTTTTTGTTGTAAAGTGTTACTGGGATTTGTCCCATTTCCATTTTCAGGTTGCTTCGAATTTTTAATTCTTTCATATGTCTTGCCATTTGATTTAGTTTGAAAGTGAAATGAGGAGTTTTGGCTCTCCATATTTAATAGGGAGAATATGTGTGTTTAATATATATATTCCTTTATAAGTCCCACTTCAATAATCACTGAAAAGCTTAGTCTTTATTTTATATAGATCCTAGAATATCAGGATAGATATCAAGTGAAGCATTTAGATTAGTTCAAACTCCTTATTTATTCAGTCACAGTTTCTTGAAATATATTGTAAATAATGATGTATCCTTTGCCTCTTTGTTTAAAAGCTTTTCCTCTTTTCAGCTAGGTTTTTCAACCTGTGGTTCACTGGCTACTCAAAATGGCGTCTCAATATTCCTCTACGTATCAGCCTTCTAATATGTATGGATAAGGCGAGGTAAGTAGTAATGTTTCTTTATGGTGGACAAAAATGGTCACATATATGTGTCTGTTATCAGTTATTATAGCAATAGTAATTTGGACTAATGTTACCAATTCACGTGTGAGGTAGCCTTATTAATGCAGCCACTATTGTATTTAGTAAGAAACAAAGTGTCTTGCGTTTATAAAAGGTCACCATAGATTGTAACAGTCTTCTAGAGTAGAAATGTATCAATGTATCTTATCCTCAATTTCACTTAACTTCTTTTCTCTCCTTTTTTTTTTTTTTTTTTTTTTTTTTTTTCTTTTCCTCAGCGTGTCAGTTTCTAAACCTGCACCACGGCACCGCAAGAAATCCTCTCCTCGCCTCACAAAATGGACCCAGCAGATCCCCGCCGAGCAAACCGGACTTCAGGAACAGCCAGCAAACCCAGCGACTCACCTCCAAGGTAAAATTTGCTGATTTTTATGTGGCGGAACACGGAGCTCTATTCCCGCGCTTCCGTACTCTCAGGCGCCATAACCGGAAGTCCTAGTTGTGGTTTCAAAAACCTCTAAACCTATAAAATTCAACCTTGAATAGTTATTGCTGAGTTCCGGACTGTTTTTGGAAGCAATATCAACAAAAGAAGTATTTTTTTATGGGCAAACTGGATCTAAAATCACAGTGTATAATGCCTAGCTGTTGGAGTGGTGTAAAGGTCACCACCATTGGACTCACTTAACCATGAGAATACATAATGCCAATGGTAATTTTTTGGTGGAGGTGAAATAATGGTCTGGAGCTGTTTTTCCATGGTTTGTTCTAGGGCCTTGCTTCCATTAAAATAAAATATGGTTCTTCATAATTCCATGCATCTTTATTTGGGGAAGTTTCTTTGGTTGAGTTTGCTGCAAAGAGCCATTGCCTCATCAGTGCCCAAACTCTTGTGGCTAAAAGGAATCAAATCCCACCAAAGACGTGCCAACATCTAGTGGAAAGAGCAGAGGCTGTTATAGCAGTAAAGGGGGCCAGCTTCATACTAATATTATATAATAGTATAGTATATAATAATAGAAATACTAATAATTTGTGAAGCAGATTTTGCATATACCCTTGGGCATGTAGTGTAGATGTCATGAAGGCACCTTTATAATAATAATATAAATACACACATGCTAAAATTATCATTGATTTTATCTTCATTAGATTTAAACCTAATATTTAATCAGCATATAAGATCTACTCTTTTTTTTAAATTTAAACCATGAGTAGCTGTTGTTTATTACATGTGTTTTGATAATAACCGATGACCTGTTACTTTACTTTTTCTCAGTTTTAAGAGGTGGCTGTGCATTACATAACACTCATTATGCACGGAGCACAGGGTCAGACTAGCACTTTCATCTCTTCCCCAGAGACTGTACACCTTTTGTTCGTAGGACACAAACATATCGGAATGAGAAATATTTGCATTGGTCTGAAGGACCCTATGGCTCCCAGACTGTTAATTCATGCTAGCAGGTGAAATATATAATTGCCATTTGGAATCTCACCCCCATGCGGATACATAAGACAAATGTGTTTTAAAAATAAATGTGCACTGCAAATCAGAAAATGGAAGCATATGTCAGCTTGAAATACTACCTCGGTATTTGGTGACGGCTTTTTTTGGATTAACAATTAGAATAACAGTAGTTTAAACGGTTTTAGTTTGGTTTATTTTGTGCAGTCCCAAGAATCAGCAGACTCTCTGGCTGTCGAGTAAGGAAATGCCGAGAAAAACAAAACTCATTCTGAAAAGGGAACGAAGAGCATCCAAAAGAAATACTAACTATTAGTTCTTGATACTATTATTTTGGCATGTGTTAGGTTTAGATATTTAGAGACCTAGGGGGAAATTCACTAAAGCGTGAAGCTAACGCTAGCGCAAATTCACTTGCGTGAAGTCATTTAGGATTTACTAATGGTCCCTGGTGTAACTTCGCTAGCGAAGTAGACATACTCAAGCGCAACTTCGCACCCTTACGCCAGGCGAAGTTATGGATACAAAACATAAGGATCAGAGATCACCTTAGAACAGCAGTGTCGGGTGCTCAATCTTACAGCGATGGGGTTTGCCTGGTTCAAATAAACATACAGGTAATATGAAGAAGGTCCACTGGAGAGCAAGTCTGATTCAGTGTTGTGTTTATTGAAGATGCATAAGCACTACATGTTTCGGAACTCGAAGTTATGGATAAATGTTACCTCTTGCACAAGAGTTGACTTCGCCGCCTCAGACCAGGCGAAGTCCAATAGAGTTGATAGGAGTGTCTTAAAAATAAGTTGAAAAATGTTGGTGTCTTTTACTATTTTAAGGTTGATAGGCTGAAAGAGATCATCATTTTTTAGGGTACCCTCCTTTCCCCCTACATTTCTTAACATATGGCAACTCAGCTATACATTGGGCACATGTTTCGGGCATTAGAACAACTTTATTTTATTTATTAAAGGTTTCCTGGGCTTGTGTAGTGTAATGTAGTGGCTGCGGCATATGCGTCCATTATACTTTATCTTGGCACAATATGCAAATTAGGCATCATTAGTGTAACTTTGCTTGACAAAGTAATGAGAGCTCTCCCTGAGAGCATACTACACCTGCTGAAGTGCGGTAAAGTGCGGCGGAGCTGTCACAACTTTGGATCTTCGTGAATTTGCCCCCTAGACTTCAGGTAGACTCTTCAACTTCCACCAACAGTTCATCAGATTTACCCATTATTCAGTAGTTGAACACTTGCTGTGGCATTGCCCTCACCAAAACTGGTACAGTTACCCATGGCCCAATATCTGTATGCAATATGAACTAATGACCTCCCAAGAAGGCTCCCACTAATGCTATGATTATATTACATGATTACAGTTTAAAAGTATGTCAAATATATAATCACATGTGAAGGTTCCCACGTCACCACTACCTGTGCTTCAGGCGCCATGTTTCCCAATAGATAATTAAAGGAAGCATTGACAGGTGGTAATTGGTCATAGACAAAATTGGGGGGATGCAGATAGAAGAGAGCAATTGATGAGGAGCCTTGTTTGGTGGAGGATGGACAGAACTAGGATTTGTGTGTGGGGTTTGACTGGGCACCAGGCCATGTAGTATTGCATTGGGTACCAACAGGATAGGATTCTATACTAACAATGAAACACTCTATATGAAAAGGAATTATTATTATTATTATTATTATTAACATGTATTTATATAGCTCTAAAATATTTCACAGCACTGTAGACAATGATTAAGACACGTTAGTAGATCCATGCAACGCCACTATGCTACTGAGCTGCTTTGGGTATTTGTTGCTTTTTTTGCATTGTATAAGGTATGTTCTACTCAAATTGGTCATTTCAACTCTCTGATGTAACTGAAATAGAATTCTGATTTTTTTCTCCGGAGACCTGGATGCTTGTTAGTGAGTAATTAGGGTTGTGTTAACTAAGGGTATGCTGACAAGACCTCCTCCTTATCAGGTGATGCTTATAAAAATTAATTACTGCAACAGCTACTGCCATCCGCCTTCCCCAAGGTAAAGAATGTAAGCGATCCAATGCTGATATTATGTTTCCATTTTTCCAACAACCATAGCCTGACACTTGCACTACTGCTTTTATTTTAGTGCCATTGTCTTGCCATTGACAAAACCGCCACCATTGCCTGAGAAAAAGCCATCTATAGTTATTATCTTATAGGGGCGATTCACAAACATGTGAAAAAATGGCTTGAAAAAATAATGGCTTAAAAATGTTGTATTTGCATTTTCCCGCCACTACCACCAATTTTAAAACAAGTTGCTAAAATGTAGGCATGGCTCATTTTTTGTTTTATGTAAAAGGTTTTTGAGACCCATAACGTTTTTGCAAACATTTTTCCCTCAAAATGTCTCCCCCCATAATGAATATGTTGGAAAAAATGTTAATAGGTTAATACTATACGTCTCAAAAGGATTCTGTCACAGGAAAGCATATTTTTTTCAATCAAAAAGTAAAAGTATCGGTTAATAGGGCTACTCGAACAGACTTCTGCACTGAAATCCATTTTTCAAAAGATTAAACAGATTTCTTTTAATATCCAATTTTGAAATGGGGCTGGACATGTTGTTAGTTTCCCAGGAGCCCTAAGTTATGTGACTTGTGCTCTGATAAAATTCAGTCACTCTTTATGGCTGCATTGCAAATAGGAGTGATACCACTCCATCAGCATAACATTGGGAAGAAAACCAAATAGCTCCCTGACATAAAATAGCAACTCCCTGGTAGATATGAATTCAATATCTTAAAAACGAAGGTATGTGACTGGGGAATGGTAGCCGGTGCTCTCAATCTCAGTAGTCACCCCCGCTTCAGGTGAAACACATATAACAAAGATAATCAGATTACTGAGAGAGAGCAGTCAGAGCAGTGTTCTTTATTGGACACAACATGTTTCGGGCAGGAGCCCATTATCAAGTGTACAAAATCATGGTGAAGACACACATTTAAAGAAATAGAACAGGAAGTGAGGTCACATTTCCTACCCACAATCATTTTAAATAAGTGTATATTAAAAGTGTTATTAAAAGATGTAATACTCAAGTTGTACATATAATGTAAATAACTTGGGCTGATCAAAATCAATTATCTGAAAAAGAAACAAGTGAGGCATCAGTGACAAGAAAAGGTAACACATGGTCACTTATTACAATGTATCACAATGTAATAACAGTTTCAGAGGAAACATTTCACACATTCATGCCTTTCGGGTACATAGTATCTAACTACTGGTAAGAATAATGGGCTTATGTCTCTATTCTTCCAATATTGAATATATTATCAAGATTTTTTGTGGTAGGCCCTGAAATGGGCAGTTCCTTGAGTATTACATCTTTTAATAACACTTTTAATATACACTTATTTAAAATGATTGTGGGTAGGTGTTTTCAAAAGTTAACACATTGTGGACTGAAATAATCAAGGACTTTGGCGCCAAAGAACTTATAAATTGTTACTTATATTTGCACCTATTTATTATATGATCTATATACCTTGAAATGTGACCTCACTTCCTGTTCTATTTCTTTAAATGTGTGTCTTCCCCATGATTTTGTACACTTGATAAAGGGCTCCTGCCCGAAACATGTTGTGTCCGATAAAGAACACTTAGCAGCAAGTTCTGCTCTGACTGCTCCCTCTCAGTAATCTGATTATCTTTGGAATTCAATATCTTATCTAAAATGCTGGTTCTTTCTGAAAACGCATTACCAGACAAAATGACCTGAGACGGCTGCCTAGTCCTACACAGCCAGGGCTGGATTTACCTAGCATCCCTAGGCCCACTGTTGTTCGTCGCCCCTGTCCCCTCCCTTTTATTTGCTCAAATATTCATTATCAGGACGGAGCAATGGGAATTGGCATACGGGAAATTTAAATTTCTGAACCAATGTGGGTGTGGTTGGGCAGCATGCCGCCCCCTAAAATCCTGCCGCCCTAGACCCAGGCCTCGGTAGCTTCTCCAAAAATTCAGGCCTGATTACAGCTAGAAAAAATACACTTGTTGGTTCAGGAATAAAATTGTATATGTTAGAATTAATTATTTGTAATGTTAATAGTGTAATTTAGAAATAAAAACTACACCATAAAAATCCTGGCAGAATCCCTTTATGTCTGTATAAGAAAATGTTAGTACTTAAAGAGGGGTTCTCATATGATAAGCCATTAACAGGGAGGAAGGGGTACTCATATTCTGATTCTTTTTTTAACTTTCCTAATAACAGGTCCATCTATCCTAAATCATGTCATAGTTTAAGGAATTCAATGCTGTATATTCTACTACAGACACTGTGAGACAATGAAACACGGGAAATGTAGTCGATTTAGTGATTCTTTTTTTAATTTATAGTTGTTTCTCCCCAAGGCAGTTTTGTTTGCTCTAATGCCACCAGCAGCCATGCTTTTGATAAATTAGTTAAAAAAGCCTTTGTTATAAAATGGGGAAGGAACTCAGATACTCCAATGGCCGGATCACATTCTCATTAGTGACATTTTATTGTGACAATGCCTTCTTTACTTTTACTTTAAAAACATGGAAATAGAAATCGTTATGGTAATTATTTTACTTTAATAAGTATTATCAGTACTGCTGCCCATGGCTAGTTTTGCTTTGCTGCTGGGGGGAACTTTTTATCCATGCACTTTAATGATATGAAGCCAAAATATTAGTTGGCAAATAAAATCCTTGTTTCTTAAAATGAAAGTTGTAACTCAATTTAGAGTTTAGAGTGTTTGCATACCGCAGTCCAAACTGCAGCATCTGCATGTTATGTACACTCCAGGGAAAGTCCTAAATAGAAGGCATTGCAAACATGCGACTTACTAATGCTCATGGACTGTCTGTTGACAGGTTCAGTGGAAGGTCAAAAAGATCACCGGTAGGGAACATGTGCCTTTCACTGCCTTTAGGTATTATTTAAAACTGGTTTTATTGGCAAGGACTGAGAATGCAGAATAAGGAAAATAAGATTCTAAGGCTACTTAACTCTTATATTTTCTAATTTGCTATAAATAAATATAAATATATATATATATATATATATATATATATAAATAATTGGGTAAAATGCTTATCTTTCCATATAAGGAGTCTTTCCATAATACTAAGAACCATTCATTATGGCTACAAAAAAAGACATTTCAGTAAAGCCCCCATTGTTTTTCCCTTACCTTGAGTTTATGATAGTTTAGTTAATATCAGGGTCAAGGTATTACAGAGTAAAAGCAAATCATTAAAGGAAAACTATACCCCCTGAACTATGTAGGTCTCTATAAACAGATATTGCATAAAACAACTCACTTATAAAACCCTGCTTCATGTAAATAAACCATTTCAATAATAATATACTTTTTTAGTAGCATGTGCCATTGGGTAATCATAAATCGAAAATTGCGATTTAAAAAAATAAGGACAGCCTCCTGGGATCCTAGGATCCAACGGTGCACACAAACATACCAAATAAACTATAAAGTTAGGTCGCACGAGCCAATTAACAGACAGAGTTCTGTCTTTTGCTTCAGCACTTCTTCCTGTTACAGTTAGAGTTGAAATATTTCTGGTCAGGTGATCTCTGAGGCAGCACACAGACCATCATGAAATGGTGGTTCAAGGCAAGAGATGTAAAAGGGCAATATTTACTTAAATATATATACCAGGTAGGTAAGATTCTTTAATATGTCACTTGATTTGATATAAACTATTAGTGATGGGCGAATTTATTCGCCAGGGGCGAATTCGCGGTGAATTCCCGCGATTCGCCGCTGGCGAATAAATTCGCGAAACTGGCAAAAAAATTTGCGCCAAAAAATTCGCCGCGCAAAAACGAGTCGCGCGTCGTTTTTGATGCGACGCGTCGAAAACGACGCGACGTGCGTCAGAAACGACGCGCGACTCGTTTCGCGAATCGGCGAAAAATTCGCGAATTTTTCGGCGAAGCGAAACGCGGCCGTTTCGCCCATCACTATAAACTATCAATTGCTCAAAAATTCTTTTTCGGGGTATAGTTTTCCTTTAACCTTGAGTCAGGCCATAATGAAATATTATCCTGATCCATTATGGGGTCACACATTGATGATGAAGAGATGAAATAGCTCAGTGGTTAAGCCATTAGATTCTCATTTTGGGATGCTTGGGTTCGGTTCCTGGAAAAGGCTCAGGTATCAGAGTCTTGTGCGTTTGGTCACTTAATCTCTCAGTTCCTTAGGATACAAACTTAGATTGTAAAGTCTGCTTAGCAGAAGCCTAAATAGATATCTGTTTATTCTTTGGAGCCCTTCCCAGTGTGCAAGATTCCACCCTCATCCCTTGCTTTTTGTAATGGGTCTCTCTGTTCCCCTAGAACCAATCATAGGATCAGCTTTCCCTATAGTTATGCCACTGCTACTTAGAGGCCTGTTGGGCATGTGTGTAGTAAGTAGTACTATGTAATTTGCTGGGGTTTTTTTTTTAGAGTTTTCTAGCCCTAGCCAAAACCATATTTATAATTACATTACCCTCTACACTCTCCATGAAGTGAAAAATCCTAAACAATACATTATATAAATTCAAACTATAGAATAGTGCCCCCAAGTCTTCAGCCCTGATCATTGCCCCTGACAATATTACTTATGCTTTGTTCTCTTCTCTCAGGAGTATTAGAACATATATAACTATTGTAAATTGTATTTTTAGCAATATAGTTCCCTCAGGGACACCTGGGGGGACTCAGGTCAGATGCTACTCAAATCCATTGATTTCACAGCCATAAACACAGGGGCGTAACTACAGAAAAAGCAGACCCTGCGGCTGCATGGGGGCCCCATTTTAATATATAATGGTAAAATAGTACAACCTCTTCAAATTTTGGGGGGGGGGCTTAAAATTAATTTGCTTTGGGGCCCAATAACATATAGTTATGGCACTGCATAGACACCATTATTTAATCATCTCATTGTGCAGCTTATTCTCCTTGGATTATTTCTAGTGAGCAGCAGTTAGAAAAAATATCGACTTCTATATCCATATTAAAAGTGTATTGCTAAGTCGAGACAAGAAAAAAAAACCCCCTGTTTAAATATGTTTTCAAGATGGGAGAATCTATACCAGAGACACTTTTAAAAAGTAAACGAGCTTACACGCCAAATATGTAAGTGACAAGTGTATGAAATACGGCATTGCCTAATGGACATGGTGAGAGCTGCGAGATGTATGGGCTGAAATTCTCCAACAGCTGTGAAGCCACCGACGCACAGTGAAAGGGCCGCACATGAAGCTGTAACCTTATTAGAGGGCACGCTCACAAGCCCTAGACCTTGAGTCTCTGACCTATTTTTGTTGTTGGAGGACATGCACATTTGGAATATGCCAGATGCTGTCATTAAAATTTCAACAAATGTTTCAGTCGACAAATTATACAAAGGGTTCACTTTAATAAAAAATGGTGTATTAATTACACTCTGGTGCAAACGTAAATATTTTTTCCCTTGGTTGACTATTTTCCATGCAGAAAGCAATAAGGAAAACATGGTTAAAGGAATAATGTGATTCCAAAAATGTGTTAAGTGTGTGTTAAGAGAATAAAAATACACTGAATTTGATGGTTCTCCGGGATTACCTTTATCTGAAGGAGATGGCCATCCCACAATTAAGGGATTTCTGGATAACAGGTTTCCAGATAATGGATTCTACACCTGTAACTTGCCACCTCCCTGCCCTTTGTTGCCTACATGTGTCATCCAATATTCAGCAGACTTGGAGGAATAAGTGGGACACTGTTTACTTGATATGCAGTTAATTCTTATAGTACTTAAGTGGTAATGGATAGTCTCCAAACACCTATAGATTGAAAAATAGTCTCATGTAAAACCAGACAGTATGGTTTTATTTTCAAATGCTGAAACATTAACTTGAAGCATTTCTTCCTCTCGGTGGTGACTCTCATACTCTACATGTAGAAGTCAGAGTCCTGGGACATGTAAGTGATCCAAAAATACAGGCTTAGGTAGGAGCAGTTCTCTACACTGAAGCAGAATTCTGTGGGGTTAACTAGGTAACTTGGCTGGGGCAAAGGAACTTTGCAGAAATCAAAGTCCACATTGAAGGGGTTATTTATTAAAGTCAGAATGCCGAAAACTATTAAAATCAAGTTAATTTACTATAAAATACAAGTTTTTAGTGGAAGAAAAAATTCAGATTTTTCGAGCTTTCTTATACCCCAAGGATGTAAAAATTCCAAATCCTAAATATCTGGCATCTCAGACCTACCAAGGTTTTATATAAGTCAGAAGGAGAGGTCCCTATCCTATTTGGAAGTTTCTGTGGTCTACCCCGGAATTAGCTGGAATTTCAGACTATTTCTGACTTTTTGGGCAAAAATCGGAAAAAATTAGCGATTTGGGAAAAAACTCCTTTAAAATAATAGGATTTGGATTTTCAGTAGATTTTTTCATGTTTGCACCAATTCGATCAATTCGTACTTTTTAAATAATAAATAAGGTCCAATGATGAATTCTAGTTTGGTCAGACTTTTTTAATTAAAAATAAAATTTGAATTTGCCCCCAAGTATTTGGTGAGACAATTAAAAAGAGGGCAATTTAAACAAAAAAAGCATTCTGGAGGGTAGAATTCTTCACCAAGGTGTATTAAAGCTAAACTAAAAGCTAACTTGGGGGACTGAACAAGTCCAGGTCGGACTGGAGTATTGGGGGCCCACTAGGTTCCATACTTTCGGGAGCCCCTGCATGCACCGCATATCATTGTTTTGGGGGGGGCGACAGATCAGGGTAGCAGGTCATGGCTCTGAACAATTATCAACTGGTATAAATGGAATGGGAAGTGAATGCTGTGTCTACGGACAAGAATTACTGAAACAAGGGACCATTGGTGTTCAAAAATGGGCAAAGGTATGAGATTACTAATTATGAGCACCAATGCAAGATGAGCAAGGGAACTTGCATAAAAACACAGGGAGCAGCTTTGGAAGAGATAATTATTTACCATAGTTACTCATTTCTCTTTAAAACCTAACGACAAAGGGCAAAACATTGCTCTTCTGTAAATGCTTAGAATTAGGGATCACAGTAGAAACCCAGATGCTTGGTTTGTATTTCAGAATTATTCATTTCAGTATGATCTGACCATTGGTCTAAGAATTGGATCAGCTCAATCTGTATGATCTGACCATTGGTCTAAGAATTGGATCAGCCCAATCTGTATGATCTGACCATTGGTCTAAGAATTGGATCAGCCCAATCTGTATGATCTGACCATTGGTCTAAGAATTGGATCAGCCCAATCTGGCCCAGCACTTGACAGGAATCTGCTCATTTGACAGATCTCATGGTTTTCAGCAAGGTTTACATTGGCCCTCAATAATATCTGAACCAAAGCCTTAGAATAAACATGGAAATCAAAATGTTGGTGTGGTGGGTTGATTATCATGGCCTTGGACCAGTGGCTATCAAGCTTCTTTAGTTCAAGCCCCCATTTACGGCCCAACATTTTGTCAGGGTTCCCCTTAGCTCACAACAAGGTTGCAAAAATATGAAAACATTGCTGAATCAGCCATTCAGCCACTTGATTGATCACCCCAAATCTTGCTCTAACTCCAACCCCCCAAGATGTCCTTCCAGGAGTATCTAAGAAAGCAAATTCTACCCAGATCTGTCCCTAACTAACCTTCAGGCTGCCAAATAGGAAACTTTTTTTGTTTTTATTCACTTAGCCCTTTGCCTCCCTTTTAGTAAAGGAGCTCTTTTCTCTTAATGGTATAAACAATTTTTGGAATGTTATATTGTGCAGGAAAAAGCATTCATTTGGAATGAAGCCTAATTAATAGTAAAGTGCTAATTTACATACCCTACAGTCTAGAACATTACAAGCTTTCAATAACGTTCAAACAAAAAATCAGTTTGCTTTTTTTTTGTCTTTTTTTATTCCAAGCATCTTTCCAAATCCAGAGCCTTCTCCTGACAGACAGGACTGAGAGTAAGAAGTGACTGGGTCACCTCAAGGCACTCATGTCTGAAAGGCAAAGAGTCACATTGATGTATCAAGTATCACAGCCCCATATGAAAAACAATCAATCAACACATTCCCCTGATCCAACATATTCCATCTAAACGTTAATATTGTTCAACGGGCAAGTCAATAACAAGTCTTTGGAAAGGAGTTTCTCTCCTCTTAATAATGTTATGTCACATAGTAATTGGTGTTGCAGTGGTAGCCTGGACATTGTAGATGGGAATTGGGAAGATAATTTGTTATGCAGAGCAAATAAAAACAAAGTTCCTGGTGGAATCAGCCGTGCCCAGACAATAATCTGCAGATGGAGAAGAAATAAAAATTTACCTAATAAAAGAAAACATAATTGTAAGCAACTTTGCAATATACATTAACTACACATTTTCTATGGTTTTAAGTTATTTGTATATGTATTGCTATTGAAAGCAGTATCTGCCTGTCTCTGTCTCTTTCTTTTCTTTGCCGTAGTGGCTCAGACTGTTGATACAAAGACAAAGAAGCTGATTAACAGATCTGTCATTGCTGGGGAACTAAGAGTTTTGTTTAAAAAGTAAAAAACAGGAGTTAAGCAAATGCTGCGTTCCATAGCAATTGTTTTTACACATAACTATAGAAGCAACGAGCTACAGAATTGCTATTCCCCTATACAGTTAAATCCCTAGTTTACCCCTTTTCCTTAGTTACTAGGCAGAAGCCATGTATCTAATTTAACTAAATATCTTTGTCATTGGCCAAGATATGTAATGACCACTTCCTGCCATATAGTATTGGAAAGGAGTGGCCTCTTCCTCTTTGGCTGCTGGTGTCCTTGCATACTGGTTGTTCCCATTGAGCCTGGGTACACCATGGCCCAGTAAAGCCATTGGCCTAAAGGTACCTGAACCTTTAGTGTCCAAGTTGGGGACCAGGGAACAGCGTGAATGAGGCATAGTTAGAACAGGCTATCTCTGTAATAGTGTATCTAGGAGAGAGAGATAGAGAGCTTATATATAAAGAGCAGCTTTGTCCTCCAATGAGGAACTGTAGCAGTGAGTAGCTTCCCAAGACTTCCTGATTGCTAGTGATGGGCGAATTTATTCGCCAGGGGCGAATTCGCGGCGAATTCCCGTGATTCGCGAAACGCCAGCAAAAATTCACCGCCGAAAAATTCGCCCAAAAAAACGAGTCGCGCGTCGTTTTTGACGCGACGCACCGAAAACGATGCGACGCGCGGAAAGAAAACGACACTAAAAGCAATCATTAGTGATGGGCGAATCTCATGCGTTTCGCTTCGCCGAAAAATTTGCGAATTTCCAGAGAAATTCGCGAATTGCCGAAAAATTTGCGAAAC
Organism: Xenopus borealis; assembly: GCA_024363595.1. Taxonomy (NCBI): domain Eukaryota; kingdom Metazoa; phylum Chordata; class Amphibia; order Anura; family Pipidae; genus Xenopus; species Xenopus borealis. The sequence continues at coordinate 21,505,391 of CM044433.1, read as the reverse complement.
GAGTCGCGCGTCGTTTTTGACGCGCGTTGCGTCAGACGCGGCGCGTCGTTTCGGCGAAGCGAAACGCATGAGATTCGCCCATCACTACTGATTGCCTTTAGTGAAGGGAACACAGTGGATAGGGTGTCAGGCTAGACTCCTTCTCCCTGACCACTCCACTGGGTGGGATAAATCTGCCGGTGATTCCTATTGCTGCTTGACTATAATGCCTAATGGACTCACATTCCTCAACTGTTTCATCCACCTGTTTCATCCACCACCCTTGATGTTACATCTGCATGCACCTCCTATCCTCATACTGTATGTGAGTAAACCTGGAGTTATTTGTCTTGTATAAATAAATTGTTATCTTTTGGTTTCATCATAAGAATCTCCTGGCGTCCATCTTTTCTATTTTTATTTGCAACATAGCCTGAGAGTTGTAGTTACGCTACACCATCTGCTGGAATCTTCCACTTAGCGAAGGCCCTGATCCTGAGTCCAATGTATCCCATGCTCCTCTCACTAGCTGGACCTTAACTATCTTTGGACTGAATAGCCCAAATTAGCATTAGACATGTATATGGAAAGTTACTTAGAATTGTGTTTTCTTTTATTTGGCAAATTTTGGAGTTAACTTGCCCTTTAAATGCATATTGTGTCTAACTGTGCATCATTGGTTCAACATAGCCCCCCAAAGAAGTATCATCTCACCACACACATGTAAAAGGAGACTCAAATCTGCTTGACTTGGGCACTCACCTGAAAGAAACTCCATTCACGTTAGGTCTGTTTTCTTTGTTCAGTCTTTGTTAGATAACTCATTTGGAGGGTTTGTTTCCCCTTGATTTCTGCCCATGCATTTACGGTGATGGCAGGAAAACAAATAAATTAGATGTATTAATTATGTGTTATTGATATAGTGCTGATGCAGAGTACCCAAAGGGAATCCATGCAGACATGAGAACATTCAAACCTCCCCAGCCCCTCACCTACCTTAAACATCCCTTGGACCCGGAATGAGGTGGGGGATGAGGAACTCTTTGTGCTGGGCCGCTCTCAGGGGTGTTACTGCAGAGGATGCAGACCCTGCGGCTGCAGGGGGGCCCAGGAGGTATAGGGGGCCCCATGAGGCCCTAAATAATAATTAATTTCAATATATAATGGGAAAACAGGACAACCTCTGGGCCCTAAAAGTTATTTGCTTTGGGACCCAGTAAAATCTAGTAATGCCACTAGCCCCTCTGAAGATTTTTTTGCGAGGAGGGATCCGGCACTGTTAAGGTATGCTAGTGACATAAAGTCCTTGAAGATAGTGCCCTAACTGGACTCAAATTCGGGACTATTGTTTATAACTTTCCATGAATCCTATTTCATACAGCAAAACTGGACAGCACACAGAATCCCACTGTGTACTAGACAAATGAACTCACAAAATGGGCTCAATCTGGCCATATAGGTCAGTATGTAGAAGGGAGCTTCACAAAAATAAAATATTTTGGTATCCACACCAGTCTTGCTGTATGAATCTTGTTTCTTGCCCATAGCTTTATTTATACTAGAAAACTGAATGCGGTGCAGCAATGCACACCCACTAGAATTACACTGTTATTCTTAGATGAAATCAACATTCCAGTGATGGCTTATGGTCTAGCAATGGTGTAAACATGACTGTGTATAGACTTGTCAGTAGGGAGATAACATGTCCAGACAGTGTAACCAAGTAATATGTCCATAACTAGCGCTGTAATGGCATGTAGAGTAGGAGAACATACAGTAGGTTGCTCAAAGTGCTGCAATAATTGTAAGTACAAGAGCTGTCTGTAGGACACACAAAACAATGAAGTACAGTACACATAGACAAAGTAGGGTGCCTCCTTCTTTCTTTGTTTATGTCTTCTTTTAAACTTCAGCTAATTGTAAAGGTCACTCAACTATCCACTGTATTCTCTCTTCTGGCTTATTCTACTGCTTCCCTATGAGTGAGGGTCCAACAAGACCTGGCTTTGTTGCCTTCATGCACATGAATACAGGAGACTATGGGGTGCAGCTTGTTGAGAGCTAGGGTTCCGGTACCAGTGCTAACTGTCCAGCTTTTTGTAGCAGCTAACACTTCACTCATAGGATTGAGGAGCTTATAGTGCCATCAAAGGTATCCATAGGCATGATGATCCCCCTTAGAATTTTCCATAAAGCAAGAACAAATGTCCCAGGTCCCCATCATGTTTTTTTTAAGATCTCAATATCTGCTGATTCTGTCTCTCTCCTGATAACAGCTCTCTGTACCTGATACTCCTTACTAGTAATGTGTGGGTTTACTTTGATCCCTTGTACCCAGCCCAACCCAACAAGCTGCCATTCTTTATATCATTCTTTATATACTCAGCCCTGAAGTATCACTGAAGTTGTGTCCATTGTATTAGATAAAGAATATAAGTGATACTGTTTTCTGGCAGAGATTACCGGGGCTCATTTATAAACAATGGGCAAATTTGCACCTGGGCAGAAATCAATAGCAACCAATGAGCAATTAGCTTTTCCAGCCAGCTGCAGGTTGAGCACTGAAAGCAATAATTTGATTGGTTGCCATGGTTTACTGCCAAGTGCAAATTTGCCCATTGTTTATAAATGAGCCCCACTGAAATATATATGTATCTGTATATTGAAGGATACTTTTTCTACAGTGGCCATAACTGCTTACCCGTGTCCATTGTTTTGCATTGAAATTGTAATTTCCTGCATCCAAAATGAACAAAACCTGTATTTATTTGTTTCTCTGCGGCCTGAAAATGCCAATAGCAAGTTCTGCGGCTTTTCTCCTATGAGTACTATTATGTGTATGCAGGGGCACAGAGACGCAGAGAAAATGAGAAAAGTTCCCAAGTACAGGTATGGGATGCATTATCCAGAAACCCATTATCCAGAAAGCTCTGAATTACAGAAAGGCCATCTCCCATAGACTCCATTAAAATCAAATAATCCAAATTTTTAAAAATCATTCCCCTGTTCTCCGTAGTAATAAAACAGTAGCTTGTACTTGATCCCAACTAAGAAATAATTAATCTGTATTGGAAGCAAAACCAGCCTCTTGGGTTTATTGAATGTTTACATGATTTTCCAGTTGGCTTACGGAAAGATCCGTTATCTGTAAAACCCAAGGTCCCGAGCATTTTAGATACCTGATGTGTATTAAACCTGAGCCCCTATAAATACCTGGACTGGAGCATAAGGATGGAACCTTTATTCCCAAATTCTTTCCTCTAATATTGGGTTATCTATAGTGCAGTACATCATCTACTAAACCTGCCCTCTAGTTACACAACTATGGACTGGCCTGGATTTGTGGAAAGGCCAACTAGGCCCGGGCCTAGGGCGGCACGATTTTAGGGGGCGGCATGCTACCCAGCCACACCCACATTGGTCCATCAACACTGGGGATACGCAGGAGATACAATAGTTTTTTACATTTCCCATGCGCCAATCCCCATTGCTCTGGTCTTGATGATGGAAATTTGCGAATAAAGGGAAGAGTATGGGGGCGACGAACGGAAGTTGGCCTAGGGGCTCCTGCTATGTAAATCCGGCCCTGACTATGGAAGCTGTGTGTGACTTGGGGTTTTTGCCAACAAATGAATTTCCTATAAACCTGGCATTACCTTAACCCCTCTATACAAGCTTAGTCTATAAATACAGACTTCTTTTGGTTGAAGACATTTTTCCCCTCTTGGAAAATGTTCTGCCGAATCCCATATGTAGTCCAGAATGGAAAGGGTAGTCTTTATAAACATTTAAATGAGTTTTTGGTAGACTTTAAACAAGGATATCCAAATTACAAACTGACTGAAAACCCTGGCCCTGATTATTCTGGATAACAGGTCCCATACATGTATATAAAACAGGAAACCAAATAGACATTCTTCTGATCTCCTATATTCAGTTAGGCCAATGTGGCATAATAGCCTAAGTGATATCTCAGTCTATCCGTTCCTATACGTAAGACAGAGACACACACAGAATGTGATCAGGTGTAGGCTACTGTGACATTGAGATGACATGAGAAATGTGAAAAATAATTCTGTGTTTCTATTCATATCTGCAAATGAGAGACAATCTATTCTTGGACTCTGGGCAATTATTCCAGATCCAAATGCTCTGACATATAGACTGATATTGCCTCTCTGGGCAAATGAAGGGAAAAACTCATTTCCAACTTCTATCTGAAACCTCATTAGATATCCCACAAATCTGTCTCTGCAGTATAATAGATGATTTTAGGAACTGGGTCATTTACTTGTGTTTAGACTTTTTCCTGGGTTTCGTCTGGTGCCGCTGAATGGTTATAAAGAGATGTCACCGGCTTTCAGCATTCATGCCGAGGCACAAATATGTCTGCTGTGTGATTTAGGAAGCCTCACTGCACTGGATTAATCACAAAAATATATTTGCATAATTGCTTTTCCTTGGCTGCCAGGAACGCCGTGCGGAGATTGTTCCATGTAAGAGTGATTCTTGGAATTCCAGAAAACAAATGGATAGGTATGTGCCAATGTCCTCCTGGCATAATGGAGAGGAACTTTTTAGAAAGAAAACAATGTTAAATAGGCATCTATTGTAGCCAGAATAATAGTTGAGTTTGTAGAAATCTGTTTATTACTTCTGATTCATTCCTGTGATTTGCAGCTGCTGATCAAACAAGAAACGGGTCTATTTTACAGCTTTACCCCTATATGTAATATTAGGCACTAAGTTTGCCCAGGAGCAGTAACCAGTAGCAACCAATAGGATATTTGCTTTTAGACAGGTGACCACTATATGCTAGTTGCTGATTGGTTGCTATAGGTTACTGCTCCTGGGCAAACTTAGGGACTTTTATTACATAACCCCATTAGGTTAGTCAATGAATCAAGATCAGCAGGACACAAGCATACTACTATTCATGTTACTGTTTACAAATATGAACAATAAGAACATTAGAAAAGTGTAGCCTAAATGAAGAAGGATTTATGAATACCATGCCAAATTCTTTATTCAGTTTTAAGTTGCCAGGAGGTTTTGTGTCTCTATTAGGGATGCACCGAATCCAGGATTCGGTTCGGGATTCGGCCAGGATTCGGCCTTTTTCAGCAGGATTCGGATTCAGCCGAATCCTTCTGCCTGGCCGAACCGAATCCGAATCCTAATTTGCATATGCAAATTAGGGCCAGGGAGCTAAATCACGTGACTTTTTGGCACAAAACAAGGAAGTAAAAAATGTTTGCCCCTTCCCACCCATAATTTGCATATGCAAATTAGGGTTCGGATTCGGTTCGGTATTCGGCCAAATCTTTCGGGAAGGATTCGGGGGTTCGGCCGAATCTAAAATAGTGGAGTTGGTGCATCCCTAGTCTCTATATAGAGTGAGGTTGATGGAGCTTTGATGGAGGTTGCTGCCCTTTATTTATTTTTTATAAATGTATGTTGGCAAAAGTAATTGTGGCCCATGCAATTTCTCTTTGCTTAAAACCACTTTAAAGGTTAAAGGTATATCTAGTGTAGGTAATTCAAAAACAACTGGTCTTGCAGAGTAATGATTGAAGACATTTCACTACTCATCTGAGCAGCTTCTTCAGTTCAACTGACTGGTGTGGGAAGTCCTCAGCATAAAGGGGCAAATTCACTTAAGTGCAAAGCGTCTAACGCTAGAGCTAATTCGCCAACGTGACATCAATTCGTAACTTCACAAATTCACTAACACTGACTATTACGTATTTTCGCTAGCAAAGTAGAAAGACTAGTGCAATTTCGCACCCTAACGCCAGGCAAAGTTGCTCACAGACGAAGGATCGTAATTACACAAATTCACTAAGATGACTATTTTACTGAACGTTAGCACTTACGCTAGACGTTACTTCGCCAGTTCCATAGATAGGAGTTTGGAAAAAAAAAATGGAAATTTCTTCTAAGTCCCAAAAAAACGCTGGAGTCTTTTACCTTTTGTAGGGTGATAGTCTGAAAAATAGCAAAACATTTTTGGGGGGTTACCCTCCTTCCCCCCTACATTTCCTAACATATGGCAACACAACTATACAGGAGGCACATGTAGGGCAATAGGACAACTTAATTTTATTTATTAAAGGTTTCCTGGGCTTGTGTAGTGTAATGGAGTGGCTGTAACATATACTTCTATTACAGTTTGACATTTGCTCCGTATGCAAATTAGGCATCGCTAGCGTAAATTCGCTTTGCCTGGTGATGTAACACTAGCGCAACTACGCTACCGTTCCCCGACCTGAGCGTAACTTCGCACTTTAGTGAATTAGCGTAGTGCTGGCGAAAATTTGCCTGGCGAAGTGCGGCGAATGTTAGCGAAGGCAACCCTATCGTTTTTTCGCTGCTTAGTGAATTTGTCCCATAGACTCTTCCATTAATCCAGTCACAATGGCAATTGTAAAGGTGACATCTGAAACTCACAGAGGTTGTGATTGCTTTGTAGTTACTGTGATAGGATTATCGAGGTATATATACAAATCCTAGATTATTTGTAAGAGTTGCAGTGTTCTGAAACTGCCGGGTTACAGATGTTCAAACAGGATTGTATGTAACAGACAGGTGATGTTGAAGGCCCCCACCTCTATTCAGGGATGGTTTCTCTACCTTGACATGAATCGCCTCTTTCATGTCTGGTTCAAACCAGCGGTCTTCTTCATTCAAGATTTGGACCTTGCTATCTTCAAAGCAGTGTCCCTTGTCTTTTAGGTGTAGACAGCTCACTCTTGCCCTGTAGAGTTCGTCCTCCTTTCCAAGCCATATACTTGGCAGATATAATGCCAGGCAGACTTGTGCCAAAATATTTGACACAATTGCATCTGACTTGAGACTAGGGGGGAAATTTATCAAAGAGTGAAGTTCCGCCACTAGAGTGAAATTCTGCCGCTCTCCATTCATTTCTATGGGATTTTGAAAGATGTATTTATCAATGGGTTGTGAAAGTTCACCCTTTGATAAATACTCCTTTAAAAATCCCATAGAAATGAATGGATAGCGGCAGAATTTCCCTCTAGTGGGGAACTTCACTCTTAACTTCACTCTTTGATAAATATACCCCTAAGTGCCTGCAGTAGGCAAGCACATCACCTCGTTATGAATGCAATGCAACTGGAATATGGGGACAAAACACTGCATTGTTGGAAAAAACATAGTGACTTTACAGAGATTTTTCTTCATTTACATCAGGCCCTTCCCCAGAGGAACTTACAATTTAAGGTCCTCATCAGATTTACACAATGCACACATTATCATTATGATCAGGATTCAGTTAGCATTTCTGAACATATTGCTTTATAGATTGTGCCAGTGTGGGAACTGCACTCAGGACTGTAATTGTGCAAAGCAGCAATGATAACAACTGAGCCACTGAACATGCCACTCTCACTCTCAAATTTTAAATTTTATATGCTTCATCATAAGAAACTTTCTAAATATAATAATTTTAAAATTCTGTACAAATTCTGAAATAATAAAGTTTTCCCCCCTCTGAGAATCTTTTTCTCTGTTCATGCAGGAGATGGGAGTCAGATTTTCAATGATAGTTAGACACAATTTGCCTTTTAAGGGGGATCTCCCTTTTCTGGCAGATACATTAGAGCTCACTTAAATAACAGATTCCAATACAAACAACATTTAACTAAACAGCTTATTTTCGCACAAATTCTGCATGTACAGCGCAAGCTCTAATACATCTTCTTGGTAAAAGGAGCCCCCTTATAAAATATATTGGATCTAACTGTCAAAGTCAGATTTCCACTCCTGTATGAAGACAGAATGAAGAGAGAAAGATTCTGAGTGGGAAAGTGAAATGTAACTTATTATTTCAGAAGATGGTCAGTATTACAAATTTACCGGTAATGTAGCTGCCGGTAAATTTGTGATCACCATTCAAACTGCTTCCGGCCTGCTTCCAATGCACCTGCAGCCCAACCCTTTCTTTCCTTTAGAGGCAGAATATTTACCAATTCCATGTTCCACAACTCAGGTCCGACCCATCATGAACCGCCCATGTGACATCATGACTCCACCCCTGTGATATCCCCTAGGCCAATAAAGTTTTCTCCAAAGGGTGGCAATCCTAGCCACCAGTGAAAGATAAAGTAAGAGAATGCTGGGAATGTTTGCATTGCACTGTATTTTCCCCTGCCTCATGGTAGGAAATGAACATCTCCTCCACTATCAGTTATTTGGGCCCCCCAATAGGACTCATCTACATGCACTGGGCTCCTATACCTTCCACATTACATACTGTACATTCAGATTCTGGTTGAATATTGATTGGATCCTGATTAGAACCTTTGAATGTACCAGAGTCAATGATGGTCTTAATTGTCTTCTCTATTCATAGTTTTAAGTTAAAGATTCCATCAAAAATGACTTTTTTTCACATGACAATGACTTCTGTGTTTGATGGAACTAGAAATTCATACCACAAGGGACCTTTGGTCACTGTTGTCTGGTTTGTCATTTCTATTTCATTTAAAGGCACGTATGCACTTTACTTGAAATCCTATCTGCCAATGGTGAGCCTCAGACAGAGTGAAAGTGCAATTTGCAGGTGGCTCCTGACTTGACACTTGCTCAGGTCAAGCTTCAAGCTATTTTAGAATATTAGCGACCCAGGACATGAGTTACCCATTGTTTGACAAGGATCTTAAGCAAAGGGTATCTCAAGTGATGATTGCTTTGGAAAAGTGTCCATAAGTATTATTCTTCATCTGCACTAGTTGAATGATGAATAAATACATATACAATGATGATACCGTCACCATGCTTTGGCAGACATGGTGCATCAGCAGAAGAAATTTGAAGCCTGCCAAATCCCTGTGCCAACAGATATTCCAGCATACACGCACACATAGGGGCATATTAACTAAATTCACATGAATTCACATGGATTCGAATATTCGATCGAACTTTCAAAAAGATTTGAATTTTGAATATGCAAATTAGGCAAATACGACCAAATTCGATCATCGAATATTCAAATTCGAATGATTCGAAAATTTGAATTTAATTTTATTCGAATATTCAAAAATTCAATGGTCGAATACTTCCCCTTTAAATTAAAATTCGATCACCTAAAAATTCGAGTCGATCGAATTGCGCTAAAAAAAATTCTAATTCAATTTTTTTAAATTCCCCACTATTCCTCCACTATTCCCTGGTCGAATTTCGAATTTTTTTGGCATTCGAAATTCGACCCTTAGTAAATCTGCCCCATAATGTCAATGCAAGCTTTATTTAACTCACACGTTGTGGCCTGACATTGTGACCTCTCCATTTGCAAAAATATCTGCTAATTAGTCTCTAAGGGGTCAAGATCATTCATCTTCATGACTTTATGCTTTTTGACAAGGATATTCTTAGAACAGAAGAATTCTCTACTAAACTCTGGGAAAAGGCAAGGATGTTCTTATCTTCTCTTAAATGATTTGACCAAACCCAATATCAATTGCAATAAATAATTGCTCTATTAAGATTTAGGGACCTATTTATTAAACCTGGATTTTTTCTGGTTGATATTTTAGGAGGAAACTGCAAAAAACAAAAAAACTCATACTGTATTCATATTTTTAGTGGAACTCTGAAACCTGTCGAGGTCATGTAGAAGTCAATGGCAGATGTCCCTGAAGTTGTTTCTTGACATCGTGATCTGCGCTGAATAATCCGATAAAGTCTGGGTTTTAGTTTGATAATTTGATAAAGTTGAGTATTCGCAGCAGCAATTTGATAAAATCAAGTTTTCGGAGATTCAATCATATGATTCGAATTGAAGCTTGATTTTTTCGTATCATTTGTCCCTCCAAATTTCCAGATAATTATTGATAAATTAGTTCAGTTTGTGGAATGGAGTTTGGTCGACTTTGTTTTCATGAAAAACTGAGATTAATTCAAGTTTTATTAAATCAGCCCCTGAGTCTACTCCAAAATCATTTAAATAAACTTGATAGGCTGGTTTTGTCTCTAATTTTTATTATTACAGTGAAAAAGGATATAATTTTTTAAAAATCTAGAATATTTGGATAAAATGGAGTCGATGGGAGATGGCCATCCCATAATTTTTAGCTTTCTGGATAACGGGTTTCCTGTCCTTTGCATGGCAGTGGGCCAATAAGGGGTTAATCCCCCGCCGGAAGCCGGCACAGGAAGTACAATAAAAGTCCATCCGGGTCCCCCTGAGCCCATCTCAATTCTCCTGTCGAAGATACCCCCCATACCAGAGGTGCTACTCTCTCCCTCTGAAGCGCCTGGGACCGAGGTCTTACCTTGTGTGTGTTCCAGGGGAAGCCGGCGGGCTTCTGGCCTTTGTTGCCGATGGCACAATCAGCCGCAATGCTGCCTTACCGGAGGTAGCGCATGCGCGATAAGACGCCAGTGCCCATCTACCTAATGGCGCCTACGTTTTCACGCTGCGAATTTTCACGCTGCGAATTTTTAAATGGTTTAAAAGAACGAGCGCATCACAGGTTAGTTCCTTTTATGATAGAACTGGCTGGTGTTCATTTCACTGGACAGAATCCCCAGGGAGGATTTTGTGTGCACCCGTATTCTCGACTGATCACAGGTGTAAGTTACAATGGAGGTTAAAACGCTTGGAGCCTTATTCTTCGGAATATTCTTTAATTACTTGACATATTGTTATTTATTTCCTCCAGACTGTCAAGGATGAGCTGCAGACGCTCAGGCTCCAGGGGGTAAGGCACCAAGAGAGTTGCTTTTTTTCCATCGTGATTGATGCATACTACAAGCAGCGGTGAGTAATTAATACTTTTTTTTTTCAGGAGTCCCCATTAAGAGAGGAATCTCAAAGAAGGAAGACTCCCAGAACTGACTGTATTGCATGTGGAGAAGCAGCAAGCCCAGGCAAAAGGCTCTGTGAAAAGTGTCTACAGGAAGCGGCTGGGACCTCCTCTGATCAACTGCACTCCATTAAAGACTGGATGCAGACCACCATAAAAAAATCTATGAGTGATATGGTCAATGTAGTTACTGAGAAAGTACTACACAATCTAGACGAAAGGCACCGGACCCCCTCCTCAGTGACGGAGGCCAGTTGCAGACCTCACAGGAACACGCACTACTCCAGTGTCTCTGAAGGGGAACTATCCCTAACTGACCAAGAAGAAGCAGAACAATCTGAAGATACCTGTTCTTTTAACCTTGAATACCTAGAGCCTCTCATCAAAGCAATGAGATTTTCTCTGGATCTTGACAACATGGAGGATACTCCTAAACATGACAAAATGTTCAGTTCTGCGGTCAAAAAAGGAGAAAAATTCCCAGTACACAGAGTTATAAAAGAAACCATTTTGGAGGAATGGAAGACGCCAGATAAAAAACTTAATTTCTCTAGAAGACTCAAAAAGATGTATCCTTTTGAAGAAGAAGACTCAAAACTCTGGCAAGCCTCCCCTAAGGTGGATGCGGCCATCACCAGAGTGGCTCGACATACTACCTTGCCTGTGGACGAAGGAGTCTCGCTAAAAGATGCGATGGAAAGAAGACAAGACATGACACTCAAAAAATCTTATCTAACTTGTGGAATGTCTAATCAAGCCTCCATAGCCATTACCACTCTGGCCAGAGCTAACCACATTTGGATAGAAGAGCTGGAACAAGCTGTCAAAGCCGGAACGGACAGAAAAAAGCTTATTGAAATTATCCAAGATGTTAAAACTGCAAATGAATACACTACGGAAGCATCCATGGATCTCGTCAGACTCTCGGCTAAAGCCATGGGCCTTAGTGTGGCGGCCCGTAGAGCTCTCTGGCTGCGTCACTGGCATGCCGACCCGCAAAGTACTTTTTGGTGAAAGACTCGACAAAATCATATCCAAAGCCTCTGCAGGAAAATCGGCTTTTCTTCATCAGGACAAAAGAGACAAGAGGCAAAAATCCCCTGCAGGAGGCTAAACAATACAGACCGGGAATGCCCTTCACTAGACAACCCTGGAGAAGAACCCAGGGACAAGGAGCTTCCGGAAGAAGGGACTTCAAACATGATAAGAAATCAGCATGAGGGTGCGCGAGCCCCTCTGTCTTGCCTTGGAGGAAGACTTCAAAATTTCAGGACAGTATGTGCTCAACACGTGTCAGATCAATGGGTCTTAAAAACCCTAAGCAAGGGTTATGCCTTGGATCTTCAAAAATTTCCGTTTCATTTTGTGTCTTCAGAAAAGCCTCGATCTCCACTAGCAGTTTCTACCCTAAAGAGGATCCTTGGGGACCTTCTAGACAGAAAGATCATCACAGAAGTGCCCAAAAGAGAACACTTCAGAGGCATATATTCTCACCTGTTCTTAAGAAGAAAAAAGAATGGGGAATTCAGAGTAATTCTGAACTTAGGCCATCTGAACAAATTCCTCAGAAAGAAAAAGTTCAAAATGGAGACACTGAGGTCCATATGCCAGTTCATAAACCATGGAGACTGGATGCTCAAGATAGATATACAAGATGCCTATCTGCATGTTCCAGTGTGGGAACCACACAAACAATTCCTACAATTCCTAACCACTTCCAATACCAAGCACTCCCATTCGGACTAGCTTCAGCCCCAAGAGTTTTCACCAAGGTGCTAGCCCCTATGATGGCTTTTCTAAGGCTAAAAGGGATCCAGATTTTCGCATATCTAGACGATATATTGGTAAAAGCTCCTTCCAAAAAAACTCCTCCTACTACACATGAGTATAGTTCTAGATACTCTGAAAAAGTGGGGGTGGCTTGTCAACTGGGAAAAGTCCATGTTGGAACCAACACAACAGATTCAATTTCTGGGAGTTATCATAAACTCCAAAAAACTTCAAGTAAGTCTAACAGAAGAAAGGATTTCAGACATTCAACACCAAGCAGATTATCTGTCTCATCATCCATCCTTGACTGCCAAGAGATGTCAACAAATTCTGGGGAAACTTATGTCCACCATAGATGCAGTGAAATGGGCACGAATTCAAGCAAGACCTCTCCAGATAGAATTCTTGAACCAATGGAACAGGAATCACCTGGCAAACTCCCAGTTGATTCACCTATCACAGACCACTATCTCTCATCTCTCATGGTGGCTCAGAAGAGAGAACTTAAAAGTTCCTGTATCTATCGCCTCCCCTACTTGGGAAACACTGACCACGGATGCAAGCAGAATGGGGTGGGGAGCACACTTCAAACACTTCCAAATTCAAGGGAAATGGACACCCATAGAAAGCAAAAAATCCTCCAATTGGAGGGAACTGAAGGCTGTGCTGCTAGCGATCCTACACTTCCAAAAACACCTCAGGAAAAAATCTATACTGATCAAATCAGACAACCTAACCACAGTGAGTTATATAAACAACCAGGGAGGAACCAGATCCAAACAACTGTTGAGCTTGACCACAACTTTTTTCGAATGGGTTCAAAACAATGCGGACAACCTCAAAGCCTCCTACATACCGGGGACATTGAACGCCTTAGCGGATCTCCTCAGCAGGAAATTTCCGGCTATTGGGGAGTGGGAATTGAACCAGCAGGTTTACGACCTAATATGCGGAAAGTGGGGTCGCACTTCCATAGACCTGATGGCTACCTTTCAGAACAAGAAGAATCTAGTATTCTGCTCATGGGACAAAGACCCCAGAGCGACCTTTTGGGATGCTTTCTCATTCCAATGGAACTTTCAACTGGCTTACATCTTCCCTCCAATCTCGATGTTAGCAAAAACCATCAAAAAAATTCAGGAGGACAAAGCTCAAGTCATCCTCATAGCCCCCTGGTGGCCGAGAAGACTCTGGTTCCCCCTCTTACTTTAGATGTCTCAGGAGGAGCCCTTCAGACTCCCTGTAACTCCGAACCTTTTACACCAGGGATCCCTACTGCACCCGGATCCAGGGTACTGGGCCCTGACTGCTTGGAGATTGAAAGGATAAAACTCAAAAAGGAAGGATTATCAGAGGGAGCGATCAACACTCTTATTTCTTCAAGAAAGATGTCTACCTCTTCCAAATACAACAATATCTGGGAAAAATTTTCCAGTTGGGGGTTAGAGAAATTTGGACCGTTTTTCGGCATTTCAGAGGTCACCATCATTGAATTCCTGCAGTCAGGTTTAGAGGCCAGTCTCAGCACTTCTACCCTGAAAGGGCAGATCTCTGCCATATCTGCTTATACAGACATACAATGGTCCTCATATCCTCTAATTAAAAAGTTTTTCAAGGGCCTCATCAGAATCCATCCTCCAGTTAAAGTCACTGTGCCTCCCTGGGACCTCTCTCTAGTGCTGGATGCATTAACCAAAGCACCCTTTGAGCCTTTAGATGACCTACCATTAAAAATTTGGACGCTGAAGATGGTCTTCCTACTTGCCATCTCCTCAGCAAAAAGAGTGGGAGAACTACACGCTCTCTCATCGGATGAAACCAAGATCCAGTTCCTTCATGATAAAGTTACTCTAAAAACTCGAGACAACTTCATTCCCAAGTTTGCCAAGAATGAAGAAGAGGAAAGACTCCATAATCTCGATGTGGTGAGATGTCTGAAGCTCTATCTACACAAAGTGTCAAGTTTTAGAAAATCTGAAAATCTTCTTCTTCTCTTCAGGGGTCCCAGACAAGGTATGGGAGCTTCCAAAAAATTAATCTCTGCAGGGATTAAAGAATGCATCCTCATGGCCTATTCCTCTCAGACAGTACCTGGGCCATCATCCGTCAAAGCACACTCCACCAGAGGTATAGCGGCGTCTTGGGCCTTCCGCGCCCAAGTTCCAGCTGACGAGATCTGCAAAGCTGCTACCTGGAAAAATGTACACACTTTTTCAAAACACTACTGTTTCGATGTCTATTCAAAAAATCTAGCTGGCTTTGGGCTAAGTGTCCTTTCAGCTGCTGCAATAAAAGTTCCTGAATAATCCCTCCCTAAGTGTTCTGCTTTTTACATCCCCTTATTGGCCCACTGCCATGCAAAGGACAGGAAAACAGAAAATCTTAACATACTTACCGTGATTTTCATTTCCTGGACTGTAGCATGGCAGTGGGCAGGGGTTTCCCTCCCTATTATGGGGGTATGGTCTCCAGTCGTTGAGATGGGCGCGGGGGGGACCCGGATGGACTTTTATTGTACTTCCGGCAGGGGATTAACCCCTTATTGGCCCACTGCCATGCTACAGTCCAGGAAATGAAAATCACAGTAAGTATGTTAAGATTTTCTGATTTCTGGATATCGCACCCCATATCTTTTTCTACACCAATATTTAAGTATCAAAAAAGACCACAATATCTGCAATTCAAAGTTGTTGCTAATTTTCAAACCTCCATTGGTTTTCATATTTTATTACTTTATATTAGAAATTTCTCTAAAACTATAAACGTTCAAGATATACTAAGTTTAAAAACCATACAAAAACACTAATAGAAAAATTCAGCAAGTAAAAGCAGGCGTGGTTCCATAGAAGTCAATGGGAGCTGCACTGATCCTCTTGGACCTATTTTCAGACCTTTGAGAATTTTTTTGTTAATAATTTTATGAAAATGCGGTTTTCATATTTTTTTAGAGCTTCATTCAGCTTTTTTTTTCATGCTTTTTATATTTGGATCTTTTAATAAATTACATGGCATGTGTGGTTTTATAGAAACATTAGCTTATTCGTTGTTTCTAAAACCCCTAAAATGAAAATGTTGATAAGAGGCCTATTTATAAAAGGTCGGATTGTGGCCGAATCTGTTCATTGATGTGGTCCCGTGATCCAACAGCCCGTATTTCTCCATTCTGATCCAATCGTTGTGCCCTAGGATCAGCCCGATATTGCCACCTCAACTGAACGAGCAAATCTCTACGTCTATGGCCATCTTAAAGCTACGAATCTCATAGAATATTTTAAGATCTGAATAAAAAAAGTACCAATGGAAAACAATGTGCTAAATAATATGAATAGCCCTAAAACCTCTAAAAAAAAGTTTTTCGGACAATTCCTAGTGAAAAAAAAATTCTTAAAACCTCTTAGGGTCTTATATATCAACATTCTAATTTCTCTGAATCTTTTATTTATAAACTCTGACCAAACTAGAATCCAGTTTAACCTTATTTATTATTTAAAAAAACCCGATTTAATCAGATACGGAAAGCTTGAGAAAATCCGAATCGTACAATTTTTTTGGATTTTTTTCCCCAGTTTGCTTGTTTTTTCGTTCTTTTTGGGAAAAAAGCCCAAAATAGTCATATTTATTTATAAACTCTGACCAAACTAGAATCCATGATTTGACCTTATTTATAATTAAAAAAGTACATTTTAATCAGATCGGGAAAAACTTTATAAAATGGAGAGAAAAAACCGTATAATTTTTTTGGATTTTTTTCCCCCAAAATGCTTGATTTTTCAGGATTTTTGCCTAAAAAACCCGAAATAGTTGGATTTTTGGGATTATTCTAGTGCAGACTACAGAAACTTCCAAATAGGTTGGGGACCTCTCCCGTTGACTTATATGCAACTTTGGCAGGTCTGAGATGCTGGATTTTCTGATTCTGACTTTTTGCAGCATTGGGCTTTAATATATCCCCAAAAATAAAAAAAAACTTGGTTTAAAACTGTCCAGTAGAATCAGTGCTGCTCCCACTGACTTTAATGACTTACCTGGCAACGTTTTGTATTAGAGGTTTTCGTGGCTTTACACTTACTAAATCTAAAAAAAAATAATTGTTAGAGATTTGTGGAAAAAAAATCAAAATTCAATTCTAGATTCAGATTTAACAAAAGCTTAAATCAAAAAAATAAATCACAGTGATATCCAATGTATATCCAGTGTATTGAGTTTACTAAGAAGTCTACAGTGAAATTGAATCTAAGAGGACTATGGCCATTTGTCACACAGTGTTGTAACCTGGGATCTTCAAGTTCCTATAAACAGACATGGGTTATACTGCAGGAATAGATCTCTCCAGGCAAAATCAGTTTTGGCTCCAAAGTAACTATGTTAGCTATGCTGCAGCAGTAATTTGAAGATTACATGGATACTAATGCTAAAATAAAATATGTAGAACATTCTATGACTGTATATAAAGGGCAACATTAGTTAAATGTATATTAAAACTACTGTGAGGAGTTTCCGAGTCCTTGTGGGGGCAAGAAGGGCTTTTATCTGGAAATAAAGTTATAAAGTAATGAAGACAATGAATGAATCACTACAATTCCTGATATTATAAAATACAGCTTTCAGCATAATTTGAACTATGATCTTCACAAAAGCCTTATTCTGAAAGTATATTTATCATGATCTCCCTACAGAAGCCACGTCCTTCTCTTGTGATTAGCTGTGGAAAGTGTTTGTGTGTGTGTTTATTAGTGAAATTATAAATTCAGGTATTGGAACTGTTATCTAGAATGCTCAGACCTGGGGTTTTCCAGATAAAGGATATTTTTGTTATTCGGATCTTCATACCTTTAGGGGCACATTTACTAAGGGTAAAAGTGAATTTTCGAATAAAATTTGAATTTCAAAGTAATTTTTAGCCCAAAATTCAATTTGAATTGAAAAAAATAAAAAAATGCAAAATTCAGATTTCGAAGTACAGTCTCTTTGAAAAAATTAAAATTTGACCATTTGCCACCTTAAACCTGCCGAATTGTAATTTCAGTCTATGTTGGACCTCCCATAACCTTAACAGAGCTTTTTTTCTAAGTTTTGGAAAATAATTTTTTTAAAAAAATTTTTCTACTCTAATAATGCAATCAAATAATTCAAATTTGAAAAATGACCTATTTGATCGAAAATGGTCCATTTTCAATCAAAACCCAGCAAAAAAAATTCGACTGTTCGAATTTATAAATTTTTTTCTATTCGAAATTCGACCAATAGTAAATCTGCCCCTAAGTCTAACAAAAATTATTTTAGTACAAGGCACTGTTTTCTCATTACAAAGAATAAAGGAATAATTTTGAAAGATCTGAATTATTTCATTACAATAATATGACATTCTTGTATCTTTCTGGGTAACAGATTTCTGGATAACATATCCTATACCTGTACAATATCAGATATTTATCAAGAAACGTTTGGATACTTTATATGAAGTACAAATTGTTAGGTGATGATCCAGGGATTGGCCCAATTGCCATTTTGAAAAGAAGAGATTTGTTTTTACCTCCAGGATGTGGAAATATGGAGCTGCTTATGGCCTTATTTATCAAAAATCAAATTTGTGAGGTACAAGATGTTTTTATCTACCATGAGTAAACTCCCAATTTAAAAAAAAAAAAAAAAAACTAGAATTTTTGCTTATTTATGAAAAAATCTAAATATAATAACTTGATTGAATACAATACAACTCCAATACCCCAAATTTGTGAGATTAAAAGCTCAATCTAATCTAATCTAATCTAAAATCTAAAATTTTAAAAAGTGAATTGACTTCTACATGAACATGGATTTTAGATGCCAACATTTTTCATTCAAATGTTTTGTGCTTAATAAATACCAACATTTTAGTTTTTGAAAATATAATTCGAATTTTTGAGTATTTGTTCAAAAAAATCTAATTCAAGTGCAGGCTGCTTACACCACTGCAAGGGTGACCATGTGATCCAGAAAATTCACGCTGCAGCACTGCAATAAGGGTTAAAAAAGTGTTTGTGCCAAAAACAAGGAATTCTTTTGTTCTCCTACCCTTTATCCAGGCTCTTGAAGGGTAGGACCCCGGAACGTTGCCTGGCTTTTGACGTAAATGAACACTTTTCAACCCTTATCGGAGTGAATGTTCTGTGCTAGAGTGACGTGTGCCTGATTCTTTAGACACGAGTGCATTTTGCCTTTTGCCGCAGAGTGCTGGAGGTAACCCTGGCCCTACCACCTGGCCCAGAGGTGTCAGCTACAGGGTTCCTCTGTGTCAATAGGTTCAACTGCACACCATTTGGAATGGGAGGCAGGAAGGACTGGGTGGCACAGAGTACACCAATACTGCAGGGAAATATTCACAAGAGCAACTTAGCTTGCAGTCTGCATTCCAATTCATCCCATAAGTGGTCAGTTGGGTTTGTTCAGGGCTCTGTGCAAGTCACGGCCCATTTCAGTAACCCATTCTATACAGACTTTGCAGTGTGCATGGGACATTTTTATATTGAAATAAGAAAGAGCCTTCCCCAGATTGTTGCCACATGGAATTGCTAAAAAAATATTTTTTAATGGCAAGTCCACAAAGGCCTAGGGCGGCTGAATTTGAGGGGCGGTTTGTTGCCCAGCTGCCTACTAGCACTGGAGATTGCGTCAGTCTCCAGTATTGTTCTGGACTATTATGACTTCTGCAATTACGCACAGGAAGAAGAAGTATGGGATGGGGCCTGGCAGGAGGAATGGAAGGGGAGGGGGACGGTGCTGGACAGCAGCCGGGGGAAGCGAGGGGACAGCACCAGCAGGGGAGGGGGATTATGAACATAGCTGGTTTAGGGGCAGCTAGTTTGTAAATCCAACCCTGCCACCAACCTTGGCAGTCAGCAATGTGCCTTCAGACAGGTAGTTTTCTTCTGGCATCTGTCAAACCAAGATTTATCCATCAGACTGCTAGATGGCAAATTAACAAATATCACTCCAGAGAAAGCATTTTTACTGTTCCAGTGTCGAATGGTTGTGACTCTGCTCCATTCTTCTGGAGAAATGAATTTTGTTTGCCTCTGAACACCTAAAAAAGCACAGGCTCCCAACTGATAGTTCTGCTGACGCTGCTTTTCGATCTTAGCGTTGAGGGTACCAACTGAGGACATGTCATTGTAGAAGGAGTCTCCCGACACTTTGGCTAAAAATGTGTCTGGATGCCTTTGGCTATATATTGTATAACAGACATAGGATCAAGCAAGAACACTGGTGTATGCATACGAACAGGCGGCATGAAAGTATAATTGAATATGTGCCATATTCCATGTAAACACTTTCTCAAATAAATCTACTTTGTGGAAATATATATTGCAGTTCCTATGCCAAACAGGACAATTAATCACTGTATCTTCTGATATTTTGGAAGTAATACAAACACAGGATCTGAGAACCTCTTTCAGGCTGATCCTTCAGAAAGCCCTTTGCAAACCTACACTGAAAGAATATTTATAATGTTAAAGTGACACAATAAATATGACTTAAAAATAAAGTTATCGCTCATTGTGGAATTCTGCTTCCTCTGCATATGATATCTTCATTCTCTGCTCTCTACAGACTTGGCATCAGAAGGGAAATGTGGCTACAGTGAATTTGAAGGAATGACTTGAGCGTCTCCAAGTACGTACTGTACCAGCTGTTCGTGTTCCGGAGTAACTGGAATGAATGTAATTAAGGACGGATAGCACAGGGATAATAAATGATCATGTGAATACCTTTATCATTATATATACTGTTATTTGGCAGTAAATAAAGTCAAGATAATTACTTTTGCTATTATTTTGGAAATTAAACCACTAGGGAAAGGTTTCTGAAAATTCGGCAGTAATGAATTTGCAACTAATTTCTGCGTTTTGCCACCGCCTAATAAATTTGCGAAACTGTGGCGAAAATTCGGCAGTGTAAAATCTGCCGTGTCAGAAAAGTTTATGCACATGTCAGAATAGTTGCACCCATAAAAATTGTTGCGGGTCAAAATTATTTGGTCTCCCATTGACTTTAATGCATTTGGACAAAATAGTCACGCGTATAAAAATGTTGTGGGTATCAAAATTAGCATTTGTTAAAACCTCGAATGAACTCCAGTGGAAAAAATTAGAATGATCAAGTTCAGGGTTAACAACATGAAAACTCTAATTAATCAAGTTTTCTTGATCTTATTCAAAATTTTGAAAAAAAACTTGAACATCATGAAGGTTACATCTTCAAATGGCTCAGCGGACCTCTTCCATTGACTTCTACGTGACATTCACAGGTTTGAGATGGTGTATTTTCATATTCCAGATATTTCCAGGTCAGGTATAATAAATCTCAAAATTTTGTTTAGTTTTTTTACAAAAGCTCGAGAATAAAAAGTTTCTTTATTAACCTGAAAAAAATGTTTTTGACTGAAAATCAACTCGAAAACTGAAATTTTTTGTTACAAACACAACTCGACCCTTAATAAATCTACCCTTTAAAGTATGAAAATCCTATTAATAGAACCATACCTAATCTGGAAAACCCCAGATCATCCAAAGCATTCTGGATAGCAGGTCCCATACCTGTAATAGACTGGCGGAAAGGACTGATATCGGCAGAAGACTTGGATATCTGTTGGCTCGTTGATCGGGCTGGATGGAAAATTTTGATTGGGTGCCTTTGAAGGTACCCTTAACATTGGCCATTGTTAGAGCTGAATCGTCAGATAGTAGTAATTCTATTGTGTTTACCGGTATATCTGATGATTCAGCTCTACACGTGTGTGTTCTAACGAACAATCTTTCTTGGAAACATGTTTTTTGCGAACATTCGCAGTGAATGGAATTAAATTTAGCAAGAGCAAATTACTTTTAGTGACAAAATATTTAACGAAACTTCAGAGCAGTGACTTGTGACTTCTAAATACATTCCCCTTAATTCAGTTCGGACTTATAGAGGTTTTTGTATTTTTTTTCGCTAGGATTTGTCCAAGTTCAGAGCAATTTTCTGTTCCGTTTATTCGGATTTTGTAATAAGTCTCACGACATTTGTAGTTTTAGAGTTTGTGAGTTTAGTCTTGGTTTCAAACACCGCAAAAATGAGACCGTTAATAAACAGACATGTCTGCTTGCCCTTGTGTGCATTACATGGGCGCATTGTGAGTGTTCCCTTAAATTGCTAGCATTCACAAAATATTAAAGGGATACTGTCATGGGAAAAATGTTAGTCAGTTAATAGTGCTACTCCAGCAGAGTTCTGCTCAAAAGAGCAAAGAGATTTTTTAAAATTTCATTTTGAAATGTGACATGGGGCTAGACATTTTGTCAATTTCCCAGCTGCCCCATGTCATGTGACTTGTGCTCTGATAATCTTCAATCACTCTTTACTGCTGTACTACAAGTTGGAGTGATATCACCCCCTCCCTTTTTCCTCGCCCCCCCGCCCCCCCAGCAGCCTAACAACAGAACAATGGGAAGGTAACCAGATAACAGCTCCCTAACACAAGATAACAGCTGCCTGGTAGATCCACTCGTTTGGTGAAATTGCCAAATGAGTGGATCTCTCCCCGATATGCTCCCATTGAGGTGGGCGATATTGGGCTTCTAGGGCCCAGCAATTGGATCAGAATGGAGGTAATACAGGCGGTCGGATCACAGGACCATATCAACGAACAGATGCAGTCACAATCCAATGGGATTTTTACCCTGCCCAATTGATATCTGTCAGCCTTAGGGTTGCCACCTGCCCAGTATTTTCAATGGTTCTTCCCAATGTTATTAAAAGGATAAAAGGATAAATATATAGGAAGGCCGTTTTTTTTTAAAAAAAAGGTGGCAACCCTAGTCCGCCTTTTGGGCAGATGTTGATCGGGAAGCCCGATGAAGAGCCCCACACAGGGGCCAATAAGCTGCAGACTCGGTCTGTCTGCAGCTTTTATCTGCCTGTGTATGTGGGCCTTTAGTTGCAATGAGATTGATGCTAAACCTAGGCTGCATGGCCCAAATATTTTCTTCTTTGTGTTATTCGGGTGCAAAATGATACCATTTTTCTCAGATTATGCCTTGCATATTAAAAGTAGTAGTCATCATTACATGTAACATAAAGGTATAAGAAGGAGGGATAGAGCTAAACTGTACCATTAATGTTTTGCAGAACATCTGGCAAAAGAGCACCCTTTAATCTGTGTGTCATATTCCCATCTACGTGATTAGAAACATAACACATAGGAGCTAAGTTCATACTAAACCTGTCTCCTGCTGGTAATGAGACAGAGCGTTGCATCTGAATGTCAATAGCTTGCTGTGGGCTTGGGTAACCCAGCTGAGCTTTCTGTCTGAACATCTATAGGAGGCAAACATTCTCACCTCAATGACCTTCCTAGGGCTCTTCTGGTCTAGTACATGCAAGAAGAAATCAGTGGCATGTTGGTCAAATTAACTTATGAAGAAGCCACTTTGGCTTTTTTGTATCATTGTCATGAGCTGTGTAATTAAAGTGTGTTTATATCATTACCAAGAGTGATTACAATTAAAGGGCAAGGAAAGGCAAAGAAATAAAATCCCTTTTTTACTTTCTTTAATGAAAAAGAAATCTATCTCCAATATACTTTAGTTTAAAAATGTGTACCGTTTTTATAAGAAACCTGACTGTATGCAGTGAAATTCTCCCTTCATTTAGTGCTGTGGATAGGAATTGTCAGACGGTCCCTAACTTCTGGCAGGGAAACAATCATACTTATGAACAGCATGGGGAGCCCCTGCCTTACTTACCAGCCATGCAGAGCTCAATCAGCTTTGCTTTTTGATCATTTATGACAATCCCTAAACAGCACAGACCATACTGAGCATGTGCAGTGCCAGTGTCAGACAAAGATGTATAACAAAGTTACAAGATGACAGCCCCCTGTGGCCAACTTTGAAAACATAAATCATTTGTTTGATTAGGCTTGTGGTGCAGTAAGTTCATGTTTATGTTTAGTATACAAAATACAACATTTCTAGCCTTATTCTATTTTACACTTACCTTGCCCTTTAATGACAATGGTACCAGAGACACAATATGATTACTATTTAGAGTATGGTTCAAAAATGTATTTAGTGGTTAAGCAGAAATGTCCACCCAGTTCCCATTTAGGTGATTGTTGGAATATACAGGTATGGGATCTGTTATCCAGAATGCTAGGGACCTGGGGTTTTCTAGATAACAGATCTTTCTCTAATTTGGCTCTTCGTGCCCTAAGTCTACTAGAAATTAATATAAATAGTAAATTAACCCAATAGGGATTTTTACTTTTTTGTAGTTTATAGAAAATGCCTGTTTTTACATACCTCCATTTGAGTTTTTCACAGTTTTTTTTTTTTATGTTTTTTTCCCTTGTTCCCTGGAAAATGTAAATTTGGGGTTTGACTGTATGCATAAAATGAACAATTTGTTAAAAAATAAATTCATACATGAAACCTCAGGTTTCAGTGGATGATTTGTCAATCATGCCGTGTAAACTCTATCGTCCTTTTTTTCCACAATTGTATTTTTATTCACAATTGCAAAAGAAAACTCAAATGGGTTCATTGCGATCATGCTTATTTGTGAGGGAAAAGTTGATGGCAAATTAAAATCTAATTCTTCCATTCATTCAAAATCTCAAATGTTTTAATAAACTGCATTCAAATAATAAAGTTTCTCGAATGTTGCCTAAAATGTATTATTTGAATTTCAGAGATTTTTGCATTTGATGAACATTCGAGTATCACGAATATATATGTATAGGACATTGCAGTAAAATTGCTTTCCGTGAATAATGCTTCGCTGTGTCTGAGAGAGGTCATATGGGGGGGCACAATGCAGATGTGCACTAATAGAGCTCTGACCCCAGCCTGAGTTAAAAGTATCTTGCAGAAAGCAGCACCAGGTCACATGGCTTTAGTTACATATACAGTATATATGCATATAGTTCTATGGCAAGGAAGGTTAAATAAAGCCATAACTCAATCAAATTCAGCCATTACAATAGCCATCTACACAAAGGTCCAGAGGAGAGAAAACAAAATCCCCCACCAGGCCAGAAAATGAATCTGAGCGTCAATCATATAGGCCATAAGGAACCAAGAACTCATCTATAACAAGATCTATAACACAAACCTTAGGGGGCAAATAAGGACAAGCTGCAGAATGTGTTAATGTTTTTTATTCTGTAAGGGGCCCAAAGGCTCAGTCAGGAGTTATGTACCACGGAGGAAGCACCAGTCCAACACAGTTCGAAGTACAGACTGGGATTAGGCAAAGAATAGTCAAGTCCAGGAAATAAGGTTGGTTCAGGCAGCGAAGATTCAATTCACTAGAAGCGCACCCAGGAACGCATTGTACCTTGAACTCTTGTAGGGCAAGGTCTGGAGTATTCTGGAGTCTTTTATGATGATGATGTCATGACGCTGGTGTCCTCACACTGAGTGTCCAATCCAATGTGGGCATCTAATCTGAGGCCCAGGAGAAGCCTCATGGAGGATGCCACCATCTTGGGAAGAAGGAGGAGAGAGGTTAGACTTCCTTACATATTCCACCCCTCATTGGCTTTCAACTTTCCACTTACAATTCAAAAGCAAACAAACTTAGAATGAGCCAGATAAGGAAGAAGAAATATGTTACTATGGCAGGAAACCTATGGGTCAAATTTATGAAAAGTTGAGTTTGAGACAAGAGGGGATATAACCACAAATGCTGATAAGGTTGCACAAATTTCCTATTTTTTGTATGAAACAAAATTCCATTCATTAAAAGTACTTGATGTTAAAGGTGGTCCTTGTACTTGCCCTCTACACTGTTCAGTCCTTCCCACCTCCTGTTCCGAACTAAGCACAGTGCTCCTCACGATGCAGGAGAACCATGAAGCAACTGCCAAATTATGCAATATTCAAAATATATAGAGAGATTCTAAAAATTGATGAAACAGTTTCAGAACTGAACAGATTTTCCTACGATTGACATGAAAATTAATATGTTTTCATACATTTTTTAATATGGGGATACAAATATTCACAAATATTGCTAATGTGGCTTCTGAAACTTCTGAAATAAGTTAAGAAAAGGCTTTCAAAGGTAGGGATGAGAGGGCTACAAATTTCCATGCTTGTACTCCCAACTGTTTACATAATATAAAGCGTTGCCTGTATATTCGATTACACTGCCTACTCCTGCCCTGAACATTGGCCTGGACTCTGATATGTACATCTTGTATTATGTTACACTCATCTGGTGTCGCAAGTTGAACAGAATGCCCCAAAAATGTAATGGTGAACACCAGTACTAGTCTGTTGCAAAGTTATATTACAGTAATACTGCAGTGAGTGCATTCAACAGGAGAAACAGGAGAAATCCCTCTACAACCTCCTCATTAATTAGGGAAATGTAAATCAAAGATGATGGGGCCACTTGAGTGAACAATATGATAAGCTCATAGCTGAGATGCTCAATGTTCATTCCAGACCCCATGAAAATTTGAAAAATAGAGGGACCTTTTCATTTTGTTGACTTCCATTTCTAATGGTGTAAATCCAGATCCTTGGTACCTACCTACAGTAGAGTTCAATATCTACAATTGCCAGAATTATGTAAATTATTTGGTGTATCCAGTTCATGAGCTTATTTAGAACTGGAACCTCATCTTTGAAAAGTAACTAAAGACCATATAGACTGAATGTATGGGCTGTGGACAAAAGTTTTATCATTTTTAAACCATCAACTCCCCAACTGATATTTGGTATCAGGGATCAATCAAATATCATTGATTTTTTCCTTTGACAAAATACTGCATAAATATGGTCTGGAGCATATATGATATATCCCCAAGAGATGCAGTTGCTGATTCCAGAGCCAAACATTGGGATGAGCCTCCTGTGGCCAAAAGTTGG
Source organism: Xenopus borealis (assembly GCA_024363595.1). Taxonomy (NCBI): domain Eukaryota; kingdom Metazoa; phylum Chordata; class Amphibia; order Anura; family Pipidae; genus Xenopus; species Xenopus borealis. The sequence goes on along the minus strand of CM044433.1, from coordinate 21,478,915 downwards.
CTTGCCTCCTGTCCAGATGAGCAGATCTTTCATTATATTTCTAAATTTAGTTTCCATGGCATTTCTGCATTCTTACCTTGAACACTTTACTGAAGTCATGAATATTCATCATCTAAAGCTCCATTAAAACCAATGTGACTCACTGGGGAGGTTGTTGGTTTAGGTAACAGAATGTGACAGAATCATTTTTATTTTTGCTACTGATCCTTTAAGTCCAGGTTTGGATTGCAACTGATCCCTGATAGAATAAGCTGTACAACAGGCAAGAAGACCAAACTCGTGTAACGTTCTGTATACCAAACCCAGAACTAACTCCAAGGTTCTGGTCTCAGCCCACTCTTCTGCCTATAGCAGCCACATTTGGCTTCAGGTGGAGCCCTCCGCAACTCAGATGCTGCCAAGTCTTATTGTGGAAGAACCTAGGAGAGAGTTCTGGGCAAGCACAAGGACTGAATGTGCACGGATAGGACAGGGGAGCAGTAGCATAGTCAAGAACAGGCCGGGTCAAAACACACAGACAATGCGATACTAAAGGAAGTAACAGGAGCAAGTTCGGGGTCACAGACAAAGGTTATACACTGAGCAGAATCAAACACAGAACCGAATCAGAATCAGGAGAGTGGTCAAGCCAGGCAGGGTCAGTACAGGCAGCTAGAATACAATGTCAGGGGCAGGCAAGGGTCAATACACAGGAACTCAAGCAGAAGACAGACTAGAATGCACTCAGGAACACAGGAGGAACCTTTACATTAGGCAATGATAGTTGGACAGAATGCCCATGAAATATTTGAAATTCCCGCCACTGCGTGATGCCGTCAGACAGGTGATGGGCACCCAGCAGGCGAGACGGCGGGTGTTCCCACTGCCTGCCAGGTACATTCATTACAGCTATCTTGAAATTCCAAGAAGGGCACTCTTCTATACTTCTTTGATGAGATCTAAATCTTGAAAAGCAAACTCTTTTCCAAGTATAGAAATTCCTTTTTGCTATAGTAAGTTTATGAATGAGCCCAGTATTATATTTACATCTGTGATGTAAATATAATTCAGACAGGCATCACTGGAAACCCAGGCTTTTTCTATTTCCTATCCTAACAGAAGCGTACGAGAAAAGAGGTCAAATGGCAACGCATTTGTATTGTTCATGTATACATGCACTGACGGCTCCATTTCTAAAAACTGCCTGAGCGCATATTTCAGGGTTCGGTGTTCTGTTTCTTTCTGCCTTTGAAGATAAGGCCATCGATTTATGAATATGAAGATTAGTGTAAAACAACAGATGGTAAAGATTACTCAGGAAAAGTCCCTGTTGTTAAATTATGACAGCGTATTGAGCACTGTAGCTGCAGGAGCATTGTAGTCATCTCAACATAAATCTGCTGCTGACAATGCTATGTGCCATGGTTTATAATGCATTCAAACACTGCTCACAGGCTTTTTGCAAAAACAAAACAGTGATGCCACTGATTATGGAACTGTACCTGATACCATTATCAGCAGATAAGCATAATACAGCTATGGGACCTGTTATTCTGAATGCTTGGAACTAGGGATGCACCAAATCCACTATTTTGTATTCGGCCGAACCCCCGAATCCTTTACAAAAAAAAAAAAAAAGAACCAAATCCGTATCCTAATTTGCATATGTAAATTTGACGTGAGACGGGGGAAAACATTTTTTACTTCTTTGTTTTGTAACAAAAAGTCATGTGCTTGCCCTCCCTGCCCCCAATTTGCATATGCAAATTAGGATTCAGTTTGGCCGGGAAGAAGGATTCGCCCAAATCCGAATCCTGCTGAAAAAGGCCGAATCCTGGCCGAATCCCGGACCAAATCCTGGATTCGGTGCATCTTCCTGTAATTTGTATCTTCATACCTTAAGTCTACTAGAAAATCATGTAAACATTAAATAAACCCAATAGGCTGGTTTTGCTTCCAATAAGGATTAATTGTATTTTAGTTTGGATCAAGTTCAAGCTACTGTTTTATTATTACAGAGAAAAAGGAAATAATTTTTAAAAAATGTGGATTATTTGAATAAAATTAAGTCTATGGGAGATGGCCTTTCCATAATTTGGAGCTTTCCGGATAACGGACCCCATATCTGTTTATATACTCCATTGTTAAATGTAATAAGAAGTATTTTGACCACAAACACAACAATTATTTTGAATGATTTCTCTTGCTGCCACCTTCACCCTCACACAGGGTATTCAGTGTTAAAGGGGTTGTTCACCTTATGGCATAGATACAATTTTGCAATTGTTTTTTTTTGTTTTGTTTTGATGGTTTTTCAGTTAACTCTTTGTTCAGCAGTTCTACAGAATTTTATCAGCTGTCTAGTTGCTTGGGATGTCTTTACCCTGACTGAGAGACTGGAATATGAACGGGAAAGGGATTAAATAGAAAGATAAATAATGAAATAATATCTAAAAGTGTAAGCTCACAGAGCAGCAGGGGTCAGTGACCCTCAATTGAAAGCTGGAAAGATAAAGAGGAGAAAGGCAAATAGTTAAAAAAAACTACAGCACAATGTAGACTAATTTCAAAGCTGCTAGAATAAGACATCCTATACCATAAAAGTTAACTTAAAGGGTAACAACCGTGAAAATGAAAATTGAATATAAGCTTCATCATACTGAGTTTTCTAAATATAATCAATTAAACATTCTATATCATTTCTGAAATATTCAAGTTACTCTTCACTATTCCCCTCTCAGCATCTGCCTCTCTTCTTTCTTCATGCAGGAGTTGGGAGTCTGATGTTGAATGACAGTTAGATCCAATATATATTATAGGGGGGGTCTTTGCCTAGCAGATGTATTACTCTCTCTTTAAATCCAGTCTCTCTACATGCAGAATTTGTGACAGAGGCAGTTATTTTGTTAGATTTTGTTTGTGCTGGAACCAGTTATTTGAGTTTGAGTTCTAATACATCTGCTAGGAAAGGAAACCACCCAATAAGATATATTGGATCTAATGGCGATGTCGCCAAATGAGCGGATCTCTCTCTGATACGCCCACCTTGAGGTGGGCATATTTTGGGCTGATCCGATCGTGGCCCCTAGGGCCCAATGATCAGATCACAATGCAGGGGATACGGGCGGTCGGATCTAATCAATGACTTTCGGCCAGATATCGATCAGGGAAGCCCGTCGGAGAGCCCCACTCATGGGCAGCTTTTAATGGCCCTTGTATGGCCACCTTGACTGTCAATGAATATCTGACACCCAACTCCTGAATGAAGAGAGAATGAAGAGAAACAGATGCTGAGAGAGAAATAGTAAAGATAAACTTGATTATTTCAGAAACTATATGAATACTTAATTGATTGTATTTAGAAAGTTTCTAATTTCAGTATGATGAAGATTATATTAAGTTTTCCTTTTCACCCTTTAAGTTAACTTTTAATATGGTATAGGATGCCCATATAGATGTCTATTTAGTTCCCCTTTAATGTTCAACCACCCTTTTGAGGTTGGCACTCAGGCCAACGATCAGAACATATCAAGGTAAATTTAGGCTGTCGGGAGAAGACCACATCAACAGGCCAACAACGTCATTGTCCCAACAGGATATCTGGCTGATTTTCAACTGGATAGTTGTTGGGTTGGAAGTCAGGGAGGGCCCATACATATCTTTGTTTTGTACAATAGTATCTTTGTGTCTATGACCATCTTAAGGCTATTGCTCATCTGCTGCCGCTCTACCTGCAGACACCGCTGATTTCCTCTCCGAAATGAAGTTTTGCTTTTTTAAACCTGTCTGCATCGGAGCGTACATAATGTTTCTGTGTGCAGGCACACAGAGGAGCTGCTTGTGTATGGAAAGCTAAAATGTGCCAATCTTTGCCCTAGAACTAAAGAAAAGAGTCTCTTGCTAAGTTCAACTGTATGAGAGCAAAGAATGTATGAATAGTGTTTTTATTAACCATCAATATCTTAAGTTTCAGGCACCTGACTATAGAAGAAGCAGACACATCAATCTATGGGCTGACCATACCCCAGAACACCCTGACCATGCCTCGTTACTCTTCTACCATGACTAATTATGCCTTGGCTCTGCCCCTACCTGGCACATAAATCTGTGTACATTTTCCTGAGACTTCTTCCTTAAAACAGCCTGTGAGTTGTGAGCGCATTCCTTAGACAAAGACAGAAAGAATATTCTAGCCTAGCTGGTTTAACATAGGGTTAACCGAGGCCACGGCACTAATCCTGCTGATCCTTGCCCCAGCAACTGTTCAATCCCATAATGGTTACATCATCACTTGTCTAACGTGTCATCTCAGAAGGGAAGGCTTTTTGTTACTCTTGGATTCGGGGCCTGTACTGGAATGTAGGTTACAGGAGAGAAACACTGTGGATGCAAGGGCGACTCACAACGGTTACTGAAACATTCTAATATTAGATTAGAAATATAATAAATCTGATTTCTCCTGCAAAGTGAATCAGCCCCAGTCTGAGCAGCTCTCAGCGAAGCTTTTATTTGGTGGTCAGAGCTTCAACTAGGGTTACCACCTTTTCTTCCTATATATTTATATTTTTTTTCCTGTCAATAACACTGGGATCAACCATCAAAAATACCGGTCAGGCTGGTAAAATACCAGCCAGGAGGCAACCCCAGCTACAAGACATAAATGAAGGGGCACAGTTTGGGCATTGATTCAAAGCATTTCAAATATGGATGCATCGAATCCACTATTTTAGATTCAGCCGAATCCCTGCATCCATTGCGAAAGATTTGGCCAAAAAGTCACCTGATTTTAAGAATTCAGTTTGGCCAGGCACAAGGATTCATTCGAATTCGAATCCTGCTGAAAATGGCTGCTGAGTCCTGGCCAAATAACGAACTGAATCCTGGATTTGGTGCATCCCTAATTTCAAAGCATTTACCTGAGTTTAGGGACTGATCACTCTGTAGTGCTCGCTTGAAGAATCCCAGGCTGATGCAATTTTTTCCTAATAGGTGCCCCGGCCTGGGGTTTCAGGTAAGTAGATGCGATCACTTGGGGGCAGGGCTGGAACTAGGGATAGGTAGAAGAGGCAGCTGCCTACGGCGCAATAATAAGGGGGCGCTGGGCAGGTACCTCTAAAAAAAATTTCTGCCTACCCCTAGTCAGCATCACTTAGTATTACTCGCCATCCTTCAATCCTGACACCCTCCCCTCTATCGCTGTCTGTCCCGCCCTCCTCTCCCCTCCGTTGATCTCCCTCCCCTCTGTTACTATCCCTCCCTCACTCCCTCCCCTCTGTCCATGTCACTCCCTCCCCTGTCGCTGTCCCTCTCCTGTTGCTGTCCCTCTCCTCCATCGCTGTCCCTCTCTTCCCTCAGTCACTGTCCCTTTGTCCCCTCCTCTTTGTTGTTGTTCCTCTGTCCCCTCCTGTAAGGTACTTACCCCTGCGCAAGATGGCGCCTCCGTCTCCCGAACCCCTGTCTGCCGGCGTCCACGTGTGCGCGTCTCGTCACAGGCGTTGCGTCGCGGGCGTCCATGCGCGCGCGCCGCGTCACGCCATAGACGTTACGTCGCGTCCAATCGTACGCGGGCGTCCGTTCGTACGCGGGCGTCCGTCCGTACGCGGGCGTCCATACGTACGCGCGCGTCAGTACGCACGCGGGCGTCAACTTCGGCGCATGCGCAGGGGGTTTAAATAGAAGCCACTTTCTGCAGTTCTTTGCTAAGTGTTCTTCGCTCCTGTGAATCACTAAGCTGTTATCGCTACGATTATTGGATTTCCTGTGTACCGACTTTGCCTGCCTTCTGGACTCTGCTGATTTCTCCTCTCCATTGAACCTCGGATTACCCTTGACTACTCCTTTGCCTCACGATTTTGGACTTTGTTATTTCGGACTATTTCCGGCACTCCTGCCACTCCTCCACTAGGAGCAGGTCTGTTCCACCTTCAGCACCTGATCATCCTTAGTGGGAGGTGTAGGAGAGGTCACCCTTCTACAAAATCTCTTCCAAACCTACTGGTCGTGATACCTCCCCTCTGTCGCTGTCCCTCCCTACCCTCCATCCATTGATATCCCTCCCCTCTGTTGCTATCCCACCACCAGAGCCAGGCCAGCCAGACACCCTAGGTAGCCTGGCTGTGCATGGCGTAAGCTGAGTGTGCAAGAGCGAGATGTTGTTGATGCTGGCATGCATGCACAGAGTGTGTGCGTTGACACTGGGGTGTGCATGTGAGATCCCAATCAACAGCGGAAATAAACAAGCACAATCAGGAACAGAGGGAACCGGACAAGGGGTAGGTGACAGAGCAGGTATGTGCCTGGCGCCCCCCCAGGTTTGCACCCTAGGCATGTGCCTACAATGTCCCTTAAGTACAGACAGTATAAGTAACCAGGCCCGGATTTACAAATGGGGCACCCCTAGGCCATCTCTGCACATCGACCCCCCCCCTTGTCCATGTCCCCGTTCCTTTCCCCCCTCCCTTCTCTATTCCCTTTCTTTCCCCTCCCCTTCCACATCCCCCCTCCCCTTCTCCATCACCATCTCTCTTCTCTTGCTTCACCCTGCCCTTCCTTGTCACTCTTCCAGTCCCGTCCTGTCTACATCATACTCCTCATCTGCCGGTAAATGTTGCACTTGACTTGGCTCACAACGCAGGCAGTGCACTCAGTCGAAGCAGCTCCCCCTCCTTCCTGCTTATTCCAATGAGGTTGAGGCTGGCACCTGCGCTAAGAGACGCGCGCGCAGTCACGTGACGGAGTGACGTCATCATGGACAGCTCGTGGTACAGCCCGGAAGAGATATGGACTACACCCCCGCCGCGTCTGCCACAGCTCAGAGAGCCAGGACAGGTGCACAGCGGGAGGCGGCCCAATACAATATTTTTTATTGAAAAGATGTTAGGGGCACCAGCTTGCCGGCCGCCCCTCACATCTTGCCGCCCTAGGCCCAGGCCTAGGGGGCCTTTCCCTAAATCCGGGCCTGTAAGTAACTACTGTATAGATATTATTTGCCAGTAAACAGCTAATTCTAAGCAAAAGGAATATGGTACCAGGCCCGGACTGGCAATCTGTGGGTTAGGGCAAATGCCAGATGGGCTGCTATAAGGTGCCATAGAAAGTCAGTATTTAGTGGGCTGGTGGGGGCTGTTTGGGCCTCTATGTGGGCTGATTGGGCCTCTGTGTACCTGAAATGCCAGGGCCTATTTTGATTCTCAGTCCAGTCCTGTACGGTACTATAGTCAGCTCTCAGATGATATACGTTTTGTTCTCCTCACTATCCTTTGAAGGCTCATTGTGTTCAAGTTTGATGCTCCGGTAAGTAGAACAGGTCATTTTGACATTTTCCCATTGATTGTAATTAACAGCAGAGAGGTCATACTCATATGAAAAGTGGATGACAAGGCAAACCACAAACAATTAATGCACCGTCCAGAAGATATGTGGGAATACCTGGAATTATTTATTCACTGCCCAAGAAATCTTCATCTCGAGACTGAGGGGAATTTGTACACGAATGCTCGGGAAGCTGGGGTTTCCGGATATGGTATCTTTCTGTAAACTGGATCTCGATATCTTAAAGGAGAATGAACCCATAAAAATGATTATGACTAAAAAGGCCCTGTTTTACATAGTTCACTTATTGCACCAGCCTAAAGTTTCAGCTTGTCAATAGCAGCAATGATCCAGGACTTCAAACTTGTCACAGGGGGTCACCATCTTGGAAAGTGTCTGTGACACTCACATGCTCAGTGGGCTCTGAGCAGCTGTTGAGAAGCGAAACTTAGGGGGCGTCACTAATTATCCAGCAGAAAATAAGGTTGGTCTGTAATATAAGATAATATAATATAAATATAATATATAAGATGCTACAGGGCTGATTATTAAATTCTGATGCTAATTGCACTCTCTGTGCTGCCATGAAGTAATTATCTGTATTAATGACTAATCAGCCTTATATTGTGACTATATTTCTATTACACTATGGGGCAAATTTACCATTACTCCCGAAAATTTGCTGGACCAAATTCGCAATTCGTTGGTCGAATGCTTATCGAATTGTTTTAGGCTATCATTTTGCTCGCAATACGATTTCTCGATGAATTCGTACAATCGTTATTCGATCGAATTCGATCAAACTTCGATCATTTCACGTGAATTTCGTAAATCTGCCCCTATGTGTACTGGATATTGTGAGTGGGTCCCTAAGCTCAGTAAGTGACAGCAGCACAGAGCATGTGAATCAGTGAATCAGAATCAGAAAAGAAGATGGGGAGCTACTGGGGCATCTACTGGGGAGACACAGATCTTTACTGCTAAAGGGCTATGGTTGCCTTGGGCTGGTACACAAGCACAAAACATCATTGACAACATTTCTACCTACTTCTTTAGTTTAACTTTCCTTGTCCTTTAAGCCTCCTAAAAAATTATTTAAACACCAACTAAACCCAATAGGATTGTTGTGCTTCCAATAAGGATTATTCTATCTTCCCAGAGGATTATTAACTGAAATCCGAATTTATCTCATATTTTATAAAAAAAAAAACACACAACCAAACTCCCATGCTTGATTTGGCCTTATTCATTAATAAAATAACCCAAGTAAATTGGATAGCAGAAAAACATGATAAAATCTAGGAAAAACCTGACCCGCTTAAAATTTTCAGTTTTTTTCCCAATTCACTTGAAAACACTGAAAAAGTTGGATTTTCGGGCTTAATCCAGCACAGACAACTAAAACTTTAAAATTAAGATAGGTGCCTCTCCCAATGACTTATACAGGACCTCGACAGGTCTGAAATGGCAAATTTTTGGATTCTGGCTTTTTATTTATTGTCATGTTTAAAAAAAATTTTTTTTTAAAGAGTTTTTACCCCAAAACCCCCGACCACATAAATTTGAGGTTTAGTAACTGACCCCCTGAGTGTCATTGCAGCTTCATGCAGAATTGTGTATGGCGCAAGTGTGCATTATACAAGTATGATAATTACCATGCATGATTCTATGAGCGGGGATGACATCATTTCTGACGTGCCAATGCATGCAGCATTTGTAACAGCATTAGTGCAACCTGCTTGTATTCACTAACATCAAACCTTGCCCTTGTGCACTATTGATCAGAGGAGGATGGGTGGATGCATTGGTATTTTATTGCACGTACAGCTATAAACAGGCTGCCTGCTAGTAATGGGCAAATAAAGTCAGCAGGTGCAAATTCGGGCGCATTTCTGCGTTTCGCCACCGGCAAATAAATTTGTGAAACTGCTGAAAAAATTTACTGCGTCAAAAAGTTTTGTCACCCACAACTATTTTGCCACCCACGACTATTCTGTCGCACGTCTAATTTTTTCTGATGCCCATTGACTTTAATGCATTTGGACATAATAGGCACACATCAAATTGTCGCGAGCATCAAAATTGTCGCGGGCAAAAAGATTTTAACAGTCGTCAAAATTCGCAAAGCGAAAAGGGAGAAATTTGCCCATCACTACTGCTTGCTATTGTCTTGTTCCTATGCCTTTTAGGGGGCAGGTGCATTAAGAGGAGCAGCTGTGCCCAGACAAGCAGGAGTTTAATGTTTCCTTTCTTATTCTTGTTGTTTTACTGCATTTTTCACTGCTGTTTAATGCTGGTCCTCGGCAACGTTTTATTACATTAAAGAGTAGCAGCACATTCACAGGTCTAAATGGTTGCAAATATATTCAATTCAAATCAGATATACAAGGTCTCAGTTTCAGCCAGTCTCGCAGCCTGGGAAATGCTGAAGAACTCGTTTGAAAAGGCCTCGTATTATTTTTCTCTGTATATCTTCACATATATGTGTATGGGGTATGCCTATACATTAGCAAGTCAAACAATTTTGACACCAAGAGGCTTATTTATTAAAACTTGAAATAATCTCAGTTTTTTATGAAAAAGTCGACCAAACTCCCTTCCGTGAATGTATCAATCATTCTTCTAGTAAAAAATTGGAGTGACATAACGTCGGGAGCATCAATTCGTATCGTATGATGGACGCTCCAAAAACCTGAGCTTACTGAATTTTCACTGCGGAAACCCGACTTTTTCGGATTATCAGGATGTCAAAAAACAACTTCAGGGACACCTGCCATTGACTTCTACATGACCTTGACAGGTTTGAGATGGAGCATTTTCAGATTCCGATTGCACTACAAATTCTAGTTTTCCCCCTAAAAACCTCGACCAGAAAAGAAAATGAGATTTACTTAATGGGCCCTTTAGGAACAAATAAAATGAAAGCTGGTTGCTAGTGGCCTCTGACTTGACTATACTCGACCTAGTAGGAAGCTTATTGCTGAGTGTAGCCAAAACATAGTTGATTGTGGTTCAGGTAGATTTCTTTTGGAAACAATGGAATGTCATTCTCTTCCAATGGTCCATAAGGGGTCTCTTGTAATAAAATCATTGGCTGAGGGACCAACAATCATATTATCTTGATATGGCTACCCATGATTATTGCATTAATAAAGCTTGCAAATAGCACGGAGCACCAAATTAAAAATAAAAGAATAAAGCGACACAGTGATACTCCCTCATGGGGCCCCAACAGGGCCGGACTGGGAGGAAAAAGCAGCCCTGGCAAAAGTATCGAAGCAGCCCATGTATTCACACGCATGCAATGCATGATATATATTTCCAACCCCGGGATTAACTAGAACTAGTGTTAATTAATAGATATTTTAAGAGTCCATTACCATATAATCCCCAGCAATATTATACACCCTATGTGCTGGATCTGGTCCTTGCAACAAATATCTCCCCCTAGTTTCTATCACAACTATTCTATCTGATGGATTAGTGGCCCTATACTTACAGTATATTCTACATTTTCCTTTGTGTGCCCCCAGCTAGACCATGTACCCTGGCAGATAAAAGAACTTTAATTACCATGTGTATCACAGGGCCAAAGTGTGACATACTTGAATAGACTAGTCTGTCTCATGCAATTAATGCTACATATCAGTTTTCCAGTTTTCTGGATCCTACTGTTGCCAACATACCTATCATAAGCATACGGGATTGTGTATATAAAAAGCAACTCTAATATTACTAACTGGAGTTGGTCAGAATTCCTGGTTCCTCCCATGAGCCAGTACTGACATGAGCACTAACAAATGCAGGTATCAGTGGCTGACTATTATGGGCAGCTCATTTGTATTTCTAGAGTGATTAGCTCATTCACATATTAGATACATACCTCATTTGCTTTTTTTTCGGTGAGCAGCCATTTACATTTCAAAACAAGCAGCCCATCGGCATTTGCCTGAACCTACAGTTTGCCAGTCCTGCCTGGATGGAGTCGGAGCATTTTTCCTTGACAAAGTGCTACAGGGTTCAGGACCAGTAAAGGAGCTTGGATGGGTATTGGCTGCTACTGACAGCCACTGAGTGCACATCAAAGACCCATTTTCAACAATATGATTTGTGGGCGGCTATTGAAGTGCCTGGCCAGTGCTTGTTGCTGAGGCAATTGGCCAGTCAGCCTTTGAGGGTCCATAAGCAGTGAGACCTGGTTTAGCCCGTAAACTGTAAAGATGTGGCCTGACTAGCAAAATACAATGCTACAGATGTGGGGAACTGGGGTTTGCTCTCGGTGTGCTGCTGACAGTTGGAAACACAGCCATCAGCTGCAATCATTGGCTTGATGTCCCATAGACTACATTTTATTCAAATAATCCAAATTTTTTAAATGAATTTCCTATTTCACTATAATAATAAAAGTGTAAAGATGTGGGATCTGGTAATGTAATCCAGGAAGCTCTTAATTACAGTAAGGCCATCTCCCATAGGCTCTGAATTACAGTAAGGCCATCTCCCATAGGCTCTGAATTACAGTAAGGCCATCTCCCATAGGCTCTGAATTACAGTAAGGCCATCTCCCATAGGCTCTGAATTACAGTAAGGCCATCTCCCATTTTCCTCCAAATAATCTGAATTCCCTTTTCTCAATAATAATAAAACAGTAGCTTGTACTAAGATATAATTAATACTTTTTGGAAGCAAAACCAGCCTATTGAGTTTATTTAATGTTTACATGATTTTCCAATACACTTAAGGTACGAAGATCCAAATTGCAGAAAGATCCATTATCCAGAAAACCCCAGGCCCTGTATCTGTACTTTGTGGAAACACATAAAATGTATCGATCACCCCTCTTAGACATCCATAGAAATCGGTGCCTCCCTACTCTTCCTGTATTCACAGCCATCCAATCATACCAAATATATATTGAAGGACTAGGGTTACTTCATGCTCGCCCATCCACTGTTTTACTATTCTAGTCTCCTATAGCTAATTATCAACAGGGGAACCTTTACTTTAAAAACAAACATGTTAACGGTCCCTATGGGTTACTGCACCTGGGCAAACTTAATGCCTTTTACTGTATATGGGGAAAAGTTTGAATCCAGGCCAACTGCAAAACTTGTCTTAGAATACCACTTCTTACGTGATTCCAATGTGACTTAGCCAAAATATCCACTTTTAAAAGAATGTTTGAGAAACAAATTAAAAAATGACAGGCCGTTTATAGGTTCAGACAATAATTATGATAGCATGGCTTATTAAGGTTCCCTACAGGTTTCATTGCTTACACTGGCGGCTCTCAGTCTTCCATCCAGTGGTGCAACTTTTGTAGTGTTGGCAACCACCAAAAAATCTTCTGAGGGGCCTACCACAAACCGTCCTTATCCCCTGGCCCCCCCTCCTGACCTGCAACGCAATGCTACAAAAGGTAAAAGACAAATCAGGAAGCAGGACTAGGATGCACCAGACCCCACAGTCCAGGCCCCACTATTGCCTGGGCCCCTCTGTGGCATCTGCTGTATAGGTAGTTACATCAGTCTTCCATCCCTGACATCCAAAGAACTCCTCCAACAGAATTGTAGATGTCACATACAACTCCCTGCACCTTTGTTACCTTGTGTAACTTGCATACATATATTTAATGATTGTCTCTGTATTGCAAACAAGTGGAACCTCCAGCTTCATATGAACAAACAGTCACAGTAGTCCCTAAGAGTAAAAGGATGCACAAAGTGGCAAGTCTACTGGAGCTGGAGGGCCACAGGTTGGCTTGTCTATGTAATTCCCAATGTCCCTGCATATACACATAACTCAGGTACATGGTTATCATTATGGTGCTGATTAAATTCTTCCAAAGAAGGTACTTGCTGAAAAAAGGGCAGAGCTGCTGAGTTTATTATTTTATATAGCACAGAAACATTTAAGCAGCACCACAGAGATTATACATCATTCATATCAGTCAAAGCCTCAGTGGAGCTTACAATCTGTCCCTATCACATTCACACACAATAGGATCAATTTAATCATACGCCAATAAACCTGCCTGCATATTTTTAGAGACCCCATCCCTTTCCTAAGCTGCAGCCTTTGATATACTTTGAGAAAAGAAGCATGTCAATAGTTAGCTGTGAACTGGTCATTTGCTTTATCTTGGGTTCTATTTTTATCTTTCAAAATTGACACTCCTCCAGTCATATCCCACTGTGGGAAAATGATTAGGCCCAGCTCAATTGCTGCAGTTAACTAGAAACACCATAAACAGCCAAGAACAGTGGAAAGCAATGGATACCTACATCCCATGAGCATAAACTACAGTAACACACAAAAGGAACAGGCAACCAAGACATAGGGAGGCAGTGAGATGCAGTGGGTACCGACATCCACTTACCTATCTTTTTCTTATCCACTCTTATCCACTCTTATCTTGTTGTAGCTGTATTTTAACTTTAAATGTGTTATTTATATTATACAATTATGCATAAAAACTCATGCTTATCCACCTAGAGAAAACACTAAGGACACCTGAGCAGCGCTCTCCTCTTTTTAACTCCTTCTATATCTTTCTATATATTTTTTCTTCTTATCCATACTTCCTCTCACCAACTTTACCTCTTCTCTCCTCCTTCCCCATCCTCTTTTCTTATTGTATTTTCTATATCTCTCTTACTTTCCCTCTTGTATCTCTCTCTCTCTCTTATTCCCCTCTTCCCATTCTCATTATACTAGCCCCAGTCCTAATTTAATCCTCACAGGTTGCTAATTTAATCACGCTTTCTTTCCATTCACACCCTTTCAGTCTTTTGATGCTTAATTGTAATCATTGGTAGTCTGTGGGACTGCTGGCTACAACACTTAAAGTGGCCATACACTGGCTGATAAAAGCTGCCGACAGACTAAATTGGCAGCTTATCGGGCCCTGCGTCAATATCTGGCCAGCCAGATGTCGATCAGGCCGGACTACAAATCCTGTCGGATCGCTGCTGCATCTGTTCATTGATGGAGTCCTGTGATCTGACTCCTCCTCCTCCATTGTGATCCGATCATTGGGCCCTAGGGGAGAAATCCACTCATTTGGCAACATTGTGAATCTCACCGTGTATGGCCCCCCTTTAGGTATTTACAGCCAATGTCGGAGAAACCATCCCCCGTGCCAATCTTCTGATCTGCTATTAAACATTCACATAAAAATAAATGATACTCCGCCATTAACTGACAGACAGTAATCATACAAAAGTTATGTCTGACAAATAGAATTGTATTGAAGAAATCGGATCCGCACACACATGCTCTTGCAGTTGGGGGGATTCCCCTTTTATTTCACCAAAGATTCAATGTTTCGGGGGGAACAATTGTTCCCCCCGAAACGTTGAATCTTTGGTGAAATAAAAGGGGAATCCCCCCAACTGCAAGAGCATGTGTGTGCGGATCCGATTTCTTCAATACTGTTGTTGCTAAGGGACCTTGCCGGGTCTACGGGAGTCCAGCACCACTTCAAGCAGTGTGAGTAAATTGCGGGAGTGCGGTGGTAAAAATAATTGTGACAAATAGTATTGACAATTTCCCATTGCTATCTTCAGATAGTCAATACATGCAGAGATATTATTGGTAGACACTATAAATCTTTTTTCCTGTCTGACAGACTGAATGGGCAATTGCAATGGCACGAAAAATGTTGCTTCTGTGTCCAGTTTTAAAGATGTTAGTTCCAAATAGGAAAGCATTTAATTCAGGAGGTGTTGGGCAGTATGCTTGTAAAGTGGCAGTGCAATGGTAAAAGCCCACCCTACTGACCAGTCATTTTGCCTTGGCAATTGAATATAGAAATGCAAAATCTCTAAGCTTCAGAGACCATACAAGCAACTAGATCACCCTTTATGGCCAAATCTGATACCAATACCTGTGATTAGAATCTAGATACAATAGCTTAGTAAGCAGGTTTGAATGCTGGGGGTCAGACAAGGAGACATCAATAGGCTGCACCACTAAGAATCATAGAGCCATATTTAATATCCAGTACTGGCCACAGGCTGACATTGGAAATCAGAGCTCAACCTTTCCTGAGCAAGTAGTGAATGTCACACATTTTCTCTATGCCCTATGTCATGTTTTTGGCAAAATATATATTCAAATTGCTTAACTCCTTTGGCCTACACCTCAAACCTCTTTTATTTCACTTTTCTTTGGACTCTAAGCTGCAGTGTATCATCTGGGCCTCTCCCCTCTGTGTCACTGTGTGCAACTATAATGACACCTCTATGTTTCCCTGTTTTTGGGAGCTGCACTTTAGAAATAAAATATTTATGATCAACCCAGGCTAATGGTGGCCATACATGGGCTGATAAAAGCTGCCGACAGACTGAGTCCCGTGTATGGGGCCCTCCGACGGGCTACTCCAGGCCCGGACTGGCCATTAGTGGGTTAGGGCAAATGCCAGAGGGGCTGCTATAAGGTGGGCTGGTGGGGGCTGTTTGGGCCTCTAGGTGGGCTGATGGGCCTCTTGTGTACCTGAAATGCCAGGGCCTATTTTAATTCTCAGTCCAGTCCTGGGCTACTCCGATCGATATCTGGCTGAAAGTCGGCCAGATGTCGATCGAGCAGGATTAAAAATCCCTTCGGATCGTGGCCACATCTGTCTGTTGATGCTGTCCCGCGATCCAACCGCCCGTATGCCCTGCATTATGATCAGCCCGATATCGGTGGGCATAAAGGGGAGAGATCCAATCATTTGGCGACATCGCCAAACGAGCGGATCTCTCAATGTGTGGCCACCTTAAGGTTGGTTTTGGTTAAGGTTAGGTTTGACATTATCCGAGTGCACCCAGGAAACAACACGCTGCAAAGTGGTGAATGTCAGCAAAAAAACAAGGGTGTGGTAAAAGACCACTCTAACCATTACTAGTGTGCCATCACTACTCTTAAGCTCCATGGAGCGCTGGTCCATTCTATTTGAGATTTTCTGATAAGGAACAGCTGTAAGAGAACCGGCCAAAGGAGAGGACAACAGGGATCCTGAGAACTAATTAAAACCACTGTGAATCTCCACTGGCCGCTAACTGGTGCTAATATATCCACCAAAAATCCTTAATAAATACAGAGAGCATATTTTTGAGAAAAATTTGTTTTTTATTTACATTATTATATACATAAAGTGAACATGACAAGTGAGTTATGTGTGAAACATGATCCATGGTATTCAGAGATTTCCTGACAGCCGCCACTCCGTGCCGTATCTGAAACACAGAATCACAGAAGGAATTACAACTAAACTAAACTTATGAGATGATTATAAATGAATAAGCATCAAGAAGAGTTATATCCCTTTGTAGGTGACTTTATGATAAACTTTATATTCAATACAGAAAATTAACCAGTTACTGAAACTAAAATGGTGTTCAAAGATCATATCTATTAGAAAGGCTTGCTGGCCTATCCCAGGAAAGGCACATATTTAACAACACATTACAAATGTCCCTGTGTTCACTGTCCCTTGGTAATTTAATTATATATTGAATTTACAAATAGATTAAAGTGATGGAGTCTTTCAGTGTTCTGTACTCTCTCTTATCTTGTCTTATCAGTAACACATTGCACCTGGCAGTGGATGGATTAAACTTACTTTTTACTTTTCCTTTGGGCTGGATATAGATATAAACCATCTTCAATGTCTTCTTCTTTACATCTCCCAATGTGGGGAAGCAGCAACCTAGCCAGGAAGCAAATAAAAACAATACAAAGGTAGTGCAGACTGTGAAAATATACTATTTGTTTGTTACTTTGGTGCCAGATCTTACTTGCTTGTTTTTTACATAAGGCAAACCACAAATCCCTGGGAGTCGAGGGGGCTCTTTGAGGTTGGGCCTAGCCCTCAGCTTAATATGTGCTACCAGGTATTACTACACAAGAATCCAGAGAAATGCTTATAATGTGAACTTCAATAATGTGTAAAGGGCATTTAATACAAGCAGACTAAAAAGCCAGGACCTCATTCCAATAACTTACCAGTACTCTAACCAATATGTGGGTAATATAAACTAAACCAGGGTAGATCTAATACCTGTGTAGATGCATAGTGGATAAGGTGGACAGTAATCCCCTCAGAATATGTGCCTACCTCAGACATTTCAAGTTTAGGAATAACTAATGTAATTAATGTAACATCTATGGATAGCAGTCTGAGAGGAAAGGAAAATGGAAGATATGTATTTTAGAAACAAAAGCTGCATCTACAAAATTCCCAGGAACACCTGAGTCAGGAAAACCCTTAAAACTTGTTGAGATGGGAAACTGATATTCCTTCTTCTAAAAATATGAATCATATGGAAGGATACTTATACATTTCTGATCGCCTTCAGGTGTATAATTGAATCCTCTGAATGCCTCTTGCAGCTGTGATGGGATCCTTAAGATTATTGTAGATCTCCATATGGCCTTGGTTGTTTGGCTGAAACTGAGGCTTTACCGTTTTATTGAGAAATGCATCCAGTGTCTTTGTTATAATGATGATGTTTTTGGAATATTCCAACATGAGCCTTCTCTACAAGAACTTGTTGGGACACCTGATGTTCACTTGATATGACTTGGACTTTTGTCCATATGGATATGGACTGGCCCTCCACCTACCCCGTCCATACCGACCATTAGGCCTGAACTCCACCGAACGATGTCCTCCGATCTGTCTTGCTGAGAGGAAATGCATGTGACCAGTTGGTGACACTGAATATAATGTAAGTCATAGAAACATCGCACCTGCAAACTAGATGCATCCGACACAACACAACTGTCGGATTCAAATGCCCCACTCTACATATTCATCCGACAGTCGTGTTGTGTGTAGTTTGTAGATGTGATCTATAACTCACTTTATATTCAGAGCCTTTGGCTGGTTGCCTGCGTTTCCTCTCAATGCGTCGGATCGGAAGACATCATGCCATGGAGTTTGGGCCTTATTTGATGTTTATTCAGGTGTTCAATCAAGTCCTCTGAGTGGCTCTTGCAGCTCCTTACAGCAAGTGGTGTTAGTGCTGGAGCTTGGTTTTTATGGCTGGCACTTCTTTAGAGAATATGGACTGGCCCTCCACCTACCCCGTCCATACCGACCATTATTCGATGTTTTGGTGTTTACTCTGGTGTATAATCAAATCCTCTGAATGCCTCTTGCAGCTCTGATGGAATTTTGACAGCAAGCGGTGTCAGTGCTGGAGCTTGGCATTCAGGGTTGTCGAAGCTCTCCAGATGGCCTTGGTGGTTTAGCACAAATGGAGGCCTTATTTTTCTTTGTAAAAGTTGTTCCCAGTCCATATCCTGAAAAACAGGTGACATTTCACAATGACTAAACATTCTAAAAACTAGAATGGCTTGAACAAGAAACCATAATGCGTTAGGATTTTACAAAAAAGCAAAGATAATTTAAATAAAACATTAAGGATTTATTAATATTCACTTGTAAATTTCTGCCTATAAATAAAAATTACTAGAATAGAAACCTACTCTGAAGAAGGGGTGCTCCTTGATCATTTCAGCACCAGCCTCGCCAGATCCAAGTCGATAGTCTGGATCTTTTTCTAAGAGCTGCAAAAAAAAAAGATTTAGTTAATACCCCCCCACTAAAATACTCTCTGCTTCTAGTGTTCACAGCTTGTCCCTTTATTAAAAGTAAAATTGGCTCACAGGTGTAATACACATGTTGTATTGTGAAATTAATGATTTTAATTAATGATAAACATAAAAAGACTGTAATATTTAGTTGGAAAATAAGTATACTTACAAAGAGAGCAGGTAACAGGCTGGGATCTCTGGCAAAGATACTAAACATCTGACAGATGGTGGCCAATCACCTCGAGCTAGAGCTGACAGGGGCGGGACAAGGCCCATGATTGGTTGAAGACACTGTTCGTCTTAGAGTTACCACAAAACCAGGTGTCAGAGCTGCATCAGCCAGACATAGGTTTAGTTATAAAGAATTAAGCTTTAATTAAGGATTAAGGCTTTTATACTGACACTGATACATCCCTATAGGAACCATAATAATTGTTATCACATTGAATCCCAGCTATATCACATGCTCCTGTTTTGTAGGTAGGAGATTCCAAAGGCAAACAGTTAATATAGTGTAACAATGGGCGAATGTGAGAATTTGACAATTTTGTAAGATCTATTGCTTTATATTTGGGCTCCAACCTGTTGTCCAGCCTATTATGTGGAATGATTGGGACCTGGGGTTTTCAGGTTATCTTTTCAGGGATCTTTCTATAATTATTTGGTTCAAATAGACTCTATGGGAGACGGCCTTCCTGTAATTCAGTGATTTCTGGATAAGGGATACCATACCTCTACAAGGACATGTACAGATCCAGATATTTGAAAGAGACAAGTCAAGATTATTAAGATAATGCTGGCAGTATAAATAAGCTCTATGTATAGGCCTTTCATTACACCCGAAGTTGAAATAAAGTCTGCTGTCTATTCAATGAAACTCTTATTATTGGGTCAAGTTTGACATGAGAGAGACCTCTTATGCTACAACTTCCAACTCTAACTAGTAGGTAGATTTAGCTGGAAGAAGGTAGATGTGTACAACCCCTCTAACGTTCCAGTGCAAAAAGATGAGATGAGTGTAGCGCAAAAATCCATCAAGCCATCCAAGCCAAGGTGCTGCAAGCTTGAAACTGTTGCTGTGTATTGGCCAAACATTTGGCACCCAGTAATGGCCAAATCTGTATAGTCCTGCCCTGGCACTGCAGCTTATGGCCTCAAATCTGTTATCAAATCTATAACCAATCGCTTATACACTATAAAGTGGAGCTGTGTGACTGAGGTACTAAAAGGCAGTGCTTGGGGAAGTTAAGGAGTTTGAGTATACCATGTTGTGTACAAATCCTCGTCTATACAAACAAATGGGCGTGATGTGATGTTGAAAGGGGGCGGGGCCACACGAAGGATCGGCAGAAGACGCGAGAAAGGTAAGTTTGTATTAGATTTAGGCAAGGCAAGGGCCATTTTTAAGGGGTATTTCAAATTTACCGGCAGCTACATTGCCGGTAAATTTGTAATACCGGCTCCGGCCTTGGCTGGTGTTTTACTGGCTAGGCCGGTAAAATACCGGCTGGGTGGCAACCCTAGCTGCAGCCCATTTCACCAGTAAATGGAGCGGCCCTTAGGGCATTTGCGAGAACAGACAGATTGTCAGTCCGGGCCTGGACCCTGATAATGCTGGAATGCTTTATTGTGGGCAGCTCATGCTATTTTATGGTAAAACCATTTATATGGGTCTAGCAGGGGGCAGAACCTCTGCATTTCTAGAAAGAAGTGTAACACTGTGTGCTCCATGTGGGAGATCCAAGAGATCTGTGGATCTGTTTCATGTGGAAAGCGCACATAAAAACACTTTACACTCTACTCTTTCATAATGTATGAGTCTGATATAGGCTAAAGGGCTATATGAAATAGGGAACGACAGCATGATTTTCTAATAAATCCTAGGCTTCTGATGGAACAAAGAAAGTGGCTTTTTATGTTAATATCCCAGGCTGTATTTAAGTGGGAGTTATCTAACCGTCAGTTCTGTTCCTTCTGTGTCCGACCCATAGAGTTGGAACGTGTTGGACGCATTTCATAGCAGCCTTACCAAATCAGAAAAGCAGGAGGAGTGTTATTATGTGAAGAGGGAAATAGATGTCAATCCACTTTGGAGAGGAAATTAAAGTAGGAATTTCCATATTTCTTGTTGACTGCTATCAGCAGTTGCCATGGCAACACTTGCTGTCCTTTGCAATATGACACATCACAAATCACAGTAGCCAGTGTGCTCTACCATTCAGGCATATTCTCTGCTCATTGGTGTTGAAGAAGGGTGGAGCTGGCAGAACACAATGCCAAAGGCACAGAAATTAAATTCACCATCACCCTTTTCTTGAATTCAGTGCCCCTTACATTGTTTTCTGCCAACGTCACCCTTCCTCGATGCCATTGAGCAGAGAAACCAACAGAAATGAAACTCGTTGTCCTTTAGTTTTTGCATTTCACCTGTTTCTCGGTTTCCTAGAACTTGGTGCACCAATAGGGGCATCAGACCTGCACAAAATCACACAATCCCCACAATTTCTTACACACACTGGCGATTGTGTGTGTTTTTACAAACTACAACTTGGCACTTGGGTGCTATTCTGTGGAATTGTGGGGGAAAACCACTGCACTGCATGCAAAAACATGGTGATTTGTGTCCAATAATTGACCTTTGGACAATGCACTTCATTTGTAAATTAACTTAAAGGGATACTGTCATGTTTTTTTCCAAAACACATCAGTTAATAATGCTGTTCCAGCAGAATTCTGCACTGAAATCCATTTCTCAAAAGCGCAAACAGATTTTTTTTATATTCAGTTTTGAAATCTGACATGGGGCTAGACATTTTGTCAATTTCCCAGCTGCCCCTGGTCATGGCACTTGTGCCAGCACTTTAGGAGGGAACTGCTTCTGGCAGGCTGATGTTTTTCCTTCTCAATGTAACTGAACGGAACACAGTGGGACATGGGTTTTTACTATTGAGTGCTGTTCTTAGATCTACCAGGCAGCTGTTATCTTGTGTTAGGGAGCTGTTATCTGGTTACCTTCCCACTGTTCTGTTGTTAGGCTGCTGGGGGGAAAGGGAGGAGGTGATTTCACTCCAACTTGCAGTACAGCAGTAAAGAGTGATTGAAGTTTATCAGCACACATGTCACAGGACTGGGGGCAGCTGGGAAACTGACAAGATGTCTAGCCAAATGTCAGATTTCAAAATTAAATATAAAAACTCTGTTTGCTCTTTTGAAAAATGGATTTCAGTGCAGAATTCTGCTGGAGCAGCACTATTAACGGATTAGTTTTGAAAAACATGACGTTATCCATTAACATCTGCCTTGAGGTATCCTCACAAGGTACCCTTATCTGGTTGCACCTAAACACACTACTGACTTGCGCCCACTGAATAACGCTCGACACCATGAAAAACATGTCCCTCAACTTGAATGGGATATACCAAAGCAGATGCAAATATGCCTCCAAACTGGTGAATCTCAAAAAAACTATTTAGTAAACATCAGCAAAACCATGACATATGGAATCCTGTTTTTGCCCTTTGCACTTATACTTATCATAAGTGAGTCCTTCTGACTTTTGCATTCTGCCTTCTGTTTGTTTCGGGGTTGTTTTCTTCCTCCTTTTGTGATATCACAAGTGAGGTTATTGGCCTCCCCATCTGTTTGGAATAAAAGTGTTGAGGTTCATCAGGGTTCATCCAACCTCAAGTTAAAGGGGATAAAGCAACTTTCCAGGATACATTCATTAAACATTGTCAATGGTTTTAAACTTTTTTTTTTTGGTGAATGTAATTACTGTTGAAAGAATTATCTGTTACTATTTCTTTCACTGCTTCATTTAACAACTCATTCTCTATTCAAGCCTGTGGGTCCTCATGGTTAAAAGAGAAGTAAAACCTGAAGGACAAAAAAGTTGTATTTTGTTTAAATATACTGTACAGATATAGGACCCCATATCCAGAAACCTGTTATCCAGAAAACTCCAAATTATGGGAAGGACGTCTCCCATAGCCTCCATTTTTTTGTAACTTGTATTTTATTGATTTTTGCAACAAAGCACATGTTTGATAGCCTATGATTTGTTACAGTATTTGTACCATATTGTCATTTATGGTACAGACTCTATTTTAATCCAATAATTTTTTTTTTTTTAATGTACAGGCATGGAACCTATTATCCAGAATCATCGGGACCTGGGGCTTGCCAGATAACGGGCCTTTCCATAATTTGGATCTTCATACCTTTAGACTACGTAAATCATGTAAACATTAAATAAACCCAATAGGCTGGTTTAACTTCCAGTAAGGATTCATTAAATCATTAGGCTTAAAGGGATACTGTCATGGGAAAACATGTTAATCAGTTAATTACATCAGTTAATAGTGCTGCTCCAGTAGACTTCTGCACTGAAATCCATTTCTCAAAAGACCAAACAGATTTTTTTATATTCTGTTTTGAAATCTGACATGGGGCTAGACATTTTGTCAATTTCCCAGCTGCCCCTGGTCAGGTGACTTGTGCCAGCACGTTAGGAGGGAACTGCTCTCTGGCAGGCTGTTGTTTTTCCTTCTCAATGTAACTGAATGGAATGCAGTGGGACATGGGTTTTTACTATTGAGTGTTGTTCTTAGATCTACCAGGCAGCTGTTATCTTGTGTTATGGAGCTGTTATCTGGTTACCTTCCCATTGCTCTGTTGTTAGGCTGCTGGGGGGTGGGGAAGGGGAGGGGGTGATATCACTCCAACTTGCAGTACAGCAGTAAAGAGTGATTGAAGTTTATCAGAGCACAAGTCACATGACTTGGGGCAGCTGGGAAATTGACAAGATGTCTAGCCCCATGTCAGATTTCAAAATGAAATGTAAAAAAATCTGTTTGCTGTTTTGAGAAATGGATTTCAATGCAGAATTCTTCTGGCACTATTAACTGATGCATTAAATTTTTCCCATGACAGTATCCCTTTAAGGTTGAACTTGATGGACAAGTGTCTTTTTTCAGTTGTTACTATGTTACTATGTATGGGTAGGGTTGCCACCTTTTGTATATTTTTTTACCGGCCGACGTGGGGGCGGAGCAAAAAATGGGCGGTCGTGATGTCACAAGGGGCGGAGCCATAAAAGGACCGTCCTGTGATGTCAAAAGGGGGCGGTGATGTTTTGGGGGCGTGGCCACGAAGCGGAGCCTGGAAGAAAGAGAAAAAGGTAAGTTTAAAGGGGATTGGGGGCTGGCCGATGGGTCTTTTTAAGGGTATTACAAATTTACCGGCAGCTACATTGCCGGTAAATTTGTAATACCGGCCCCCGGCCTTGGCAGGTGTTTTACCGGCTAGGCCGGTAAAATGGGAGATGGCCTTCCTGTAATTCAGATTTTTCTGGATAGCGGGTTTTACCTAATAACAGATCCCACACGTTCAGCACAATTCCGTCAAATGCAAAGAATTCCCCCTTGCAACTGCAATAGTGCTGGAATTCTGCATTAGGGGAAATAAACATGCATTCCAAATTGCACTTTGCTCATTGCACTTGTGTTGTTGTTAACAAACCCTAAATTGTAATATTTCTAGCCAAATCCTTTTACAGTACATGTATGGGACCTATTATCCAGAATCATCGTGACCTGGGGCTTGCCCGATAACGGGTCTTTCCATAATTCGGATCTTCACAGCTTTAGACTACTAGAAAATCATGTAAACATTAAATAAACCCAATAGGCTGGCTTTGCTTCCAATAAGGATTAATTATATCTTAGCTGGGATCAAGTACAAGATACTGTTTTAGTATTATTACAGAGAAAAAGGAAATCCTTTTTAAAATTTTGAATGCTATCATTATAAGTGATTCTATGGGAGACGACTTTTCTGTAATTCGGAACTTTCTGGATAACGCGTTTCCAGATAACGGGTCCTATACCTATACACCTTTAAATTCCAAAAACTGGTTGAGACTTGCAGTGAAACAATGAGGGAGCTGTTGCAAAATAGTTTTGCCCAAAATATTAAATGAAATATTAGTGAGTATTATTGTAGCTCAGAAACAGATCAATAACGCGTGTTACGATTGAATAAACTTTCTGTTTTTGTGCTTTTAGGTCAGCAAAGCAATGAAAGTCTAGTGTCACTCTCCCAAAATCCAGGCCAGATTCCTTTTAATCGACATCAGTTCTACAATATTATCAACAAAGGCCGAATCTCGCAGATTTCCGTTCATTTATCTTCAAGGATCGCTTTAAAGAGCGGTTAATATCCTTTAGAGGAGTTGTATAAACACAGCCACAAAGGATGAAACGAGAGGTCAAATGAACTTTTCATGTTTTTTTCTTTTGCAAAGTCTCAGCATTGTCCCGATTTAGTTACAAACAGAATGTGGAGTGGCGGTTTCTTTACATCCCATTGTCAGTAAAAGGGAATGCAGCTTTCTTCTTCATACTCTATTTAGATTATTCTTCCGAGGAGGAATTCGGAGTTGCAGTAAGAGATCAAATGCCAGCACAACCAACTGGCTCTTCTATGTGATGCGAGCATTAAATTATATGGAATACTGTATCTGGGTTACAATCAACTACAGGTATGGGATCTGTTATCCAAATACCCGTTATCCAGAAAGCTCCAGCTTACAGAAAAGCTATCTCCATTTTATCAAAATAATCAAATTTTTTAAATGTATTTCCTTTTTCTCTGTAATAATAAAACAGTGGCTTGTAGTTGATCTATACTGAGATATAATTAACCATGCCTATGGGTTTATTTAGGGGGTTATTTATTAAAGGAGAATTCAACATCTTTAATTAAATACCCCTACCCCCATACCCTAAATACAGGGTTGGACACTGGGAAAAAAACCTGGTAGGCCCCTACTAGAGTCCTGCAGCGGGTCGGGCACCCGCGGATTACCCGCAAAATCTTTCAGTACCCTGCGGGTTGCATGTACAAGTTCCCGGTGCGGGTATAGAAGCGGGTCGGTGGTACTGCGGGTTTGTGAGTTCAGGGTCAGGCCACGGATCTTCTCCATAATGATTTTTACTCCTTTTTTCTGCATATGTCTACTACTGATGATGTCACTTCCGGTTTACAATGGCAGCACTTCCTGTTTTATTCAATTTTTTCAGAGCACGGCTACTTCCGATGATGTCACTTCCGGTTTACAATGACAGCACTTCCTGTTTTATTC
>CM044433.1:21401759-21448197 GCA_024363595.1 Xenopus borealis | reverse complement strand
ACTAAGATATAATTAATCCTTATTAGAAGCAAAACCAGCCTATTGGGTTTATTTAATGTTCAAATTTTTTTTTAGTCGACTTAAGGAATGGAGATCCATATAACAGAAAGACCCCTTATCTGAGGGAGCTGTAATTCAATACAGGTATGGGATCTCTTATCAGGAAACCTGCTATCCAGAATTATGGGAATGCCATCTCCCATTTTATGAAAATAGTCAAAAATTTTAAAAATAATTACCTTTTTCTCTGTGATAATAAAACAGTAGCTTGTACTTGATCCCAACTAAGATATAATTAATCTTTATTGGAAGCAAAACCAGCCTATTGGGTTTATTTAATGTTTACATGATTAGTAGAGAAGGAAAGCTACCAAATCAGTTTATTGCCAATAGAGTAGCCACAATAGTGCAAGCTATAACACTATCCCAGTCTCTCCCTGCTCACTCATAGCTCAAATTACAGCAGGGAGGGGAGGAGGGAGGGGAGGAGGGAGGGGGAAGGGAGGTGTATAGGGAGAGAGGAGCAAACTGAGCATGATCAAGCCCTAGCCCTGGAGGTTTATGCTGAAAACTGGAAGTCTAATACAGGAGCCCATGTATACACAATAGAAAGAAAGAAATGCTGTGTTTCTTTTGACAGAGGACTCAGCATTACTGTTTATTGGTGTATTTATATAGACCTTTCTGATAAAGCTTACTTATTTTAGCCTTTCCTTCACCTTTAAGGAACTAAGATCCAAACTACGGAAAAATCCATTATCTGAAAACCCCCAGATCCCAAGCAAATATATAAAGTTCTGTGTATTTAAATCAACACTGAAGGAATAAATTACAGGTATGGGACCTGTTATCCACAATGATCGGGACCTGGAGTTTTCCAGGATAATGGATCTTTCTGTAATTTGGATCTTCATACCTTAAGTCTACTAGAAAATCATGTAAATATTAAATAAACCCAATAGGCTGGTTTTACTTCCAGTAAGGATTAATTATATCTTAGTTGGCATCAAGTACAAGCGACTGTTTTAGGATCGAACTAAATGGGTGTTTGCATCGTGTTGTGTTGGATGCACGCTGCAACAACGTCCGATAATTCTATTTCTTATATTTTCGGGACATCTGACGGGACGCCTGAGTTTAGTCGCGGCGCGTTGGATCGCACCGAAAACGCACATTTAGTTCTATCCTAAAGCTGGCCATACACGATATCGGTCGTTTAGACCAATTTGACAGCTTATCTGCCCATGTATGGGGCTTCCAAACGAGCGGATTTTTGCATCTATGGCCAGCTTAAATGTTACAAAGAAAGCCCTCAGATGGATATTTGCATACAATCGCTATGGGAGTTGGCTTTCCTGTAATTCGGAGCTTTCTGGATAACGGGTTTCCAGATGACAGATCCCATACCTGTAGTTGAATTAAGTGATGTGTATTTAAATGAACACTGAAGGAATAAAGTATTGAATTATGTCAACCTCGTTGTTTAAAACAGCAGTGTATTGACAATAACGAGTAGGTGGCACAATAGTGAGTAGGAGACATACAAATAGGGTTGCCACCTGGCCGGTATTTTACCGGCCTGGCCGGTATTTTTGATGGTTGATCCCAATGTTATTAGTAGGAAAAAAAGATAAATATATAGGAAGGCCGGTATTTTTTTCCAGAAAAGGTGGCAACCCTACATACAAATGATCCACGGGATGTGGAATGGCAGTTTCATGATACAGCCGTGGTTTAATGTAAATAACACAGGATTCGTGTGTACAAGCCCTAGCCAGAGAACTTTACCCAAGGAGGGGATGTTAATGAGTAATGAAACAAAGAGTTCTATTACACAGATTAAATGCTGCTGTGTCTAAGTACAAAGGTCATGTTGCAAAGTGCAGCTGCTAGGCAGCTCCTAACCCTGCCTCAACCTTGGATTCCCCGGTTCAATGTCTGCCTTCCTCCCTTCCTGTTACTAAACTGACTAGGGCAAGGTCCGGCCAAGGTTCAAAGTGCCCCAGCCGCCTTCATTCCCTCTTGTTTTTCTTGCCTTTTTTTTTTTTTTAACATGAAACCATTATAAAATAGAATTTGGAGGCAAGGGAAATGGTGTTCTTTCTCAATCTAGATAATGTTAATGGCTGTCAGAAAAACATGCAGATCAGCCGGCGGCTTATGCAAGTATTTCAGCAGACAGAAATAAAGGGAAAAATAGATGAAAAGTAACATTTTGCAGCAGAGCTGGATTTCAGCCGACAGTTAATATTTAGAGAATGCAGAAATGTATGACGGGTCGGGATCTTGTGCTTATTGCCTGTAATATTTGCCTTTTCTTACCAGAAAGACATGAGCACAATGGTTAAACGTGTCATTTACAGCGGCATGCTCCATATTTAAGTACATATTTATATATTTTATACAGATATGCATTAAAATATACAGAGTCATACTGGGCTGATATGACACCGGGAAAAACCCTAGTAGGCCAGACCCGAAGCGAACTCCAGGCTGTTGATCTCTCTACCCCCTGCACCCACCAGTCCGACCCTGAAAATATATATTTTGTTTACTTTTTTGTAGCATGTTGATCTAACTGGAACATGTATCAATTAAAAGGAAAAGCAAAATGTTTTTTTCCAAACATATCGGATCTTGGGGTTTTTATAGATAACAAGTTGTCTAATTCTGGGCAGTGTCATTCTGTAGCTACTAAAGCAAATAAAGTTCTGTCTTGCATAAAAAGGGCATAAACTGAAGGGATGAAAACATAATTATGCCTCTTTATAGATCCCTAGTAAGGCCTCATCTGGAGTATGCAGTGCAGTTTTGGACTCCAGTCCTTAGGAGGGATGTAAATGAGCTGGAGAGAGTGCAGAGACGTGCAACTAAACTGGTTAGAGGGATGGAAGACTTAAATTATGAGGGGAGACTGTCCAGGTTGGGGTTGTTTTCTCCGGAAAAAAGGCGCTTGCGAGGGGACATGATTACACTTTACAAATACATTAGAGGACATTATAGACAAATATCAGGGGACCTTTTTACCCATAAAGAGGATCACCAGAGGCCACCCCTTCAGACTAGAAGAAAAGGACTTTCATTTGAAGCAGTGTAGGTGGTTCTTCACAGTCAGGACAGTGAGGTTGTGGAATGCACTGCCGGGTGATGTTGTGATGCTCATTCTGTTGATGCTTTTAAGAGGGGTTTGGATGATTTTTTGGACAGACATAATATCAAAGGCTATTTTGATACTAAACTCTACAGTTAGTATAGCTATGGGCATATATGGTTTGTGTGAAAGAGTGGGGGGTGGGGTGTGAATGCTGGGTTTTAATTTGGAGGGGTTGAACTTGATGGACTTTGTCTTTTTTCAACCCAATTTAACTATGTAACTATGTAAGTAAGCAGGCATATCATAACACTGTATTTTTAATGAGAAATATGATTTGTAATGATAGAAGCATCTGCGGCCTCAGGAAAACATCTGTGAAATAAGTGTTATGCCATAGGATAGTCATGGGTTTATTGTAATATAGTGAAATATTGATGGATATATTGTGTATGGCAGGAAAGGACTGAGCACATACAAGTTGAACAGAACATATACTACCGTATCACTGAATTGAGAGAAAGCACACATGAATAAGCAAAGTTCAAATTCTCAGCACCGTCCTCCACAACTGAAGAGTTCATCTTTTCCCACGGTAGGGCTGCTTGGAGCCAGAGAACATTGCGAGCAGACGATAAGGTCAGCAGATGTGATTGCTGAGGCTGTTACAAGGGATTGCTTTTGGACATTCGCCACAAACAAAACATTTTGAAATAAGAAACAAAAGCGCCTGATATCGTACCGCCACATCTTGGCCACCAGTGCAACGTTCCAGATGTTGGACCAATCTGAATTTTTCCCTGTTATCTCTTTAGCAGATTTGTAAATCTTGGCAAAACATCCAAAGACAGATACATGAGTACCAGACAGAAGACCTATTTATCTAAAGAACTATTTATCTAATCTGTTCCGTAATTTTAGCTGTTTGTAATCCTTAGACCAATGCCACATGGCATAGTTAGAGTTGCACACTATAAACAGTTGCTGGTGCAGCTTATGATGGGCCTTCTTGTCACTTCTGTGGCAAGTCTCCATCTTTCACCTATCAGCCATGTTTTACCCCCAAAGGGCACAGTCTTCGTCACACTGAGAGTTTTATTTGTTTAGTTTTAATTTACTGGCACAAACTATTACATTTACTGCTTTATTTTCTCCTCCAGCAGATGAGCCCCTAAATACTTTTGCAAATTCACAAAAATGTATTCCCTTAACGAGTTTTATTTAATTCCTCCGAGAAGCATGTAATGTTTTCAACCAATGCTTTAAGACTGGACCACAAGATAGAAGGAATCATTTACAAAGTGTTGGGCAAGCAGCAGTGTTTTTTGCACACTTGTGAATATTTTTTTTTAGCTCATGCGACGTTTTGATGGCACTTTGCTCATTATCAAGCATTTTTGAACTCTTGCGTCCTGCCCTACATTTTTCTGAATTACCTCCGGACTCCCCAAAGGTGCTCAGGGATCTTCTGGTGCCCCATGAATAAAATTCTGCTTGCATTTAACACTGTATTGATGATGGCTGGGCTCGGGGTAGGGTTGCCACCTTGCCGGTAAAAATGATGGTTGATCCCAATGTTATTAATAGGAAAAAAAGATAAATATATAGGAAGGCCGGTATTTTGTTCCAGAAAAGGTGGCAACCCTAGCTGGGGGTGGAAGGGTAATGCAGGTAGGTAGATATTTCTGGGCCCCACAGCAAGTTCATTTTCAGGCCCCCAAAATGTCTAGAGGTTGACCTGTTTTACCAATATTGGTTGAAATTGTATATGAATTAGGGCCTCATGGGGCCCCTCTAACTCCTGGTCCCTGGGAAGCTCTGCTTCCTCTGTAGTTATGCCCGTGCATCTACTCCCACTCCCAAACTGTACCAATCTGAAAGACATGGAAGGGAGCCTTGCAAGGCGCAAGTTCCCAGATGCTTTTTTTAAAATAAGCCTCTTATCGCTTTAGCAGTTTCATCCAGTGTCACTGTAAATGAGTCCTCTATTCTCCAAAAATGAAACCCCAGACTCACAGTCCAGTTACACCCAACACTCTTGCACAGGTCCTCCCTCCTTTCTAAGGACAGAGAAGCAACAGCATTTCCAAGTAAAACTATATTACAGCAGCCCTTTGTGTTACACCACCCAATGCATTTTAGTTCTACCGACTATTTCCATGGATACAGTAGAGTTCCTCTTAGTTAACATTGTCAGAGTTATTGAACCAAGACCTGACATTTTCTAAATGAAATAAGATTAAAAAAAAAAATACATTATTGTCTTTGACTATGGGCATCGGTTTGTGTGCTTTTGAAATGCAAGGATAAGCTTTATGTATTTCCCTCTTTGGATTATCAGATCCAACCTTTCTTTCTCTCATTGTTATGCTTCCAGACGCAAACAAACAGGTGGCAGAGCCTTTCATTCCTGTTTGTGATTCAGACTACAGGATCATCACCATCATATATTTACATAGTGCCAGGCTAGCTAGCCAGTATTTATATTATACTATGCATATTATAACAAACAAGGGGTCTTCATCTACAGAATGTAGCAGGAGGATTATATTGCCCTGCCTGTGAGAAAAAGGGAGCCACATATAAAATAATTGGTAGTGGTTCTTTAGGTTTAAGGTTCTTTGACTTTGACCACCACTTTCTTCTGTTTTTCTGCCTAGCCTTTTTAAATGATCAGCTTAGGCCGATGGTGGGATCCCCTGCCCCAATGCTCAGGTGCAGACAGACGGTGGATTTCGGCATCAAAACACAACATTCTGCATTTCTATCTGAAATCCGCCCCCACTGAAAAGGCAAGAGGGAACAGCAGAGCATGGTCTGGCTTTAGCCTTAAAGGAAAACTATACCCCTCGAACAATGTAGGTCTCTAAAAAGGAAATTGCATATGTAAAAACCTGCTTCATGTAAATAAACCATTTTCATAATAATATACTTTTTTATTAGTATGTGCCATTGGGTAATCATAAATAGAAAACTGCCAGTCTTCTGCCTTACCTCTCTGCCCATCTCATCATCCTCACCTGTTCCTCATGAGCAATCCTGACCTTTTATAAGCTTGCCCTTGACCTCTGCCCGGTGCTTGATTATTGAAGCTCCCAAGCTAGATCCAGCATCCCACTTGTTCCTGTGACTCCTTGTTCCTGTGACTCTGGTGCCCGATTCCTGTCTTGTTCCCTATTCCTTGTCCTGCCTGGTTCTCCGCTCCCTGCTCCCATTAACTATTGGATCTCCTGGTATTTGCCTTCGGCCTGTCTCTTTGACCATTCTCTGCCTTGTATTGTTGAGCAATGTCTTCAGCCAATTCAGTCTGGAGAACAATAAAGATGACCTCAGATGGAATGAAATAACTGTATTCAGGTGGTTGTGTTTTACGGCTGTATCCCTTTCAAAACTGACATCCTTAAATGTTTTGGCTGGGGATCTTAGGTTCTCTCAGCCGTCTGATGGCCTTCCTAAACCCCTGTGGTTATTTGGTTATTCCAAATCTTCAAAATTATCAAAGGAGGCTGCACAAGCAGCACCGAGACCATCATTGTGTTTTTATTATCCTTAGAGGCTTTCTTTTTTTAAATAAAAGGTGAATCAAAGCTCTACCAGATGTCAGACTGCTCGCATGGAGTCAGTCATGTGTAAATTAAAGACCTAAGGAAAGAGAAAAATTTGTAGGGAACATTAAGTGGTTAGATGTTTTTCTGGCATATTACAATATTTATGATTTTATATATTTTTAGCTTTCATCTTTTTGTACTGTACTGTACTGTATTTTCAAAAGCTTCACAGAATATTCAGATAAAGTAGGCAGAGATTTAGTAGTAATTCGGCTTCTGAGCTGGTTGAGGCTGTAAACTATGAAAATAAAAGTGTAATTTACAAACGTCTTTGTGAAAGCATTTTCAGGGCTAGATATTTTGAGTGGGATTGGTGCATTAGGGAAGTGTGTATGATCATTCATTTTCTCCAGCCTGTGAGAAGCTAATACCATCCAGATTAAGGAGGTGTGCTGTAAGGTATTGGCTGCACTGGTCCATATACCATGCCTGTGTGCTGATTTCTGTCCAGTAGTTGGATAAGTTCCTCTGTGCACAAAGGTTTCACTCACCTCTACAGTTACGTACTGCTGGGTGCAGGTCATATGTTTATAAGGTAATATGAGGCATCTGTTGACTACAGGCAAGATAAGAACTAAGAGCCAGGTAGAAAGCCATGCTCTGGGTTCTTACCTTAGGTGTTGTCAAGGTTCCTTTGTCAACCAGCTTAAATGAAGAGGAAAGGTTTGTTCAACTCAGCATAAAACAGCATAGTTTTTCAGAAATGTGACCCAGTTGTCAGCAGAGACCATAGGATCATTTATAATGGAAGAAGCAGTATGTGAAATGCAAAAAAAAAAGGTGCAAGCCTTGACCGGAGACAAGCACCTGTGGATGCAAGGGCCTCAGATTTGAGACAGCATTGGACTAATGAGGAATGAGCTGGGTGCAGGACAAGGCATTCCCTTCCTGCCCCCTACCTGCCGTAACATTCAAGTTAGGGAGCACTGGGGATCATGGAGCTAATAGTAGGCAGGTAGTAAGTACAGTACAAGCTTACGTTTGGCAGCACTGGGTTTTTAATGAGGTGTAAAGTTCATAATGCATCAGTGTTCCCGCTTTGTAAATAAGCATTAAGGGTCACAGTTTTGCACCACTTAGTGTTCCTGTACATGTGTCCAGTGCATTTGTAAATTACATTTATTCATATGAGATATGCAATTCTGCAATTCTAAGTAGCCCAAAAAGTGTAGTAAAAACACCCAAAAAAGCCCCTTTTTTGGGTGTTAATGTAATAACCTGCCATCTGCTCATACTCACTTTGCTTTATAAGTTTAAGGGCGACCTTCAGGTGCATTAACATTTTTTGGCTAATTACCCCATTCTGCAGTATTAAATAATAAATAACAGTGAAAAGTTTTGTAAATCAGAAAAATCTTTAAAAAAAAAAAAACATTAAATCTGCCCCCGGCTGTATCAGTCTTATCTCATATGTTCAGTAATAATGTTTTTTTGTACACTGTTATAGGCTCACTATGCTTGCAAAGGCTGTTGGGAGTCAAAATGTCCCTTGTACAGTTTGTATTCAGCGCTACAAAATAAGTTGGCGCTATAGAAATACATGTTAATAAATATTCACATACACAGGCTCAGCATGTACTAAACTGACATCTCTCATCAGTCTGGCAATGTATACAGAATGGTACAAAAACCAGATGTACATAATCTATTCCTTCTGGACCTGAAAGGGATTGATGCGGTAGAAATAACATTTGACTTCATCACCTTTTCTGTGCATGGTCCTTCTCACGTGTTGCAGAGAAATTTCTATGGAGCATTCAGATATTGTTTGAATGGAAGCTCAGTTATAATAACCTGGTACAACAATACTTTGTCAAGTCAGTCTGATAAATGACATCAATATTTTTTATTTATTGCAATTCAAACAGTTCTCTGAGTGCTGGCAGAGTAAAAAAAAAAATCACCTTATAAGTAATGCCTGTCGTAAAATCACCTGGGAACTCCATGACCAGAGACCGTTGTGTCATAGAGTATTAACACCTTGGGGGCATTGGCCTGGAGCTGCCACATGCTGAGAGTGATGCCTCATGACTGACTCTCTGGGACTGACACCCTAAGACTGATGCCTTGAGACTGACTCCCTGGGACTGTTACCCTGAGACTGATGCTTCAATACTGACATTCTTGGGACTGACCCCCTGAGACTGATGTTTCAAGACTGACTTTCTTGGGACTGACACCCTAAGACTGATGCCTCAAAATTATCTCTCTGGGACTGACACCCTAAGACTGATGCCTTGAGACTGACTCCCTGGGACTGTTACCCTGAGACTGATGCTTCAATACTGACTTTCTTGGCACTGACACCCTGAGACTGATGCCTTGAGACTTATTCCCTGAGACTGATACCTCAATACTATCACCCTGGGACTGGCACCCTATGACTGATACCTCAATACTATCACCCTGGGACTGTCACCCTGCGACTGATGCCTCAAGACTGACTTCCTTGGGACTGTCACCCTGCGACTGATGCCTTGAGACTGACTCCCTGGGACTGTTACCCTGAGACTGATACCTCAAGACTGACTCTCTGGGATTGACACCTTAAGACTGATGTTTTGAGACTAACCACCTGAGACTGATGACTTAAATATGACCCCCCTGAGACTGATACCCTGATGCTGATACCCTGTGACTGACACCATGAGACTGATGCCTCAACTCTGACTCTCTGAAACTATTCCTCTAAGACTGATGCTTCAAGTCTGACTCTCTGAGACTGACCCTCTAAGACTGATGCCTCAAATCTGACTATTACTACAAAGGTAATGGATCACACCATTTCAATGACCCACAGAAAGCAATTGACTTTTCATTTGGGCCAGCCTGGTAGAAGTCAGAAGATAAAAGGAAAAAATCTAATTGGTTGCTATGGATAACTGCCCCGGTGCAATGTAGATTGGGAATGTTTAGTGCTATATATTCCACATGGGTTTGGCTTTGCAACCTGGAATAATAAAGCAACATGAAATAGATTCATCTACTGGGCTTGCTTGGAATGATCAAGTGATTGGGGACTAAAAGTGGCATAGCCCAATTGTAAATGAGTGTGATAGGGCTGATCCAAAATCCCCTGACAATTGCCCCTATAACAGCAATAACACCATTATATAGAAACTTATTACAAATGCACCCTGCAGAGAAGTGATACGATTGGAAGTCTCTTGTAGTTCCTATCAATTTCCTTTAAATAGAAACAATACCCATTTGTAAGGCCATGTGTGCCTTTTATGCCTTTAACTTTGTAGTTTGCAAGTTGCGAGCAATGTTACTAGTGATGGGCGAATCTACCCAGTTTCGCTTTGCAGAAAAATTAGTGAATTTCCAGCAAAATTCGCAAATTGGAGAAAAAATTTGTCGCGTCGCGTCGTTTATGGCGCGTCGCGTCGTTTATGGCGCGTCGCGTCGTTTACGGTGCGTGACCCGTTTTTTTTTTTTGTGAATTTTCGCTGGCGTTTCGCGAATTGCGGGAATTCGCCGCGAATTCACCCCTGGCGAATAAATTCGCCCATCACTAGTTGTTACCTATAAAACAGGAAGTTTTTTTTTTGCAGATGTTCCCCATAGGTCAGGCAGTAAGGGTAGGATTCGGACCTGCTATACAGAAAGACTTGGGAGCTGGAGTTTTCATAATCTTTCCATAATTTGGATCACCATACAAGTCAACTGAAAAATCATTCAAACATTCAATAAACCCAATATGGCTGTTTTATCTTGAATAAGGATTAATTATACCTTAGTTGGGATCAAGTTCAAGGTACTGTTCTTTTATTACAGAGAAAAAGAGATTTCCTACAAATGTTCATTATTTAATTAAAATGGGAGATGGCTATCCTGTAATTTGAAGCTTTCTGGATAACGAGTTTCCAGAAAATAGATTCCTTTTATTTCCTTGAATTGTGTGTGTATGTTCATGTGCCCCAGTATAAATATTATACCAGCTATAAAATCCCAAAGGCATACAATCTAGTTTACAATGATGCTATTAAGAGACGGGGTAGGACACCAAGAGAATCCCTCCCTGGCAGGAAGGTAATTCACAGCTTTCAGGTTGTTGCCTGTGTATTTAATAATGTCATAAAACAGGATTGTCTTTTTGCTATTTTAATTTTACATAAAGCGACTTGAGAATTGCCGGTCATTCTCCGGATAGGGAACATAACCATAGATCATAAATTGCAAGCCTCGAATTCGAAAGAGGAAAAAACCCAGAAGGTCAGAGTTTGGGTCCTAGATCAATGCACACGGGGGCTTTACTGTCAGTCTCCCCTTATTCAAAGCATGGCTGGTGTAAATTTGACTATATGCTCTGTATAATCACAGCAACATACAGTCACCTTGTGGGGATTCAGTGATAAACCTGAAAGAAAATTAAAGTGACGATTTGTTATTCACAATTTGATTTCTTTCTTGCTGAAATCCCAAGCACGAACTGTAAAACAAGTCTCCAGGGTTCCACCAGAGCTGAATATCTGACAACGTATAATTAGCCCTTACAACAGGGGAAAAAAAGATAATATTATTTGCTGTTTAACCCTTAATGTTCTTCAGATTGCAGGATCCTAAAAGTACCATCTTTTTCATAGCATGCATTCTATGTTACTGGCCTTCTCTTTGATCTGTGTTTACTGATGGCAAGATCAAAGGGTAATGGCACTAAAACATAACAGGTTCCATTCAGGGCTGGAGTTGATGGAGGAATGCTGGGGCCCAAACTGTGGAGAGTTGGAAATTAAGAATGTCCTGTCTGCAGTCCTCCCATTCTAATTGCACTTAAACCTTCAGCCTTATAATCACTATAATATGAACAGAATTCTATGGGGCAGATTCACTAAAGTGCGAAGCGTCTAACGCTAGCGCTAATTCGCCAGCGTGACGTCATTTCGAAACTTCGCAAATTAACTAACACGGACTCTGGCGAATTTTCACTAGCGAAGTAGATAGACTTGCGCAACTTCGCACCCTTACGCCAGGCGAAGTTGCGCACTGACGAAGGATCGT
The DNA here is from genome assembly GCA_024363595.1 of Xenopus borealis. Lineage (NCBI taxonomy): Eukaryota > Metazoa > Chordata > Amphibia > Anura > Pipidae > Xenopus > Xenopus borealis. Next base: position 21,436,494 of record CM044433.1, on the reverse strand, counting down.
AACTTCGCAAATTCACTAAGATGAACATTTTCCTCAACGTTAGCACTTACGCTAAACGTTACTTCGCCTGGTCAGACCAGGCGAAGTTCAATACAAAAGATAGGAAGTTGAAAAAAAAAAAATTTTTTTTTCTAAGTGCCAAAAAAACGCTGGCGTATTTTAGCATAGGAGGGTGATAGTCTGAAAAAGATCGATAATTTTTTTGGGGGGTTACCCTTTTTCCCCCCACATTTCCTAACATATGGCAACTCGACTATACAGGGGGCACATGTAGGGCAATAGGACAACTTTATTTTATTTATTAAAGGTTTCCTGGGCTTGTGTAGCGGAATGTAGTGGCTGTAACATATACTTCTATTATACTTTGAAATTCGCGCCGTATGCAAATTAGGCATTGCTAGCGTAAATGCACTCTGCCTAGCGAAGTAACACTAGCGCAACTACGCTACCGTTCACCGACCTGAGCGTAAATTCGCACTTTAGTGGATTTGCGTAGCGCTGGCGCAAATTCGACTGGCGAAGTGCAGCAAACTCTACAGTACAAGATTAAATCCCAGTGTCACCCTGAAAAAACCTGGACCACTAACCTGGTTTCCCCAAAGAAAGCTTCATGCTCCTAAGTGGTTCCATTAAAGGACATGTAAACCCACATTTACGTACCATGTATATAAGTTGGGCATATATTCCCTACCCAAGCCACATCGTTTGTAGTGCATATACCCCTCCATTTGACAGCGCCATCAAATTTTCCGAAGACAAATAGCAGCTTTCACCCAGTGGCCATTTTCCCTGGCATCATCAGTAACATTGATACATGTACGTATGCTGCAAAGTTCATGCAATGCAGAATACACAGGCACAACATACTTTGATAAAAAGTTGAGGGGGTGGGGTTGAGCACTGTAATAGTTAAGTTGAGCTCAGGAGAGGTGGTTAGGAGAAAAAAATAGGATTAGACAGATAGAATTTCTATGGGAACCAGCAATGCTATTGTCAGGATAGCGCCGCCCGGAGTCTTACCACAATGGCGGTGCCCATGGCGCCGGACAATGACATCATCGCATCGCGACTGACGCGATGATGCCACAGTGCCGGTTTTGGCGCCAAATTTAAATATTTAAAGGCGCTCTGAATGCCAATATGGCGCCCAATTATAGGAATTGTTTCCACATTCCTGGGTGTTGTAATTGCTCTTGTTTTCAGTGTGTTGAACCTGCCTGGACTTTGTTATTGTATTTTGCTGCCTGCCTATAAACCTTTGCCTGGACTTTGACCCTGATTCTGCCTGATCCTTGCCTGTACAATTGTTCTGTCAGTGTTAGACTGGGACACCAGGGGCCCACCCAAAAACCTTAGACCAGGGGCCCACCATAAAACCTTAGACCAGGGGCCCACTCTCAGTACTAATATTCTTCATCTCCTCAATCAACCTCTATTGTCCTAGTTTGTTTTCTTAATAAACTATAATCAATTATTCCATCTATTTAGCCTCTTTGTTCTCATATAAATAGGGAATGGCCATGAAATTGGCCAAAAAGTTTAGCAGCATGAGGGCCCACTGACACCTTGGCCCACTGGGAGTTTTCCTGGTATTCTGGTGGGCCAGTCCGACACTGTGTTCTGAACTTTAACCACTAAGCTTCCTCCTTGGTCCCGACTACCTCCCTAGGGTGTCGATAGGCCTCCCCTGACAGCTATCTCTTCATTGGTTGTTAGACTGTAGGGTGTGTTTCGCAATCTGAGCTGAAAAGAACTGAGCATACTCATAAGTCAAAAGCCAAAGCAAATTCCTGAGGGAGGGGCAGAGTGGGTTAGAGGAGGAGAAGGATTTCTAACTGATTAAAGGAAAACTATACCCCCCGAACAGTGTAGGTCTCTATAAACAGATATTGCCTAAAACAACTCATATGTAAAACCCTGCTTCATGTAAATAAACCATTTTCATAATAATATACTTTTTTAGTAGCATGTGCCATTGGGTCATCCTAAATAGAAAATAGCCATTTTAAAAAATAAGGACAGCCTCCTGGGATCCTAGGATCCAACGGTGCACACAAACATACCAAACAAACTATAAAGTTAGGTCACACAAGCCAATTAACAGACAGAGTTCAGTCTTTTGCTTCAACACTTCTTCCCTTTACAGTTAGAGTTGAAATATTTCTGGTCAGGTGACCTCTGAGGCAGCACACAGACCATCATGAAATGGTGGTTCAAGGCAAGAGATGTAAAAGGGCAATATTTACTTAAATATAAATACCAGGTAGGTAAGATTCTTTAATATGTCAATTGATTTGATATAAACTATCTGTTGCTCAAAAATTAATTTTCGGGGTATAGTTTTCCTTTAAGGGGATGCTACCTCTCTCTACCTACCATTATAGACAGCCTAGTGACAGGATAGTACTGAGTGGGTTAAAATCATTTATAGGATTAAGGTGAAACATTGTGGGTTGGGAGCAGAAGACAATGAGAAAGTGTTTAAAATTCTACAGAGACTGAAGTTTTCTTTTCAGCTGCCAAAACCATGATTCAATTGGTAAGTGAATAGGTGCCTCATATAGACTAACACATGTTTGTATTAAAGGTTATTCTAAAAAAAACAGCAGAGATAAAGCAGCTACAAAACAACAATGAAACAGGAGTTTTATACATTTGTAGTGGAAATGTTGGCATATCTTGTATTTAGCAGCTGCCAAACTGAATGTCTCAGACAACAGAATTGGGGGCAAATCAAAGCAAAAGTAAAGGAAAGACAGCGGAAACGTGCTGGATATGCATCACATTCACAAGGCCATGAATGCATTTCAGTATATATATATATATATATATATGTATATATATGTGTGTGTGTGTGTCTCTGAGGAGTTCCATGAAGGTGTACTGTCAAAGGTACTTTATTTATTATAATACACTAGTGTTAATGAGTCATGACATCACTACTCACTGTTTATAACAGATAACATCACTACTCACTGTTTATAAGGATATCATTTACAAGATATTCATGGCATTTGTGTATTTTAAGGATATTATAAGTTACTGAGGCGTTCCATGACCATATAAAAACCCAAGGCTGAAGTGGTTAGGCATTCCTGGCCTAACGTAATCCTCAGCAAATAGAATTTTCAGTCAATATCTGGCCAAATCCCATTCAGACATTGACTAGATTGGTGATCATTTTGGAACTATAGGTGAGAATAAGGGCTGCAAACACATTCATTAGTGGCAAAAAATATGCCCATGTTTTGGCATTTTAAGGCGGTTATTTATTAATGATCGACTTGTGTTTTCCACGAATAGTTTTCAAGGTTATTTTTTTGGTTAAAAAAATAAATCACATTTTCATGTTAAAAAAAACTAAAAAATTTCAAGAATTATTATACCCGACCCTGGAAATTGCTCAAAGCCAAATATACAACATCTAAAACCTGTCGAGGTCATGTAGAAGTCAATAGCAGAGGTTCCTTGAACCATCTGAAGATGTTAATAGCAGTCATCATGTTCGAGTATTTTTGTCGACAAAAATTCGATTAAATAGAGTTTTCTGGTTGTTAACCGTGAATTTGCGGAGTTTTTCCCATAAATTAGAAGCCATTCGAGATGTGAGTTCATTCGAGGTATATAAAACTCCTTAAATGTCCATGAAAACCCTTGGACTTTTGACTCCTTAATAAATAGCAGAATGTCATACAAATTTGTTAAATGTGAAATCACTGCAGAGAATAAAAACAGTAAAAAAAAACTGGTTCTGATGGGCAGCACTGACTGCGGCTAAACCACCAAAGGCTGATGAGAAATTGAAGCAGAGCTGTGTTGGTATGACACTAATAAATGAGCCTGTACAAGCAAAAGCTAACAAAATTGTAGACATGCCTGCTTGGTTTCAGACAAAAGGCCTTTTCTAACTAATCTATTGAAGAACCTGCTTAAGACCGATTCATCAATATTCTTGTGTCTGTTATAATGATGTCCGGGTCAATGAGACCTCGCTGATCTGTTCGTTTACCCCGGTCATGCCATCAAAACCACTTATGGTCAGCCTGTTCTTGCATTCACCTGTTTAGCAAAGCAAATTGGAAATGAACTAGCACAACAGAACAATGGTACCACATTAGGAAATTCTAAATTCTATTTTTTAGCACAGGAAACAATTTCCTGCTTTATAGGCAGTTACACAAGCACTGTTATACCGCTATGCTTTATGGGATTAAACCACCCACCCACTTCCTATTGACTTTAAAAAAAATTTTTTTTTTTAATATTAATAGAATTGGCCAGTGGACCCCCAACCTTTTTAACCTGTGAGCGACATTCAAAAATAAAAAGAGTAGGGGAGCAACAGAAGCATGAAAATACTTAATGGGGTGCCAAATAATGGTTGTAATTGGCTATTTGGTGGGCCCTATGTGGATTGGTAGCCTACATGAGGTTCTATTTATAGTTACATGTTACATAGTTAAATTGGGTTGAAAAAAGACAAAGTCCATCAAGTTCAACCCCTCCAAATTAAAACCCAGCATATATACACACACCCCTCATCTTTTTTTACACAAACCATATATGCCCATAGTTATACTAAGGGGCAGATTTACTAAAGGTTGAATTCGAGGGTTAAATAGATGGGAATATTGTGGGAAGTAAAATCCTTCGAATTTGAATATCGAATTCGAAAGATTTTACCGAAATTCGATTGGTCGAACGATCGAATAGAAAAAATTCCATCGATCCATAAAATCGTTCGAATCGATCGAATCGATCGAATTTTTGTATTCGATCAGAAATAATGAAACCCGAATCGGTAGCTATGATCTGGTGAACTAGGCAGTCGGATAAAAATTTAAAGGGAAAGTACTTCGAATGTCGAATAGTCGAATATTCAAATAGATTTTTATTCGAATTATTCGAATAATTCGATTCGATCGAATTTTCGAATAATTCACTGGTCGAAGTGGTCTTCAAAAATATTAAAAAATTCGAATTCGAATCTTTTTGAAAATTCGAAACCTCCATGTGAATTTAGTAAATCTGCCCCTAACTCTAGAGTTTAGTATCACAATAGCCTTTGATATTGTGTCTGTACAAAAAATCATCCAAGCCCCTCTTAAAAGCATCAACAGAATCAGCCATCACAACGTCACTGGGTTCGGCTAATGGCATATAGGGAAGTAACTGGTGCCTGATTTAGACATTGTGGGTCATTTATAAACAGTGGGCAAATTTGCACCTGGGCAGTAACCCAAAAGATTGCTTTTATTGTTCAGCCTGCAGCTGGCAGGGAAAAGCTAATTACTGATTGGTTGCTATGGGTTACTGCCCAGTTGCAAATTTGCTCACTGAGCCCCAATGGGTTTTTAATAGAATCTCAGACCACTGTTGTGTGACTTTTTCATTATTTACAGCTTTCGAATCCAATCCATCAAGAGTGACAGTGATATTGACTTTGGGGGAAAAAGGAAAAGTTCATCAAATCTTCCAATGGAACCACAAAAGTGACTGCAGGTATGGGACCTCTTATCTAGAATACACGCAACCTGGTAGTTTTTTGGATAATGGATCTTTCCGTCAGTTAAATCTTCAAACCTCAAGTCTACTAAAAAAATATTTAAACATTAAATAAACCCAATAGGCTGGTTTTGCTTCCAATAAGAATTCATTATACCTTAGTTTCAATCAAGTCTTGTTTTATTATTACAGAGAAAAAGGAAATCGTTTTTAAGCATTTGGATTATTTGGATAAAATGGCCTTCCCATAAGTCTGAGCTTTCTGGATCCAAACAATTAATCCCATACTTGTATAGCTTCTTAAATGAACAGTAACACCAAAAAATTAAAGTGTTTTAAAGTAATCAAAATATTATGTACTGTAGCCTTGCACTGGTAAAACTGATCTGTTTGCTTCAGAATCACTACTATAGTTCATATAAACAAGCTGCTGTATAGCAATGGCGTTAATTGAAAAATGGCTATAGGGCACAGGTCAAGTAGTGGATAACAGATAACACCATTATGTTCTACAGAGCTTATCTGCTATCTGCTGTGTAACCCAAGCCGTTTCTCCTTTGAATGGCTGCCCCCATTGATACAAAGCAGCTTATATATCTAAACAATAGAAGTGTTTCTGAAGCAAAGTGTAATGCAACCAGGGCCGCTCTGGTCATGAGGCAAAGTGAGAACCCGCGGCAGCCCCAGAAATGGCCCTGAGTGCAATACTGCATTATATTTGTATTACTTTAAAACACTTTCATTTTTTGATGTTACTGTTCCTTTAAGTTTCAGTGGTTCCCAAAGGGGTCCTCCAGGGGAGCCTGTAGCTCTGACAGGGGGGCTCAGCCTGAAAGTTAAATAGGATAGAATTTGGAAAGAATGCCTATTTGAAATGAGGGAAATTTAAATTTTGTTGAATTATTTGACATTTATATAAAAATATGGCTTTGAATGATGGGAATCAAGGTCTTTGGCTAATTCCTATCCATTCTACATTGAAGCACTGGTTACTGAAATCAGATACAGGTATGGGACCTGTTATCCAGAATGCTCAGGACCTGGGATTTTTTAGATAACAGATCTTTCCATAATTTTGGTCTTCATACCTTAAAGGAGAATTCAACCCTTTACAAAAAAAAAAAAAAACCTACCCCAACCCCACATAGACCCCCTCCATCCTCCCCCCAGCCTAGCTGCCCACCCGGGGAAATGCCCCTCATGTTTTACTTACCCCTCGGTGCAGATTCAGGGATTCAACGCAGCCATCTTCTGTGTCTTCTTCCGGCGCTTCAGCAATTTCCTTCCAATTTGGCGCATGTGCAGTTGTCGCAATCCAGTAAAATGCTCCAACTGCGCATGTACCATTACACCGGTCTCCATCTCAGCTTATCGAATACTCGGAAGATGGCTGAGGTGAACTGGGATCCCTGAATCTGCATCGAGGGGTAAGTAGAAAGTTAGGGGCATTTCCCTGGTTGGGCAGCTAGGCTGGGGGAGGATGGAGGGGGTCTATGTGGGGTGGTGTAGGGGTTTTTCAGTAAACGTTTGAATTCTCCTTTAAGGGACAAGGAAAGTTAAACTAGAAATAGGGCATATTCACTAAAGCGTGAAAATGCGCTAGCGAGGGCTTCGCCGGCGTTCGGCGCTACGCAACTTCACTAAGATGCCCAGGAAACCTTTAATAAATAAAATAAAGTTGTCCTATTGCCCTACATGTGCTCCCTGTATAGTTGAGTTGCCATATGTTAGGAAATGTAGGGGGGAAGGAGGGTAACCCTAAAAGAAATTTTGCTCTTTTTCAGACTATCACCCAACAAAAGGTAACATACGCCAGCGTTTTTTGGGACTTAGAAAATTTTTTTTTTCAAAATCCTATCTTTTGTATTGAACTTTGTACAGGTCTGACCTGATGAAGTAAAGTCTAGCGTTCAGTAAAATGGGCATCTTAATGAATTAGCGTAGTTACGTCCCTTCGTCAGTGCGCAACTTCGCCTGGTGTGAGGGTGCGAAGTTGCCTAAGTCGATGTCCTTCGTTAGTGAATTTTCGCCAGGGACACTGTTAGTGAATCGGCGAAGTTGCGAATTGATATCACACTGGCGAATTAACGCTAGCGTTACACGCTTCACGCTTTAGTGAATTTGCACCTATGTTTTGTGCTTGTGTACCAGCCCAAGGCAACCACAGCCCTTTAGCAGTAAAGATCTGTGTCTCCCCAGTAGATGCCCCAGTAGCTCCCCATCTTCTTTTCTGATTCACTGACTCACACGCTCTGTGCTTTAAGTCTACTAAAATATCATGTAAACATTTAATAAAAAGGCTAGTTTTGCTATTGAATCAAGTAGAAGCTGCTGTTTTATTATTACAGAGAAAAAGGAAATCATCTATTAAAACTTGGATTATTAGGATAAAATAGAGTCTATGGGGCACATTCACTAAAATGCAAAAATTCACTAGCGTTCGCCGCACTTTGCCAGGTGAATTTTTGCCAGCACTACGCAAATTCACTAAGATGCAAATTTGCGCTCAGGGCAGCGTACGTTAGTGAAGTAGCGCTACCGTTCGTTCGCCAGGCAAAGCGCATATTCGCTAGCGATGCCTAATTTGCATATGGCACAAATTTCAAAGTATAATAGAAGTATATGTTACAGCCACTACATTGCACTACACAAGTCCAGGAAACCTTTAATTAAAAAAATAAATATTGCCCTACATGTGTTATGTTGCCATATGTTAGGAAAAATCTTTTTCACACTATCACCCTACAAAAAATTTTTACCATGTTTTTTTTCTAACTCCTATCTATTGTATTGAAGTTCGCCTGGTCTTACTAGGCGAAGTAAAGTCTAGCGTAAGTGGTAATGTTCAGGAAAATGTTGATCTTAGTGAATTTGCGTAATTTACGATCCTTCGTCAGTGCGCAACTTCGCCTGGCGTAAGGGTGCAAAGTTGCGCAAGTCTATCTACTTCGCTAGCGAAAATTCGCCAGAGCTGGTGTTAGTGAATTTCCGAAGTTACGAAATGACGTCAAGCTGGCGAATTAGAGCTAGCGTTAGACGCTTCGCGCTTTAGTGAATTTGGGCCTATGGGAGATAGCACTTTCTGGGTAACTGGTTTCCGGAAAACAGATCCCATACCTGTATAAATATTTCCCCTACTATCAATTTTGTTCCCTTCTGTTAATTTCTTCTTCATGACAAATGACCAATTCATTCATAGGATGCAACAACATGTTTATATATTTCATCTTAGGTGTCTGACAAGATTATATTACCTTGTCCCGAAGGGTTTCTGCCAAGACCTACGTACACGGCTCATATTACATAAATAGAAAGCCCTAAAATGATACACGTGGTGCCCGTCATGGACTGAATCACTGATTTAAGAACAGGTGACTGTCATTACTTTGGGAGGTGCGAACCCCCCAGAAAAATAATATATGTAATGTGGTGAATTCAAAGGGCCATTTAAATCTGAAAATCCTTAACAGGTGGGCACCCTAAATAATCCTCATAAAAATATTTAGCACAATCTAGCGGGTGCTCTATTTGTGGATCATTTCAAACTATGTTGTAATGGCTGGGAACTTCCATGGATACTATTACACTTATTTCCAAAAGGGTTTGTTCATTTTCTTTTTCAGTGTGCATAACCCTTTGATTTATGTATTTTTTTTTTAAATAGAACTGAACTAACTGTACTTTCGTTGAAGACCCATTCTTGTCTCCATACACTGTTCAGGTTCTATGAGCTTGTGGGTGCTTATTAGGCATCATCGGGTGCTATCCACTCCCTGCATGTCTGGTGATGTCAGCAGTAGGAAGTTGGACTAGGTCCTGTATAGGAAGCGGAAATGGACAACTTTGGAAACATGGATGTTCTTCAATGACAGGTCTTTTGCACCTTCAGGTTGACAACTGTCTAATCCAGAAAGGTGTATTTTTCCCAGCCTAATTTATCTTCAGACTTTATTTACCCCTGAAAAGTATTCATAGACCCTATTAATATGTGGTAAGTGGTCTTTCAACTGTATTAAGGTTTACTTAATAACATTAGATGTTTTTCTCCATTTACCAAAAAAAAAGAGACACTCAGCAGACTCTTTTGGCGGACAAGGATTAGAGTTTTGATCTTCAATTGAGACCCCAAAAGAGGGTTAGCTGGAAGGAAGTAATCATTTATATTAGCTTAGGAATGTATGTTGTAGGAAACATGTATGTAGGTCACATCAACCCCATTCAGGTGGACAACTCTCTAGAGAAAAGAGGTACTGTGGACCTTTTGCCAGAAGTCAATGTGGAAGGAAGCTTAGGAAGGCATGTTGTAGGAAACATCAACGCCATTCAAGTGGACAACTCTTTAGAGAAAAGAGGTACTGTGGACCTTTTGCCAGAAGTCAATGTGGAAGGAAGCTTAGGAAGGTATGTTGTAGGAAACATCAACGCCATTCAATTGGACAACTCTTTAGAGAAAAGAGTGGACCTTTTGCCAGAAGTCAATTTGTCCTGATAAAGGAGTAGTTGAGAACTCAAGGTAGCCTTACTGGGACTATAAATTCTGCCACTCTTGTTAAATCCTGTTTTGGGATTGTCCTCCAACTATAAGAAGCTATTATATAGAGTTAAAAAAAAATGTTTTCCCAGGAGCTGTAATCCATAGCAACCTGTATGATGTTTGCTTTTAAAATGTGATTTTTTAATTGTTTTCCAATCCATCATTATAAAGTCCTTGCATCCACCACTTGGTCACTGGTATCAGTATGTACCGTGGTGCACATCCATTTTGCATGTAAGCAGTCATTCCAAAGACATTCACTTCCCTGCTTTGGTTACAGCTCTGTGCGTGTGTCTCTAGCGAGGGCAATAAAACGAGTGGACAAAATAAGATAAACCATGATCTCAGAGCAAAAGGCCGAGGAGAGGCTAGCCAGAATTCCAATATTCTGCAGGGAAGAGCTGTATAGCACAAACACAGAGCTTCAGAGTGAAAGTACGTATCCCAGAAAAACTTGCCAAGTGAATTATGAAGTGGAGATTGGTTAAGTAAGACAATGCTAGCAATGTTTTCTACAGATTACCATATAAACTGAAAGAAGCCAGCAGCTGGCTGACTAATTAATTAAGCTATAATATTGAAATGAGGTGAGCTGAGGTGAAGTACCAGACTTAGCGACAGAAAGCAGACTAGAGGCATGCATGCTTTTTTTTGTTATTATTTTATACCTATGCAGTCTGCATTGAATTTCTTAACCTCTTCTAAGACCACATCCTGCCAAAGTCCGAAGATGCTAGAAGCGCTGTCTTTAGAGCAGGGATACAAAACCTTTTTTTTTTTTTACCTGTGAGTAATATTCAAAGGTATAAATAAGTTGAAGAGCAACATAAGCATGCACATAGTTCCTGTGGTGAAAAGTATGGGCTGTGATTGACTATTGGTAGCTCATATGTGGACTTGCAGGAGGCTCTATTTGGCATTACATCTGGTTTTTATGCAACCAAATATAAAAATAAGCACCTTCTTTGAGACCACTGGGAGCAACATCCAAATGGTTGGAGAGCAATATGTTGCTCACAAGCCACTGGTTGGGGACCACTGCTTTAGAGTGTAAGTAGATGCCACCAACCTAAACACAGGTTTATGTTTTTTTGTGAAGGGGCAATGGGGAAGTGGAGGAACTCTCCTTGCACAGGGAGTCAGCCTTCCCTAGAAGTGAGTATTCCTGTTTTGCATTTGGGCTGGAATCCTACTGGAATGTTTTAGAGGCTGGGTAGGATCCTCTGGTTGGAGGATGTAGGAATCCAGGTTATTCCCATTGGCGTTAAAGACTGGGAAGGAGCTAATCTCTGGTTCAGGCATCATTTGAGTATTGAGGGAAGAGATATGAAGCTCCTGGGTGAAAAAGGATCTAGAAGATGATCAAATAGGAAAGGGGACCCTATAAGCAAGGAAATAGTATGTGTGAGGGAAGTGTTCTGCTGTTGGTACTATAGTAGCACAAGCTAGAGAAGGTTAGTGAGCTGTCTTAAGCCACACCGAAGAATGTATGGGGGGGTTAGAGCTCTGAAAATCAGTTACCAGAATAGGGACATAAGACTTAGGGGTGCCCTGTCTGTAGCAGTCTGTAACTCTAAAAGGGAACCTGTCACCCTAACGTTGAATTCCCCTTTAAAGAAACAAGATTTAAATCCTTGATATAGTGTAAGTGAAGTTTATTTCACATCACTAACATCATAAAATAGGGGTTGGAATGATTTCTTAAGGTGACAGATCCCCTTTAACACAGTGATAAAATATTGTGTGTAGTAAGGCACAATGGTGTAACAGTACCTGTCTTATATTTTCCTGGTCTATATTGATCTTTTATAGGATACAGGACAACAGAGCCTGGAGGACTCCATAGACTCCAACCCTATGTCAGGCAAACCGGCTGCAACTGTGGGATTCTGTGTTTATGAAGAAGGTGTCAGTTAGAATTTATATCATGGCTGCCCCACTTTTCAGGCTCAGGCAGCTGAAGGGTGTTGGGTATGCTGGGAGTTCTAGCTCAGCAACAGCTGGATAGCTGGAGGTCAGATTACAAATAATGGGACCCCAGAGAGGTTATTTTTACTCCAGGCCCCTCTATCCATAAGGACAGCCATCAAAATCCTACTGGGGTTTATCAGACTATAGAATGTCTGTCTCCATCATTTGCAGATATTTAATCTACATTGATTTTTCTGGGTGAAAGATTAAACCATGCTGGTGAGTGTGCTGGTGATAGTTGACCTAAGTCCTAAGGTTGCCATGCAGTCGATCTATTTTGCACTGGAGAATGCCCATGTTCTACAGATCCATACATGAGGCTGTTGGAATGCACAAAGGAATGCCTAACCAAACTCAGGCCAGCAATTCAATTATACAAATTAGACAAAAATATAAACCATTTCTGCTTAAGGGTTGTATCCACACTGGACACTTTAATGATAGTCTGTGAGAAAGATTCTGCATCTGTGCCAAGCCTGTATAACCAATGTGTATTTAAGGGAAAATAAATATACTAAATAGTGTCCATTTTACTTTTCATGCATAAACTGCACATAAATCGAACACAAGTGGATCGGTAAATGCACTTCACAAACAAGCAGCTGAAGTATTTCTTTGGGAAGGTTTGCTGTGGAACTGGTGGAAGATATTTCTATGAAACAACATGAGTTAAAGGGGATCTAAACCCACAAGATGAATTGTAAACATGCCTAGAAAACTTCTCTGAGCACTTTTGTAATGTACATTAATTTTCTATGTGTATTAGTAGATAACTGTGAGCACCAGATTTTTTTGGATCAAGTCAGCACCCTGAGCAGGAAGAGCATAGAGTACATAGTAAGGTAGGGTCACTGACACTTTTACCTTCAAGGGAGCTGTTAGCCTGTTATGAGCAATGGAAAACTGTATAAAACTGCTAATGTAATAATAACAACCACTAAAAACAAAAACTGCTCAGTTTATATCAATTAGATCCTGACATCCAAAGGTGAAGTCTCTAAAATATGAACAAGGACAAGTCTGGCAGCACAAATCCAAGGTTTGGAAGCAAAAGGTTCTAGGAATAGCTAAGGAAGAGGCCCAAACAGCAATGGCGCATGTGAAAGGGGGTCCTATACATGGGGCACATGAGGTCAGATTGGGAAATGAGCCATATAAAGTTCAATATGGTGGAAGGCACCTTAGAATGGGATTACAGTGTGGCCATCTGCCATTGTGTTATTGCTGTTGCGTATCATTTGCTGATGCAGGGACATCATTAAAAAAAAAAAGTTGGACTTATATAACATACTTATATAAATAATATTTAGATATATACAGGATGCCTCTTTTGTGTACATTATAATAATATCATGCTATGACGGAAGAAAGATTAATCGCATATTTAATATTTTAGGCCACACCATTGATCCATCAAAGCATCCCTTCTTAGTTAGGTTTCACCCTTTTGTGGCCCACTTGCTGGAACTTTTGAAGTTTTTGGGATGCTTGGAAGATATAGTATTTATAGGCCAACCAACAACACATTACTGCATTAATAACATATTTAATTATCCAGAACTTTGCCCTAATAACGTTTGCTATCTAATTACCTTACCATGTCTACACACAAACAATCACACTATAGGTTTAGATTCATATGAAACCCGATACCTGCCTATGTGGTGCGGGCGGAAGCCAGTGCTCCTGATCAGATTTGAATCTAGAACCTCAGTGCTAGACTGAAAGACTGGATTTACCTATAACTAGATCAGTGGTCCTCTGACTAGTCACTCGGATTCAACTAGTTACTCACCAACCCCATGGATCTTGCTTACAGTGGCCTCAAAACAGGTGCTTATTTAGAATTAGTGGCATAGAGGGAAGTTTTGGTTGAATGAAAACAACCTGTAGGGTGACAGTCCACACAGTGTTACCAATAGCAAGTCAGAACCCATATTTAGCACCCCCGGGAACTTTTTGAATGCTTGTGTTGCTCTCCAACTTTTTTCTAAATTTGAATGTGGCACATGGGGAAAAAGGTCCAACTTAGAGCAATGCCTCTTTCTTTTACTTGTTTCAAGCCCCCTCCTTGGAGGTGGAGTCTTTGATCAAGGGCGCCCTTATTTCATAACAAGGATATCAATATAGGAAAACAATGGTGTATCAGTCATTGTTCAGAGAATGTCTTGGGCAGAATATACAGTAAGGGGCAGATTTACTAAATTCACATGAAGGAACCGAAGTTCGATTGAATTCTCAAAAAGATTAGAATTCTCGAATGTTTTTGAAGACCACTTCGACCAGTGAATGATCGAATTGAACGATTCGAATAAAATTTTATTCGACTATTTGACTGTCGAAGTACTTCCCCTTTAAATTTTTATTCGACTGCCTAGTTCGCCAGATCAAAGCTACCGAACTGGGTTTCATTCGAATTGCGGTAAAATCCTTTGAATTCGATATTTGAATTCGAAGGATTTTAATTCCCCTTTAAATTCGATGGTCGAGTATCGAATTTTTTTCAATTCAAAATTCGACCCTTGATAAATCTGCCCCTAAGTCAAGGGTGTCCAAACTGCGGCCCGAGGGAGAAATGCGGCCCAGGATGGATATGATTGGGCCCACCTTGAAACGCGCAGTTCCCGAGAAAACGTCATGTTGCCAAGGATATAGGAGGAGGGGGAATCTGCCCATTGCCCAGTTAGTAATAATTATATAATAATAAGTCTGTTTAATATCCTTATTCCAGTATATAGCTCCATCTTTTTATCCAACTGGTATTGTAGCTTTTACAAATCAAAAGTATTTGTGTATTTCATGTGTGGCCCCCCAGACAATTTTTCTTCTTCCAATCTGGCCCTCAAAGCCAAAAGTTTGGACACCCCTGCCCTAAATGTTGAAGATGGAAATGAAATCTGGAGGACCTGACTCATTCTGTATACTGTCTATAAAATAATTGCCAGCATTACTAAATGTATTTTAATTCATTTTTTTGGAGAGGACCTTACTAGAAAGATGAGAAATTAAAGGTAGCAATGAACATAAATTTGTAGCCTTACAGAGCATTTGCTTTTTAGATGGGGTCAGCGACGCCCATTTGAAAGCTGGATACAGTCAGAAGAAAAAGGCAAATAATTATAAACCTATAAGAAATAAATAATGAAAAACCAATGGAAAAGTTGCTTAGAATTGGTCATTCTATTAATTCCTTTAATTATGTATCTTGCTTGATGGTAAACATATGGAGGCAAGCGGGATGTGGCTCTTCTCTGTCATCAGGCTGCTGTGTTATTGGACTAGTGCAGTAAGCTCAATGCATAAGCTCTATCATTGCAAGCATCACATTTTCTCAGACTGCACCACCCTTAAAAGGGTAGGGACAGACAGGGAGATTCGGGGAGATTCTGTCGCCTGGCGTTTTAAGCAGGTGACAATCTCCCCGAATCTCCCTGTCTGTCCCCAGCCTTAGAGAGTGCTATGCCTCTATAAAAAATTCTGTTTTTTTAGACTATATCTGATCTGAAGGCTGCAACGTCCAAGATCTCTGGGCTCAGCAGAATAACCCGGCACTATATGGCAGGAAGCATTTTG
Organism: Xenopus borealis; assembly: GCA_024363595.1. Lineage (NCBI taxonomy): Eukaryota > Metazoa > Chordata > Amphibia > Anura > Pipidae > Xenopus > Xenopus borealis. Next base: position 21,420,911 of record CM044433.1, on the reverse strand, counting down.
CAATAAGGATTAGAGCAAGAATTTCCCTACAAAATGATCATTAACATAATTGATAGAAGTAGCCAAGTGTTAAGTCTTAATTCTTGCTATGGGTTCGTCTCTGACGATTTGTTTATCTTTGAATTAATTTCCTGTTCCACCTAAATATATGCTGAGTGCAAATACTCCCCCTGCACAGCCCGCCATCGTGCTTGTGGCTCTGCTTACTCTGCAACATCAACTGCAAACAGGGTCAGATCTAAAGCCATCTGAGGACACCCACTGTGATGGGGTCTTGCAGACCTTGGAGCAAATAATGATGACTATTTCTCCTTACTCTCGTGGCACAAGGGGAAATGAATAGGTTTGCCATTACCCACCCCAGAAGGTTATGACCAAGGTTGAGCTATAGTGGGGGAATATCTCAAGGATATTGATTTACTAGTGCAGATAGATTGAAGACCATCCATAGTCATGGCCACACTGTACATTATAAGGTTGTAAAGGGGGGGGGGGGACACAGGCTTAATTTTTTTAGGTAAGCAGGTCCAGCCAGTAGGAGTTCATATTTGAGTATCTATGATGATACAGGACTTGTTATCCAGAATGTTCGAGACCTGGAGTTTTCCGAAATAAGGAATCTTTCTGTAAAATGCATCACCATGGATACACTAGTTGTAGAAAATCATGTAAACATTAAATAAACCCAATAGGCTGGTTTTGCTTCCAATAAGGATTAATCATATCTAAGCTGGGATCAAGTACAATATACTGTTTATTCTTATTATTATAATAGAGAAAAAGGAAATAATTTTAAAAATTTGATTATTTGGATAAAAGGGAGTCTATGGGAGATGGCCCTTCCATAATCTGGAGCTTTCTGGATAATGGGTTTCCAGATAACGGATCCCATACCCACTTGCTGTTTATAATATGGATCTTCCACTAGTGTTTAATGGTTCTTTTAAAGTCACCAGAGAAGTCATGGGTGCCAGTAGGATTCAAAATAGGCCCTGGTATTTTGAATACACAGAGAGCCCCCCACAAGCCCACTAAATAGTGACTTTCTAGGTACATGGTGGTACATTGATTTTCTTGGGCGTTAGCCAATAGCAGTGATCCTTCCTCACACCATTAATAAAGTTATGGCTGCTAACTCTCCATCCCCTACAGATACAGTATAGAGGATAACTCTGTTGTGAGAATATATGCATGATGACTTACAAATGATGGGCCATTTACCAGACAGGTAAGAGGTACTGTAGATTAAATAGCTCCACTGTTACAGGATTCTCTTTCTCTCAGTAAGATACAGTAGTTTCACATGCAAAAAGAAAACACTGATTTTGGGCGACGATTCTCTTTCAAAGCTATGGCCAAGCAAAGAACATGAAAGAGAATAAGAACGTAGAGTTCTGTTAATGTGTATTTCTTCTCCGCATGGTGGGAAATTAAATAACCCTGATTCATGTTTGAACTCCTGAACCGAAAAACAAAAAAAGGGGAAGTGTGAGCTGTATCTCAAGATGAGTTTCTGTGAGTCTGCGCTACTGCATGCTTCACAGCAACTCATCACACTCGGAGCTGCCGCATTCCCTGCGGTTAGTTATTAAGGGCTGGGCATATAAAGGACATGCACTCACATCAAACACACATGAAGTAAAAAAGGAGTTTACATCCTCACTATATTGTTGGGGAATAGCTAGGGAATGGCAACCAGGCATAGCAACTGGGGCCCCTGATTTGGATTATTTATATAACATATGTATATATACAGTATATATATATATATATATATATAAAACATATTTTTAATTTATATACTGTAACATATAGTTGGCTTTCCTGTGGCTTCCCAGCATGCACACTGGACACATGGGGACACTATTACTAAAGGGCGAAGTGGCCGTGGCAAGCGAAAATTCACCAGATATTCCATCTGCAGGCAATTTACTAACAGCGAAAGAGACTGTCCCCAGCGTAGTTTCTAGGGTTGCCACCTTTTTATAAAGTTTCCACCAGCCAGTGTTGGAGGTGGGAACAAAAGGGAGGTCTGTGATGTCAAAGGGGCGGACTATGATGTCGAAGGGGGTGGAGCCACAGCATGCGATGGCCAGAAGGCAGCGAAAAAGGTATGTTTTCATCGGATTGGGTGCGGGCCAAGGGCTTTTGTTCGGGGTATTACAAATTTACCGGCAGCTACATTGTCGTGTAATACCGGCACCTACCTTGGCAAGTGTTTTACCGGCTAGACCAGTAAAATATCAACCGGGTGGCAGCCCCTAGTAGTTTTACACCCTATCGCCTAACGAGTTTCCTCATGAGGCAACTTTGGGCGACTTCAGAAAATGAAGTGCCGCGCGTGCCATACTGATTTTACATTTTATCTGGCGGGAAGGCAGTTCGAGGAGATTGTTGCCCCTTTTCTCCCCCCGAATCTACCCACGTGCCCCTGCTCTTAGATCCGACGAACTGATAAGATGAAGCTACATCCTCCTCAATCTTATGTCAGTGACATCATATGCCGGAAAGTCATAGAAGTTTTAAAAAACTACGTTTTTTTTATATCTGAAAAAGTGCCTTCAAAGGTCTTTCCCAACCATTTGAGGGGCATGCCACATTTGTTTTAGGGCGGGCTCATGAGGATCTTTTCTGTTTTTATTTTGCTTCCTTGGGCATTTGTAATAATAAGTGGCCACTTCAAGCATTTGCACCAACATCGCTAATAAAGACGTCTATATGACCTATATGAACCTGCCCCATTCAAATTCACCTAATCGTAAGTATACTAATGAAGTTTTGCTCGGCAGAAGCTAAAGTTAGTGAAAGTTTGTTATGAAATGCTCACGTTGATGAATTAACGCTACTTTGGCTGCCGAGAAGCAACTTTCGCATTTTAGTGAATTGGTGAAGTGGTAGCGAATTTGCGCCTGGCAAAGTTGTCGCGGAGTGTGGTGAAGCCTTCGCAGGTGAAAAGTCGCATTTAGAGAATTTGCCACATGGCATATCTGCCCCTCCAACTATTGCAGGCGCGGACAGGACTGCAAAAATGGACGTATCTGACTGTACAATAAAAGTATGGCATTTTTATTCACATTTGATAAAAGTGAGTTAATTTAAAGGCTTCTTAGCTGGGTTTTGGCACTTCTCTGACTTATTCCTTTCGACTTTGCCAGTAAAGCAAGGTATATTGATCCTACGACAACAGGCTTGATCCATTCCTGTCCAATCAGCCTATATTTATATATAAGGAACTCATTAAAGATTTTTCATTTAAGGCCTATCTGAGCAAATGATAGGAATTAGGGCATCAACTGTGGAGTCATAAGAGGGCTGGGCATTACTATGTGCGGGAGCAGCACTTAATTTGATTCCCTCCTCCCTGCTGCAGTGGGTAGGGGTTAATGTATGACCCCCTGGCTACTGACCCCTGCACTCCAGTAAAGGTTAGAGGTTACTGGTATCCCTCACCTTTCATCATTTGCCCCTAACCCTCTGAGAAGGGCAGGGCACTGCTGAGTCACTCACTTTCCAACCCCCTGCACAGGATGGGGGGATACTGGGTCTCTAGGACCTATAATAAATCAGCCTGTAATAATTACTGTTCCGCAACCCACTAAGCAAAGGGTAACAACATAGATTAAAGGGCATAGTGGATTCTGGTTGGAAGCAATTACCAAGACCTAGAGAAAAGGTACATATTGAATATTACCAGGCTTTAACGGGTTGTTCATCTTTACATTAACTTTCAGTACGATGTAGAAAGTGAGACCATTTGCAACTGTTTTTTTTTTTTGTGTTATTCAGCTCTCTAGTTTAAGCAATCTGGTTGCTAGTGTCCAAATTACCCCAGCAAACATGCATTGATTTGAATAAGAGACTGGCATATGAATAGAAAGATGAGTAATTAAAAGTAGCAATACATGTGTAGCCTTAGAGGGCATTTGTTTTTATATGGTGTCAGTGACCCCCATTTAAAAGCTTGAAAGAGACAGAAGAAGGCGGCAAATCATTTAGCATCTATATAAAAAAAAAACAAAGTTGCTTGGAATTATTCAGTCTAGAATAGGTAGGATCTGGAGGATTAAGATGATTTTGCTCCCTAAACTGTTTTATATTTTGTTTTAGAACACTCCCAACTCCGATTAACAGAACAGATTTAAGAAAATCTGAAGATAAACTGGTCTTCTTTGTTTGGGAAGGTGGTCGTCCTAGGGTTAGCTGAACTTATCTATATAGATCCAGAGCTTCAGGAGGGTTAGACTTCCCATATCTTAAAGGGGTTGTTCACCTATAAACAACTAGTTGTTTTCAGATAAATCACCAGCAATAATGACTTTTTCCAACTATGTGTGACCGTTTTTCTAATATTGAAGTATAATGTGTAATTTCTAAAGCAGCTCTGGGAGGGGGGGTCACTGACCCTCTAAACTGTTCTAAATGGACACATTTAGTTGATACATTTCTTATCTTTGTCCCTGCTGAGCATTACAGGCAGCTGTTAGAATTGATACAATAGTTGCAAATACACCAGCGATGCAGCTGAGAAATGGATCAACTAAATGTTGCAAAATTGTAACAGTTTAGAGTCTGCACCTGAATTACTGAGCTGTCAGACTCGAACACCAGAGACACCAACATTCAACTTTAAACTTAGATTTTGGAAAAACAATGAAAAATAAATAATGGAAAGTAATTGAAAAAAGTCTTTACTTCTGGGAAAAATTGAAAACAACTGAACTGAAAAAAAGTGTTTAGAAGGTGAACAACCCCTTCAATACATATTTTCAGGTAGCCCAGCTCTTCACTTCCCCCCTCTTCACATGGAAACCTCTGTTCCCTTAAGGGTCCCACCCTATTCAGCTGACTGGATACATAAATCCCAGAGGCCTAATTTGAAGAGTTACTTTCTACAACACTCTCTATCACTCTAGTGACAAAGAACTGTTCCCTTTCTTCCTTACATATCACCATATTGAGAAATCCTCTGTTCATTGCAGGAACCCAACCTACACTTTTCTGATGGTGGGCAGACCATAAACTTACCAGAATATATTCCAAGTTGACTCCCTAGAGTTCTGACGCCCTATGTGAAACCTTCCAGCTTTCTAGAGCTGAGCTATACCAGGCTTCCCAAATATTCCACTTTTTAAGCACATATTGGAAAATTTCTAACCCTCAGTCTCCTTCTTTGAACTAGGGATTAACTGAATCCATTTGGGATTCGGCCGAATCCCGGAATCCTTTATTAAATCATTGGCTGGGGTGGGAAAGGATGAAAACTTTTACTTCCTTGTTTTGTGGCAAAAAGTGATGTTATTTCCCATACCACCCCTTATTTACATTTGCAAATTAGGATTCTGATTCGGTTTGGCCAAATCCGAATCCTGCTGAAAAAGGCAGAATCCTGGATTCATTCAATCCCTACTTTGAATGATGATGCCTGAATGGAAAACCATCTCGCAGGGCAATCACATTTATATATTTACATATCAACTCCCCTACGTCAGTCACAAACCTACCTGGGATAAACTTCAGTCACTCTTTACTGCTGTACTGCAAGTTGGAGTGATATCACCCCCTCCCTTCTCCCCCCCCCCCCCCCCCCCAGCAGCCTAACAACAGAACAATGGGAAGGTAACCAGATAACAGCTCCCTAACACAATTTCCTTTTTTGACATCTTCATTTGATTTTTTAATCTATGTGTTTATTTTCTGTATACTTTTAAATTTTGTTATCTGGGTAAGGGATTCATTATCCAGAAACCCATTATCTGCAAAGCTCAGCATTATGGAAAGGCAGTCTCCCAAAAGACTCAATTTTATCCAAATCAAATATTTTTTAAATGTTTTTTTTCTCTGTAATAGTAAAACAGTACCTTGTTTAATGAATCCTTTCTGGAAGCAAAAGCCAACCTACCGGGGTCTGTTTAACGTCTCTAGTAGACTAAAGGTATAAGGATCCAAATTACGGAAAGATCTGTTATGCAGAAATCCCCAGGTCCCTTGGATTCTGCATAAGAGAGGATGGAAAGAATATAAACATCATAGAAAGCCTGTGGAGGTCTGGCCCTTAGTAGCCCAACTCTATTGCTCCTATAGCGTGTAGACTCTCTATCCCAGCCTCCAGCACACACAGCACTAAGCAGCCCGGCTTCGAGCCGCACTATCATTCTCCAGCTGCAGCATTGAATCCCTTCACTGTGTGACAGGACCTGGCTCTGGTGGGAGGCGGGGTGAGTGACAGGCCGGTGGGCGGGGCCATGAGAGTGGCGGCTGAGGAGCAGAAGGAGGAGGCGGGTGTTAGTGCTGCGGGGCGGCTGTGACTGTCAGACATTGCAGCAGAGCCCAGAACCAGAGACACAGAGGGAAGGAGGGAGGCAGATCATCAGCAGGAGAATACGGTGCTGTTTTCTCTGCGCGCTACAAACTATCTGCTGCCGCCCCTGTACCGAGTGTCAGTGCTTGTGCCGCGGGGTATGAGCCGCCCATGTGGAGAGGCTGCGGGCGGCTGGATACGTGATGATGCGTGTGCTGCTGCTGCTGCTTCCCAGTAAAGGGTAAGTGTGACACTGCTACTGCTTCTCTGGCATTGTTGGAAGTGTGTGTGTCAGGGGAGGATTCCGGGAGCTGTAGTTTGGGCAGGTTGGGCGTTAGTGATTCATGTACCGGGGGGGTCTCTAGTGTGAGCCCGGCCCTGGCGCTTCAGTCTCAACCCCGTGTGTGACTCAGCCGGGCTGGGAAAGAGTGGGAGGGGGAGACTGGATGATCATTTACCAGGAAGCACAACACTTGATTGATAACAGGCAGCGGCTGTGGATCCAGTTCCCGGGGAGGCGGCAAGTTTGCGCTCAGGGCTCGGGCATTGAGGCCACTGAGGCACCGGGGATATGTAGTGGCCGCTGCCCCGGCTGGAGGATGTGTCTGGGACTCTGCAGGGAGACCTGCGCCTGTGGCTCTCATGGAAATGAGGTAATGCTGCTACTGATGCTGCTACTGGGGATGTGGCACCACAGAGATGTCACGGACGTGTAGAGAGAGGGACACGCAGGGAATGAGCAGTATCCGGGGGCAGAGGGCTGGAGGGTTGCCTGGCAGCAGGGATTGCCCAGAGGGACAATGGCTGGGAGCTGAGATGTCAGACCTGGGGGCTATAGTAGGACGTGTGGGATCTAGTAGGACATGATGGGGATATAGTAGCTATTGTAAGTACCTCTGCTGAGGCCGCTGCAGTTACAGGGCTGTTTGGTCTCATCCAAAGCCCCATGGCTAAACTGTCAGATGTATGGAAGACCGCCACTCCTCCAGTTTGGACCCCCCCCCTCCGCTCTAGTAACTATGGCCCTCCAGCCGCTGTGAAACTACCACCCCTCACCGAGAGTTGTAGTTTTACTAACAGCTGCTCGCTCACTCTTGCACCTTCCAGCCTTACACTCCCATTGTAGTGGGTTGGAGGTAGAAAATGTCAGGCTGCTGGGAGTTGTAGTGTGGCTACTTTCTGGACACAGAGGGGTTAATGAAACACCTAGAAATCCCAGAGTAATGAGTCCAGGCTGGAAATGGACCGATTCTGCTTCAGTGAGTCACACTGACTGGCCACTGGCACCGTGCCCGGGTTACGGCTGTGGGCAAGACAGCTGCATTGTGATTCACCCACAGGGCTGCTCCTGATTCTACACATCATTCATTCTCTCATTGGGTGGTGGATAAAGCGTTTGCACTCAACTCTGCCCTCTTACTCCCCGGGATCATCGTCTGTTTTATTGGAAAGCCCACCCTAGGGATTGGGAATATTCCCTTTCCTTCCCCTGATGCTGCAGTTACAGACAGTTTTGCACCATGGCACCCGGGGATGCTGTGTCACAGATTAACATCCATTGCATCACATTCTGCTGCCGGAGACGCTAGCTGATATTATATTGTATGGGGAGGTATTTTCCCAGGAGCACACCTTGTACCCCAGCATTGCCCCCCCCTGTATTATTTACATTGGTCTCCATGTGCTGTTCTGTTTTGATAGAAACTGTCCGTGAGTTTTAAAGACACATGATTTTTTTTTTTTTTTTTTCTGGTGCGATTCCATAAGGTCTTGCTCACTGACACATTCCCTGAAGTATTTTGGGAGTTGTAGTTCAAGTTCACCAGTGAGCTGTAGTGTTCCGACCAGTGGCCTGAGTGCTGGCTGGAGTTCTGTGAAACAGCTGGATGTATTTTGTAAGGCGGCAGTTCCATCATGCTTTATGGCTGGGATTTTGTCTGGCTCTGCATAGCAGATTTGTTGACCTATTTGTTTGCATCACTGTACGATTGTGGTCCTTAGGTTTTTGGCACAAGGGGGTCAGGGGACAAAACAACCTTGTAACAGTCACCCTCCAGGCACTTGCTGTGCACCGTGTAGCCCCACAAGTGCTTCTTCTGTAGTTACACCCCTGTCATTTAAAGGGATGTTCACCTTGCAGTTAACTTCTAGTATGTTGTAGAATATCCCATTTTAAGCAACTTTTTTTAACTTGATTATTTGTTTTTTTAAAGTTTTTGAATTATTTGCCTTCTTCTTCTCGATGGGGGTCACTGACCCCTCTAAAAACAGATGCTCTGCAAGGCTACAAATGTATTCTTATTGCTACTTTTTGTTACTATTTTTTCTATTCAGGCCTCTCCTATTCATTTTCCAGTGCTATTCATATTCCAGTGCTATTCATATTCCAGTGCTATTCATATTCCAGTGCTATTCATATTCCAGTGCTATTCATATTCCAGTGCTATTCATATTCCAGTGCTAGGGTAAATTGGACCCTTACAAACGGATTGTTGAAATGGCAAACTGGAGAGCCGCAGAATAAAAATCTAAATAACTCAAAAACTCCATATAATAAAAACTTAAAACCGATTGTGAATCATCTCAAAATATGACTCTGTATGCCATAATAAAAGTTAACTTAAAGGTGAACAACCCCAGGGACAGATTGCCTTCTTCCTACATAAGGAGCAGTTTTTTGACCATCAATGTGCCATAGGCCACATGGTATAAAGGTCAAATAAAATGCAGTTCCTGGGGGGTGGGGGCAACAGATTGCCCCCCTCCAAGTGCATTACACATTACTTGCCCTTTAAAATGAGTAAGCTTAGCAATCTAGAGGAACCAACACCACAGCATCAAAGCAGAAAATTAAATTAGATGTGGAACCGACATATTTAATAAGGAAGTATTGAAAAAAAGCATATTATGGGATGGCACTGGTATGGGACCTGTTATCCATAAGGATTAATTATATCTTAGTTTGGATCAGATTCAAGCTACTGTTTTATTACTACAGAGAAATAGGGAATACTTAAAAATTTTGTTGGATGACAAAGGAGTCTATGGGAGATGGCCTTTCTGTAATTCGGAGCTTTCTGGATAATGGGTTTCTGTATAATGGCTCCTATACCTGTAGTAGATCCATGTATGTTACTAGCAGTCTCTGCTCACAGTGAATTCAGAGGAATTAAGGGGATTCTTCCTGATTTGTCCTAATGGTTAATGGCACCCTTTGTGTGCTGGACCCAACATGTTTAGTGAGAATTTCTTTATACTGTACGTCGTCGTTCCCTGAGTTCGATGGCCTGCAAGATGGGAGATTAGATAAAACTCTGAGATTTTAGAGATTACTCTCTTATCTGGTCGGCATACTGTGGGACATGTATTTAAATGTATTTTATTTTCTTTGGGGGAGATAGTGATCTCATCCCAGTACAGGGACCAACTGCATGGTGGGCGGATGGGGGATTGTTTTTGTATCGCTTCCTTGTAGCGAAGTCCGGAAAGTATTTTTTCTTCTGCTTCCCCTTTTACATGTGGATCTCAAGCTGCCGCTGAACTGCCATGGGGCATTCTGACAGTTGTAGTTCACCTGCATGCTGCAAGTCTCTTTCTTTACTAGTTAGGTGCAATATACATGGAGGTGGATTAATGCTGATGTGACTGTTACTTTTTTGGGTAACCTTTAACCAACCTTTTGTCTATTCAAGTACTGCTTATCTCTCGGAGGGGAAAGGAAAAACATCTCAGCTATTTATTTAAATTACATGTTAATGGGTTTCTGAGTTATCCACTGCCCTTGTGCAGGATACTAACAGGGAGTATAATAACCCCTGGCCTTGTGCAGGATACTAACGGGTAGTATAATAACCCCTGCCCTTGTGCAGGATACTAACGGGTAGTATAATAACCCCTGCCCTTGTGCAGGATACGAACAGGGAGTCTAATAACCCCTGCCCTTGTGCAGGATACTAACAGGGAGTATAATAACCCCTGCCCTTGTGCAGGATACTAACAGGGAGTATAATAACCCCTGCCCTTGTGCAGGATACTAACAGGGAGTATAATAACCCCTCCCCTTGTGCAGGATACGAACAGGGAGTATAATAACCCCTCCCCTTGTGCAGGATACGAACAGGGAGTATAATAACCCCTGCCCTTGTGCAGGATATGAAAAGTGAGTATAATAACCCCTCCCCTTGTGCAGGATACTAACAGGGAGTATAATAACCCCTGGCCTTGTGCAGGGTAGTAACAGGGAGTATAATAACCCCTGTCCTTGTGCAGGATACTAACAGGGAGTATAATAACCCCTGCCCTTATGCAGAATACCAACAGCGAATATAATAACTGGGGGAGTATAATAACCCCAGCAGAATAAAAGGACAGTCCCCTTTCAGGAGATTATCAGGAACTCTTAGATACTGAATGAATGGGGTCTCCACGTATGGAAAGGACACTGCCAGCTTTCATTGTCAGGGTGTGGATTTTACCAACCCATTACTTAGTGCACAGAAATAAGAACAGCGTAACTATTTGCTCTATGCGTGTGGATTCCTAATGGTCCTATTTGTGCCAGTGACTTACTGGTTTGTTTGTCATTTCTCCTTGGCCCCGTCATCTGGAATATGTTGGCACTTGGTGCATCATGAAAAGCATGTAACCAGTGACTGACAGCTGGGGTACTGTCAGTCCTTGACTCTGTGCCTTTTCTGTAGCTCTTGGATAGATTCTGCTTGGCACTAGTTGAATTATGAAAAAGCTTTTCTTTAATTACCCCCCCCCTCCAAAAAAAAAAAAAAAACTTGCTTCTAGGAGGAAGCTGCAAAGTTCATTACTTGTTTGGTTTTCATTTTCATGTGTCGTGTTCCCTTTGTTAGCTTTGCGTTAGAAAATGTACGCGTCCAGCATGGCCCATTAGCGCAGCAGGAGGCATGAAATGCGTTGGGGTTTCTCGTTCAGGAAGTCAGGGACACAGGAAACAAACACTAGTGATGTGGATAGGAAGAGTCACTCCGGGGAAGACTAGGGGAGGGAATGAAGCTGATCTAGTGGTTCTGTCTGGGATAATCTGAAATTGAAATTTAGGTTTTCTTTTCAGGTGTTATAAATTTTTGTCAATGCCTTGTAAATGTATTTGGACCAGGGGGGGAGAGGTGGCCAGACAGGTTGCACCTCTGATTCAGACCCCTCGCCAACTATCATTATACTGAATGGGCCTGGGGGGGGGGATATTATTTGTGATACTGTACATAGAGCTGACGGTTTACAGTTACAGGGAGAGACATCATTATCCCCACCAGCAGAGCTTACAGTTTAAAATTAACGCAATGCACAAGCCAGTTACGCCAATTGTATGTTTTTGAGGTTTGTGTGTGGGGTTATTGGACTGCAGGGGTCATTTCTCATGTCAAGAGAAACGACCCCTGCAGAGCATTAAGGCATCTGTATGAATGTAGCACTTTTACTCAATTATGAATGTGGTGCAAAGTGCAAAGCACAGCACTGTAAGGGCTAGTCCACACGGGAAGATTCAGGGAGATTTGTCGCCTGGCGACTAATCGCCGCGTGTGAATAGGCGCAGGCGACTTTTCATTTTAGCAGGCGTGAGACACGGGTAAGCAATTCAGGGAGATTAGTCACCCCAAAGAAGCGGCGATTAGTCTCCAGGCAACAAATCTCCCTGAATCTTCCCGTGTGGACTAGCCCTAAGGAACAAGAGGGCCCTGTATATACATCTTGTACAAGCTAGGGGGTGCTCTGAGGAACGCCAGTGTGCCTTCAGCCTATCACAGCTCTTTGACTAACATTCTAAGAGCACACAGCGTTACACCTCTGTGTGCAAAGTGCAAAGTACAGAGTTCAAAAGCTCTCTGTCTTTTGCTCTTGGTAAGCAATTTTGCACTGCTGAACTAGGACCTTTTGCTCAACAGCTCTCCCTCTTTCAATCAATCAATCCCTTGAAAACTGCTCACAATAAAAACATAAAACTACTATATTGCAGAAGTGCTCAGAGGAGCACCAGGTTTTAAGTTTCCAATTGACCCTTCAACCCCTTTAAATCTGTAGCTCTCCAGCTGTTGCCAAACACAGCCATAGCGGCTTTAGAGGTGCTCCAAGTTGCAGTTCAGCAAGAGCTGGTCTATGTAGTAATATGTATAAGACCTATGTATATAATGGTAATTTGCTTCTAACATTGAACCTTTGTTCAACAGAGGAGCAGAAAACACTTATTTCATTGCATAGGCAGTACAGAAACATGCATGAAATGCGTAAAGACGTAGTTATGGGCTTGTGTGAAATGAAACGTTTCATTGGGCTGCACTACTTTACTGTTTGTTACTGGAACACCAGAGCCGGGTGCAGACTGTATGTACAGAAATGATTCAGCAGTGTAACTGCATATCAAAATGTGAAACGCACAAGCCACAACCTGTTTCTTCTCAAGTGGCTAGAATGTGTTGTGAAATGATAGATCACATTTTGTGACCTCGGGTTAAATAAAGTCATTGTGGGAGCTGTTTACGAGGCTCTTTATAGAGGGGCAGCAATGAGCGTGTATAGAGTTAAAATATGCGTTAAAGTTCCACTGTGCACATATATTATTAGTATCATGCATTTGTAGAGTGTCAACATATTGCGCAGTGCTGATATATATATATATATATATATATATATATATATATATATATATGGCTTCACCCTATTACTATGTGTTTGTTACCAGGAAGGTTCTTGCTTGATATACATTTAAAGTACAACCATGGGGCAAGTTCTTAAGGTGGCCATATACATGTAGTGATCCGCTCGTTTGAGGTGGGTGATATCCGGCTAATCCAATTGTGGGCCCAATAATCGGATGACAATGCTGAGAATACAAGCTGTCAGTAGTGATATGCGGGTCGGGTTTTACCCAATCCTCCTGATACCTGCCCTACCTTTCATAGACCCACCCCACCGCAAGCAGGCGCACGTCTATAAAAGATGAACATGGAAGCGGAAGCCGGCATTTTAAGATCAAAGGTGGGGAGAGCAGGCAGAAGAGCTCAACCCACAACCAGGCTATGGCACACTAGGGGGCACATTTTTAAAGGGGTGGTTCACCTTCAAGTTAACTTTTAGTATATTGTAGAAGAGCCAATTCTAAGAAACTTTTCAATTGGTCCTGATTATTTATTTTTCATAGTTTTTTAATGATTTGCAATTTTATTCGGTTTCTTTGCAGCTTTCAAATGGGGGTCACTGACACCATCTAAAAACTAATGCTCTGTAAGGCTACAAATTAATTGTTGTTGCCACTTTTTATTACCTATGATTCTATTCAGTTCGTCTCCTTTTCATATTCCAGTGTCTTATTCAAATCAATGCAGGGTTGCTGTGGTAATTTGTACCATTGAAACCAAATTGCTGACACTGCAAACTAGAGAGCCGCTGAATAAAAAGCTAAATAACTATAAAACTAATAAAAAAATGAAAACCATTAGCAAATTGTCTCAGAATATCACTCTCTACATTATACTAAAAGTTAACTCAAAGGTGAACAACCCCTTTAAGAATCCAGGAATCCGAGCTGGTCTCAGAAGGGGCATGACCAGGGTGGCTACTTTCGGGGGTTGGTCCTGGGGTTCCTATATAAATCTATGACCCTGGTCATGGCTCTTCTGAGAGCTGATCTGATTTCTGGCTTCTTAAAAATGTGCCCCCTAGTGTGCCATAGCCGCGAAGACATTTTCTACTAAGAATAAAAAATATCCCCAGGTGTCACCAGGAGACTTGTGTAAATCTGGTGTAGCTGTGCCGGGGGGTTGAAGGAGTCTATGGCACATGGTTGACGCAAGTGGCGTTGCGTACAACAGGAAGTGATGTCATGAATGTGCATGATGTCATTTACACACTTGGGTGAGCACTTGGTGCTGGTGGCTTCAGCCATGACAGCCCTTTTGTGGCTGGGTCACACAGGTCAATTCCGAGCATTTTGTAGATCAGGAAATGTGTAACCCCCTTGGGTGGGGTACCAAATGCTTGAAACCACCCTCCATTCAGCTGAATAAATTGCCTGCTGTGTTTCTGAATGGCAGCAGCTGGACGAGCAAGGGATTGTCATTCAAATGAGTGGAGGTCGGTTTCATGTGTCCCATGCCAGTGGGGGAGCTTGTAATCATCCAGTGGGGCAAAGCTATTGCACAGGCTTGTTACAATTCTATAATTTTATATTTCCGACATATGATTGCTGTGTCTGAGTTAGCTGTGAAACTGGGTAAAGGCAGGCCAAACAAAATAACTGTATATTGAATTAGATCAGTACAGGTATAGGATCCGTTAACCCAGAAACTTGTTCTCCAGAAAGCTCCGAATTATGGGATGGCTCTTTCCCATAGACTTCATTTAATCCAAATAATCCACATTTTAAAAAAAATGATTTCCTTTTTCTCTGTAATAATAAAACCGTAGCTTGTACTGGATCCCAGCTGAGATATAACTATTCCTTATTGGAAGCAAAATGTTTCCATGATTGTCTAATAAACTTAAGATATGAAGATCCAGATTATGGAAGGAGCTGATATCTGGAATGCCCCGGGTCCAGAGCATTGTGGATAACAGGTCCCATACCTGTATATGAAATCTAGATCTGTTCTAGACAGCCACATCATTCAGTGGTGTCAATAGGTGATGAGGTTATCCCTTTAATGGAATCCTGGCGCTGCGTCCCTATCACATGCATGTGCATGGTTGTTGGTTGTTCATTCTCTTATCTTTGTTTGCATTTCTTTATATAGAAAGTTTGCTGATCTGTTTGTACGCAGGAGCTTTCCACCAAACCACCAACCCATTGTTGCTCCCAGGAGTGACCAGTTTCCAAACTTTTTCTTTTTATAAAAAGATTCTACAAATTGGATTTTTTTTTTGTATTTCTGCTTCCTTGCCAGAACATTGGCTTGCCTTCCCCTTTAGGAAACGCTATTGCATTGTCTCCGTCACTTGTAATGTAGGTTTGATCCAATTTCCAAGTGTCCCCAGAACACACTATAGTATGACTGACGCAGGGTGTTCTTGGTTAATGGATCACAGATGATGGCGAGGAACCGTGGGCTGGTGTGGTTTTTGGCCACTGTATAGGCCTCTCCGGGGGTTTTCACCTTTGGTTCTTCTTTAACATGGCCATCCCTTGCTGCATTTCATGAATATTAACAGAAAATCCATAAATGCGCCTCACGTTATATCATTTGCATTGTCTGAGTGCTTTCTTGGCTGGGGTTACATTATTGTAAAATCCTATGGGAACAAGAGTTCGACCCCCAGATGAAGCCTTAAAGGTTCCAGCCTTCTGGCGCTGGAGTAAACAGAAGGAATGAATGCTGGGGCCCCGAGTGTATGCTGAGGTCACATCATGTTAGTTATATATAGGGCTCATACACAAGGCTCCTGTCCTTTTAAGGGGGGCACAGAACATCATTTGGACAGGCGTAAGACCAGCTTCTAACAACTCACGTGCATTGATTTCCTAGATATGCCGTGCCCCTTTAAAACTCCCCTGCTTAAGTAACACCCCCCCCCCTCACTATTGTTGTTGACATTGCATCAGTGGAATACTGTGCTCCCAGTGCTGGAGTATTGAAAGAAAAGTTGCCGATCATGGTCACACGAGGGCCACGTGACAGGTGGAAGAGGCAACTGCTGGAAATTACGCATATATATAGGAGGAAAGCCTTTGATAATTACAGATGAGCTTACTCAGAGGGGTCGATCACTTTGTTTAGGGGATTCACTGACGCCCAAGAAGAAAGTGGCATTAATAAAGGCAACAATGTACCCCATGTGTAATTCATAAGGATATTGGTCAAGGAGGAGATCTGTGATCAGATGAAGGTACAGGATGGTAGTCCAAGTGCTATTAACCCTGAAAACCAACCAAAAAAATTCCACAGATGCTAACCTTTTCTATATTTTTTACTAATACACAATATTCAATAGGTCATCAGTGATGGCGATGCTGCCATGTAGCACAGGGGTTCTGAGTTCGATTCAAGCCAGGACATTATATGCAAGGAGTGTGTATGTTCTCCCAGTGTCTTTATGCACATGCAAAATTGTTTTGCCACCAACATAGATTTATGGTAGGTTAGTTAGTATTAAGTGCAAGGCACTTTCTTGTTGCAGAGAAAAAGCAAATACATATATGATATGTCAGTCCATAATGGGAAAAGGTCTGTCCTGCAGCTGTTGTTGAACCCAAGACTTGGTTCTCTGCTGTGACATCTTTTAATATACAATAAAAACGTTGATTTTGCATGGGCCCAACATACTGGTACTTACAATTGTGATGTATGGGGGTCCTTCCTTTTTTTCCGGTGGCCGCATTGAGTCACCCAGCACAAGTCAGAGGCAAGAGGTATTTTAGCTCAGGATCCAGTGAATGGGGGATGGATCTCTCTCAATAATGAAGTTCTGGCAGCCCCATAGACATCAGAGAATTGAGCTCTATGCAAGCGCTTACAGGACATCCAGTCATTTATTGGCACCGATCATGATTTTAAGGATACGTTTAACGGAAGAATGTGCTTGGAACATAGCCTCTAGATTTCCTATAGGCCCTTCTGCCTTGGAGGATGCTGGGAAATGTATTGCAGCAGCAAGTTCAGGACTCCAAGGCTAACATGCTTATGCATTTAAAGGGGAACTCCACAAAAACATAAGAGGCTTTTTTTTAAACGTAAACCTAATTTCAAGCAATTTTGCAATATATATCAATTAAAAAATATGCAGACTTTTCATGATTTTTCATGGTTTCTGACAGTTCCCTAAGCCTAGCCCCCTGATTTCCTGCTGATCTGTCTGACTACTTTGCTGAGCTGCCTGACTGCTGTTACTTTGTATCAACAGCCATCTGTCCTCAGCCTGCATCCTCCAAACCCCACAATTCCCTGCACATGTGATATCAGTAAGGAACAGAACATCACAGTGCAATGCATTGTGGGCCATGTAGTTCCTGCATGCTGTCTGTAAACTGTGTAGAAGTTGCTAAAATTTGTAATATCAGTGTTTTGGTCCCTCCTTCCCTGTCAGGATTTCAAATGATGCAGAAAGAGAAGAACTGTTAAACAGCTGGATTTCAGCATAGAAAATGAAATTTATTCATACTTTTTGAAGAAAGGGGTAACTTTGATGGGTATGTTAGGGGTTTCTCTATTATGTGTGCCTATATCAAATTTTGGTTTGAAAGCTGGAGTTCCCCTTTAATATAGGGTGCTTTATGTTATACACAAGGGATGCTGCATGTTATTTTGTCTCTGAGGATTCTGGGAACTGTAGTTTGGAAACACATGCTGGAGAGGGTCTGAATAGAAAGAGGAGTAATAAAAAGTAGCAATAACAATACATGTGTAGCCTTACAGAGCATTTGTTTTTAGACGGAGTCGGTGACCCCCATTTAAAAGCTGGAAAGAAGAAGGCAAATAATTAAAAAACAAATTAAAAAATAAATAATGAAGTCCATTTGAAAAGTTGAGTAGAATTGGTCATCCTATAACATAGTAAAAGTCAACTGAAAGGCGAACCACCCCTTTAATAGGGCAGAAAGATAAACTCCAGCATGACTACCCTGTATTCTGTATTACTGATAGGGATATTATTGCTTAAAGGGGCGGTTCAGCTTTAAGTTAATATTTAGTATTTGACAGAATGGCTAATTCTAAGCAGCTTTTCAATTGGCCGCCATTTTTCATTTGTGAAAAATTTACCTTTTTTCCAGTTTCAAATAGGATCCACTGACCCCATCTAAAAAAACATTTGCTCTGTAAGGCTACATATTTATTGTTATTGCCACTTTGTATTGCTCATCTTTCTATTCAGGCCTCTCCTATTCAAATTCCAGACTCTTATTCAAATCAGTGCAAAGTTACTAGGGTAATTTGGACCCTAGCAACCAGACTGCTGAACTGGAGAGCTGCTGAATAAAAAGCTAAATACCTTAAAAACCACAAATAATAAAAACTGAAAACCCAAATGCAAATTGTCTCAGAATATCACTCTCTATATCATACTATAAGGCAATTAGGATTCGGATTCGGTTTGGCCAGGCAGAAGTATTCGGCCGAATCCCGAACCAAATCCTGGATTCGGTGAATCCCTACCAAAATCTAAGTTTAACATTGAATGTTCCTGAGTGGCAGCTCAGGTGTAGAGTCTAAACTGTTCAGGTGTAGACTCTAAACTGTAACAATTTTGCAACATTTTGTTGATACATTTCTCAGCCGCTTCTCTGGTGTATTAGCAACTATTGTATCAATTCTAACAGCTGCCTGTAATGAAACCCAGAGGGCAAGGCCAGATGTGGCGTTTTTATGTAGCGTTTTTAAAAAAGCTCCGTAGGGTGTAAATACGCATAAACCATACTACCATTGAATCTAATGGAAAACGCACTATGGCCATTCTCACAGGGCGCTTGCAAGGTGAAAACCCGCCATGGGATGCCACTATTGGCGTTTTTTCAGCAGAAATGGCAATATGTCAAGGAACTACCAAATCAATAGACTCTATGGGATCTGCACGTTTGAAAGCACGCATGCTCACGATATAAATGACGCAAATACATTTTTACAGCATATTAGTCCGGTGACGTAATTACATTGACCATCATTCCTGCTCCATTTTGCATGTATTTTCTGTTTCTAGCCAGCTGAATTATGGGGAATGAGAAGTGCATGTTAGGAAAAGACTCCTACGTGCGGAAAAACGCATGTTCACGGTCACGTGTGGTTTCAGGGGCATATTTACACACAACGGACCTTTTTTTTAAAAACGCCACATCTTGCCTTGCCCAGAAGAGATTCTGCCCAGCAGGGACAAAGATAAGAAATGTATCAACTAAATGT
>CM044433.1:21357799-21396023 GCA_024363595.1 Xenopus borealis | reverse complement strand
CCCCCCCCCCCCATGGTGCAAAATTAAAAACAAAAATATAAAAAAAGGGGTAAAGAATACATAAATCGACAGAAGGTAAAAAACTTTCTAGTAGGGATGCACCAAATCCAGGATTTGGTTCGGGATTTGGCCAGAATTTAGCCTGTTCAGCAGAATTCGGCCGAATCCTTCTGCCTGGCCAATCCAAACCCTAATTTCGGAAATTTGTGACTTTTTGTTTTCCACTTCCCACCCCTAATTTGCATATGCAAATTGGGATTCAGTTTGGTATCTTTTCGCAAAGGATTTGGGGGTCCGGCCAAATTCAAAATAGTGGATTTCGTACTTGCTAGTTTTTTCTCTCTATTTAAGAAGGGATTTTGGTGTTACAAATGTTACACATTTTTTCTTCCAGAATGATATGCGGGTTGGGGTTTTCCCGACCTGCACCCGACCTGCGCCCGCCTGCATCCCACTTCCGGGTTCCCCTTATAGACCTGCCCCGCTGATTATGTCACAAAAGGGGCGGGGCGAGCAGGCACGCGGCTATAAAGTTGGAAGTCGCCATTTGATGGTGGAGTCTCCACCCGTGAAGAGGAGTGCGAGGTCTGCCCGAACCAGTCTGTATCTGGCCTGGCACGCACATCACTATTCCAGAACTAAAAAAACATTTCTCAATACCACCCGTACTCCTTTCTACTCTAATAACCTAAAGTGACATGTGTCTTGTCCTAGTGATTCCTACACCACTAAATCAACCTTAAATCTGATCTGAACCATAACTGTTCTTATTTCTGCCACTCGGGAATCCTAAACTGGCAATGAAAGTAGGGGCGGGAGTATGATGTAAGCAGCAGTTTATTGGAGTGATGCCCATGAGGTTCAGTAGCGTGAGGCTTACAATGCCATTGTGGATAATTATATACCTTTTATTTTTTGTGGTCACGCCTGTGCTCCCGCCGCTTTGTTGCCCCCTATATCTCTCCAGTCCAGCAACTGTCAACGTTCTAGCAGTATAGCTTGATTAGCAGCCGGCCTGACAGAGTGTACAACCTGTGTATTCAAAACCAGCCACGCGTGTTTTTTAAAAAAGCTTTTTAGGTGAATGCACTTGATGCAACCACTTTCCTTCCTTCCTTAATGCCTACATTTCCCATCACTGTTTCATTCACATTACGAGTGCATTGTCCTGGGGGTACATTGTACTGATCTGACACATCGGAGCTTCCTTACAGAATCTTCCACTCTCTACTCCTCTGTAACCTTTGCTCTGATTCATTTACACCAGAGGCTGCACAAGGATTATTTTCACTGCAAGGCAACACTGAGCTGACCCGGCCTGCTTTTATTTCCATGCATGTGCAGGATGAATACGCAGAGCATATTTCTGCTTCGCCTTGACTCGGAGAGGGGAAAAAAAGAATGAAATGACTAATAAAGGCACGGTTTAGTTGCCAGTAATTGGTCTTGTAGTAAGTTACTAGGTGATGGCATGTTTGACTAGGGTGTTGCCGCTGCCAGCTCTCCTGTGTCTGACCATCTTTGAAGTACAGGCTATTGACTGATCCTGAACGATATTTAACCAACCTGCTGACCAAGTGGCCGGATACCATAAGAGAGAGAAGCCATAACTTTTTATTGTTCCACGAACAATTACAGAAGGGTAGACTTTTCACTTACTCGTTACCTGCCTGATTGATAACTCAACCGATATCCATGATAGATTTCAATTGGGATTATCCACCCAAAGTACACTCACCAGAAAATCACTGTTATCAGTATGTGTAATGCTAGCTTAAAGGGGTGGTTCACCTTTAAAGGAGAAGGAAAGCTACAGAGACATTTTATTGCTATTAGATTAGCTGCAACAGGGAAAGCTAGAATGCTATATTTATTCTGTAGAATGTTCTACCATACCGAGTAAAAAGCTGTAGAAGCTCTCTGTTGGTTTACGATAGCAGCTGCAGTATTCACATGGTGTGACATCACTTCCTGCCTGAGTCTCTCCCTGTTCACTTATAGCTCTGGGCTCAGATTAAAGCAGAGAAGGGGGGTGGGAAGAGGAGTAAACTGAGCATGCTCATGCCTGGGACAAGGAGGTTAAAACTGAAGTCTGATACAGAAGCCCATGTGTACAGAATAGACTGAAACAAATGCAGTGTTTCTTTTGAGGACTCAACGCAGCATTACTTTGAGGGTTTACTGGTATATTAAGGTGGACCTTTCTGATAAGACTTACTTAGTTTTAACCTTTCCTTCTCCTTTAAGTGAACGTCTAGTATGGTTTTCATGATTACTTTATCGTTTTTAAATTATTTGAATTCTTCTTCAACCTCTTTCCAGCTTGTAGGAGTTACTCAACACTGGCAGACAAAAAACTATTCCTCTCTGAGGCAACAAGGTTATTGTTACTCTTTATCATCGATCTTCCTGTTTAGTCCCCCTCCTATACTGATTGTGTGTGTGAGCTTATACTGTATACAAGCGATCAATAAGTACGAGTTCACATATCGTTATTATATTGCATTTTTAAAAACGTGCAGATCAGCGCTAATACACACAAAATAAAGCCCTACTGAAAATAATGGAATATGCACTATATCAATTCCCAAGCAACACCAGAATTTGCATTTTTCTTTCAGTAGAAACGCCAATACGCCAAGGAAACGGCAAATTGTTGAACTCTATGGGATGCGCAGGTTTGCAAATACACTTCACTGAAATACACTGCGTATATTCAATATGGCAGCCAAACTCTGGCGAGATGGATTGCACATACACGTATATGCTGCATTGTATGCTGGTGACGTAATTACATTGCATACTGAAGATCAGTACGGCTACATTTTGCATGTAAATTGCTTTTCCGCTTGGCTTTTTTTTAATAAACGTTTACTACAATTTTTCCAGATGGAATTGTCGAGAACGAGAAAAAAACAGAAATGCATGTTGGGAAAACTACAGGCTGGAAAAATGCATATTATCATGTGTGTATGGTTTCATTGGCGTATTTATGCTTTTTTTTTTTTTAAAAAATGCAACCTAAAAACGCCACGGGTAACCTTGCCCTTAGCCAGAAAGCAACACTGAAATATATAAACGTGCTTAACCCCTCACGACTCATCATCCTTTAACCCAGCGGTCCTCAACTTGGGGGTTGCGACCCCTTTGACAGGGCTCGCGCAGACTCATCTCTCTCCCCACTAGCCCTGGGCCAAGGTTGTAGCTCTCCGGGTGTTGGGAGTTGTAGTTCAGTAACCTGTGTAGGGAAGCCAGTTGCACTACAACTTTCTATATCCCCTTAGTAGGGACTGCCATACAGCTCTCCCTGCCCATTTAAAGCGGGCAGTCAAATTTATAAAATTAACATGGTAATTGGGGATGTGGCCACAAAATGAGTGTGGCAAAAAATTTTTTGCCGCACTACACAAAAAACAAACCTTTATGCAGCCACTCTGTCTCCTATACTTTCCTAACAATCCGCTCTGGTCTGGTTGGGGGTCACCACAACATGAGGAACTGTATTAAAGGGTTGCAGCATTAGGAAGGTTGAGAACCACTGCTTTAGACCTTGGGATCTTTGGGCGGATGCAGCATACGCGGGGGGGGGGGGGGGGGGGGGGGGGGCGCTCGCTTCTCATAATGTTATTATGTTGACATAATGCTCTTATTGTATTTATAGAGAATGGTGCAGGGTAATGAAATAAATTATGTAAGCACTGCCAAAATGTAGTAAGACCGTAAACAAAAAATACATGAAAGAGAAGAAGTGTTTCATCCCAGTCTAGGTGCACATAAGTATTCTATAAAGCTCAGATGCGAGGATCTTCAAAAATTACATATGTGAATTTATTAGAAATAAAACAACATGTATTAGGCAAAAGGACAATGCACAACGCATTTCGTGCCTACTGGGGCACTTACTCATAGGCTCATCAAGCCTATGAGTAAGGCTTAAAGGGGATGTTCACCTTCCAAACACTTTTTTCTGTTCAGTGGTTTTCAGATTGTTCTCCAGAAATAAAGACTTTTTTCAATTACTTTCTATTATTTATCTTTTACTGTTTTTCAAAAATCTAAGTTTAAAGTTGAACATACGTGTCTCTGGTGTTTGAGTCTGGCAGCTCAGTAATTCAGGAGCAGACTCTAAACTGTTACAATTTTGCAACATTTAATTCAGCAACATCTCTGGAGTATTAGCAACTATTGTATCAATTCTAACAGCTGCCTGTAATGAAACTCCAGAGATTCTGCTCAGCAGGGACAAGGATAAGAAATGTATCCATTAAATGTATCAGTTTAGAGCAGACCTGCTTTAGGGTAGGGACAGGCAGGGAGATTCGGGGAGATTCTGTCGCCTGGCGTTTTTTAGCAGGCGACAATCTCCCCGAATTACCTTCTCCCTGTCTGCCGCTAGTATAAGTGACAAAGCGCCAGCGCCTGTGCAGACGCGGCGCGGCGATTTCCGGAATCGCCCGAAGTTTCCTCACGAAGTATCTTCGGCCGATTCCAGAAATCGCCGTGCCGCGTCTGCACAGGCGCTGGCGCTTTGTCAGTATACTAGCGGCAGACAGGGAGAAGGAAATTCGGGGAGATTGTCGCCTGCTAAAAACACCAGGCGACAAAATCTCCCCGAATCTCCCTGTCTGTCCCTACCCTTAGAAGGTGAAAAATTACACTTTACACTTCGATATTAGAAAAACGGTTACAAATAGAAAATAGACAGCAATTGGAAAAAGTCGTTCTTTATGGTGATCTATCTAAGGCAGAACATGGTGGGTGCACATGGTGGATGGAGGCAGATGTGGCCTGTATATGTGGATGAGTGACTCCACCTGTAGCCTCAGGCAGCCTGCTTTTTTTTTTTTTTTTTGGCAACAGATTTGGGAAAAGGCACTTTCAGCTCGTGGGTCATTCATTCTCAATAGCCGCTGATTGTGAAGGGCTGAGTGAAGGTTAATTGAAGTTTGTTTGCCGGCTTGTATCTTTTCTCTTCTCAAGGTTTTGGGAGAGTGTGGGCTGTGGGAGTTTCCTGACCTGTGAGCTGAACCACTCCTTTGCTGCCTCGGCCTCTATAAGCCTCCTTTCATATTCATGCTGCACATGCATAAACTTTGTGCATTAAAATAACCCCTTTCCAAATGAGAATTTACTGCACTCGGGTTTATCTTAAGGGACGTAAAAGCGAAAATGTAATGTTGTCTAATGGAAAAAAAATGTTGTTCTAAGAAACTTTCTAATAAACATTCAACTATTCAGGGCTTTTAAAGTTATTTTCAAGTGTACCCGCAGTCAATCTCTTTCTGCACTGCTCTTTCTATCGCTTGAAACAAAGTATAAAAGTTGAGATCAGCTGGCTGATCCAGTTTACAGTTTCAGCAATCTGGTGGCTAGGGTCCAAATTGCCCTAGCAACCATGCATTGCATTGAATAAGAGACTGCAATATGAATAGGAGAGAGCCTGAATAAAAAGATGAGTAATAAAAAGTAGCAATACCCGTTAATTAGTATCTTTTGTTTTTTAGATGGGATCAGTGGCCCCCATCTGAAAGCTGCAGAAGAAGGCCAGTAATTAAAAAGAAAACTATTAAATAGAAAGGAATAATGGAGACCAACTGAAAAGTTACTTAGAATTTAAAGGGACCCTGTCATGGGAAAACATGTATTATTATTTTTTTTTTTAAATGCATCCGTTAATAGTGCTTCTCCAGTAGACTTGTGCACTGAAATCCATTTCTCAAAAGAACAAACATATTTTTTTTATATTTAGTTTTGAAATTTGACATTGGGCTAGACATTTTGTTAATTTCCCAGCTGCCCAAGTCATGTGACTTGTGCCTGCACTTTAGAAGCTGTTGCTTTTCCTTCTCAATGTAACTGAATAGTATGCAGTGGGGCATGGGATTTAACTATTGAGTGCTGTTCTTAGATCTACCAGGCAGCTGTTACCTTTTGTTAGGGAGCTGTTATCTGGTTATCTTCTCATTGTTCTGTTGTTAGGCTTCTGGGGTTGGGGAAGGGAGGGGTTGATATCACTCCAACTTGCAGTATAGCAGTAAAGAGTGACTGAAGTTTATCAGAGCACAAGTCACATGACCAGGGGCAGCTGGGAAATTGACAATATGTCTAGCCCCATATCAGATTTCAAAATGAAATATATAAAAATCTGTTTGCGCCTTTGAGAAATGGATTTCAATTCTGCTGGAGCAGCACTATTAACTGATGCATTTTGAGAAAAACTTTTTTTCCCCATGACAGAATCCCTTTAAGTGAACTTAAAGATGAACCACCCCACCCCACCACCAATGTATATTGTTTTATAAGTACCTTAGAATTACAGTTTCTTAAGTTGAAGTTAGCCGACTTATTATGTTTGTCAATGTCTAGTAGAGTGGTGATTGCCAGTTGGCCTGCGTATTGAATCAAGCTGTAAATTCTAAATGCAGCTCGGGTCATTCCTTGGCACTGGGGGGCTGGGTAATGAGTTCTTCTACAGTCATTTATATGATCCAGTCGTATGTTTTTGTAGAGTCTCATATTGTCACTGCTGAAATTTCTTCAATTCAATGGCTGTAAAGAAACGGAAGAATAAAAGGATGTAGGTGATGAGGTGTGAAGGTTAGAAGTGTCATGTTGGGCCAGGGAGGCATATTATAGCCTGAAAGAATTTGATCAAGACCTTGAATTCCTCTCCAAATAATGTTCCATCCAGAGCGCTGGATATGTTTTGTCAACCTTGCCAGCAGCGTGTTTTTTTTTCTACCTCCATCAAAAAGAAAAAAATAATACAAAAGAAGGTAATCTCTAAAGCTGGCCATAGATGCAAAGATGCAGTAGTATTAAATGAAGGTTTGTATGATTTTTGGACCTTTTCTGACAATCCGTTGTTTAGTTGAGTCGGACAGGTTAACATATTTATATTGGGAATTTCTTTAGAGCAGCCACTCAATGAAGGCAAACTTCCACCAGGTAGTTGGTTGAAAAAGTCTATTGTGTCCACAGCCTTACGCGTTTCGTGTTAACAAACAATCATAGGCTTAATCCGACCCTTTGATTGTTCGTCCACGCGTAAGGCTGTGGACACCGTAAACTCCTTTTACTTTCAACTGACTGCCTGGTGGAAGTTTGCCTTCATTGAGTGCCTGCTCTAAAGGAATTCTCGTTTTTTTTTTCTGCTCCCCTTGCTGAGGGCTCAGGGCGGTGCACCTGGGCCACTTGTCCTATGTGGTGAGTAATCACTTCCAACTTGAAACCCCCAACTTCAGATTAAGTTACAAAATATTTATATCATCATGGCCAGTTTAAAGGAGAAGGAATGGCTGGAGACACTTGGGGTTTAGGCACCCTTAAGTGATTGCAACGACTTACCAAAAACCCAGGGCCGATGCTCCTATCAGGAGAAATCTGCACCGGGTTATAGGAGTGAGCACTACGGAGAGATCTACTTCTGTCTTCGCTCAGCTGCGCATGCGCATTAGAACAAAAAGCCGAAAGTCGGCCAGATCTCGATCGGGCAGGTTAAAAAACCCCGTCGGATTGCAGCCGCATCTGAAGGTGTATGCAGTGCTGCGATCTGACCGCCCGATTCGGATGCATTATGATATGATCATTGGGCCCTAGGGCCCACGATCGGATCAGCCCGATATCTCCCACTTCAATGTGGGCATATCGGGGATAGATCTGCTCGTTTGGTGACATCGCCAAACGAGCAGATCTCTGCGTCTATGGCCACCTTTAAAGTTTGGTTTTTTGCTCTACTGCGGAAGGCGGAAATGGATTGCTCCATAGTGCTCACTGGTATTTCCCTCGTCTGGTGCAGTTTTCTGCCGATAGGAGCACCGGCTCAAGTTTACAGGTAAGTCGGGGGAAAAAAAAACACTTGGGGTGCCTAACATTTGTCACCCCAAGTTCTCCTAGCCTGTCTTTTCCATTTAAACTCTTGCAAGGCCATTTAGGTCTAAATTCAGATCTAGGTCAATGAATGTGACCATTGTGTTCTTGCATTGTTCTCCCTGCCCTTGAACAGTATTTCCTTACCAGCCATGTATCATATTTTTAGCATGGATCCCACAGCCAAAAAGTCCTTTGCAATGCAGAGCAATAGAGAAGCTTCCTTTGTTGAGCATCAATGTGATCTCCCTAGAACAACATCTAATTAAAGAGGAATAATGTCCATTGCTTTTTATTGCTATTTATCCAGGAAAACATGTCCAAGATAACCTTACAGTTTTTAGGCCTGAAGCACTTCCTCATAGGCCTTATGGGCACAAAATGCGTAGGGTTATCTTAGACATGGTTTATCCCCTAGATATGTATACGGTGACATTATATGGTGATCTACTCTCTTAAGCTGAGGTTTCAGGTCATGGCAACTGTACCCCACAAGTTTACTGGTGACATTACCAGAAATTTCTGTCTGTGCTGTGTGTATGTGATGGGACGTGCATAAATAAAATAAATCGGTAAGTAACAAAGTACGTTGTGTGTCTCTTAACAACACCTTGCCCTGCCTTTGATAAAACGATGATATTGTATTTGGGCTTGTGCTAAATGAATAATGAGACTCAATTACTCTTCAAAGGGAAGCGTGATCATTAAGTATTCAGTAAAAGCTGTTGATCTGCCGCAGATGGAACAGTTACTGGCCCTCCCCCCATTTTTTTTTGCAGTGGAGCTGGTTAATAAATTACTTATTGCACGTCTGACCCTTCCCTGACAGGCAATAAGGAGTTGGATTGTGTGTGTGTGTGTATAAAATGACAATGCAGTTATACAATTCAGATATTATAAAAAATAAAAAGTTTAAGGCAGGGGTGGTGGTGAAAGAAGAATTAGTTGTGATTATTTCCTAGCCAGGAAACATAGTTTATATGGAACTATGTAAAATAGTATTTATTTTCTGTTGTAATACATACAAGCTACGGACATCCTGTAAAATATATCCTTAAAATCTGGGTGCTTAGTCATTTGTGTCATCACCTGGCTCATAAAAAATAATGTACCCCCTGCGGTCCAATATGAGGAGTCACCTTGGAGTTCTATGACCTGCGACCTTGTTCCTTTATATGGCCTTGGAACGCCTCAGTGACTTCTAATATCCTTATGATTTTCAATAGGGGGTACATTTACTCCTGGTATAAAAAAGCTTGTGATTCCATGGTCTTGCTCTAAAAATAGTTTGGGGCCAGAAAATAAGGTTATAATGAGGAGAGTTATTTG
The DNA here is from genome assembly GCA_024363595.1 of Xenopus borealis. Lineage (NCBI taxonomy): Eukaryota > Metazoa > Chordata > Amphibia > Anura > Pipidae > Xenopus > Xenopus borealis. The sequence goes on along the minus strand of CM044433.1, from coordinate 21,386,825 downwards.
AAAAAGGAAGGCTCTCTAGATATTTAGGATACAGTCTTGACTTGACTTTTTTTTGACCACCTAATACAAGGAACACCAACCTTTTTTACACATGAGCAACAATCAGTTGTAAAATGAGTTGGGGAGTGACAAAAGCATGAAAAAAGTTCTTTGGGGTGACAAATAATCTCTGTGATTAGCTATTTGGTAGCCTTTGTGTGGATTTGCAGTCTAAGGCTTAGTCCAGACGGGGAGATTCGGGGGCAATCCGTCGCCTGGCGACTTCTCGCCGCGACGGATCGCCCCCGAATCTCCCCGAATAGCTAGGCACCGGCGAGGCTTAAAAGCGCCCTTTTAAGCCTCGCCGGTGCCTAGCTATTCGGGGGCGATCCGTCGCGGCGAGAAGTCACCAGGCGACGGATCGCCCCCGAATCTCCCCGTCTGGAGGCATTACATCTGGTTTTTGTGCAAAACATCCCTCCAAGCCAGGAATGCAAAAATAAGCACCGGCTTAGAGGTCACTGGGAGCGAAATTCAAGGGGTTTGTTGCTCCTGAGCCCACTGGTTGGTGATCACTGCTCTAATATATGGGTACCTAGGATGACCACGACTGTGAGCTGTTTTTGTTTAGAAGACCAATATTCCATTGTGTAGAAGTTTTTGAGGACCCAACGGGCATGTCTTTTGTTTTGAATAAATGCTTTGAGTGAATGTGCTTGCACATGCTTGTTTTTGAGTTTATTATTTCCAGAGAAAGAAAGTACAGTGCCCTTAGTGAATGAACTATGTAGAGCTGTCAAGCCCTTTTTATTGTATCCTTCTCTCTCCTATGACCTTGCAGTCATTGACTTCAGGCTTGAACAATGTTATGAGTCATATAAATAAATGTAATTAAGGCATTTCTTATCCAAGGTGTCTGCTGTTGTTTTCCACCCAAGGGGACTTAGGCTTGTGGTGGCAGGATCAAGGTCACCTACCCTTCCGGCAAGGAAAGGCAACATTTCCCAAGCAATTCCCGTAGAACCATGTGAGCAAAATTAAGGGACTGCTTTTTTTTTTTTTTAAAGAGCCACAATAAGCAAACAAATATGCATTTTTAAGTAGGAGCATTTATTGGGAAACTAGCTTTTCTCATATGTATGACCTGATTATCTGAAACATACAACAGGTATGTGTCGAAAGGTGAACCAGACCGAGGCATAATTTTGTTTTTCTATATTTTATTTGTATTCATCCTTTAAAATTTTTTAACTTGTAAATTTAATGTTGGTATTTGGAGATTCATTATGCATGCATAGACACAGCCAATCAGAAGCCTTATTGCAGTCTCTGTACTCATTGGTTCCAGTCATGGAGTTCTAGACCTCCCAACATTCCTAATTCCAAAATCAAGATGTTTAGACGCTTGATCAGACTTAACTCAAACCCTGTATATTTTTTCACCCTACATGCCTGTTTATTCATGGACTAGGAGTCATAGGTAGCTCTTGGAAGGCCAAATCCATCCTATGAGAATTCCTGATATTTTAACTTTAAACATCTCCATTGTTGCTATTGCCAAATGTATCCAAGACATTGTACAAATATATACCTATTATCACAACCTAGAGTCTTGCAGCAGGTCGGGTATCCGCGGGTTACCCGCAAAAAACCTGCGGTACCCTGGGGGTTTCAGGTAGATGTTTGGGCCCCCTACTAATGCATAAGACTTTCACTTGCCAATGGCAAGTCATGGCACGGCAGTGTTACTGAGCAATAAAAAGTTGTGATAGGTACCCTCACTATCACCAGATCTACTACTTTAGGCAAGAGTAACGTCCTCCTTTATTTTATATTAAGCAACTGATATCTTATATAATGTTCTTACAAAAACGAGAAGGTCCCTTTTGGAAATATTTTTCTATTGCGCAGTCCTTGTAAGTTGCAGTTTCCCTGGCATGAAAAGATAAAATCACTGACCTTATTACTATTTTTGTTTAGCTGGCTGCTGCCAGAGATATGTTATATTTGTCTCTGAAATCATCACTGTGCCAGGAAAACAATAGACTCGTGCAGTTCATAGACAACATGAAACTCGGAGCTTAAAAAATGAAAATGTGCTTTCTGTGAAGGACCTGCACAAGGTCAGTAAGACTTGCTGAGCTGCTATTTCCTCTACAGTTCGTTTAGGCTTAAATGCGTTAATGTTGTCGTTTAGGAACTACTTTTCGCTTCCATGATGTAAAGCTACAAATGGAATTTGCAGGCCGCCTTTGGTAGGTTTACAGGGCATATTCCTGTGTTGAAAGAGAAAGAGGCCCACAATAAGTGTGCCCTGGGTTGTGGTAGGGTTGCTGTTGAAATGGCATTCATTGAGACCTAATATTTTTTTCCCATACATCAGAGAACGCTTATTTCTGGATTGCATCTAACGGTGTCCATGTTGTTGTAAAAAGTAACCTGGTAGAACTTCACCAACTCAACTTAGAAACCATACGCTCTTCATCGGTTGCTCTAGCCATTGCTCAGCCATTCCCTGCCATACTCATGTGCTACATCTTCATAAACATAGATTATTTTCTTTCTGGGCCATAATGAATATCTCTAGTCTAGAGGACTCAAGGACAGAAGCCACCTCAGATATTGCTTGACTTTACCTTTATTATGTATTAAATATACATGGTTTTTTTTTTCTCCCTCAATTCAGATTCTCTTTTGTAACTGTATAACCACCCCTCAAGGACTTTACTTGTTTAGCTTGTACACCGTTTTTTTTTTTTTTGGTTCTATCTTACCATTGCATCTCATTCTCACATCTCATCTCATTGCATCTCATTTCATACTAAAGGCCGTATACATGAAAAAACAAGGCAAACAGAACAAAAAGAAGTTTAGCTAAGGCCTCATCTTTCGGAGTTTTTTGCTTAATTAAGAGCCCTAGAACGTATCCTCATGATTTGCACAGAAATGGAATGTTGCATTCGCTTAAGAAAAGCTGGAAACGTTGGGCAGTTTTGTAGTTAAATTTCCCGGTCTCTGGTAAATGGAATTCTTCCGATTAATGCTCTTTATTTTATTATGAATTTTTCAGAATAGAACGACTGGTCAAACTGACCTTCCTTATCTGTTTGTTTTATTTTCCTCTGCTTCACTTGCAATTGTTTATATGAAAAAATCTCTCGGAAATAAATAACACGCCCTGAGCATCTTAGTGGAACCCAGGCGTGTGAGATTTTGTGCAAAAAAAATAGGTGCTGTTTTTTTTTTTTTGCTTTTTTTTTTTACATCTGCCAAATCCCTGATAAATTAAGGCAATTTCACTGTACCCTCTAAACATAAGATCCATAGTTGCTTCTTACGTTCAGCGATGGGGCTTGGGCTGTATATAACTTTTGCCTAGTGTTTTCATTTCATGCCAGTATATAACCACCCCTCCCCATTTTGTTGCTACTGTTTTATTAGTAGAAGTCCGTTATACAGGGGAATTTGCTGAGCACTGGTATCTACCTGGCAAACCATGGAGTAGCCACAGTTTCCATGTCTACCCAAGAAATAACAAAATACATTGAATTTTAGTATTTAAAACAATAGGCAAAACTAAGTAAAGCCCAAGCCTCAATCATTGTACTTGTGTTAAAGAAGACAAATAGGGTAAATAGATAAAAATCCTAATTTTGTAGGCAATGATGTATACTATATGGTGCTGGTGTAAATTAATATTTTCTTTAAAAATAAACCCTTTACTTGAGCTCCCTATAGATGTTTGCTGGTCCCTGTCTGTTTCAAATGAGGGGTGGGTGTGTCCTAAATGTCCCTGCCAGAAGCACAGTAGGAAGGGGATAGCCAATCACAGTCCTGCAGTCAGACCAGCAAATCCAGGCTTCAGTTCCCTATCAGGTCCTGCTAGCTGCTGATTGGTTGTTATTCTACAATGCAGTGAGCTGAGTGCCGCCGGCTCACTTGCACAGCCAGAGTATTCCGCAGGAAGAGAAACAAATCGGTGGGACTACTAGGGTTTTTGCAGAAATTTTCAATAAAGTAATCAGAAGCACAAAATTTTAAAGCACATTACTTCTATATTTAAAACAGTTTAATTTACTGGCACATTCTTGTTTTTTACATTATAAACAGGGGGGGGGGGGTATACCACCCTATTGATGGCAACTTGTCATAGGACTATCCCGGTCAAGACATTTTAATTTGTACAGCTTGTGGCTTTAATCAATATGCCATTTCCCCACTAGCTGCCATTACCACGGCCTAGTCCGTGAATCGCCCGCAAACACTCAGGCTGGGATTGCAAATTTACTGGCAATGTAGTTGATAATAAATCTATAGTACCCTGTTCTTCTAAAGGGGTGGTTCACCTTTAAATTAACTTTTCAGATGTTATAGAATGGCTAATTCTAAGTAACCTTTCAATTTCGTTTTTTAATTATTTCCATTCTTCTGACACTTTCCAGCATTCAAATGGAGAGCACTGATGCCATCAAACAATACCCTGTAAGGCTACAGATTTAGTGTTACTTTTTACTCAGGCCCTTTACTGTTCATATTCCAGTCTCTTATTCAGATCATTGCATGTTTGCTAGGGTAACTTGGACCCTAGCAACCAGATTGCTGAAATTTCAAACTGGAGAGCTGCTGAATAAAAATGACTAAATAACTCCAAAACCACAAATAAAAAAAATTAAAGCCAATAGCAATTTGTGTCAGAATATCACTAAGTCATACTAAAAGTTTATTTACTGGTGAATAACCCCCTTTCAGGGGCTATTTCCTAACTAGAGCTAAAGTAAGGACTTTGATCCATTTTGTATACCCTTTATGTAGCATGTGCGCTTTTTATTGTAATCCTGGAATCATTTGTATCGAACAAGGAAGTGCACTTGCCCCCGTTTTGCACCAATATCTTTGATCAAAGAGCGATGTTATCACATTTGGGTAAATCATTAATGTTGCAACCTTACTGCTATGTAAAATATTCAGTATAATACGATTTTTATGATCTGGCTTTGTTAATATGAAAATATAAATTAACTGAAGTTAGGATTATTTTTAGGTAACACAGCGGCATGCTGTTATTGCTTCTTGGAATATATTTAAGTGGGTGCCAGAGACAAGAGCAGGTGCAGTGTTACCAAACCACTAGCTCCTGCCTGGGAAAAGGAATCCCCCCCCCCCCCTCGTGTTTATCCACCCTGAGCCACCCAACTTCCAGTAACACTGATGCTGCTTATTTTCCTAGAGTGGCATTCTCAGATCTATCTTGGCAGAGTGACAACTAGATTATTGGCTCCTTATTAGGCCTGATTGTAGAAAAGGACTGAGAGAGAGAGGAAGGAGAGGGCCCCTTAGCCAAAAAATGCCACTAGTGACATACAGTATTATTTAATTATGCAGTCTTAGTGAATATAACTAGCCATACATGGAAAGATCTGCTTGGTTGATGAGGTGCAGGCCAACCATCACAGCTCAATAGAGGCCTATGCAGACCCATCAGGACAGGATTGTAGCAGAGGCCTAGTTTAGTCCTTGGCTGATGGGGACATGCTTGACCTCTCAGTCTTCCAACTCATGGCTAGCCTAATGTAAAAGTTGCAAAGCTTGCACCAGATCTAATAACCCCTAGCAGCCAATAGGATATTTCCACATGACCAGAATACACATCAACACCCTTGTATTTGTCAAAAGACTTCCTGATTTAAGCCTCAATCACCCGGGCACCGACAGTAACAGGTCTGTCTCCCACTGTCTGTAATTTGCACCTGAAGCCTAACCTGCCTCTATTGAGTCCATCACCCAACGTCCGAAGCAGTGGAGCAGGTTGTGGGACCAGAGGTGTGACCAAGGTGCCCCCTGATCACATTGGATCCAGGCCAAGAACTGGTGCAACCATTGCAAATTTTATTATAGAACCCTCTAAGTTGGTGATCCCAACAACGGGCTTACAGGTAACAGATCACTTAACACGTCCTTTGGTGTTGCTCTCAGTGGCCTCAAATCAGGTGCTTGGTTTTAATTTCTGGTTTTAGAGGCAAGTTTGAAAGGCATAATGTCAGGTTTACTGCCAATCACAGCCCATATTTGGCATCCCTCGGGAATATATTTTAAGCAGCTGCCAACACTAAATTTGAATTAGGCTTGCAGTTAAAAAAGGCTAGGGACCTGCTCAAGTATTCAAGTTCGGAATGCCAGTGCTGCCCTGCTGTTCTCCAGCTATAATTCCCAACAGCCAAAGACTGCACAGTCCTCCTATGTTCTAATTCTGAGTCTTTATTTGCCCTTTAAATGAACAAAACCGTAATGATTTATTAATAATAATATGTCCAACCCCTCTTACAAGGGTTACTGTACTTTCGAGTAAGCAGACAAAGAATCCACACCAATAAGTGTATAATATATATATTGTATAATAAATCAATGGATTGTTAGATAGAAATGATTCTAATTAAACTGGCACAGTACTTAAAATATTTACAGTAGCAGATGTTTTATATAGTCTACATCAGGGGGGTCAAAAAGGCAGATAGGGATCTATCAGTAGACCTTTAACTGGTGATCAGTAGAGCTCAAGACACTGTCAACAAAAAGCTTGTCTAAATCACCCTGCTCTCACAAATGATTATTCAAGTAATATTTTCCATGGAATAGAATGCTAACAGTGTTTTATGGATGTAGAGCATAATGGGACAACATTCCTAAGGGCGTAGACACACGCTCGGATTCGGTGAGATTCGCCTCTTCTTCGGGCGACTAATCTCCCCGAACTGCCTTCCCGTCAGCTAGAATGTAAATCACTGGCAGGATGGCACTCGCGGGGGCTTCTTTTTCTGAAGTTGCCCAAAGCTTCCTCATGAGGCAACTTCGGGTAACTTTGGAGTGCTATCCCCCCGTTTTTTAAATTCTAACCAGCAGGAAGGCAGTTCAAGGAGATTAGTCGCCTGATGAAGAGAAGATTTGTTGCAGGGCAACTAATCTCCACGAATCTGAGCGTGTGCCTCTGCCCTAAAAGTAGAACTCTCATTAGTAAAGTATGGGTACTCTTGTGCTATATGGTTATCACCAGGCCCATCATAGTTTCTTTCTGGTTATCTAAAGGCTCCTGCTCCCATCTATCCACCAGTTTATCCAGGTCTTCATCTGACGTTAAGTTTTTTTTTATCCTGTTTTGTGATACCTGCCCCCCACAGCTCACATCCCAACTGATTAGATGAGGAGATAAAAGCCCCAACTTGCCCACATCTAGATGACGAGTTTCTAACATACATAAATAAGTTCTATGGCTCCAGTAGCAACATACAGCCCTCCCATCCATGTATAATTTGGGTCCCTGGTCCCTATTAAGGATACATTAACATATACTCTGGGCAAAACACAATTTCCATGACCACATGAATAACAAGAAAATACCAAAACCAAGATGGCAATTTCTTAAACCTTTATTGCAGAAGACTTTCATATTTGTATGTTTGTATTTAACTAAGCATGCTGGGAGTCAAAGTTCTGCTGCTGCCTCAATGGAAGGTGCACCCCCCCCCCAACCTATGGCATATGAAATCAGTGATAAAAATAATACATGTTGCTGAGGTTATGAAGTTGTTTAGGCACAACAGGCATGTGGATCCGTCGGCTCGCTGATCACTGGTGGAAAACAGCCTTCCGACATTAAACAAAGCATGTTACGCATTCCGCCCTGTGCTGCCGGGAAGGCCGACTAATGTATCACGGCACATGGATTATCCCAAACATGCCACTGACATGACACCGTGAAAGTCAGAGACAACGCAGCGGCTGCTAAGTAGGTCAGATTTTCAGTCAAAACACAGAGTATGGAAATGCTGTTTCTCTGTTAGAATTACAGTGTTTCATTCCTACTCTTCCTAGTGAAATAAACATGTCGTTCCAGTAGCAGAACATTAAAAGTTTCTGTTTTAGTAATATTTAGTCTTGGCATGTTTTATGGGTTTATGAGTTACTTGTACCCCATATTGTTCCGGTATAGCCAGGAGAGCCCTAAACTGTGACCCAGAGAGGGGCCCATAATCATTTGATTATTATTCTGGAGCCAAGCATTTAGTATGGTTAGGGTTGCTACCTGTCCAGTATCTCATCAGCCTAGCATGTAAAGTACCAACCTCTGGCCCAGAGGCAATACTGCAAATTACTGTCAGTTAATTTATAAATCCCAGCCTGTCCCTGTTGCACTTAACATTTCCAACTCTATCCCCTCAATGTTCAATTAACCATTCAAACCTTCCACTCAACCTGCCCCTTTACATTATCACCCACCCCATATTTAACATTTTCTGTCCACAAAAAATGGCAACACTAAAGCTGGCCATACATTTAAAGATCTGCTCATTTGGCAAAGTCACCAAATAAGCAGATCTTTCCCTCTTTCCCATCTGGACATGGCTGATATTGTGCTGATCCGAATGCTTGGCACTAGTCCTATTGTTTGGCAACAACGGTAGGCAGTTGGGGCCAGCTCTGCATTAAAGTAGAACTAAATCCCCAATAAGAAAAACATACTACCCTATAAAGTCCCCCCTGTTTCCCCCCTCACCCTTGAATGTGCCCCTAATACAGTACTCCAGTATCGGTACAGAGTAAGCACAGTGGAGCTCTTCTGTGTTTTTTGGGTCCCCATCTTTCCCTTTTGGCAATTTCTGGCATTTTTTCGCTTATAAGTAGTTGTTATGATCGGGAAGACTTCTCCAACTGTGACATGGCGTCAGAAGATGGCGACTACGAACTCCACTGCGCAAACTCTGCACCAATATGTGAATACTGTATTAGGGGCACTTTCAGGTATAATTTACCATGTGGGGGGGGGGACTATCTAGGTTGTAGGTAGGGGCTTTTCTTATGTGGGGGTTTAGTTTTCCTTTAACAAGCTAATGGGATCCATGCTGTGATGGACTTTTTAATCTGCCCAGTCAATATCCGCCTGATTTTCTCCAGATATTGGTCAAAAAAGCCCTTGTAATGCCCCGTACATGGGCAAAAAAATCTGCCGACTCAGTGTGGAAGGACGGGATTGGAAGCCTTTTCCAGCATGTGTATGGCCCAGACCTCAAATCCAGTGAATAATCGGCCCACTCTATGGAAACCATTTGGTGGCAATGGTTTTCTTGAAAGGGGTTAAGGTGTTGTTCACCTTCAATCAACTAGTTGGTTTCAGACAGATCATCAGAAATAACAACTTTTTCCAATTACTTTCTGTTTGTGACCATTTTTATATTATTGAAGTGTAAAGTGTAATTTTTTTTTACTTTCTAAAGCAGCTGTAGGAGGGTGTGTGGCCAACCCCCCCCCAAAACTTTTTTCAGTTGATACATTTAATGGACACATTTCTTATCTTTATCCCTGCTGAGCAGAATCTCTGGGTTTCTTTACAGGCAGCTGTTAGAATGGATACAATAGTTGCTAATACTCCAGAGATGCTGCTGAGAAATGGATCAACTAAATGTTGCAAAATTGTATCAGTTTAGAGTCTGCTCCTGAATTACTGAGCTGCCAGATTTAGAGTAAAATTCAGGGAGATTAGTCGCCTGGCGACTGATTGCTGCTTCTTTGGGGCAACTAATTTCCCTGAATTGCTTGCCCGTGTCTCACGCCTGCTAAATTATAGGTCGCCTGCGCCTATTTCACACATGGTGCTACGTTTTTCGAAGTCGCTCGAAATTGCATCACGAGGCAATTTTCAGCAAATTAGCGCCGCTTGTGACTTACAGTTTAGCGGGCGCGAGACATGGGCAAGCAATTCAGGAAGAATTGTCGCCCCAAAGAAGCGACGATTAATCGCCAGGCGACTAATATCCCTGAATCTTCCCGTGTGGTCTAACCCTTAAACACCAGAGACGCGAACATACAACTTTAAACTTAGGTAAAAAAACAGTAAAAATGGAAAGTCCAAAGAAATGGAAAGTAACTGAAAAAAGTCTATTTCTAGGGAACAATCTGAACTGAAAAAAAGTGTTTGGAAGGTGAACAACTCCTTTAATGAAGCACTGGAGCCCAGTGAGCCAAAGGAAAAGATAAAAACACATATAAAAAAAAAAACCTGTGTGTAAGTTATATATGAAAACTGCCAAAACATTTGAGATAATAGTTATCATGTCCCTTTATTTATGTATAGCGCTGACCTCTTTTTGGTCGATAATTTATTTCATTCCAAGTAGTTGCCAATCAGAACAGGTAAGACGTTTTATTCCTTCATACTTTTGTCCGGAGTTATTGCTGATGTCAGTTCTGGTTTCGTTGTTTCCTGTGGAAGAGGGACGGGCTCAGCTAATCTTGATGAAATCAGATCTATTATGAGAGAGAGGAAGAGTTAAGACTGTAAAGGAGATGACGGAGTGTGTCCCGGGTATGTGGGAATATCTGGATCATGCTGTATCATGCTATGAATTTCTGAACAGATCATGCTCCCCGGGGGAGTTTCCCATGTGTGTGTGTGTGTATGTACTGTCTGTACTTCATTAGTATTCAGGGAAACAACAGTGTGTCATTTGGGAACAGCATGTTTCTGTTCCATGTTGTGTCATATGGATTTGGAACAGGCTTTGGCTTCTTATTGCCCATTACATTATAAACATATCCTTATTACACACTTCTTACTCATGTCTGACTACTATACTGTATGTTAATTGCATAGCGCAGACATAGTCTGAAACGAAAAAATACTAATGGAGTTTCTCATACGACTGGTGGGGACAGTTTAAAACGAAATGTTTAACATTACCTCCTTTTCAAGAGATACTTAATTCCTGTTTCCTATATTCAAAGGGAATCTGTTTGGGGCATAGCCATTTATCCGGTGGATACTGTACAGTGTTGTACAGCAATGGGAACTGTTATCCCAAATGCTCGGGACCTGGGGTTTTCTGGATAATGGATCTCTCCATAATATGGATCTTTATACTAAGTTTACTAGAAAATCTCTTAACCATTAAAAAAAGCCCAAAAGGCTGGTTTTGCTTCCAAATAAAGATTAATGATATCTTAGTTGGGATCAGGTACAAGGCACTATGTTATTATTACTAGAGATGCACCCGAATCCACTATTTTGGATTCGGCCGAATACCGAACCAAATGTGAACCCTAATTTGCATATGCAAATTAGTGAGCGGAATGGTAAAAGGCAGCCGTGCACTTCGTGTGCGGTAAAAAAAAATTTCTTCCTTGTTTTGTGACGAAAAGTCACAAAAAAGATTTTAAGGATTCGGAATCGGTCCGGCCAGGCACACTGTTTCGTCTGGATCCGAATCCTGCTGGAAATGGCCGAATCCTGCCTGAATACCGAACTGAATCCTGGATTCGGTGCATCCCTAATTATTACAGAGGAAAAAGGAAATAATTGGAAAACTATGGGAGATATCCTTTGCGTAATTTGGAACTTTCTGGATAATGGGTTTCTGGATAACGGATCCCATACCTGTACAGCAAATGGCAATAGACCTACTGCTTAAAATAACTTCAGTTGGTGAGATATGACCCTCCCTCACTACATTTAGAAGTCTACACGCTCCAATTGAGGATATTTGGTAGAGAAGCCAGAGGCCTGGTTGGACAGTAATGACTAATTGTACAGTAATGACTGGTCAATATCTCGGCTATTCCCCCCCCCCCCCCCCAAAGCAGGTTGCTTTTAAATTGGTTGAGATCAAATTAGCAACCTTCATAACCCCATAGTTAAAGGAACAGTAACACCAAAAAATTAAAGTGTTGTAAAGTAATGAACTGTTGTCCTGCATTGGTAAAACTGGTTCATTTCACGTGTCTGTTTCACCCCTAACCCACCTTTTCCCCCAAAATGTGGGTCAGGGGTGAAACAGACACGTAAACAAAAGGATCCTTTGCATCACAGCTAATCCTGCTTAAAGCTGTCAGTCTGTACTAGACTTCCCAGGGATTAAAACGCGTCATGGAAGTGTATTTTCCGAACAACCCCTTTAAAAGAACTCATTCAGGTTATCTTCTAGGATGCAATGTGTATGAAGTAGGGATGCACCGAATCCACTATTTTGGATTCGGCCGAACCCCCGAATCCTTCCCGAAAGATTTGGCCGAATACCGAACCGAATCCGAACCCTAATTTGCATATGCAAATTATGGGTGGGAAGGGGAAAACATTTTTTACTTCCTTGTTTTGTGCCAAAAAGTCACGTGATTTAGCTCTCTGGCCCTAATTTGCATATGCAAATTAGGATTCGGATTCGGTTCGGCCAGGCAGAAGGATTCGGCCGAATCCGAATCCTGCTGATAAAGGCTGAATCCTGGCCGAATCCCGAACCGAATCCTGGATTCGGTGCATCCCTAGTATGAAGTGTATATTTGTAATCATGCATCAAGTACGAGTTGTCATGTGGCCGATTACAGAATAATATTCTTGCTATACAAGAAGATTGAAGACCTTTATTTAAAATGTTATGTTCCAGTAACTCAGAACTTAATAAATGAAAGGAAAATAATTGCCTTTTGAACCCGATGCTAGGGACGAGATTTAATCTGGTTTCTCCCTCTTCTGGAAAGCCCCAGCACATGCTTTCGCTCATGTTTGTTTTTTCGTGCCGGCACCTTACCCTCTCTTTAGATACAAGGAAAGATCTGATTGGAAGGTCAGAGATTTAAAGGTGAAGTCTCAAGTTGGGGGTCAGAGCAGAGCTGTGCCTCTGTCCCTCATTGACTTTGGCTGGATGGGGAAGGTTAGGAATTGTTTCAGCTCAGTGCCGTGCTCCTCACATCTTCGGAACTTACTGTGCTGAAAACATAATTAGTACCTAGTAGGCGGCAAACCCATCACATCCGTGAAAGGAAACAAACAGACATAGAAGAGGGGTTTTTAGCAAATTAATGAAGTACACCATGTTATTTTTCTGGGAAAAATAACAAGTGGAGCCAATTAACCAGGAATCTTTTATATTTATTGATATGAATATACATTTTTATTATACTGTGCCTTTTACTGGCTGGTGTGAACTACAGCTTTCAGGCACATCCTCTTGAATGCTGGGAGTTGTAGTTCGTCAGTATGGCGGCTGAGGATTTGACATTTTGTGCTGATGGTGGTGCTCAAGATACTATGTACAGTTATAGGACCTGTTATTCAGAATGCTTGGGATCTTACTGTAATTTGGCTATCCATACCTCCATCCATAAAAATAATTTAGGGTAGAACTACACAAGCATTTTGTGTTGGATCGGCACCCGGCGACAAAACGCAGGCGACAAGTCGGATGGAGTTGCAGGATTCCAGATTCTATATGGACTAAACGAAAAGTTGGAGTCGTGTTGTGATGTGAACGCAGTAAAGCTGGCCATAGACCTAACAATTATGATCTTTCTCGTGTTCTAAGGAACCCGATCGAAATTTTCTGCCTTCTTCTAACTTCTAATATCCTCATATTTTGCAACAGGGGGTACTTTGTATTATAATACACAAGTTGCAGTGAGTCATGTGACAGAAATGACATCACTACTCACCGTTTATAATTGATGACATCACTAGTCCCAGTTTATAAGGATATAATGATGGCTTTTGTGTATTATATCATATCATTAAATAATACACAAAATCCATGAATGTCTTGTAAATTATATCCTAATAAACTATGAGTACTGATGCCATCAGTTATAAACAGTGAGTAGTGATGTCATTTCTGTCACATGACTAAAATGTGTGTATTATAATAAATAAAGTACCCCCTGTTGCAAAATATGAGGCTATTAGGGCTAGACCACACGGGACGATTCAGGCAGATTAGTCGCCTGGCGACTAACCGCCGCTTCTTTTGAGCGACTAATCTCCCTGAATTGCTTTCCCGTGTCTCGCACCCACTAAACTGTAAGTCACCTGCGCCTATTCACACGTGTTGCTGTGCTTTGCTAAGTCGTTCAAAATTGCTTTGTGAGACAATGTGAAACGACTTAGAAAAATGCAGTGCTGCGTGTGAATAGGCACAGGCGATTCTTCATTGAAGTAGCTGGAAGGCGGGGGAAGCGGTTTGGGGAGATAGTCGCGAGGCAAGTAGTCGCCAGGCGACAAATCTCCTCGACTAGCCTTTAGAAGTCACTTCAGAATTCCATGAACTTCGGACTTGAGCTTTTATATGGCCATGAAACTCCTTGGTAACTTCTCCTTATAATTTACAATAGGGGGTACTTTATTCACTATGTAACTTGCAGAGGATATCCATGGGTCTTGTATTATAATGTTCTTAAATGGAAGATGCCGAGGCTGACACCCTCGGAGGGGCGTTTTGTCTGACGCAGATCATTGCTGTTTTAATACATGGGCCAGATGCTTGGATTTGCCTCCACCGTGGAATGAGCTGGGGTGCAAGGTACAGTGGTTGCCTTGGATAACTGCAGATATTGATTTTCTGGAATTCTAGCTTTTTAATCATCCCAGATCTTAAACCATGCGTTTGTGTCTAGTATTGGTGCATATAGTCACCCTGTTTATTTAAAGGGACGGCAGGCATTCCTGTCGGCACGCAAGGGGTTACGAGAAGACAACATCCCTGTCAAAGACCTTGTTTTTCATTGTGCCTTTCATACTGGCACAGATCCGGCTAAGAGCAGCCCAGATTAGTTCAGAAAACCTTTGAAGAGATTTAAGATGTCCTTCAGCCAGTTGGAAGGTTTTTGTCTTGCAAATCCAGTACAAGGGCGCCTGCAGGCATCTCGACCCTTGCTGTGTTGCTGATGCAGCTCAAGGTCATTCCAACCCGCCCTGTGACATTCACTACACAAAAAATTATGCAGCGAAACCGCTTCAGCATCCAGCCAACCAAAACTTCTACGTTCATCATTAAACAAGGTGATTTTTTATTTTTTTTTTGCTTTTTTTTTTTCCTCCCTTTATTTTTTTACTCTGTGGATTTTTTATTTGCTGTAAGAAATAATCCAGGATTTCTGCGCTGTGTGACGACAAGGTCATTCCTTACTTAATTAGAACACATGTAAAGAACAAAGCTTAAATTGCTTCAAAACAGCTTTGTAGTTGGTGGAGAGGATTTCAATTATTTAAAGAGTCATCCATAAAGATTGGAGACGGAATCAGAAGCACTTTTTTTTTTTTAAACTCTTGCAGCGATGTGGATTTGCCATAATTTACAACTCTACATACTTTTCCTTTTCGGTGAACCCCCAAATCCTTTGCGAAAGGGTCAGCCGAATACCGAACCGAATCTGCATATGAAAATTAGGGGTGGGAAGGGGAAAAAATTTTAACTTCCATGTTTTGTGACAAAAAGTCACGTGATTTCCCTCCCTTCCCTAATTTGCATACACAAATTAGGATTCAGTTCGGCCAAGCAGAAGGATTTGACTGAATCCGAATCCTGCTGAAAAAGGCAGAACCCTGGCCAAATCCTGAACCAAATTGTGTATTCTGTGCATCCCTAATTCAGGTATATATGCAATCCGTTATCCAGAAATCCATTATCCAGAAACCTCCAAATTACAGAAAGTCCGTCTCCCATGGACTCGAAAATAATCCAAGCTTTTCAAAATAATTTCCTTTTCCTTTGTTATAATAAACCAGTAGCTTGTACTTGATCCAAACTAAGAAATAATTAATCCTTATTGGAAGCAAAACCAGCCTATTGGGTATATTTAATGTTTACATGATTTTTTAGTAGACTTAAGGTATGAAGATCCAAATTACAGAAGGGTCCGTTATCCGGCAAACCCATGATCACACAAGCATTTTGGAAAATCGATCCCATACCTGTATACCTATTTATAACTTTCATGCACACATTTTCTGTAGGTGTATTCGATGGTGTGCATGTGTATGGGGAAAAGTATACCCCTCTACTTTAATGTACAGGTATGGGATCCATTATCCAGAATCCCATTATCCAGAAAGTATTGAATTAGGGAAAGGCCTTTCCCATAGACTCCATGTTATCCAAATTATTAAAAATGATTTCCCTCTTCTGTGTAATAATAAAACTGATCCCAGCTAAAATGTAATTAATTCTTATTGGAAGCCAAACCAACCCTATTGGGGTTATTTAATGTTCACATGATTTTCTAGTAGACTTTAGGTTTGAAGTTCCACATTATGGAAAGATCTTTTATCTGGAAAGCCCTAGGTCCCAAGCATTCGGTTCCATACCTGTATAAGATTATTAGAGTCACCAAGCAGTCTTATAACCATGTTTTACAACAAGGGGGTACATCTTTACATCCTTTAAAAAAAATAAAAAATAAAAAAAAATGATATAGACGTTTAGTGACACAAATTAAATCATCTAAATACCAATTATGACATTAAATGTTATTTATAAAGATATTGTTTACAAAATCTTTGATTCTTGAGTATTGTATAAATTGGTCATGGAACACCAGGGAATTCTCTTATATCTGGAGCAGAATTTGCAAAGCCTCTGCACCTTCCTAAATCATTTGCAAGGGAGCCTTGTAATTAGCAACAACAACAATGTTCTAGTTGTGCCCCAAGAAGTTCCAGATATTCTTTGTGCGTTCTATAAAACAAAATCTCCTAAAAACTTTTGACCGAGGGTCATCAACATAATGTCACCAGGTAGATAATGATTTAGTCATGGTGTCCTTCCTCATCTTTATTTTTATGTTGCTGTTTGTTACAGAGATTTCAAATTCTTTAACTTTAAAATCATTTTATTATTGTGTTCATTAAATATCATTGTTGCATTTGAGCCACCAGCATTATGTATGGAAAAGACATTGTCAAAATCACTTGTATGCCGGTATTTCCAACTGTCACTAACTCAAGGTCACTGCAAGCCACCAGGTGGCCACCGGCTGTGAAGTTCACGTTTAACATGAAGTCCGTGGGTGGTATTTTTATAAAGTCACACAAGCCCTTTTGTTGTTGTTGCTGCAGGAGTGTTTGTGTCTGTCTGAATGCAGGAAATAACAGCAAACAAACTGTTTGTGTTCTATTGGTCTATTAGAGGGACGTTAGTGCTGGAAATGAGAACTAACGTCCCATAAGACAACAACAGGTGCCCAGCATTTGCTGCTCTAATGGTCTGCTGGGGACTCGGCCATGTACTTAGGTTCAACTGATTCTTGGAAATGGATTCACTTGTGTGAATTGGAATGTTTGACAAAGATACTTTATACTGCAGGATTACTGGTGGAAACCCTAGTGTGTACTTTCAAGAACTCTTCTGATGTGGTGCTATGGAACCTGCCTGTAACACGAGCAAAGGTTTCCCATGTCTACTTAAAAGAGTTCACCTTTTAGTGAACTTCTAGTATGATGCAGAGAGTGATATTGTGAGACAACTTGCAATTGGTTTTTGTTTTTTATTAATTGTGGTGTTTGTGTTATTTAGCTCTCCAGTTCGCAATTTCATCTGGTTGCTACGGTCCAAACTACCCTAGTATTCATGAATTGATTGGAGGAAGAGACTGCAATATGAATAGGAGAGGGCTGAATAGAAAGACGAGCATTAAAAAGTAGTAATAGCAATATAATATTTGAAGCCTTAGGGCAGAGACAAATGTGGAGATTTGGTGAGATTTAGTCGCCTGGTGACTAATCGCCTCTTCTTCCGGCAACTAATCTCCCTGATCTGCCTTCCCGCCAGCAAGAATCTAATTCGCCAGCAGGATTGCACTCAAAGCGATTTGTTTTCCGGAGTCGTCTGAAGTTGCCTCACAAGGAAACTTCGGAAAACTAAGCGCTCTGCTGACTATTTAGATTCTAGCCGGCTGGAAGGCTTTTCAGGGAAATTACTCACCGAAGAAGTGGCGATTAGTAGCCGAGCGACTAAATCTCCCAAAACTGTTCGTGTGTCTCTGCCATTACAGAGCATTTGTTTATTAGATGGGGTCAGCGACCCCCATTTGAAAGCTGGGAAGAGTAAAAAAGGCAAATTGTTCAGAAATAATTAAAAAATGAAGACCAATTGAAGAGTTACATAGAACTGGCCATTCTATAACATGCTAAGCGCAGTGGTGTAACTACTCCCTTGTGGGCCCCGGTACAGGATGGGCACCTGGGCCCCTCTGTCAGGCCCTTACCTCTATAAATCACATGCTGGAGTGTTGATGGCAGGTGTGCTGTAAAATCTCCCCCTACTTAATCGCCTGCCATAACCATTTTTGTGGCTCTGATGGGCCCCAAGGGGGTGGGGGCCCTGGTGCAATTGCTCCCCCTGGTAGTTTCGCCACTGACTTAAATCCTCCTTTAATCAGGACATTTTTCTATTTGGGTCAGACCAATGACAGATAGCCGCTTATTTGTAATTGATACGGGTTACAGGACTGGGGTAAACTTTGTCCATGTTAGCTCATCAACCTTAATATGTGGATCCTTTTAGGACTTTAATGGGGAACTAATTTGCATTATCAACATTCCCATAGTTAATAAAATTTAATTTTACAGTCTAGCATTATTAGATCTGTACTACCCTGCCCATAAAAAAATCTATTAAGTACTGGATATTCTGCCCGCTGGAGAATTAAGGTCAAGTCCCAGGGTACTGGTACTGGCTTCCGACACTTTAGAAGTTAAATATCCTACATTCCAGCTCCTTGCTATGCACGCAGAGCTGTAAATATCTGGTAGCCCAAAACATGCTAAAAATATTTAAATTGTTCGTGCTTTATCTTCATCAGACGTTGGAATGTTAAAAATGCTCTGCTGACAAACTTTTTCCTTTCCAAGAAATTTGAAAACTTTTTTTCAAACCAACCTATTCTACATGGCAGGAATGCCAAAAATGTGTATTATATGTCTGTCCTCTCTTACCTCCAAAAGTGCGTGATCGGCAGTGATTAAGCGCTCGAAGCGGCTGCTTTCGGCGCCTGCCATCGATCAATAGATGACGCATGCACCCAAATTGGAGGCTGATTATTCAAATCTCCCCACCATCGGTTCTCCTTGCTGTCTGTCATTGTCCCTCTGCTCCCATTGGTCCTTCTGCCTTTAAATAGCTGCTTCCTGTTCCTTCCTTTGCCCAAGCTGGCTTCCGTTTACTCAGTTCCTGCTCAAATGTCTTATGTACTGGTTTTCGACTCCTGTCTGCCTTTGACTCCGATTTTGGTCAACCCTACTCGTGTCTGCTAAATCTGGTGTTGACTCCTGCCTGCCTACCGACTCTGATCCTTGCTGTCTGTCCCGAACCATGCCTGACCTAACTTCGACCGACTCCTTTCCCTTGTCTGTACTTTTGGTACCATTTATGTGTTCAGGTTCCCTGATTGTTTCTGCAGCAGAAAATTCCAGGCCCAAAAAGGGCGTTGGTGAACACAGAATCGTCGGGGGTGACCTTGTTCACTGAAAGGTATTTTCCAGCAGTCTCCTTGGGTTCCTTGCCATCTACAGTTACAATAACCTTTATGTCAGATCAGTGGCACTATAGTAGCTGTGAGCCATGCTATCTAACTAGTTATAAAAGATATTGGTTAGTAAAACATTGTTTTGCCATCACCACTGACTAGCTGATTATATTGGAAACAGGCTGGCTTACTGGTTCTTGCCTGAGTATGGTCAGTTTGGATAAGTAGGATGTATTGAACTAGAGGGCTTTACCAGGCTCAGAGTGTGGGTCAGTTCCCTCAGACATTCCACTTCAATTAGCAGAATGAATGGGCTGCACCGTCCTACAGAGCCATTAATGCTGTAAGGAGAGCAGGGGTTTGCAAGAGCAAGAAAGCAGAGTCATTTGTTACCCTAATTATCCCTTTCTTGTGCATGTATTGATGGTTTTCAGAAGGAAGAGCCCAGGAGAGCTTTATGTGGATGGTTTTGAGAAAGTCCAGAGACAACCGTATCCTTATTTTGTTGATAGCTACCTACCTCCTCCTAGCATCATAACTTTGGTTTGTCAAACATATTGCTCTGACTTCTTCTATCATGAAGAGTAAAGCCATACCTTTTCCTTTACCTATATTCTCACTCCTAAATTGCATTGATGTCCGTTCAAGGCAGATGTGTATTCTCTAGAATTTCCATGTGTATCCTCTCTGAATTTAATAGTTTGTGTGTTCAAAGTGTTATTCTTTATTTGGCCTGTTTTTGTCTCTTCTCTAGTTTCCATAAAGATCTGTTTGGGTAAACTAAATTGTGTTTTAAACACAATTTTGTGCTGATGTTGACTTTGGGGAACATATTTTTACATTTGTGATTTCTTTAGAGCCCTTACAAGGATATTACTGGGTACCGTGTAAAAACAATGAGAATTTCATCCTATTTGCGTCTGACTTCTGCAATAGAACAATGTATAAAGAGAGGAGCAAAGCCAGAGTGCCAGGCTTTTTATTGCAATGTAGGGGATCACTTGGTTAGCATGACAAATTATATAATAACATGATACAGTGCCGCCATTACGCACCATTTGTAAGCTTATACTGTAGAGGTGTTTTATGGTTTATATAGACTTTATCAGATCTCTCAGCACTGGCTAATGGAAAAATAAATCACTGATGGGTTGCACTTTGGGTGACCTGATGAAGTTATATTTGCCATCACGCGGCACCGGGTTGAGATGGTTGTGTCGCTGTTTGGTTTGTGATAAGCCCCCACCTTGCTCCTCAGCTTTAGCTCTCAGGAACGTTTCTTTTGGCCTTTAGTACAGTAAGTGCACTTATCATGTGTGTACCTTTTTCTGGTCTTACCAGTTTAGCAGTTTTGCTTTCTTCAGAAAATGATCAAGACCAGACTATTATCGTTCTTTTGGTGGCAGACCATTTATATAAGCACTTGTATGCTGGTTTGCCATGTAGAAACCCTTTTGTGAACTTTTGTTTAACCCTAAACAAACACATTTCTTTAACAGTATTGTAATTGTAGTATAGGCTTCTTTTACAAAGCAAGACTGATGGCACAACCCTGATTTAAGATGGTCAATCATAGAACAGTATGATTGGTCTGATATGGTTGTTACCCAGTCTTGCCAATCACTCTGTGAGGCTCTTTCTTCCTTGAAGCCATTGAGCTATTTAATGAGTTTAAACTTAGTCACTCCTGCCAGAATAACCTTTGGGTCTGTGGGTGTTTTTTGGAGTGCATTAACTACCAGGAAAATCCAATGGCATAATTTATTTCCAATTCCCACATATAATCAGGCCACACTTGTCCATCCGCATGTGCGGGTTTGTTCAGGAATAGGTGAGTGTGTGTTGTTACTACAGCAAACAAGTGCCTGAGCTATTTGTGTTAATGAAGACATTACTAATTGGCATCCTCAGAACTGACATATTCCATGTAAGGAACCTCGCTGATTACGCGCCCATTCACACACCCATAAAGAACGTTCGAGAATGCATTCCAGCTTTCGAAAAGGACACATCTGCTGCCTTGGTACATAGGCGTCCTATCTTTTAAGAAAATAAAACGGCTCTTGGCTGTACTACAAGGAAAGCGATACCCAGTGGAATAAGATGTGGCCAAATGACTCCGAGCCGTGATGCAGCAAAGAGAAGTGTTGTCATTAATGCCAATTGCTCCCTTTGCTCTCCGCAGAGTTCGCCAACTAGGGTATCCGATATGTTGCTTGTTTTCAACTGACTGATGCAATATAAATCCATTGACCTATTTACTCCAGCCATGACGTGCTATGATTACCAACATTGCCTCCTTCTGCTCATCTCATTACTCCCTAAATAAACAAACTGAAGTTGGGGGAAAAT
The DNA here is from genome assembly GCA_024363595.1 of Xenopus borealis. Classification (NCBI taxonomy): domain Eukaryota; kingdom Metazoa; phylum Chordata; class Amphibia; order Anura; family Pipidae; genus Xenopus; species Xenopus borealis. Next base: position 21,365,222 of record CM044433.1, on the reverse strand, counting down.
ATGACTCAAAATTTGTCCTCTCAGGAGAAGCCATGGCAAATATTCCTCAGTGCCCAAATGATATAAAACCCAACATCCTGGTTTATTGACATTCATAACATCACTTTCCAGTGAAACCGATACAAGCTTTCTAGCAAATCCCATATTATTGTAAGCGGAGTTACTCTCTTTGGCTGGTAGGGTGGAGATTACAAAGGATTTTTAATATGAGTGATTAAAAGTGGCATTATACTGACCACTTATGGATATAGGAAATCGAATATGCTTTGTGTGGCTTATCTTCCTGGGTAAAACAATGGCATGCCTATGAGAGATATATCCAGAATGCTTGGGACCATTCAGTTATACTGAAATGGAAAAACAACAACCTGCCAGAAAGCAGTTCCCTCCTAAAGTGCTGGCACAAGTCACATGGCTGGGGGCAGCTGGGAAATTGACAATATGTCTAGCCCCATGTCAGATTTCAAAATGAAATATAAAAAAATCTGTTTGCTCTTTTGAGAAATGGTTTTCAATGCCGAATTCTGCTGGAGCAGCACTATTAACTGTTGCATTTTGAAAAAAAACATTTTTCCCATGACCCTTTAATGTATGGAGATTCACATTATGGAAACCCCCCTTATCTGAAAAAACCCCAGGTCCCGAGCATGCTGGAGAACAGGTCTTCTAACCTACGGAGTCTACCAGGTTGTTTCTGGACGACGGTTTCTAGGAAACTGATGTGGTTCCGGATGACCTGAATGTCTGGCAGGGTAATTCAAATCCACGGATAGTGGCCATATGTAGTGTTTGCAGGGAAGATCACTCTCCCTTTATTAGGATCATGAAGATCTCCACACCAAGAAATATATTGAGGATATTCCTTGTGGCTGCTCTCCATGGCTTTACCTGCATGGGTTAAAGAGACTAGCATAATTGTATGTGTCTGACTGGCTTATCTACAAACAATACGGCAGTGAACCTTGCAGGAACCGGCCCCGCTTATAGCTGCCAGTGTTTAGATGTGCAATATGCAAGGAATGGTATGTGAAAAAAAAATGCAGTTTCAAATCATTTCCAAAAATAAAAAAAAGCATGTCTTTATCCGAGTAGGTTTGCTGGTGCATGAAATCACATTAACATCATCTGACTTCCAAACAAGACGAGCATTATCATACTGCAAGGCATCCGGCAGAAGAATAAAATCCCACAAAGCATAAAATGCGTCTATTTCTAAATGAGAAAATGTACTTAAAATTCACTTCATAACAGTTCTTTTTATTATGAAATATATTCAGATTTTTTTTTTCCAGTTGAAAACTGGCTCTTTAGTTCTCCATTGCTTCTCACAACAATTATTGTTACTTCTGGACGTTATAAAATACTCTCATTGGGCTTGGCTTAGAATGCTGCATCGGGTCCGGTACACTCGGGTTGCCTGCAAAAAAGTGGGTCACTTACAGGTTGGGGTTAGGACTTTCAGATGCGGGCATACATTAGGGTTGCCACCTTTTCTTGAATAAAATACCGGCCTTCCTATATATTTATCTTTTTTTCCTATTTATAACATTGGGATCAACAATCAAAAATACCAGCCAGGCCGGTAAAATACCGTGCAGGTGGCAACCCTACCATACATGTAGATTGATGGGTTGGTTGCGGGTAGGGTTGCCATTTTTTCTGGAAAAAAAACAGCCTTCCTATATATTTATCTTTTCCCCCTATTAATAACATTTAGATCAACCACCATTTTTACCAGCCAGGCCAGTCAGGTGGCAACCCTAGTTGTGGGTCTTATCAATAGCAAGTTTTAATCTTTAAACATTTTTCTGTCCTGCCCACTTGTGAGTCATATCCGTTGGCAGCAAGAGTACTTCATGTTTAATGGTAGCCAGCAGATCAGGTTGCGGATAAGGCAGTTGTATGTCCGGATTGTGGATCCGGGTCTGGTCCAGGTTTAAAAAATTGGACCTGAGTTCTAGCTTGGCTTGTTTTATGCCCCCTAGAGCCCAGGAATGGAATAACCAGGCCCAAAAAAAGAGTTTCTTTCTGATTGAAGAAGCGTCTTCACCTTTGTGCCAGTTGCGCATATAAAACAGACAGACCTATTAAAATCTTAAATATCTAGGAAGTGGCTCAAAAAAATGAATTGCAGATGTCTAATTTAATCTTGAATGAGGGGGTTACCCCTTAGGGTAGGGACAGACAGGGAGATTCGGGGAGATTCTGTCACCTGGCGTTTTTAGCAGGCGACAATCTCCCCGAATTTCCTTCTCCCTGTCTGCCGCTAGTAAAAGGGACAAAGCGCCAGCGCCTGTGCACACGCTGCCCGGCGATTCCCGGAATCGCCCGAAGATACCTTGTGAGGAAACTTCGGGCGATTCCGGGAATCGCCGCACAGCGTGTGCACAGGCGCTGGCGCTTTGTCCCTTTTACTAGCGGCAGACAGGGAGAAGGAAATTCGGGGAGATTGTCGCCTGCTAAAAACGCCAGGCGACAGAATCTCCCCGAATCTCCCTGTCTGTCCCTACCCTTAAAGCTACAGAGGTTTGTACACACAAAAGTGCCATGTGCTAAAATGGATGCAAATTGACATGTTTTCCACCAAACTTCCTTTATCGTTTACTTATTAAATTTGTGTGCAAATGATTTTACAAGCAAAGACACACTTGGGAGGCACCTTAAGGCAGGTGTCCAGGGCTCCTTTGTGTCCACATGCCCTGTGCTTTGCACTTTTTCATGCATTTTGTCAAAGTAGGCTGAAAGGCTTCAGTTGTAAGGAACCACCTTTCAGAATTCCGCACCTTTCGTTCGTTGTAGCAGGTCTATCTATTTTTGAATCCCGACAAATACCCAACCAAATCCATACCCTAATTTTCATGATAAAAATATGAAACCGTGCACTCGCTTTGTTTTGTTTGTCATTTTTGATCCTATTTACGGAGATGTTTATTTTTGTAAGTATTTGTTAGTTGACTTTTCTAAACCTGACTGTTTTGTCAACTTGACTGTCCCACATAAAGGTGGCCATGCACGGGCGGATAAAAGCTGCCGACAGACCGAGTCAGCAGTTTATTGGCCCATGTATGGGGCCCTCCGACGGGCTTCTCCAATCGATATCTGTCCGAAAGTCGATCAGGCGGGACTAAAAATCCTGTTGGGTCGCGGCCGCATCTGTTCGTTGATGCCATCCCATGATCCGACTGCCTGTATCTCCTCCTCTGCAGGTTTGTCAACATTTCTCCATGTATGGCCACCTTAAGCCTGTCGGTTAGAGTTTCTAATTCTAACGGACTCCTGCTGCACAAATGTGGCAGCCCCCTCAAACAGGAATATGGGGCATCAGACAGGTAATGTAAAATCATTGTGCAAATACTTTGACAAAGTTATAAGTAGCTTTCAAAAGCTATATTAAGATAGATGTAAAAAAAAAAAAAAGAGTTTTATTTGTGGTGTCTGTATCTCTTTAAAGTGACGTGACTTTTTAGGGTTCAGATTCGGTTCTGTTGAACGCTAAATATTCCCTAAATCCTGCAAAAAGTGCTTCTCTAATCAAAATAATGAATTCCTTGTACCTTTGATTTTGGGCACCTTTAGAATATCGTTGATGTACTCTTCTTTGGTTGTGTGTGTGTTAATGGTGTCGGCACTTTAGGTTAAAGTGCTGTCAACCCAAGTCCACCAGCCGTTCCAGACATACTGATACAAGACATGGATTCTGGTGACTTCAGCTCTAATTAATGTCACTGTTAATTGGAAGCCTTTATCAGGACATGCCACATTGAAGAAAAAAAAAAAATACTTGACTACAAGTTGCTCTCGTATCCAGGATCTTAATCCGGTGAATGTGCAAAAATGCCTTATCTCCCTGTGCTAGTGAAACAGGTGTTTAGTCCCACAAAGGTCATTGATAGCATATATATATATATATATATAACTATTGTTCCTTTGCTCTGGATGAATGATCTTTATTGCAACTAGGAGTCTTCTCATTTCCTTTGTGGTTTTTGATTTATAATTAAAAAAAAAGGAGCGAAAAGTGAAAATGTCACGTTCTTCCTCGGTAACCTGGAGTTAATGGAACATGAAGAGCCCTTCTCCTCCTAATTATTGTTCCATGGTGTCTGTGCGCATTCCGGCACCTAAAGGGTAGAAAGGTTGCTGTAATTGGCACCCACAGCTGCTCTTTCTTTTGACAGGGGATAATTTTGCATCCAATGCTTTGTGTGACAGCTGCCTAATTGGGCATTCTCTTCTTGTAGCCAGCCTGCTTCCTTCAGCCTCCCCGCTGACAAATGGTGGTGGATTATAGATGAGGACACGCTGACCCGTTCGACCTTGCTGAGACAGCAGGGAGGAGCCTTGTGCACGGAGCGGGGGAGACATGGGGGTCACGCAGAGGACAAGGTCATGAGCCAGGTGGAGGGGAATAATTGGCTGTCACATGACCGCCGTCCCAATGTCACCAAGTCAAGGGCAATTGCTGCATTATTGATCCCGGGTCGTTTCCATGATGGCTCATTGCAGCTGCTTACATATTGGATGTCACCGGCTAAACCGGTGGCGCATTGGGGCAGGCAGGAGAATTGAAATGATAATGGCTTCTCATCGATGGTGCTCCCCCTTTCACATTCTTTTCTACCTTATGACAAGACGGGCTCCGGCCATTCGGCTACATTTTACTCTTTTTACTGTTATTCTGGCCGCTGTTATTTAATTAGCAGCTATGTGGTTTATGGCAAAGCTCATAAATAGCTGTCATTGTGATATAACAGCTGAATGTCTCTGCTCGGCCGCCCCACGATGCCTCCAGCTCACACACGTTGTTTTTTGCGGATCACATGGCAATTGTTCATTTGCCTTTTTGGAGAGACCAAATACCAAGTTTTTAACCTCTTCTGTACCACTGGTTGCGCCGGCATGGCTTGCAAACTGATCTGGTGCTAGATCCATGAACAATATTGGTTCCTGGAAGAGTTCACATGTTTTGTATGTAACTGGCAGTGAAAGAGTTAAACAGTTTGCCTCTTTAATTGTCTTATCAGGGTGTTGTACTGCACTCCCAGCAGGTTTCAAATATACATATCAATTCACAACAAAGGGTTACCACTGCTGTACTGGTGCCCAGTGCCCGATGAGCCAATGACATGGTTAATATATCTGAACTTGTCCAATGGGTATTTTGTTCTATCACTTTTAGCTAACCTTCCTCATATTATCACACTGATAAAAAGTTATACAATCTGGTCTACCTTAGATGTCTCCCAGCATATAGCATGACTGTGTGTGTGTGATGAAGGGTTAATGCTTCCTTTTCAGGGAAGGTATATCGCTGCCAGTGACATATGCTAAGATTCAGCAACAAAGCGCCTATTCTTCGGGCAACTGATCTCACCGAAAAGACTTCCCACTAGATTCTAGTTCGTGGCAGGGTCGGACTGGCCTGGTGGGCCCCGACCCTCATGGGCCCCGTCGGGCCAGACCCCCTCTTCCAAATTTGTATTGTACAAAAAGATTTGTAGCCGTGAGGCGCCAGCAGTGCATGCGCACCAAGCGGCGCCTTTATGTAGGAACACCGGGGGTCAGAGGGGGGCCCTGGACCCCCCAGTCCAACCCTGGCTGGCGGGAAGCTTTTCAGGGAGCTTAGTCGCCCGAAGAAGAGGCGTTTTTTTTGCTGGGTGACTAAATCTCCCCAAATCTTAGTGTCACTGGCCTTATGAGTCCATAGGAATGCAGAGGCCACTGCGGCAGTTAAAAGGCAACATATCGATCTTCTTTACCATGATCAGATTTTACCGGCTAGAAAGTTTTAACCCTTTATGAACCACAGATGTGCCCCAGCAGCTGTTGCGCTCTATCTGTCTATTGCTGCTTTCTTTGGATTCCTAATTGACCTGCACATACATTTGCCCTCCTGAATACAAGTTTTTAACTCTTTATATGCCATATATAATGTTTCCCTATAGTAAGGACATAATGACCCATTAGGATGATTCAAATATCTTCCACAGCGAGAGTTGAAGTCTGGGCACAAAGTTTTAACAGCTTTTGTACAGATACCTGCCAAAAGCCTACAAAACTTTACTCTGAGCTAGAGCACACTAAAGGGTTAACATTTCTTACAGTATCTTTCTATGGCTTCCCAAGTGCCTTTTTCTTTTAAATGTTGCAGCTGTTGCAAGAGTTAAAAGCTTAGCATTAGTGATGGGCGAATCGGCTGCGTTTCGCTTCACTGAACGCAAAACGGTGAAAAATTTGCGAAGCGCCGCCGCGTCTCTTTTTGGACGCGTACAAAACGAGGCGTCGATAAATTTTCGCCAGACGAATTTTAGCCTGTGTTTCGCGAATCGTGGGAATCCGCCGTGAATTCGCCTCAGGCGAATAAATCCGTCCATCACTACTTAGCATATGTAAGTTTGCGTCCCCATGAACTTTCACTTTCTTAGCATGGGGTACCCCAAGTACCCCATACCAAATATAAGTTGAATATCAAGGCATTTTGATAAATTGAATGAGATTTAAAGGGCAAGTGTGTCTTGGAATACTAAACTAATACAGAAATATTGTCAGGGAGGGTACTGAGGTTTTATTATTGGGGGGGGGAGGATACAAACAGTCTTTTGTCTCTACCTTTATTTAAGATGACATTTCCAGAGGTGACAGTCATTCCCTGGTACAGAGGGATGAATCGGTTCATTTAAGTAGACATGTCCGCCCGTTGAGCCGCGCGCGTGTGTTAAATACTGACCTTGTTTTGCATACGCTTAGCTCAATGCCCAGTTCAAGCTTGCTAGAGGTTTAATCCCCTTGCTTGCCCTGGCGTGCTTTCCCTTGATTAGTACGGCTCCTTGTTTGTAGGAGACATTCATATTGGTCGGGACCTGGGCATTGGGGAGTCAAGTCGAATGCGAGCGGAGGATGTGTTGTATTAGTATTCTATCAAAGCCGTTCTGTCTGCAGAACAAATTGATTGCCACAATGTACCTGAGGTTGGCACTACTGCTGACAGAGGAAGGTATGCTTGGAATCTCTTTTTTTATATTTATTTTTAACCACTTCAGCGGCTAGGGGGTGTAAGGAATATGTTGCCTCGGTCAGCATTGCCCATAACTAGTTTTTCTCTACAATCTATTAATTTAAGAAATGATTTCTAGTAAACACTTGGGCAATACCTACTAACACTGCTGGCAGGGGATGCTGGGAGTTGTAGGCTCAAGCCTTCAAGTACAATAGGCTGTCTACTGGTTACTTTTTTTAATAGCCCTTGTTTTTTTTATTTTCTATTTTTATTGTGTAAACAGCAATGTTATGACAAAAGCAAGCTTTTTCTTTTGTCCTGTTCTGCTTGCATTGTAATGTTGCACGTTGCAACTGATATGAAGTCGGCAGTTTGCGTACCAGAGTGGCGGGCAGTTTGCGTACCAGAGTGGCGGGCAGTTTGCGT
>CM044433.1:21308426-21357657 GCA_024363595.1 Xenopus borealis | reverse complement strand
AGAGTGGCGGGCAGTTTGCGTACCAGAGTGGCGGGCAGTTTGCGTACAAGATTGGTCGGCAGTTTGGCGGAGTTGGACAATGCTGCCTAAAGGTGGCCATAGACACACAGATAATATCATATTAAACCAATTTTCGTACAATATTCAGTGCGTGTATGGTGGGAAATGAACGGACTGATATTAGCAGAAGACTTGGATATCAATCAGCTTGTCAATCAGGCTGCACCTGAGCATCAGCCACTGTTTAGAGCTGAATCTTCAGATACAGGTAGAATTCTATTGGCTCTACTTTTTTCTAAGAAATAAAGATCGTAATCGTTATGTCTATGGGCAACTTAACTGTGCCGGCAAGTATATGATATCTGGGGGGTTGGTATTCAACGACCCTAATGTGTTTCTATCAGATGGCAATTGACCTGTACGAACGAAGAATTTCACCAGATGGTGCCGCTTGTTGGTGCACGGCAGTGAGAGGAGGCATTTCTTTTCAGTTATTTTCAATTCAGGGCCTGAGGTTTTTCAGAAAAGGGGTATTTCCATAATTTGTATCGCCATTCATTAAAGGAACAGTACAATAAAAAAATGTAGTAATGTGAGTAAGAAAAATCTAATGCACTGTTGCCCTGCACTGGTAAAACTGTTGTGTTTGTTTCAGAAACACTACTATTAATTTATATAAATAAGCTGCTGTGTAGCAATGGGGGCAGCCATTCAAAGGAGAAAAGTCTCAGGTTACACAGCAGATAAGCTCTGTAGAACATAATGGTGTTATCTGTTATCCACTATTTAACCTGTGCCATATAGGCTTTTTTCAATTTCCACCATTGCTACACAGCAACTTGTTTATATGAACTATAGTAGTGTTTCTGAAGCAAACACATCAGTTTTACCAGTGCAGGAAAACGCTACATGATATTTTCATTATACTTTAATTTTCTGGTGTTACTGTTCCTTTGAGTCTACTAAAAATCATTTAATCAACCCAATAAGGGGGGGGGGGGTCATTACAGGTTGTATTCTCCTTTAAAGTGTTGACTTTCTCTCTGTGTGTAAATGGACAATGTGTGGGGGCTCTGGTGTTGTGCTCACAGTAACTGAGCCGTGGCATTAGTATTTGTGGGCAGGTGGCAGCTTTGCACAAGTTTTAAATCTGGCAGTGAGCTTATCTTTCAGCATGACAGGAAAAGGTAACAGTTAGAGGTCTTCTAAGGTCCTTATATGCCAGTAATTACCCAGGATTTTAACTCCCAGATAACCCTGCCGCAAGTCAGTGCATGGAAAACTTGGGGAGCCTTTAATAGCAATGATTCCATAGCAAAATATGAGTATGTTCCCCCCCCCAGGCTTATATTCATACTTTTAGGGGGTTGTTTATCTAAGGTCGAATATTCAAGCTTTGTGAGATTTTTTTATACATCAAATGAACTCACAACTCGAATGGTTTCTAATTTACGAAAAAAATTCGGACTCAAATCAGCGTCGTCAGGTTTTAGATCAGGAATTCCCCAAGCTTTTGAACCCATGAGCAACATTCAGAAGTAAAAGGAGTTGGGGAGCAACACTAGCATGAACACCGTCCTTGGGCTTCCAAAAAAGTTATGTGATTGGCCATTTGGTAGGCCCTATGTGGACTGGCAGACTACAGGAGGTTCTCTTTGGCAGTACAGTTGGTTTTTATACAACCAAAACTTGCCTCCAAGCCTGGAATTCAAAAATAAGCAGCTGCTTTGAGGCCACTGGGAGCAACATCCAAGGGGTTGGAGAGCAACATGTTACTCACAAGCTACTGGATGGGGATCACTGCTTTAGATGACGTGTTTTAGGATCCAAGCTATTTCCAGCTTTGTTGTATAATAAATCTAAAAAAAAAATGTTTAACTCAAACTTTTTGTTTTTTTTTACCTGAAAATTCGAAATACCCTCAAAAACATGCATTTTTTGTGGAAAAAACAACTCGGCCATTGATAAATGGTCTTGCTGTAGATTGATTCAGCGATCCATGCTTTTTTGCCGTTTTGACCAAACTGCTGTGATATGTTATGAAATATTTGTATGGAGTAGTAAAAGTTCTTTCAAAATGGTCTAAAAAGTAAAGCTGTAAATTCACAGAATACACGGGTATAGGATCTGTTATCTGGAAAACAAATTATCCAGAAAACTCTGAATAACAGGCCATCTCCTATAGACTCCATTTTAACCGGATCTAAGCGGATCTAATAGTGTATGGTCACCTTAAAGCTATGGGACCTGTTATCCTTTCTTTATGCTTTCCTTAAAGGAACAGTAACACCAAAAAAAGAAAGTCTTTTAAAGTAAAGAAAATATCTTGTAGTGTTGCCCTGCGCTGTTAAAACTGATGTGTTTGTTTCAGAAACACTACTATAGTTCATATAAACAAGCTGCTAAGTAGCAATGGCGGAAATTGAAAAATGGCTATATGGCACAGGATAAGCAATGGATGACAGATAACATTATGTTCTACAGAGCTTATCTGCTGTGTAACTTGAGCCCTCCATGGACACCCAATATTCAACCCAAACCCGTCCCAACCCACGGGTTGAGGGTCAACATGCATATCACTACTGAAACCCCGTGGCTGGACAAGCTGTTAGCCGGCACCCATTTCTTCACCAAAGCACTCACCTCTCAGCTTCAGATATATGCTCTGAGGAAGTAGTAGTTGCTATATGCATTGGGCCATTGCTGACAATCCCTTACTGTATTTTAACAAATAAGAGGAGACTATATCAACCCCTAATAAACCTAAGAAGTCTGTATTTGTGATTCTGTAAAATTTTCCGTTGCCTGAAAGTTGGATGAATGAACACAGTGAACTCCACACTAGTGAGGAAATACATTTAGATACTCCCAACAACCTCCACAGCCTGAGTTATAATGCAGAGGCTACAGAAGTTATTTTTTAGGAATGGCTTCTAGGCCGGAATTCGAATGCACCCCTGTAGCTGGTTTCCCTTTTACCCGGTTATCTCTAAAGTTCAAAGTAATCATAATCCGGTTAATTTGAAATACAGGTGAAGGAAATACAGTTGAAGTTGTGTTTCATGAGTCAGAATTGACCTTTATGAGTTTTATTGCAACAAGGGAAGCTCTGCCAATAAACTGTGCTCTTTGCGGCTCTCGACCTTCTTTTCTTTGGCTCTGAAATGAATAATTTTGTGAGTGGCTCAGCTCTTTGCCCCAGTCTGAGACTGATAAAATATTTCTCTTGTCACTATACATCTCCGTAATTTGGATCTTCATACCTTAAGCCTACTAAAAAAATCCTTGAACATTACATAAACCCAATAGGGTGGTTTTGCTTCCAATCAGGATTAATTATATCTTAGTTTGGATCAAGTACAAGGCACTGTTTTATTACAGAGAAAAATGATTTTTTTTTTTAAATTTGTATTATTTTTCATAAATAGGAGTCTGTGGGAAATGGCCATTCCGTATTTCAGAGCTTTCTGGAGAACAGGTTTTCCGATAATGTTGATTTGTTCAGCAGCAGCTGCAGTCCTAAAGGTTCTTTGTGCCTTCTAACAAACCTAGCTCCTATGCAAAAGCAGGAGGCATATAACAAGGTGCTGAAGAGCAATCTGTTCCCACCAACCCGCCTAATTTATGTCTACAGTTACTGGTTCCATAGACAGTTGACACATTACAAAAAATTGTCCTGAAATATTGTATTCTTCTTATGCTTTATATATTTATATCAAAAATGATCAATCATTACCTTTTATATTAAAATGTGTTTCCATCACATTCACACCACGCACACCCTAGGGTCGGTTTCATTACCTGTCTGTATGGGGGTGTCTGGTTTGGATTGTGTGAGGAATGCTACAAAGACATGGAAACAGTGCAAACATCTTGCAAACAGTGCCCTGGCTGGAATCAAACTCAAGCCCTCAGCACTGCAAAGCAGTAGTGCTACCGAACTACCAGTACAATGGGATCCGTTATCCAGAAACCTCTGATATTACAGCAAGGCCATCTGCCATAGACTATATTTTCCAAATAAACTACATTTTTTAAAATTTCCTTTTTCTCTGTAATAATACAACAGTACCTTGTAATTGATCCCAATTAAGATGGAATTAATCCTTATTGGAGGCAAAACCAGTTTTATTTAATGTTTACATAATCGATTATCCAGAAGGTCCCGAGCATTCTGCATAACAGGTCCCATACCTATATTGTATCAATTCAATTTCTGTACCGGTCAATGCCACTATTTTTGTATTAATACACAAATAATACACAAAAGCCATGAATATCTTTTAAACGATATCTTTATAAATGGTGAGTACTGATGTCATCAGTTATAAATGGTGAGTAGTGATGTCATTTCTGTCGCATGACTCACTAAAACTTGTGTATTATAATAAATATAGTACCCCCTGTTGCAAAATATGAGGGTATTTGAAGTGGCCTCAGAGTTCTGTGACCTGTATAAAAGCACTCGGCCTTCGGCCTCTGGTTTTTCTATTGTCAAGAAACTCCTCAGTAAGTTATAATATCCTTATAATTTACAAGAGGGGATACTTTATTCACTATATCTATTTATAAAATATATCCCCCCATTCCTAATGCCATTGTTCTGTTGATGTTTGCAACCAATGTAACTATTCCACGAGTATCTGTATAAATGAAAATATGTACTTCAGCTGGAAGTCTACAATTAATATGGCATGTTTTTCCTTTAAAACCCATATTGTAATGTGTAAAGGGTGTGGGATATTTAATGGCCTAATGTCACGTAAGGCTACATAGTTCTTTTATTCCTCAGCTTGCTAAACATTTGAATCACAATGTACAGTATGCCTGCATAGCGTATGTGCATGTTAAGTGTCTTTTAAACCCCAAGAGCTGGTATCAAATGCCAGCTGTCCGTTTTGCTTTTAATCTTTCACAGTAGTGCATGACCTTGACCGCGTGACTTTGTGTTTTAATTTGGGACAGATATTTATAAAGATGCAAATTCAAATTTGGAAGAGAAAAATACACCTATGGAGGCAAAATCGGACAGCTGTAGTGCATATTTGTTTTTGTCTATTTTTGGGGGGCAGGATTTTTGATGGGGATACGTATGAACAAAGCATGGTTTATTTTGTCTTTGCCATTTGGTAACACTTTCTTTTTTTATGTTTCTCTTAAGGTTTCTCAAGTTCCATTCCTGAATGTGAAATAAAAATGGAATTGCTTCTTGCTTCAAACAACTGATCCTGATTCAGAATTTCATCATGCTGCATGAGTAATTCAAGTAGACTTATACACGTTTGGATATGATCCTTGGACCAGCATATGTTTGGAACACCCCACTGACTTAGATCATACATTTCTGCATACTGAAAAGTGTCCGAACTTTTTCTGGCCCTTAAATCCTTAAATTAGGTAGCCACATAGCTTCTTCGCATACGTTTGTTGAACATGACTTATGGAGAAGAGCTTAGCTCTGAGATGCAACAAGATTCCGTTGTTTTAACCTATCTGGAAGGATTACTAATGCATCAAGCAGCTGGCGGTTCGGGAACTGCAGTTGACAAGCTCTCTGTTAGCCGTGCAAAATCTGATGAGAATTTTAAGAATTCTGGAAATATATTTTCCAAATCTGAGAGTAATGCCCCACTTCACAACAACAGTAGCCCTGGTCAAGGATCTGGAATGCTGCATCTCAAAAAGGCAAGGCTGTTGCAGTCTTCAGAGGACTGGCATGCTGCAAAGAGAAGACGACTGTCTGATTCTGTTCCCGGCATAAATGGCAAAAATGAAACATTCTTGGCTGGCATGGTTGCAAATGCACCCAAAGGCAAGCAGGATTGTACGTTATTGGCATCTCTTCTTCAGTCTTTCAGCTCTAGACTTCAGGGTGTGGCTCTGTCACAACAACTTAAAGAGAGTCTCAAAGAACAAGGCTTTTCTTTTACTCAGGAGACTGTGCACGAGGAGAAAAATAACCAGTGTATGGGCATTGCATCCAGTCACCTTAAGACTTTGTTAAACAAAAGTAGATCAAAAGAGAAAATAACAGATGGCAATATGACTGCTAAAGCTTCTATTCAAGAAAAATATACAGATTCTTCACCTTCTGGGAAAAGCAGCACTAAAGGAGTAGCTAGTGAGCCAATTTCATGTGCTGCCAGACTTCAGGCTGTTGCAAGTATGGTAGAGAAGAGGTCAAGCCCCACTGTCTCACCTAAACCAAGTGTTGCATGTAGCCAGTTGGCATTGCTGCTTTCTAGCGAAGCTCACTTGCAACAATACTCTAGAGAGCATGCTGTAAAAGCGCAAACTGCTAGTCAGTTAGCAAGTGAAAGGCTAGCAGCTATGGCAAGATTAAAAGAGACCTCAGAGAAGGACCTTGGTCATTTTCCTTTGTCAACAAGTTTGCCCACAACCCTCAACAGCCCTGCAAGAACAACCATTTCCAATGGTATAGGTAATATTGGTAACATTTCTCCATTTTCAAGTCCATTAAGTGTCCCTCATTCTCCTCATAAATCAGTAGGATATAAGAATCATTCAGAAAAGAATCATCTGAAGCCCTCTCCAAATAACAGCTTGCTGCTACACCTACTTAAAAGCCAGAACGCTACAAATATGAACAAATGCAACCTACACAGTGACAAGATCCCTGCATTTGATGAAAGTGCAACACCAACAACTACTGATGACTTTTCTGACAACAATCCCAGCTTTACTGAAGATGAAACCAGTGACGATGAAAGTAGTCACTCTAACTGTGCACCTATTGACTTGTCATTTAAAAACAGAGTCGATAAGCCAGAGGTGTTAAATGCGGCCTCCATAGACAACTTAACAGAGTCCTTGCTTAAAAACTGGGATCCAAAAGTTGAAGGACTTGACATCAACAAAGATAATAATAGAGGGTCTTCTTTGGATTCCACGTTAAAATCACATCAGAAGGTTACCCTGTTACAATTACTTCTTGGGCATAAGGCTGATGAAAATCCAGAAAAGATGAAAGATCCTCAGGGTTCACAGAGACGTGCTGATCTGACAAAGTTCAGCTTGCCAAAACAAAGACCTATATCTGAAAACACTCATGTACATAATTCTTCTTCATTAAATGCATTACCTTTAAACAATTGTTCGAAATCGGATTCCCCCGTTAACCTGACCCAACCTTTAGCACCAAAAAATACATTCACATCTTACATAAGTAGCATTCAGTCTGAAAGACACATGAATGCTGCCTCAAAACACCTGATTGAGCTTACGAGGAAAAAATCATTTCATAATCCCATCCCATTAATAAAGGAGAGTGCACCAAATAATGGTGCTTTTTGTGCAAGTAAACTTCTACAAAATTTAGCTCAATGTGGGAAGCAAACCACTGTGCCTGATGAGCAAAAACCAGTAAGTACACCCAATGGCAAAACTCTAGGACTGATAGATAGACTGAATAGCCCCCTGATTACCAATCAGTCTCACACCTTCGAGGAGGACAAATCTTTTAGTAGCCCACCTACTCCAGCAGACTCCAGATTTCCTGGCTCAGAAATTGAAAACCTTTTAGAAAGACGTACTGTTCTACAGCTTCTTCTCGGAACACCAAATAAGGGGAAACTTGAAAAGAATCCAAAAATCACAATCAAAGATGAAACTCAGCAACACAGGGTAGACAAAATGGCAAGTGAGCAAATAGTATCTTTTAAAATTAAAACTGAGCCTGAAGACCCCTACAGCCCACAGTATTTAAGAGACACTGGAATTCCAAGTCCACAGGCCATGTCTTTTCACAGTTTATCCAGATCGCCTTCAGAGGGCATGAAATCTCCACATCTCACTCCACAGGACTTTTCAGTTTCAAGAAATGGGCTACTAAGCCGTTTGCTTACACAAAACCACGATGGGTATGAAATGAGTGACTTGGATCTACCCAACAGAAACTGTGAACTAAGACAAACAGAAACAAAAATCCCATACACTGTTCCAAAAAAGAGAAAAATGCACCAAAACGAGCATTTAGAAAGTCAAGTAAAATTTGCAAAACTCAGCCCTTCTGAAAGTGGGCAGTATTGTCCTTCACAGTCATTAAGTGGGCCAATGTTTCTTCAGGATGAACTGCATAGTAACAGAAGTGATATGGACCCTAGGTGCAATTTAAGCCAGAACTCCTTTAACGAAGGTAAACATTTGGGTTGGTCAAGAGAAAGCAAAGGTTTTAATGTGCTGAAACAACTGTTGCTTTCAGAAAATTGTGTCAGAGATTTGTCTCCGCATAGGAATAATGTATCATTGGATGATATGGTAAAGGGGAACAGAGGCCACCCAGCTGGCAATTCTGACTTTGTAACACCCTCATTAAATGTGCACATGGGCAGAATGTCCAACCACACAAACAGTTTAGGTCAAATGACATTTCAGTGTCCATCTTCTTTAAAGAATTCCCCACGCCCACCTTCAGACAGTTTGATACATAAAACATCTCGGACTGAATTTGGACAAGTCGGTATGTGCCCTATTCCTAATGACAAAGGCCCAGTTAAATGGGTTATCACAGGTATGGAACAGAATGATGTTGCTAAGGATTCCCCAAGGTTGACCAAAACCAACCCAATATTGTACTACATGCTACAGAAAGGAGCACATTCTGCTGGTAGCCAGGAGCTACGTGATCGAGGCAGTTGGACTGAATCCCTTCTAGGGAATGCAACAGAAGTGACATTTAAACGAGAAATGGTCAGTTGTAGAGGAACCACCCCGAATGGCAGTGGTGTGACAAAAACAACCACTCCTGTTGTAAATAAGACATTGCTTAATTCCAATGGTAACAAATATGGACTTTTCGATATACTGACAATTAAAAAAGAGCCTGAATAATACAGCAGATATGAGTATCCATTGCACCAGGTTGTTAATAAACCTAATGTAAAAGAATGCATCATTTCTAGAGTATCGGGCATGAAGACAAGAGATACAAAGCATGATCTTCTTGACATGTTTTTTATCTCATATATATTTTGGTTGGTTCAATTTGTTTGTGGCTATAGCTTATTTGAAAAATGTACAGATTTAGCTATTATGATTTCTATTTTTTTTTCATTCTGTGATATTTTTTCCCTTAATGGAATTTTATTCCCTGTACTTGGTAAAAAAAAAATGTTATAAATTATAAAAGACAAATGTGCTGTTGATGGCTGGTTTCCAATATTTGCCTTATGTGCTGGTCTCTTAATGGTTACAAGATTACTTATCCTATTGGAGACGATGAATTACCGTGGCGATTTCAAATTCAGTGTATCCCAGCTGTGCAGATGTTAAAATCTGAGTATCTGTTACTTGCCTTTGGCTCATCTGCGGGGCTGGGATTCGTGGTTCGCAAAAACTGTACAAGAAGGCTGTGGATTTGATATCCCTGCTTTAGAATACAATTTATAGCCCAAAAAGGTTACACTAGGTAATCCAGGAAATTTGTTCAGCTTAATGTGCAAAGGATTGTGGTTGTTCTTTTACTGCTAAAGCTGTATCAGCACAGTACAGAGCTTTGTAAAATGTGTATTTTTCCATGGAATAACATTTATTTCTACATAATACATTTCACCTTTTATTCAACGTATTTTTGCTTTGGTGATTATTTTATGGGAAATGTAGTTCCCATGACGTTTACAATAAACCAGACAGCGATGGAATAATGCAACTTGGTCGTATCTACTTTCTTTTTACGCTTTTTGTTTTCCCAAGTGGTTTTCAAATAATGCCGTTAGACCATTTGTCCCTAGGTACAATATAAAAATACTTTATTACAGACCTCACTCTATATGGAATTTGCTCATCCAACTTGTTAAGGTGGCTATTCATGGGCAGATTTCAGTTGCCAACTCAGCCACTTAGCCCATGTATGGGGTCATTTTATAGGCCTGCCAAACAGATATCTGGCCAAAAATCAGGCAGATATTGATTGGACATGTTTAAGAATCCTGTTGAGGCAAGGACCCACGTCATCTTGTTGATTCTGTCCTTGCCCCATGGCCTGCATTACTTAGGCTAAATGATTGGATCAGTCCAATTTTGCCCATCTGAAACCCCACCAAACAAACAGATCTTTCTATATATGGCCAGATTTACAGTCAAGTTTTGACATGTATCTGCTCTCTTCAACCTGCAGTCTTGAAAGTCTTGGAGAAGCCTTTGGATGTTGGTCATATTGACCATAGATCCTAAAGTTTTTTTCCTGTAAATTGATGGCTAAACCTTAAGGGCTGAATACCCATGTTCATTTTTTTAGGGGAGGAAAGCTTTTTTTTTTTTTAATTGTAATTAAATAATTTTTGTCCGCACTTAAGGAAGCATCAAGTCCAAAAAAATATGGCTGCAAGTTATCTTGAACCTGTACTGGACATCTTTTCCAAGATGTAATTCTTTGAGTAATAATAATTTACATCATTTTTTCTTGGCAGTGTTTCCCTAATTCAAAAATCAATACCACAAGTAGAGAAAGCTCTGACTAGTTCCCACAAAGGTCAGCTTGGTGTAACCTAGTGGTAAGCTAAGCACTGAATGGTTTTCTTTTTGTTTCCCTTGATAGCACTTACTATAGCCACACAGTTCTCTGTTTTTTTCCCTGTACAGCATAACATAATGCTGCAAAAAACTTGAGTCCCCTAGCCCCGCTCACTGGTTTGCCTCTGAGAATGTTATCATTTGAAAGTTGAAGAAATGTAATATAATTTACCGTTGCTTTAAAAATATGTCATTTTAATGTACGGGTTGTTCTTTTTTATGAAGGAGAATATTCTATTGAAAAGTCAATGTTCTAATTATTTTTACTTAATAGATAATTGTATACTACTGCAACTAATGGACAATAGGTGTCCACAAAGGTAAATTCTGAAATGATGCTTAGCTATGTTCTCTAGCACAAGTGAATTCATTGTCTTTCTAACAGACCAACCTACAATATAGTAGACTTAAGAAAGAAATGCATAGAAATGTTCGTTCGCACAGGATATGAATTTAACACACCCATGTCCGCACCCTACTTAGTGCAAGTTTAATAATGTACTAAACACAGTTCAAAAGGAAAGAAGACTTTGCTCAAGAATATCTACCAACCACAATTTATTCAAGGTTCCCACCAACCCTAAATTTAAAAAATGGTTATGGTTTCTTTTTTGAGGTTGTCTGTTTGAATTTGTTATTCTGACAAATAAAATATCCCATTTTTGTAATTTATGTATACCTTCTTGAACTTCCATTAAACTCCCATTTTTTCTCATTGATAGGGGTCCTGTATATAGGCGGATCCCCCTATAATTTGTGCATCTGGAACACATGGGTCACCTTTCATTTTTGTTTGGAAAAGGGTGTAAATGTGTGAATCACAGTTCATGAAGGCTGTATGTATATAATGAAAAGAATTTTTGCATAACAATTGTGTTTTGGACAACTGCCATAATCATAAAGTAGCAGGTCAGGTTAATTAACGCATCAGACGGCTTAAGGGGACCATACATGTACCAACATGGTCAGGCAGTTAAGCATATTATTAGGTTTATTTGCTGACTGCATGGAAGGGCACCTTGGGTCCTTTCTGTCCAGACAAATATTTGGACCTTATGATGCCTCTTCTCAGTACATCTATGAGGCACTGGTAGATCCTAAAATAAAGAGGCAGTCTCAGTCCTTTAATTTCCACTCCGTGGGGACATTGGAGAAGAAGTGGATCAGTGCTACTTTGGAGTCTACTTTGGGGACAAATGGCCCCACCACCAAACACGCACACAGAGTAGTAGCTCATTATGGAATACCTTCGTACCTGGGTGACCTTTGAAATAATGCAGAAATGAAATAAAATTTGAAGCACACATAAATCTTTCCATTAAATACATATGTTTTCTTTAAGAACCAGAATGTTACAAAATACTAGAGAAAAAATAAATATTTGCCAAGAAATATTACCCCAGTCCAGCCACAGTTTGTAAAGCTCTTACATTGTCAAAAGAAGTTAATGTTATTACTCAAGTGGATTGGAATTCATTTGTCACTTTTTTTTTTTCTGGCTGCCAGTTTATATATTTTACATTTAAACGGCCCGTATTGGTGTTTCCATGATAAAATGATGCTTTTGGATCACTACCGAACTTTACTGTAATAGAGTGAGAGTCACCAGAAGGTAGATTGGAGGACATAGGTCTCAGAATTTCAAAAATTAAGACAATCCAAAATGAGAATTTGTTTTCAAAAAATTAAAATATACATGCATTTTAAAATGTAATTTCTATTTTGGGGAGAGGTACATTTCAGTTTAAATTACTGGAATATATATTTATTTTTTGCATTATGCATGTTTTAAACATGAACTTGTATTTAAAAAATATGCTTTACAAGCAGCCAGGCAGAAATCCCCTGGCTCTATGAAAAAAAATCAACTCGTAATAAAATTGTAGTCACTAAAGGTGGCCATACACGGGCCACGCGATAAAAGCTCACAACAGACCCAGTCGGCAGCTTATTGGCCCGTGTATGGGGCCCTCTGAAAGGCTGCTCCAATCGATATCTGGCAAAACCTCGGTCAGATGTCAATCAGGCAGGATTACTTAAAAAAAAGAGGCCACTAATAAAAAAAAAAAATACAATTGCAGAGATATCAACACGCCCTTACATAAAAACTTTTTCACCTGGTCTTTGCCTAAAGAATATGTGTAACTCAAGGGATATAAATAACTGTGCGGTGTCTAGGAAGTCTAAATTAGATGTGGATAAGCGGAGGACTTTGAATGTTTTTTGCTTTTTTAACCATTATATTTATGGACAAATAGAGGCCAAATTATATTTTTTGTATTTCAAAAACTCAAACTGAATGCGTGCTTGTGTGTGAAAAAAAAAAACTTACATTTCAAATGAGTTTTAAAGCATGAAAAACAAATTTAACACTGAGACATCACATACTACTCATCATTTTCAATGAATTTGGCAAATTGTGACTTCATCTCCAAAACTCTTAATTGAAAAATAGCTGTAATGCAACTCCCACTGATTTCTACCAGATCTTACCAGCTTTTAGATGCCGAAGTCTTTGGCGCTTGAATCGCTGATCCTGCCCCGTAATTTTGCAAAAGTTATTCTCATTGAGTGGCATATTGTTCCTGCTCTCACCATGAAAAAAAAAAACATTTGTACATTACTACTACCTCCTTCTCCTTTTCAAACTCAGAAGAAATATCTCGTTTAATTTTGATAACCGTAATGTTTTTATTCCCTGTGAATGAATTCTGATGTTTTTCTTTTGCAAAACATTGCATTTTCATACGAAGTGCTGTGCAAGCTGTAATAGCCTTTAATTTAGAAGGACTTCTTTTTTTAATAAGTGGTAAATTAAAGTTTCAAAGTGAGATGGAAAGCTCATGTTGATTGGGATATCGTATTTTACAAACATAAACCTATGAAATGTATGGCGATTTACTGTTCTTGAAAAGCTGTATATAGGGACAAGTCCAAAATACGTGATATGTATCAGTTATGCGTTGAAATGTTTAAAATGGTTTTTAAAAAGGTGATGTAAATAATGTTTTTCCATGAAGCTTAAAAAAAAAAAAAGTTTTGTATTGTTTTGAAAAAAAAAAAAAAGAAAAATCTTTGGGTTATACAAAAAGTTATAGAAATTGTATGTATACTGTACATGTATATAGAAGCAATGGTTTTCAGACTCCTTTTGCATGAATACATATTGCTGAAACCTGTATGGGAGAAGTGTACAAAATTATTTAACTTGTGATTTGCATGTACAGTGCATGGGAAGAGACCCCCCCCCCCGTGCATTTGTTAACCGGTCAGGTCAGATGCTTATTTTAAAAAATAAAAATTCCAAAACCAAAATATTTCTGTACTTTAATTCTCAAACATGATAAAAGTTAATTTTGTGAAAGAATGTGCTACCTACGAAAACGATCTGACCACCTTAGTTGAAACGGAGAGCTCCCGCCTATAATGTTATGTGATTGGCCGTTTATATTTTCTAAATCGAATAAATATGGTTAATGAAGAAATATAGCATTGCAAGATAAGACATTGTCTTTCATTGCCATTCGTCGATGAAGTTTACAGAAAAACGTTTGATTGTGATGTATTCTAATGGAGATTTCCTCACCAATCCCGCCCCCCGTGGTGTCACAAACATTGTACATAATGCGGTGTGATTATTTTAATATTATTATTATTTTTTTAATCTTAGTGTTCATTTCCCAATGAGGACTTGAATAAAGAAAGAGGAAATAAAGTGGATTATGTTTCAATTATTTTGAAGAATGAGAGATATAGACCTTTTGAACTGGCCTTAAATTTTGCAGCATTTTGGCGAGATTACCAGTCAGGTGGAATGGTTCCTGTTCTTAAAGTAAAACTTTACCCCTACGAAATAAATATTTAAGCAACAGATAGTTTATATCAATTTAAGTGGCATATTGTACCTGCTCTCACCATGATAAAAACATTTGTACATTACTACTACCTCCTTCTCCTTTTCAAACTCAGAAATTAAAACCCAGCATACACACACACCCCTCCACTCTTTCACACAAACCATATATGCCCATAGCTATACTAACTGTAGAGTTTAGTATCAAAATAGCCTTTGATATTATGTCTGTCCAAAAAATCATCCAAGCCCCTCTTAAAAGCATCAACAGAATGAGCATCACAACATCACCCGGCAGTGCATTCCACAACCTCACTGTCCTCACTGTGAAGAACCACCTACGCTGCTTCAAATGTCCTTTTCTTCTAGTCTGAAGGGGAGGCCTCTGGTGATCCTCTTTATGGGTAAAAAGGTCCCCTGATCGATTTCCTTTAACAGAAGCATCTGCTATCACTGAGTTTGCTGGAATCCTGGATCGCCATAACTACGTGAAGGGTTAGCTCACCTTAAAATGAAGTACAGTCGGCAGTTGCAATTTTCAATTTTTTTTTTTTTTTTTTACTTTTTGAATTATTTATATTTTTTCATTTTGCAGCTCTCAGGCATTTGAAAATAACTGTCTGGTTGGGATTGGTAAGTCTTCATTACTCTAGTACTGATACAGCAGCTTAGAAGGCGCAGAACAACAGAGGCTCTCGTTAAAAATATATGATAAAATAATGGTACATGATAAAAACCGGACAATATTTTCAGTTGCTGGTAGAATGGCTAATAATACGGGACCCCCAAAAATATGGAAACATTGCCTAGAATAGGCCCATCTGTCACACAAATGTCAACTTCCTCTTTAACTTCATTTAACTAAAAATGTAGTTGGGAACTACATTTCGCTAACCGTTTAATTGGAAACCTAGAAATAGAGTTTATTGCATATTCTAGTACACATAGCTACACTCGGTACCTCCTTCTAATGAATGGTGCTATCCATATGCCCTCAGGGATTTCCCTTCTTAAAGGGACAGCCCATTGGCTGTCTGATTCTGTAGAGATCTGTAGATTATACTGATAGAAAATTCCACGTCTTCACTACATTTATTATGTAAAGGTGTTTTTTCATAGCAGAATAAATTACCACAGTCCTACTTGATGGTTCTGGTGTCTTTGATGAAATTTGCAATTACATTTTAATGATAAACTGTCACAAATGTCATTGTTTCCTTGCAAAATACATAGCGTTGAAACTTCTGGATCAATCCTCCAATGTGGCTTAAAGGGGAACTAAACCCATACTTTAAAAACCCCTTCCCCCTCACAGATTCAGGCGTCAGAGTTCATGGCAGCCATGTTCTTCTTCGGTAATCTTTGTGTCTTATTTTGGCTCTTCAGTGATTCCCATGAGTTTCGGCACCGAAACGCTGTTCAATACACAAAGATAACCAAAGAGAAGAAGATGGCTGCCATGAACTCCAAAGCATGAATCTATACCGAGAAAGTTAGGAGCATTTGCCCAGGGTAGCCAGTAGGCTGGGGTGAGCGGGGTCTACGGGGGCGAAGGTTTTTTAAAGTAAGGGTTTAGTGCTCCTTTAATGAATAAAGGCAACTAAAGTCCTAAAATGAATAGGCAAAAAATTATGCTATGTTATCTAGAATGCTCGGGTCCTGGTGTTTTCCCGTACAGGGATCTTTCCATAAGTCTACCTTAAGTCTACTAAGAAATGAATTTAAACATTAAAAAAACCTTAAAGGATTTGTTCTGCTACCAATATAAATTGTTTAATTCTAATTGTCTATGGGTGAAGGCCATCCCATAATTTGGAGCTTTCTGGATGTTGGTTTTCTGGATAATTGTTTTCTGATCGCCAGACCATTATGGAGTCCTTTTTCTGGTCCCCTACTGGTGGGATCATTGGGCAACCATAATGCCCATTAAGCACCTAGAGCAGCCCAGTAAATCCCAACAGTAGCCCAGTAAGCACCAACACTAGCCCAAAGCTCAGTGAGCATGTGCAGTGCCATATTTAAGATGGACAGAATATTTGAGATGCTTAATGTCTTCTCTGGACAGGTACAAAGCATTACAAGGTAACTTATAATACCCAGATAACTTTACGATATGTTGCAGTCTAATTCATGCTAAGTGTATGTCAATTTATATTGTCAATGTATTGGAAAGATTATAAATACGCAGTATATTCTGCCTTCGCCAGACTCTGAAAACATTGCCAGCTACAGTATTTCATACATATTGACTTTTTAATTTAAACTGGATTTTGATGCCAAAGTGGAAAGTCCCACAAATTCTGTCCTCAAGGGCAAGCATTATAGAGGGCTAACACTTCATTAACCAATTAATCTAAATAATTATCTCTCAATCAGGAAGGTTGATTGTCCTTGAGACTTGGCCACCGGGAATCTTGCAATGAATGATGCACACAGGAAGCAGGTGCTGGTGTTGCTATTACATTACAGCCCGTCTTTGCATTAAATAAGAAACATGTATACGTGATATGATATTGTATCGGAACTCAATCTCTGGTGCAACACTCATTCCTGAAATACTAGAAAAAGGGTAGACCTAAAAATGACAGTTCTGCACGAGATGGCTATTCTTTATCATGGCTGTCACTGAACTCTGCTTATAATAATTGCATATTCAATTCCAGCATAAAGAAGCATTTGCCTTATTTTAGGATGTTTCCATTGTAACCAGAAATTGAAACATGAAACTTCAACATGAAATTATACTGTAAAAATCTCAAATATGATGCTCCTCCATGTTGCATAGTAGGTTATTCCTTAACCCAAGTAAGCCAAGTACTAAATCCTTTATGTCCTCTGTATTTGGTATTGTCCCCAACCTCCTTCACACAGATACTTTTAATGACCACATTACAGTGGTGTCGAGATATCCATCATCAGAATAGGATCTGCTCTGTTGTGACCCTGTTTTAAAGATGTCTGCTACAATGCTACTAAATGCAAGAGTCATAACATTAAGTAAGCATGAGCCTGGACTGATGAAGCATCATTTCTTCTTTTTCCTAGATAATGAATGCTATTAAAGGAGAATTCAACCCATAACTAAAAAACCCTACCCTGTGTAGACCCCCCCTCCCTCTTCCCCCCCAGCCTAACTGAACCCCCCCCCCCCCCCCCCCCATGGAATTGCCGCTAACTTTTTACTCACCCCTCGGTGCAGATTTAGGGATCCCAGTTCACAGGAGCCATCTTCCAGGTCTTTGGCAAGCTGAGACTGGCGTATCGGCTCATACGCAGTTGGAGCAATTTACCAGTTTGTGACAACTGTGCGGAAATTGCCGAAGCAACAGAAGAAGACACGAAAGATGGCGGCCGTGAACTGTGATCCCTGAATATGCACCAAGGGGTAAGTTAAAAGTTAGGGGCATTTCCCTGTGGGGGCCAGCTAGCCTGGGAGGGAGGGGGTGTCTACGTTGGGTAGGGGGGTTAGGGGTACTTTTAGTTACGGATTGCATTCTCCTTTAAGGCACAGCACACATGCTTGTGTGCCC
This sequence comes from Xenopus borealis, assembly GCA_024363595.1. NCBI lineage: Eukaryota > Metazoa > Chordata > Amphibia > Anura > Pipidae > Xenopus > Xenopus borealis. Next base: position 21,339,744 of record CM044433.1, on the reverse strand, counting down.
CAGTGTATAGAATGGTTCTCAATTTCCATCTTTGATAGCTCTGCCTCTTAGGGGCCTATTTATTGAATTTCGTTTCACGGTTCTTCTTTTTTTTCTCTACAAAGTCGAGTTTTTATAAAATTTCTCAAAAAATTCAAGATTAATACTGTGTAAAAACCATGGAAAGCTCTAATATAAACATTGTCAAAGTAAAAGCAGTTGAGGTCCCATAGAAGTCAATGGGAGCTGCGCTGATCCTATGGGACTCTTTTTTTTTTTTAGCTAGTAATTATCCAAATAAATCTACTTTTTAAGGTTTTAGAGAGATTCATATTTTTTATGCCCTTTTTTCCCATTTGTACTTTTTATATTCAGGTCTTTTAATAACTTTCATGACATTCGAGAAATAGAGTTTCAATAAGCTCTAATCACACATAAATTCGACCTTTAGTAAATGGGCCTCCCAGTGTCCACAGATCCATAAGGCAGGATACATTTCTCAGTTTCCGCATACATGGAACATTCTTGTTGCTTTTGAGCCTTTCAAATGTGCCTCTCCATGAATTTGAATGGAAAACCGCGATGGTACGTAAACACAGAATTAGTGCTCAACATTGCTGGTGGCATTAGACTTGTGGTGTTTTTCATTCAAATGAGCAAGGACCAAGACAAGGAGAGTATGAATTTTGCATCCTCTTCAAGTTACAGGACACTACATGTGCTATTTTTTTAATGTTATGGCCTCAGATTTACACAATCCCTCCAAAGATCCTCATTTAGATACTCCAGCAACATCATTAACTATAAAACTCTTGCTTATTGCTTTGTCATGATATAATGGGTCTATAGGATTTCACTGTAGTATTTTACTTGCAAAACAAAGGTTATCTAGATAGTCCTGTAACTGTAGTAGTCTGATTAAGTTATCCTACTAAACATTGCGAATATAATGTCAGTCTAATATGTTTAGCCTTTTGTTATCCCTTAGCTTCATAAGCAACAAATGAGATAGCATTCCATTTGAAATCTCATTAACAAAATCTGCTAATGATGCTTACATTTTACTTTTCAACACTAGAAGTTCATCCACATCAAAACTGGTCAGTAAATGTCAGTGTGAAAAAGACTCATACTGAATGCAGGTCAAAAGAGAAGAGCAGATGGCAGATACATAAAGACCAGAAAAGGTGAGCAGGTGCAGGTGAGCAGAGCAACATTTAAGTAAACAAGCTAAAATCTGATTCCAGTGCAAGGATTGGCTGAAATTAATAAACTGCCATCACAGTTGAAACCATAAACAAGGTGAAGGCTAGCTAGACCAGTGCTATACAACTTTCAATTTTCTGGCACACCCCTGTTTTGGGGCAAAAACATATGAAGATTATGGCGCCATCCAAAGAAGCCTGGAACCCCTGAGCTGTCTTTTTAGCTAAAAAAGCCCCTAGAGGGACAAACCCAAGTCAAGGACCACCACTTGGGCAACCCTAAAGTAGATTATAACCAAGGCACATCATGACCACGACCAACCTTGAAATACTGTAACAGGGTGGGTTTATTTAAGTCTGTAATAAGAATATTATCCTCAGCCTAAAGGAGATATTGACTACATACGAGAAGAACTTATATATATATATATATATATATATATATATATAATCCTTCAAGGATTCGCCAAGTGAGCTTGGATGGCTTTTTAGACAAGCAAAATTATCCTTGGCCATAGTAATCTCAAGATCTACAGTTTGCTGCCAATTTCTGAAAGTTTGTAAAACGTTCACTTCTCCAATTTGTGCTTTTAAGCCAAACAAAAATTTTTTTTCGTTTGGTTCCTTGATCCATGATTTTTTCGTAATTTGTCCAGTGTAAAAAAACCATTAAATCTATGAATACAAAAGTACGGCAAGTAAAAGCTGACAAGGTCATGTAGAAGTACATGGAAGTTCCCTTTGTTTTCTTACAAAAGATCAGTTTTTTTTTTTGGGGTGTTCAGAGATCAAAACGTTCATTGTCATGCAAGTTTTTCGTTCATTCGCGGTAAATGCAGGGATTTTTTAATTTTTTCAACAGCCATTTTCCAGTGTACTTTTTGTATTCAGATCTTTTAATTAATTACAAGGCATTTGTGAATGTAGAGAAGGATGTAGAGTTTAATCGTGGTTTCAAAAACCTATAATACCACTGAAATTTGACCTTAAATAAACAGCCTCTTAATCGTATATATTCATTTATATTGTAATGAAATAACAATTCAAAATATTGATTCACTGAACTTTTTTTTTTTTTTTGCTTATAATCGAGGTCTATGATAAAGTTATATTTGGAGAAAATTTCAAGTTGAAAAATTGTGATTGAAATCCATTTTGTTTTTTACATCGCAGAAAACATAATATATAATAATGGATTCATCATATAAGACTCTGGCCAAGACCTTGATGAGTTTCTATGTACATCTCATGTGCCATAATCCCTCTAACAGTTTCTAGCTGAGGGCAAAGCCGAAATCCAAGGTGGCCCAATTCTACAGTGTTCCTTTCATATTCGTTTTGTCTCACGCACCAAAAAGACATTTTGTTCTAAACGCAGAGACATCTTCATGCTTGAGTAAGTATGAGTCATTTGGGTGGTGTAGGGAAGATTATCAGGTGCTGTGAAAATGTTGTGATTATTTAAAGAAAGCCAAGAAGCTACATAGTTCTTGTCAAATGTTTGTCAGGTTGATGTTAACAGCTCGAGGCTAGAAATTGCATCCGTTCCACCCATAATATTCCATTCCTTCATCATAACTTGTTCTCACCTTGTCATTCTCCTTCTTTTGTATGTCTTTAATTGCATCAGATAATGTCGTCCTCCTTTTTTCCTGTTATCACCCTTAGACTGAAGCACAGAATCCTTACATGGCACCCGGGAAATCATGAATTTAAAAACCCCACCCACAAATGTACTATATGCTTATGACTATAGGTTATGAAAAGGGCAGTGAACTTACTGGAATGTATTTCTCTGTTGTGAGACAGAGTTTGTAGATACTTTGTTACCATTTATGAGATATTTGATGCTCCTTGTTCTATTTTTCTTCTAAGCTTTATCTATTCCAATATTCTTGCTGCTGTGAATTCTACCAATTTATCTTTGAAATACGTGTTTACTGCTCTTAATACATGATTTTATATTAAAAGGCTGAGTTTAACACTGGGGCGAACTAAGATAGTGATGCGAGATTTCACAGTCTGATCCAGTGCAGACTTGTAGACTGACACATAGGGGCAAATTTACTATTATTCCCCAAAAATCCTATGAATTTATTCCAAAATCGACTATCGAGTGCTTATCGAATAGTTTTAGGCTTTTTGCTCGATATTCGATTTCTCGATGAATTCGTACGATCGGATACAGATCGTTCAATTTCAGGAGAAAAATGGGGTCTATGGGAGATGGCCTTTCTGTAATTCTGGATAACCGGTTTCAGGGTAACAGATCCCACTCCCATGTGGTTTTTCTCCTTTCTCAGTCCATCATATTACGTGTTTTTTTTTTTTTTTTAAAACATACTCCAACCCACTATTAGATCATTAGTTTGAAGGTATGGGACAGTGTCTAAAAAAAAAGTCTGTATCTTGTAAGGGCATCATATCACTATAGAGGTCTCCACACTGACCAACCAGGAGTTAATTAATGGAGACTAGCATTTTTACCCTGTGTTGTCAGTTTGACTTTATGGCCGTCTTCCACAGAATTTGGGAGTTCAGAGCTTTTCTATATAAGAAGAAGAGTGACTTTTAGGGATAATGAAGTAGGACCCCTATGGCTTAAGGTTAAAGAAACAAACAAATATCAATCCCAATTGGCCAGTAATCAAATGCAAAACTATATAAAATTACATCTAGTAGCTATACCATGACCTGGATGAATGAAAATCTTCATAGACATATATTAAAGTACATAAAAACCCATGTTCTGGATGGTGAGACATCATTGAAGATATAATACAAGTTCGATTAAAATGATTAAAGCTAGTGATGGGCGAATTTATTCGCCAGGGGCGAATTCCCGCGATTCGCGAAACGCCAGCAAAAACGAATTTCGCTGGAAATTCGCTAATTTTTCAGCGAAGCAAAATGGGTGAGATTCGCCCATCACTAATTAAAGCACTTCTATAATAAGGCATCTGCTTAAGGGTGGTGACACACTGGGCTACTGGGGGAGATTAGTCGCCCTGCGACAAATCACCTCTTCTTTGGGCAACTAATCTCCCCTAAATGTCTTCCCACCGGCTAGAATATAAATCGCCAGCTGAATGGCACTCTGAACTCTTTGTTTTCCGAAGTTGAAGTTGGTAGCACTTACAGAATGCCACAGTAATTGGCTGTGAGCTTTACATGTCTTGTATTTTCCATGATTTCACAGTGGTAGACCCAATCATCTACGAACATGTGATACAGTTCTATATGTTCTAGCATTTTGCTTGATAACCAAATATAATCAAGTTAACAGAAGATTGTCAGTGGTTCCAAACCTGAAATTTTCATGGATCCTAAATGACCTTATACCTGTTCACTTGTGTAATCTGCCATTAAACCCGCCTTTACGTAGAGCCAAAGAATACATGATTTTGTAAGGTGGATATGGACAGGGACAGATAAATGACTATAATCACAAGCCAATACTACTGAGAGGAAACTAACAAACGGAAACTATTTAGAGAAGGTAAACATTTTGTTAAAATGTGAAAAAAAATATTTTTTTAATTCTTTTTGGGTGGCAAAAATATTTTTAACCATATAGACAATATGTTTGATAAGGTGTTACTTTGAATATTTGAGCAAATTTTTTTTACCTAAAATTGGTCTGCTCAGATGTGGGATAATTTCTTTTACAGTCTGACTTACATTTCAGGGAGAATTAATCAATAATAGGGACAGGCAGAATCCAGTGAACGGGGGATCCAAATGCTGGTAAATAGGTGTCTTATACTATAGCTATATGACTGATGTATGCTTTAACGTGGGCATATGGGGGAAATATCCGCTCATACGGTGAGGTTGCCAAGTGATTGGCTGTTTCCCCAATATGGCTTCATTGAGGAGGACAAGAGAGGACCAAGAGATTGGATCACAATGAATAGAGACTGTCAGGACAAGGACCACATCAACGATCAGATGGAAACCTTGCTCTGACAGGTTTTTCAAATATGCCTGATTTTTAGGTAGATATCGAAAGTGTAGGCCCTGTTGGAGGTCCCTATTCACGGACCAGCAAGCTGCCTACTCGGTCAGCTGGGAACTTTTATCGGGCATTCGACTGGCAAAACTAAAGTGTTCAGCTCTTATAACTGAGATGTCTGAAATGGCAACAAGTTGGAACTGTGGTTTGTTAAACACTCACTGAATGAGTGAGATTGCATCTCAATGGAGGGGTTTGTGCAAAATCAAATAGGTGCACATATGTTGCCAAAAGAGGATGAACCATTGCTATAGCCACTAGCACACACCTACATTGTAATATACATAGACTAGGGACTTACTGTAAGATGTCTAAACCAATGGTTCTCAACCTGGGGGTCGGGACCCCTTTGGGGGTCGAATGACCCTTTCACAGGGGTCCCTTAAGGGGTTCCAGGAGCAGTTTCATCTCTCTCCCCACTAGCCCGGGGGCAAGGTTGTAGCTATCCGGGTGTTGGTGCGTGCTGGGAGTTGTAGTTCAGTAACCTGTGTAGGGAAGCCAGTTGCACTACAACTTTCTATATCACCTTAGTAGGGACTGCCATACAGCTCTCCCTGCCCATTTAAAATTTGTAAAATTAACATGGTAATTGGGGTGTGGCAAAACATTTTTGTTACACTACGCACAGAAAACAAACCTTTATGCATTCACGCTGTCTCCTGTACTTTCCCTTATCCGCTCTGGGCTGGCAACGAAAATATTTCAATATTTTATGGTTGGGGGGGCACCACAATATGAGGAACTGTATTAAAGGGTTGCAGCATTAGGAAGGTTGAGAACCACTGGTCTAGACCACTATGACCCTGCACAGTATGATATAAGATATATAGAAGCAAAGCTTACTACCTATGATTGGGGGGGTGGAATCTTAGCCAGTCGCTATTTGGATACTTTGATTTTGAATGTATTGATGCATTTATGGCTGGGCCTCATGTTGAGCATTTAGAGTATAACTGTCGAGCACTGTACTGTTGGATTGAGTGCTGCAGAATATGTTGGTGCACAACTATAATAGCTTGCCTTGTCACACCTATAATTAGCTGCTAATCAACCTACTTCCTGCATTGTTGTAACAATTTGTTCCTTTAAATCAGAGATCCCCAACCTTTTGAACACATGAGCAACATTCAGCTGTAAAAAGAGTTGGGGAGCAACACAGGCATGAAAAATGTTCTTGGGTTGTTACTGGCCATTTGGTCAGTGTCGGACTGGCCCACCAGGATACCAGGAAAAGTCCCGGTGGGCCCAGGTGTCAGTGGGCCTTCTTGCTGCTAATTTGGCCAAGTTCATGGCCATTCCCTATTCCTTGAGGCTAAATAGATGTAATAATAGATTATAGTATGTAAAGAAAATACACTAGGAGAATAGAGGTTGAATGACTAGATGAAGAATAATAGTACCAAGAGTGGGCCCCTGGTCTAAATTTTTTTTGGTGGGCCCCTAGTGTAAGGTTTTTGGGTGGGCCCTTGATGTCCCAGTTCGACACTGCATTTGGTAGCCCCTATGTATATTGTCAACCTACACTGAGGATCTATTTGGCAGTACACCTGGTTTTTATACAACCAAAACTTGCCTCCAAGCCTGGAATTCAAAAATAGCACCTGCTTTGAGGCCACTGGGAGCAACATCCAAGGGGTTTGGGGAGCAACATGTTACTCACGAGCTACTGGTTGGGGATCACTGCCTTAAATACTGTACCTCTTAATTATTGGTTTGAATTTTATTTATAACGCTATTTTTAAAGATTGCCTTTTAATTCCATCTGTTTAATAGTCAACCTGGATATTTTTCAGCAGCTTTGGTAAAAACCCAAAATACATGTATTTACATGGGAATTTAAATACCTCTCTTGTTACTTGCTGCCTGTCTGCTTTATGATTTGTCACAACCCATTATCTTTGATACTGCTTTACGTGTTTGTTTTCCTTCAGCAACGCCAGTCATTAGCAGAATTAGCAGAAAAGCCTAGCATCGTTCCTTATTAGTAAGCTCAGCTGCCATTGCTCTATTCAATCGCAGTTAGAGAGGTTTCATGGCACAATTTTCAAGCTAGGGATGTCCATCCTGTGGCCTACAACCTTGGAATGTTGGAAGATGCATTTTAACCAAAGTTGAGGTCAACAGACTTGGATGACGTTCTTACAAGATGCTTCTTCATTTCATTTGGTCTAGGTCTACATATATATATATATGGGGCAAATACAAGGTCTCAAATTACAATAAAAAAGATGCAAGCTGCTGTAATACTAAATGCATAACATAGCACAGCAAGACCCTGGACACAAGTGCAAATTGGATAAGGGTTATGATTTTGCTCCCCTGCTGCAGTGCTTCTAAAATCTTCTAAAATCAATCCTCTATTTTAACTGCTGAACGATATTTCTTTGTTGTAAAGTTTGTAAATGTTTTTCTCTTCCCACCCCTAATTTACAGATTCAAATTCAGATTTGGTTCGGCATTCGGCTAAATCCAAAACAGTGTATTCGGTGCATCCCTAAAAAGGAATGTCTAGCTACTCTGCACCAAATGGCCAGACATGGAAATGATGCCAGACAGACTACACTGCACCCAATATGGCGATGGTGCTCGAAATGACACTTTGTTCACTGCACTTGCGGATGTAAACCCCTATAATGTTTAGGTTCTGCAAGCTTTTAGCTCAGATGTTCTCAGCCACTTTTCTTCCCACAAAATCATAGTCAACACTGAAGTCTCACCCACTTAAAGTATCAGTACTGAAATTACAATCAGATCTTCTGCAAAAAAAAATGAACCTAAAAAATGAGCAGTCAGTTGTGGAAAAAGAAACCCATTCAGGCCTCACTAAATTGAAAGAGACAAACAAATAATATTCCCACTACAGATTTCAACCGAAGTGTTTGCCCATCAGCCCACCAACTCAGAATGACCCAATCTTTTTTCCCTTGGACCAACAATTGGACAATAATGGAGGCCTAGTTAAACCTGTCAGATTTAGATATTGGCTTGTGTATGCCCACATTTAACTTGTCTTTCTCATCTTCACAAACATTTTAAATAATGTGCTAACAACAGTTTTTAGGTCTACATGAATTTACAAATATACTTTAAAGCACAAACAGAAAAACTGAGCATTTTTTGGAAATGGTTACGATTAAGGGGATCTACTATAATATGAACTGTAAATAAGTGGGACTCTTATTTCCTAATCACACAATTATCAATCCCCTACTCTTGGTTATCAGAACATATCAGAACATACCTTACTGAACTGAAAAAAAAGAATACTTGCTTTATTGCAGAGTGTGTCCATAATCCTAGATGTTAGGGGCACCATGATAATCTGTACTTCTTATGGTCACTGGATAATTATATTTAATACGCACATAAGATGGGTTTAGGCACTGTCTGTGACTTTCTCAGATACTTGCAGGGTTATACAGTAACTTGGTAGGAATATTCTTTTGTAGAGCCACCAAAAAACAAGTTATTGTAACTGCAATAGATAAGTCAAAGGTCATTGCTTATTGGACACCACCAGTTACTGTTCCATGGAAACTCATTACTTCGTAACAATGCAAAAAGCTCTACACACTGTGTTGGACCAACACAACCCTAGTGACCTTGGATTACTTGCTCTTTGTAGGGATTAAGTCTTAAGACATTGAAATCCCTCTTCCTGTTATGTCTTGCAGGTAAGAGATGGAGGCTCTGGTTACTCCACTACTATAATAACACCCTTATCATCCAGTATGATATACAAGGCTTACTCCGATGATACCCAACACAACTGGCTGTAGCTCTAATTCATTTGCAGGAGATATGGAAGCAGTTCAGTGAAAGAGTTTGATGTCTCCTTCAGCCTTAAACACCAGCCAGTTTAATAAACATTCAGAAGATGATGCTTAAGTTACTGCTTAAAGCATTTAACAGGATTTAACCTTAAAATAAAACTTAAGACTGGGTGATTTCTAGGTTAACTCTGCCTTCATTAGACAGCTTCATTAAATGTTCAGTGGCATAAAACCAGGTGGTGGTTGACACACTAAACCAGCGTAAGCAGGTCACAGTCTGCTCCGGTGTTAGTCATTTGCCTTAGGTCAGGAAGTAAAAGTAGGTCATGACTTCATGTACTAGTTTTTGCCTCACTCATTACATATATATATATATATATATATATATATATATATATATATATATATATATATATATATATATATAGGTAGTGTTTAAACTGGGGCACATCTGTTTCTCCTTTATGATAATTCTACCTAAATTAACAGATTTTTGTAAATTATTCAAATATATGTATTTTTTTTTAATTATCTCAGGTTGTGCCAGTGACTGCTTATAACAGATAATATTAAAACTATTTAGGGAATTTGGAACAACTACGTTTTTTCTTCAAGCATGGAGCTATAAACATGGATGTGTATTTGTAAAATAAATGTATAGAGCTGAAACCAATAAGGGAATAATCACCGGAATCCACGTTATGGAATACTCCAAGTCTTGAGTATTACAGATTCCATTCCTGTATGTGCATGAAACTCTGACCATAAAATCTCTTTGTGTTCTTTTGTCACGGCCCTACAGACATGAGCCCAGACAAAAGTGCAATGCAGGTTCCTGTGCTTCAGTTTCTCAAAGTGGAGGGCAGGTCACAACCTGCAGAAAACATGATGAATTGCATCTGTTTAATTGCACTTTGCACCCTGCACTTCACATTAAGTAAATGGTCCTTAATCCATAGTATATGCTTCAGAGATTAAAGTAGTGTTGGAAAAGTCATGGGGCTCCCCATTATGAAAAACCCCAAGTGATGAGCTTTCTAGATAACAGATACCATACCTGTATGTGCATGAAACCAAGTCTAATTACAAATGTGCCAATGATTTAAAATCCCCTTGTGCTCTTTTTCAGGCCCTACAGCCTGAAAAAAAAAGAAGAGAGGGAGATAATATAAACAAAAATATATGATTCCTGGATACCTGTAACGTACTAGTTAGTTGGAACCTTAGTGAAAATGGGTACTCACAGATGTACAGGGCACCCCTACGAGTTTCAGTGTTCATCAGCAGCCTGTTCAGGGGCCCCAGGCTTTCTGCTGCGGAACTGTACAAGGGATTGCGCAATAGAAGAGACAAAGTCCAAAGTGCAGTACCGGTAAGAATTAGGCAAAGAGTAGTCAAAAGGTATTGAGGCGGGCGACAGGAATCGGAATCAAGAAGTCAGGCAGGAGTCAAAAACCAGAGAATCAATTAACGCAGTGGTCCTCAAACTTGGCCCTCCAGCTGTTAAGGAACTACAAGTCCCACAATGCAATGATGGAGTCTGACAGCCACAGTCAGGCAAATGCATTGTGGGACTTGTAGTTCCTTAACAGCTGGAGGGCCAAGTTTGAGGACCACTGAATTAACGCTTAGGCAGCTTGGGCACTGGCTAAAGGAAAGGGAGGGTATTTAAGGAGGCTTTGGCGCCAAAGTTGACTTTTGTTGCTGAAAGATGACATCACAACACTTGACGTGAGCGTCATCAAGTGCTGGCAAAATTACTCCAGCTTCATTTGCCCCTAGGTGGAACACAGGCAGAACCTGGAAGTGCGCGCCTGCGCAGAGGAAGACGAGGAGAGACGGGCCGGGAGGTAAGAGACTGGGGCAGTCTCCCCGTGCGCCTTACAATACCTTTATCTTTATGTTCTTTCCAGGCTTTAAAGCAGGTATGGCACTAAATCCATAATGTTTGGATTCAGCTGAATACCGAATTCTCCACCAACTACCTAGAGGAATACTGATCCAAATCTGAATCCAAATTTGAGCCTTAAAGGTGAAGGAAAGGCTTTGTGCACTTGGGGATGCCAAATGTTAGGCACCCCCAAGTGACTGAAACCCCAGGCCAGTGCTCCTGCTTTACTCCTTTAAAGTTGTGTGCCTTAACAAAACACTAATATGCCGATCATCAAGAAGAGAGAGAAAAAGGTGCAGTAAGGCTTTAAAAAGTAAAGTTTATAAGAAGTTTTTGTTATAATTTTCACAAGGAAAATAATTCTCCAAACTGTAAAGTACAGTGTGCTGATTTTAACTGATATACTATCATTCATCTTAACCTATTGTTCCGTGAACCCCTCACCAACTCTTTAAAAACATTCCATGGCTGGTAAACCGTTACATACAAGTATAATTGGAATAAGGAAGCAAAATTAAAGTTTCCATCTGTGGCATATTTAGTCCCAGGCACCCAAATCAAACCCCATGTAATTAATTGGGAACCTGTCCATTTTTCACTGAGTGGTATCCAGTGGAGCTTTGCCTACCTTTAGCTCTAGGTAATAAAGCAGACAAATCAAGATACGGCAATGACCTGTTTGGCTGCCAGCTAAATGAATGTTATGAGTTTTCTAGTTATGAGTTTTTGCTGATTCTTTTATTTTTTTTTATGCAAAAGTGCCTGGGCTGCATCATTTCTCAAATGAGTCACAGGCAATTTCATATCTCAGGACTGTTGGGATCATTTATTAATCTCAGGATGAGCAAGAATTGGTCATTGTACTCAGTTAAAAACAGGTTGTGAAGTAATCGGGACGACAGTTTGCCTATTGTACGTTCAGGGGCAGATTTACGAAATTCACATGTATTCATGTGAATAAAATCGAATGCAATGGAATATTTGATCGTAGGATCTATTCCATTGGTCGAATATGCAAATTAGGACCATCGAATAGCGAATGATTGAATGATCGAATAGATTTGAATCAGCAAAGGATTTAAAATTTTAAAATTATTCGATTGCCTACTTCGCTAGATTGGACCTACCGCATTGTAATAGAAGCCTATGGGAGCCCCTGATCGAATAGGATTCGAACTATCGAAGTCTTCAATCGTTTGAATCGTATGAATCATTCGAATGATCGAAGATCGAATAAAAGGGTAGCCTAAAACTATTCGATTAGCATTCGAAAATCAAATGTTAATCGAATATCGAGGAAATTCTATTTTTTTTTGGGGAATAATAGTAAATTTGCCACTTATTGTCCACTTTGTACCACAACAATAAAGGCTAACTGCTGATTGATTGTTATAGATGAACACAGTGGAAACTAGTTTCTATCTATACATAAAGGATGAGCCCGATCACACGCCTGATTATTTTTACATACACCATCGTACCACCAATACACTGAATACTGGTGCAAATAGCAGGCAATCATGCTGACAGTTTAAGATTAATGACTGTTACAACATGGCCGCTTACGTAAAATCGGGTTGTTTAAATACACCCCTCCGAACTATACATTTTTTATGCTGTGTTTGCATCTGTCAGGCTATTTTTAACATTAAAAAAATGGTTGTGACACTTTCAGGCGGTAACCTACAAAACTACTTGATAGTAAATATAGGTTATAACCTACATATTTAAGTCAGGATTTTTTAGGTGACACAATGAATCATAAGTTTATGCACTAATTAAAAGTCTATGAAGGGCTGCTTCTTGAATTTCTTTTCATGTTAACGTGACCTGCATTTATATTTGGTTCATTTGTAGAACATTTTAATTATTTGATATATTTATACAGTATATAGACAACGACAAAAGGTCCTCTGTACTCAACCCATTATCAATATATTAAAGGACCGGTAGCATAAAAAAATGAAATTGTTTTAAAGTAATACAAATATAAAGCAGCGTTGCCCTGCACTGGTAAAACTGCTGTGTTACTGTTTGCTTCAGAAAAACTACTATTGTTTACATAAATAAACTGCTGTGTAGCAATGGGGGCAGCCATTCCAAGGCTCAGGTTACACAGCAGATAACTGATAAGCTCTGTAGATCATAATGTTATCTGTTATCCACTATTCATCCTGCGGTATATAACCTTTTTTAAATTTCATGCTACACAGCAGCTTATTTATATGAACTATAGTAGTGTTTCTGAAGCAAACAGGTCAGTTTTACCAGTGCAGGACAACAGTATATTATATATCCATTACTTTGTTTGGTGTTACTATTCTTTTAAGGAAATTGAAACATTTAGGGGCAGATTTACTAAGGGTCGAATTTTTTTTGGCATTCGAAATTCGACCCTTAGTAAATCTGCCCCTAAATGTTGGGGGAATAAAATATTGTTCGGGGGGGTATTCCTTTAAACCACTAAAAAAAAAATATACTGTATGGTGTTTCTGCATTATAGAGAATAGGGATGCACTGAATCCAAGATCCGGTTCAGGATTCGGCAAGGATTCGCCTTTTTCAGCAGGATTCAGATTCAGCCGAATCCTTCTTCCCGGCCAAGCCAAATCCTAATGTGCATATGCAAATTAGGGACGGGGATGGAAATCACATGACTTTTTGTTACAAAACAAGGAAGTAAAAAATGTTTCCCCTTTCCACGCCTAATTTGCATATGCAAATTAGGATTCAGAATTGGTTCGGTATTCAGTTGAATCTTTTGCAAAGGATTCGGGGATTTGGCCGAATCCAAAATAGTGGATTCGGTGTATCCCTAATAGAGAATGAAAGACGTTGAAGAGAAAGATGATATGGGGCAGTTCCCTCAGCAGTTACATCCAGGGCACAGTAGTGTAACAACTGGGGGCCTTGGGACCTGCCGAAACTATGAAAAAGGTCATTTCCGGACAGGAAATCTCAGAAATTTACACTCAAATGTATTTACAGTGGAAGGGGCACAAGTTTGGGGGGGGGCCCGAGCTTCTTTAGTTACGCCACTGCCAGGGTACAGTGGGATTAGAAATCTGATGGTGTTTGCTTGGGAGTCTGGAGGGACAGGCACATCTTGCACCCAGGCCCGGGGTGACCCTAGTTATCCACTGAGCATGTTGGAGTAGACCTGCATTTGTTCCCCAGCCCACCCCTCATAAATGCAATGCTGTCTAGTGCAGGTAACACTGTGTTCATTCAGAAAGCACAGGTCCTTGTGACCCATTCTGCAACACTAGAACCTGAGTTTTTGGACGCACATAGTAGAACAGGTTGAAAACTGCAAAAACAAAAATCTGCCATGTTTTTCCAGAAATGTTAGAAATGAGGACGGGCATGAGTATGAGAAGATTGCAATAGGCAGTGTTAGAAACATATACTTTTAGACAAGGAAACATTTAGAAAATAATGGCTGAGATTCAACAGAATTGCTTTGAAGATAGAAATGGGTTCTTAGTGGTTTTGCCTGTTAAACCGAAGGCAACAAATAAACTTTGGTGAGTCTCCATGGAAAGGCAATAATGCTAACATCCTACTAAAGTATTCTGCTGCAACCCAGGATTCAGAAAGAAAATGATAAATCTCCATTAGATTATTCTGCATCAAAAGGTTCAGTGAACCCGTCTACAAGAAGAGGAACTTTATAGATAATGTATTAACTGAAGAGAAGCCAAGAGTAAGACCATAGCAAATATTTAGTGAATAGAGAGAAAGCTGTATCTGGCGCTAAGAAAACCTATTAATTCATAGCAGCTAAGGGATTTCACTTCAATATACAGTATTCACTAGTGATGGGCGAATTTATGCGGCAGGGCCGAATTCGCGTCGAATTCCCGCGATTCGCCACTGGCGAATAAATTCACGAATCACCTGCAAAATTTCGCCTGGCGAAAATTCGCCAAAAAAACGAGTCGCGCGTCGAAAACGACGCGACGCGCGCCGAAAACGACGCGACGCGCCGAAATTGCCGCGACGCGCGTCAAAAGTGTCCCGCGACTCGTTTCGTGAATTTTTCGTCGAATCGCGTGAGATTCGCCCATCACTAGTATTCACTTGCTTTGATGCTTCCTTCTACAGGTATGGGATCCATTATCTGGAAACACGTTATCCAGAAAGCTCAGAATTACAGAAAAACTGTTTCCCATAGACTATTTTATTCAGATTACCCTGTAGTATATATCATGGGATTGCATCATCAAATTTGTTAGTGTTACACTTTCTTTCATGCTTTGCTATGGATAAATCGCTAGTTACACTTTCCACATTTAGTAGGAACCTGAGAAGGAAAGGTTAAAACTAAGTAAGCTTTATCTGAAAGGCCTATATAAATACACCAATAAACCCTCAAAGTAATGCTGCTCTGAGTCCTCTGTCAAAAGAAACACAGAATTTTTTTATTTCTATTGTGTACACATGGGCTTCTGTATCAGACTTCCTGTTTTCATCTTAAACCTCTTTGCCCTGGGTGTGAGCATGCTCAGTTTGCTCCTCTCCCCCCTCCCTTCTGAGCCCAGAGCTATGAGTGAGCAGGGAGAGGCAGGAAGTGATGTCACACCAATATGTCAGCTCTATCCTAAACAAACAGAGAGCTTCTAGAGCTGTTTACTCAGGTATGATAAAGCATTCTACAGAATAAATATAGTGTTCTAGCTTGCACTATTATGGCTAATCCATTGGTAATAAACAAATACCTCCGAATGTCCCGTTTTCAGAGAGACAGCTCAACCCGCCGTCCCTCGTTTGTATTGGAATGTCCTGTTTTTCACTTAACAGCCAGAAAAAGAAACAATGTTTCTAACTTAATTGTCTTTTTGGCAGAGAGCCCAGAACAGCCACAGCAGCAGTTACGTTTGTAACAATTTCAAGATTAAGCAAATAAGTAATTGTAACAATATAAGATAACAGGTCCCTTGGGAAAAGTTAGACTCATTGATTAAAGGGCAATTCACCATCATTAGAAAAACTGTAATAACTGAAAAAAAAAACAGAAATATGTTCAAACTTTCAAAACCTGACAAATGTTGTAAAATAAATATTGTAATTAGGGGGTGTGACCACAAAAATCGGTGTGGTCAAAAAATTTTGCCGTGCTAAGCGCAGCAACTTTTTTTGTCTCTTTTTATTTACAAAATGCTGGGAGGTATGTACTGTAAGTGGCCTCAGTAGCGTTCCTTCTTCTTTAATAAACTCTCGGGCAATAATCTCTTTTTTTTTTTTTTTGGCCTCCTTTCATGCCCACAGCCCATATTACTAAACTGAGGAGAATTCTAACAAAGCTGCAGCCTGTGCTGTCTTGGGAATTGTTTGCAAGTTTAGGAGAATGAGGCTAAATCTTGAAAGGCTAGTGTACCATTTATATTATTCTTATGTCTATCGTGGCTTTGCCCCACTCCCCCAAAGCCAAACAGCAATTTCTAAGACAACGGATGTAAAAACTGTACTGGTGAATGATTCAGTTTAGTAATGTGGGAGTATGTGATTAGCACTAGTTAATGTGTTATAGGCATGGTGATATGTTCCTGTTCTCTTTAAAGGGATACTGTCATGGGAAAACATGTTTTTACAAAACACATCAGTTAATAGTGCTGCTCCAGCAGAATTCTGCACTGAAATCCATTTTTCAAAAGAGCATACAGATTTTTTTTTATATACAGTTAAAATCTCACAGGGGTTGCCACCTTTTCTTGGGATCAACCATCAAAAATACCAGCCAGTAGGGATGTAGCGAACGTCGGAAAAAATGTTCGCGAACATGTTCGCGAACTTCCGGACAAAAATGCGAACGGTTCGCGAACTTCGCGAACCCCATAGACTTCAATGGGAAGGCGAATTTTAAAAGCTAGAAAAGACATTTCTGGCCAGAAAAATTATTTTAAAGTTGTTTAAAGGGTGCAACGACCTGGACAGTGGCATGCCAGAGGGGGATCAAGGGCAAAAATGTATCTGAAAAATACATTGTTGACACAGCGCTGCGTTTTGTGCTGTAAAGGGCAGAAATCACACTACGTCACTCAGGTGATGTTTCTGGACACGGAATGTGAAAAAGCTCACACAGCTACGTGGCACTTGGTTAAAGACTGGGCAAACAATGCCTACAAGGTCAATGTATACACTACTACAGCAGTGGATACGGATTACGGAAAAAATTATTGCTGCTTGAAAAACGTCACTCAGGATGGTGTTTCTGGAGACGGTATTATTATTGATATTTAGACAGAATGTGAACAAGCTCACACAGCTAGATGGCAGTTGTTTGAAGAACAGTAGATTACTAGCCAGCAAACTTACTATCAACTGTCCCTCAAATCACTAACAGCTCTCTCCCTACACTAGCTCTTCCAAGCACACACAGGCAGAATGAAAAAACGCTGCAGGGCTTCAGTTTATATATGGAAGGGGAGTGGTCCAGGGGGTGTGGGGGTGGTCCAGGAGGGAGAGCTTCCTGATTGGCTGCCATGTATCTGCTGGTCTGGGGGAGAAATGGCAAAAAAAAAGCACCAGCTAAGGCGAACCCAAATTGGCGAACGTCGCGCGACGTTCGCGAACATTCAGCGAGCACGAACAGCCGATGTTCGCGCAAACAAGTTTGCCGGCGAACAGTCCGCGACATCCCTACCAGTGTGCTTGTCATATACTTGCAATTTGCATGTTTATACTTCCTTTACAAGATCTCAGGATATGGAAGTGCTTCTGGAATTAGGGGCTTAATTACGCTCAACGGGTGCCAAATCAGATGCAACTTTGCGAGCAACCAGATGGCCATGCAAAAAGTCAAAGCTGGGCCAAGGGACTATGACCCCCACCCCTTTCACTCTGTACCACCACACTGTTGAAATTTTCTAATTCGGTCAAACCCCAAATCCTTTTTGAAAGATTTTAGTGAATACCGAACTGAATACAAACTCTAATTTACATATGCAAATAGGAGCAAGAAAGGGTGAAAGAGATTTTTTCTTACTTCCTTGTTTGTGTGTCAAAGAATAATAATTAAAAAAAAAATTTTCTGGGAGAATACTGAACTGAATCCTTGATTTAGCATATCTATACTGTTTATATGGCCCATCACAGTAAACTCTGGATGCAGACCATCTCACAAAGGAATGGTGAGGAGAGCTGCTGCTGGTCAAATAATAATAAGGGGTATTTTGTACTTATCTCAATATACATGTTATGGTATTGTGCCCCCCTCCCTTTTTCTAGAACATACTTTCACAACTGCCTCCGCTGCCAACCCCTAGTGATAGCTTTACACAAAGTGGTTGTACCTAAATTGAAAGATGGATGCTAATTCTAATGTACAAGGCACAAGAGAGCCATGAATTATAGACCAACCATCAGGGCCGCCATTAGAAATCACGGGGCCACGTACAACAAAATTTGCCCACCCTGGTGCCCAAACCCCACCCCTGATCCCACCCATTACACATCACAGTTAAAAGACCACACAGACATCAGTGCTAAAAAAGGAACCCCCCCCACACACAAGTTATAAAAAGCTATTGATGGTCAGGGCCCCCCTTAAAAGTTAAAAACATTTGGGGCCCCAAAAAATATATTCTTAAAAAGCATTGGTGACAGGGCCCCCCTTACAAATTGAAATAAAAATTTGGGCCCCAAAAAATATTTAAAAAAAAAACATTGGCGGCAGGGCCCCATAAAATATATATTTTTTAAAAATTGGTGGCAGGGGCTTATAGAGTATTAAAATAAAACATTGGTGGCCAGGGGATTAAAAAAACCAACATTGGTGTCAGTAGAATTGAACTCAGGACTTCAGTGTCTGCTCCTTTTGTGACATTGGGTCTTTTCGCGGCTTCAGGACTTCGCGTCTGTTCGGCACTTCCGCATTTACCATTCAAAACATCGGAAGGAGCTGCACGGGCTCTGAGCTCGTAAGGGGGGCCCGGCTCTTGGAAAAATGCAGCACTGTAGGGCCCCCTTCAGCCCCGGGCCCAGGACACTTTTCCGCCCTGTCCCTCCCCCGATGGCCCTGCCAACCATTCACAATAATCCCTGTGAACATTAGGGCTATAAATCTTTGCACAGTTGTGGTGCATGTAAGTATACACCAATGCCCACCTCCCTGATGTCCTTAGCACAACTTACAGACAAATGTATATCCAGTAGAACCCCCATTTTATGTTTTTCAGGGGAAAATCCAGGAAAATGTCAAATCTGGAAATATATTATGCAGAATATCTAGGTGGGACCACAAAACAACAATGTAAAATGAGGGGATGTAAAATTCTGCTGTTTCACTGTATTCTAATTTATTTACTTTCCTCTATTTCTTTCCTTCTTTTTATTGAAATGTATATTTCTGCCTTCAGATTTTCATAATCCTCCTTGACTTAGACTTACGTTTGGAGCCGTTCCCTTGATTTCTCCGTGCCCCTCAAGCGTTCTTGAGGTTACAGCAAAGGATGACACGCTCTGAAGTAATTATTTAATTAGCTTCATTCATGCTCATCCCACACCAAGACACATAAGTTTTCATTGAATTAGTTGGATTTTCAAAGAAGGTCTGATGAAAGTTTATGGGACATCTCAAGGGCAGCTGGGAAGGCAATCGTTCTCCTGTTACTGCCGACTGGCTGGTTATTATGCAATAGGAGTACTGTGAATATTAAACAGTCACTTTGGCTATTAAGATTAAACTATGCATGCAGTAAAAATTATTATTATTTTTTTTTGTGCCAGAAAATTTAATCAAATACTCTACTAGGCGCACGTTGGCAAATAGAACAAAACAAAGAAATTTGGTGACAAAACCATTGTGAGATTCCTAACAGAGCCTGAATGGCAAGAGCTATGTTACTGCATAATAAAAGCCTGCTGGGAAATAGGGGTTGAAGAGATTTGGGGCATGTTTACTAAGATTAATGGAGATAAACATTTGGAGAGATTTCTGGAGATGTTGCCCATAGCAACCAATCAGCAATTAGATTTAAACAGCCACCTATAAGTTAGCAAAGATCTGATTGGTTGCTATGGGCAACATCTCCAGAAATGTCTCCAAATATTTATCTCCAATCTTAGTAAACCTGCCCCAATGACAGCGGGAACTTAACTGCGAAAGGAAAAGGGCGGGAAGTAAGACACGTCCTCATAGTTCTTATTGATACCTATGAGTTCTTAAGAATTGTATTTTTCTAGTGTTAAGAAAGATTAGCAGAAGTCTTTCCAAGACTTTACTTTCTTTTTTTGGTGAAGTGTTTTTTTTTAGTAATCGAGCCAGTGCTGTGGTTATATTGCACCACTTGTTTTACCTTATATGGGAAAAAATATTCACAAAGTGTGTCTCCATTTTTGTCTTGTTTCCTGTTATAGAGTCCAGCAGCTGATCTGGGCAAGCAGTGAGCTGCAGGTAGGATTTTGAGATGCCGCTGTAGATGCGGGTCTGGTCACGGGGCACATCTAATATTATATTATTTATATTTTACTTCTTTAAATATTTTCTGCCCTGCCCAATGTTGTCACTTCTAGTTTCAGCAACAGGCCTTCCTGTTTAATGGTGGTCAGCGGTTGCATTGCAGATAAAGCAGTTGTAGGTCAGGTATTGGGTCCAAGCTGGTTCAAATGTGGGTTGTAGGTCTGGGTCTTGGGTTGTGTTCTTCACAGGACTCTAGCCTTATAAAGTAATATATTATATTATCCCCACTGTATGTGTTTGCCAAGGAAGCTGCCATTTCATATTTTCTTAAAATAAGAAGAGAGTGCTGGTTTATTGCAGACTTCTTATTTTTAAAAGTATTCCTCATATCAGTGTTGACTTTGCATAGGGCAGTAAATAAAAGATGACTTTGTCTGGATACAGTTCCTTTCTGTCTGAGAAACATTCATTCCAGAAGTATCAATGTGAGAAATTTCAACAGGACTTTGCTGAAAAGAAAGTGGCAGAGGTCTTCTGATCTGGAGCTGCTTCTCCAAATCCTTTGTACCAGCTCATCACTAGGAAAACTGCTCATGGCTTTGTAGGGGCCCATAGGTTTTATAATGCACCTATGGCTTTAAACCCTACCTTCCTTTATTTCCCTAGTTACTAGGCAGATACTTATCTAATATACATTTTACACCACTAGTTATTGGCCAAGAGGTTTAATGACTACTTCCTGCCACACGTCTTTATAGTGTTGGACAAGGAGTGGCCTCTTCCTCTTTGGCTGCTGGTGTCCTAGAAGCTGGTTGTTCCATTGAGCCTGGGATCACCAAGGCCCCAGTAATGCCACTGCCCCAAGGAGACCTGTACCTTTGGAGATTACGTCTGGGACCAGGGAACCCTGTAAATGAGGGATAGCTGTCCTAGGGTAGTTTTTGTAATAGACTCTGTAGGAGAGTAAAACAGAGAGTATTTATATAGCAAGAGCAGCTGTCGCGCCATTAAGGATTGATAGCAGGGAGTAGCTTCCCAAAGGCTTCTTGTTTGCCTTTAGTGCAGTGGATAGGGTATTAGGTAGTGATGGGCGAATCTCCCGAGTTTCGCTGAAAAATTTGCGAATTTCCAGATAAATTCGCGAATTGGCGGAAAATTTGCAAAACGAGTCGCGGCACGCTTTTGACGCACGTCGCGTCAACTTCAGTGCGCCACGTCGTTTTCGACACGCGTTGCATCATTTTCGTCGCGCGTCGCGTAGTTTTCATTGTGTTGTGTCAAAAGCGCTGTGTGACTCGTTTTTTCGGTGAATTTTTGCCAGGTGAAATTTAGTTGCCGTTTCGCAAATTTATTCGCCAACTGCGAATCGCGGGAATACGCCGCGAATTAGCCCCTGGCGAATAAATTCACCCATCACTAGTATTAGGCTTTAGACTTTGTCTCCCTAACGACTCCACTGGTGATCACAATCCCCACAAAGGTATCTGTCTCTGAGAATTGATGTACACTTGACTATCAAGACTTATGGAAGTTCAACCTTGTATTATGTGATTTGTCCACTTTGTTACCTGCTTTGTCCACTTTGTTTTCACCCAGAACCTCCATTTGCTATATTTTTGTGTACAGTGCCTGTGTATTGTAGTTATGCTACCTCTTAAAGGGAAAGGCCCTGCCATGTTGTGTAAGTCGCAGTGTAGCCCATTAGCTGGTCACTTTATGTGGTCTGGATAGCCCAGATTAGCATTACAGTCTGCAAAGCTTTGATTTGTTCTTTTTCGATTTTAAATTTTATTTTAACTGCCTGAATTCCTCTGATTGTCTTTAGTACAAGTTTAATTAGTGAACACCACATCTAAATAACTGCTTTGCAGCCAGAGTTCCCTATTAGCTATTTGGAAGGTGTGGAACAGTATCTACGAGATGGCGCCACCCATGGGTTGCGCCACCGGAGCAGTGATGTCGAGATGCATGATGTCATTGCTTTGAAGTCACAGGTTCAATGCCTGATTATAGTTCATGCTCTTCTGGGTGCTCCTTAATTTGTGTATTATTGATTCCTGGACTTTTTACCCCTTGCCTTGATCCTTTGCTGCCAGCCTTCTGTACGTTTGCCTGAATCCTGACTTTGTTTATTCTGAACCCTTTGAGTACCTTGTACTGGACTTTAACCCAAGTGCTTTCTCCTTGGTCTGGACTTAGAGCTACATTAGAATCAGTTTATACCTCCAGTATAAAGTTCATAATCTCACTTTTTTTCTGCCAAAATGTATAATTTGCCAATTTATTCCGTGGTGCACTAGATGAGCAGTGTAAAGTCAAAAAACTTTTCTCCGTTTTTATTTCAGCTGCTCCCCAATAGTAGAGGGAGGGCAGCCCACCAAGCATGACTGGATCATCTCATGAAGGTGACAGCACAGCATGTCTTTGGAGAAAGAGATGTGACAACTGGATGAAACTTGACTACAGAGAATATCTTTTGTATAAATCTATGGTTGGGAGAGAAAATATATCTCTGAGTTGCAGATGGATTACTGGAAAAAAATAGTCTGCATTTGTTTATTTATTGCTGATGTTCTTTTCAGAAGCTTTATGGCTTTATTACAGAGATCCAAATGAATAATAGTTCTTCTTTACCTGTTTTCATCTGCTTTTTCTTTTTATAAAGAAAGTGATCACTACTAGAAAAATAATTTAAGCAGGAAACAAATGCTTCAGGATTTATTTTGCCACCAATATGGATTCATGCTGCGAAGTTGCCATCAAGTACAAGGTACGGTTTTATTGCATTAGTTAACATTTTGAATTATTTGCTTAAAATTGAACTCTAGGGGAGACGGCTTTCCTGTGATTTGGGGCATTGTGAATAATGGATCCCATACCTGTACAGCACTGCATGATAATGCATATAAAAATGCATTCCTAATAATTCCTAAAATCCCAGTATTTTTTTTTAAACCACCCCAGATCAGGTGTAACTCGGAATTCAGTGTGACTCATTCAGGGCTACAGGAATAGTGTTTCCAAACTGTTACAATTGGCTACACGTTCATATGAAATCATTTCAGAACTAGATGTTACTGGGCCCCACAGAAAATTCATGTTAGAGTTCCCAACATAACCAGAGGTTGTCCTTTTTTTTTTAACCAATATATGTTGAAATTGCTCATTATTTCAGGTTTCATGGGGCCCCTATACCTCCTGGCCCCCCCCCCATGCAGCCGCAGGGTCTGCTTCCTCTGCAGTTACGCCCCTGTTTCAGAACTAGATACTCATGATTTTTACAGTATGCCATGCTGTTAAATTGCCAGTGTCTGGTGTACGTCAATGCTGCTTCTTTATAAATAAACTAGTGTGCATAAGAATAAAAAAATGTTGCTGAATACTGATTTCATAGCTTATACATTTGCCCAAGAATTCTTCAAAAAACATTTTTTAATATTACTTAGAACTGCATTTGTATTTTCGTTCACCCCTCTGTCGATTTGCTGCCAGGTTAAATAAAGGAGCGTTGTGAGCGCTGGCCTCATTGTTTCCTTCAGAAGAAAAATAATAATCATCCAGATGTTGTGGCACATTTATGTCTGCGAGTGCAGTGAGATGAGTGCAGTTTCAAGCACAATCGCCATGTTATTTTCCCCATAACGCCATATTTCTCCATTCGAAATTCTAGTGCTTCATTGCAAATCAGGCACAATTGTGCTGAATATTTTCTGCTGCAGAGTCAGACCAAGGTGTGTGAGGCCCACTGGAGGCTGCTAACTCATAGTTACATAGTTACATAGTTAAATTTGGCTGAAAAAAGACCGAGTCCATCAAGTTCAACCCCTCCAAATTAAAACCCAGCATATATACACACACACACATCTCCACTCTTTCACACAAACCATATACAGTGTACCCATAGCTATACTAACTGTAGAGTTTAGTATCAAAATAGCCTTTGATATTATGTCTGTCCAAAAAATCATCCAAGCCCCTCTTAAAAGCATCAACAGAATGAGCATCACAACATCACCCGGCAGTGCATTCCACAACCTCACCGTCCTCACTGTGAAGAACCACCTACACTGCTTCAAATGAAAGTCATTTTCTTCTAGTCTGAAGGGCTGGCCTCTGGTGATCCTCTTTATGGGTAAAAAGGTCCCCTGATATTTGTCTATAATGTCCTCGAATATATCATGGGCTCCCGCACTCCTTCTGGGGCCCCAGACGCCTGTTCATTCTCCCACCACCAGCCCATATCCCCGCTCAAGCACATTATCCTTAATGTTGTAACGATCGGTGGAGGAAGGGAAGTGGAGGAGCAACAACACAGAGGGCAGGTAGGGATCAGAGCTAGGTCTGTAAAGCCCACTGGGTTTTTTCCTGGTGTCCTGTCAGCCCAGTCTGACACAGTCCTGTGGTCGTTGGCATTAATTTTTGGTGTTTGACATACAACTGATGTGGACACCAATTCTTTCAGCGCAACTGTTGCAATTGATGAAGGGTGCTGAGGGAAACCTAAAGCTACTGCCTGGTCCGGAGATGGTGATAGCTGCAGTGTGCCCATGTAGTAGTTCCACCTTAAAGTGCAGGCACAAGTCACATGACTGGGGGCAGCTGGGAAACTGACAATATGTCTAGCCCCATGTCAGATTTCAAAATTAAATATTAAAAAAAATATGTTTGCTCTTTTGAGAATTGCATTTCAGTGCAGAAGTCTACTGGAGCAGCACTATTAACTGATGCATTTTTTCCCATGACCGTATCCCTTTAAAGAGATGCTGACACCTGAAATTAAACTCTTTTTTTTTTACATCTATTATAATATTGGCTTTGAAAGCGACTTCTAACTTTGCCATAAAGTATTTGCATGATGCTTTTACATTACCTGTCTGATCCCCCATGTTCCTGTATGAGGGGGCTGCCATATTTGTGCAGCAGGAGTTCGTTAGCATTAGAAACTGTAACTAACAGGCTGAGATGGGACAGTCAGGTTGACAAAACAATCCGGCTTAGAAACTTCAACTACCAATTATATACAAAAACAAAGCTCTCAGCAAAAAATGATCAACATGACCTATAGGTAACATTTAATGTACATTCATATGCTAAAAAGTAATTTTTAGTGTCAGTATGACTTTAAGTAAACAGTGCAGTATAAATATATACAATATTCATCAAACGCACATGTAGACTGCCTCGGGCAGTGGGGTGGACACACATGGACCTTTGAGTGACATCAGCCAACTCTTAGGACTGAATTCCACAGGTGATTTCAAAATCTGACGCCCTTTGACAAAATGCCCGCGTCAAGTTGGAGCGACAGAAATAAGTTTAGAGAGAATTGTCAGATGCAGACGCAGCATTCATTGTTTGCATCCGACAGTCATGTTGGATGATTGCTGCGACTTCATCCGACATTCCCATTACTTACCTCATTTCTGCCGCTCTGAAATTGACGCCGGCGTTTTGTCGCAGTGCGTCAGATAGTGCTGAATGCAAATTAGGCATCGCTAGCATAAATGCGCTTTGTCTGGCAAAGTAACGGCAGCGCAACTTCGCTAACATTCACCGCCCTGAGTGCAACTTCGGATTTTAGTGAATTAGCATAACGCTGGCGAAAATTAACCTGGCGAACGTTGGCGAAGCCAACACTAGCGCATTTTCGGCGCTTAGTGAATTTGCCCCATTGTCTTATACATGACCTCGACAGGTCGTTCTCCTTTAGGGCAAGGGCCCATGGGCAGATTCGGGGGGGAGATTTAGTCACCTGGCGAATAACCGCCTCTTCTTCTGGGCGACAATCTCCCCGAACTGCCTTCAGCCTGATAAAATGAAAAATCGCCTGCGGCAATGCTATCACGGTGCTTCGATTTCCGAAGTTGCCTCACGAGGAACCTTGGCCGACTTCGGAAATTAAAGAGCTGCATGTTCCATTGCGCTGATGTTTTCTCATTACTCATTATAGCCAGGGGAAGGCCCAGAAGAAGAGGCGATTAGAAACCAGGCGACTAAATCTCCCCGAATCTGCCCGTGTGATCTTACCCTTAATGAAACTGGTTTTACGCTCAATTCACTGTTGGGGGGAAATGGGCTTTGCGCACTGCACTTGTAAATGAGCCCTTTTATCTGTTTGCAGTTGAAGTGTAAACTCTCAGATGGGCAGCAGATGGCAGCATGGAACTGTTTGCTCCCTGATTTCTCTCGTTTGCATATATATAAATTACTTTCATAATGCAGAGATGTCACATTTTCATTTATTATTTCTTTTCATGCAACAGGATTTTGTAGCTAACTTTAGCAAATGTACTGTTTCCCCACTAAATATATGGGGTACAATATTTATCTCAACTCTAACTGATTAAAATAATAGACCTTAAATTACAATGTGCAGACCTTTGTCATAAGGGCCATTATCCAGACTCCTGTTAAACAGGACAAGCACACACATACCCTCCCACTGGTAACACTTTCCAAGAAAAATGTTGACTATGAAACCATTAAATCCATTTTAAAATTTCAAACAAGGTTTATTCTGTTTCCATCATTACATCCAACAAGTCGACCCTGCAGTTCAGAGAGAAGACCTGCGGCTCATTTGCCCACAAACATAAACAACTAGGAAGCTGTGTCTCATTGTAATTATTCTTTTTTTTTTTATATAGCAGTTCCCAATTTCTGAAAATACTTGCTCTCTCTCTCTTTGAAAAGCAACATAAAAGTAAATGTTCGGCACCCCACAGCTGATGTTTTAAAGGGTAAATAGGAAAGATGAAAGTGAACAGTTGGTGCTCAGGCAGAACAGATATGATTCTCAATTAGAAGTCAGCAGCCAATACGTTGGATATACTCTTGATGAAAACATTTTTGGGGCTTTTGGACACTGCCTCTAACACTTCAAGGTCAGGTTTTCTCTGTTTTATATGCGACGCCAAACGTTTAGGGGAAAGAGATGATGGTGCGTCCTTCTTCACAGTTCTTTTAAAGTTAAGCTTCGGATATGATTTGCTTATGATTAAAATATAAGTAACGTGAAAGTAATCATTTTATAGCTTGACTTGTAAACAGTCTTTCCTAATACTGTATTCATTGATAAAGTGCACACAGCCATATTGCATGTGTATTTATAGGGGTGTTTCACCTTTAAGTTGAGTCTTAAGGTGGCCATAGACAGGCAGATATTGCTAAACGAGCGGATCTCTCCCCGTTATGCCCACACTGAGATGGGAACCATGATCGGATCATAATGGAGGCGATATGGGCGGTCGGATTGTGGGTCGGCATACACACAGAGATGCGCCCGCGATCCAACTGGGTTTTTTAACCTGCCCGATCCAGATCTGCCTGACTTTCGGCCAGATATCGACCGGGGAAGCCCGTCAGATGGCCCCACACACGGGCCAAAAAGCTGTCTGTCTTTTATCAGCCCGTGTATGGGGCCTTTAGTAAGTTATAGAATGGCCAATTCGAAGCAACTTTTGAATTGGTCTTCATACTTTTTATAGTTTTTTTTCATTGTTCTAACTCTTTCCAGCTTTCAGATGGGGGTTCACTGACCCCCATGGGTTCATTTAGTGGAAACACGAAATAAAGCCAATAGGCTGGTTTTGCTTCCAGTAAAGATTAATTATATCTTAGTTGGGATCCAGTACAAGCTACTGTTTTATCGTTTGTGAAGATTCTCATTCATCCAGGTCATGGTATACCTGTAGAAATAAGTCAAATTAACTGGACTTGCTGTGTTTTTCTTGAAGACTTTTCACCAGTCATTTAACTGGCTTTCTCAATTCAGACTCAAATTCTGAATTGAGAAAGCCAGTTGGATGACTGGTGAAACATCTTCAAGGAAAAAAAAACAAAAAAACACATAGTGAGTCCAGTTGATTCCAGTTGAGCCCAACTGAGTCCAGTTGAGACTTATTTCCACAAATGTGGATTATTTGTCTATGGGACAAATGTCTATGGGAGTCTATGGGTGACGGATATTTCAGAATTCGGAACTTTCTGAATAACAGGTTTCTGGATATCTGATCCCATACCTGTAATAGATATTCATTCCATTCACATATCTGTCCTATGCTATATCTGACCAGAGCCTGGTGGGCCCCTGTCACAAACGCCGCCCAGAACGTTACTTGGAGCACGTGGGTGCGCAGCTCCAGTTTTGGCGGCAAAATTGTTTTAAAAGGACGCCCAGGACACCGTGACTTTATAGGTCTCTGTGTTTGGTGTTCTTGGGTGCTACTGAACTCTTTTGCCAAATCCCTGATCCTGACTCCTGCCTGTTTTCCTGACGTTGAACCTCCTCTGCTTGCCTATTTGAACTATTGCCTGGACTTTGACTATTCTCTTAATCATCCCTTGTACTGCATATTGGACTCTCTGGAAGGGCTTCCACCTAGATCCTGACTACCTCCCCCTTAGGAGCCACAGGTCCCCTGACAGCCCCTAGCTCTTGTGGGACCAGGCGGCCCAGATCTGCGATTCCGATTCCTGATGGCTTCTTCCATCTTCTTCTTCTATGAGCCAGCACATCAGAGCAGTAGGGGGCCCTAGGACAGCAGCCACAGTTGTCCTTGGGCACCCCCAGTCCGACCCTGTATCTAACACCTAGGTTTCCATCAAATTGTTGTAGAACTGAATGCTTCAGCGGTGTCCAAACTGCCGTCCCAGGGCCAAATGCGGCCCAGGATGGATATGAATGTGGTCCAGCTTGAAACGTTCAGTTCTCGAGAAAACTTCATGTTGCAAAGGATATAGGAGGAGGGGGACTCTGTCCATTGCCAAGTTAGTAATAATAATATAATAAGTCTAGTTAATGTCCAGGTGTCCCATCATCCCGTCTATAGCTCTATCTGGTTATCCAACTGGTATAGTTTTTTGTGTATTTTCTTTACTTTTACAAATCAAAAGTGTTTGTGTATTTCATGTGTGGCCCCCAGACAATTTTTCTTCTTCCAATGTGCTCCTCGAAGCCAAAAGTTTGGACACCCCTGGTATGCTTGAAGCCAAGTTTATACTGAAGGGTGATGCAAGTTCATGGTATAGCTGCAGAGGATATTTACTTTTTTTTTCTTAAAAACTGGACTGGTATCATCAATTCCGCCGGTGTATTCACATTCAATGACGGGGGCTAAACAGCTCCTTCATTGTGTCAATACACCGTTGTGCATGCACCTTAACTAATGGCTCCCACAAATTGCTTTAAGGCCCCGAACTTATTGATTTCACCAGCTTTTCTGTTCTTTTTCTCCTGACACCTTTTATGCTGTCTCATTAAGGTAATGGACTATTTTTGCAAAGCTATTTGAAGACCTTATGGGTCATTAACTTGAATGATCTGTTATTATCTACCCTAAAAACATGTTTATATTTTACACAGCGTGGCAAATAAAGGCTGTGTGCCGACAACATACACAAGTCAAGTTATATATTAAAAGAAATGTGCACCTTATTTATAATCAGGATATAATACAGAAAAGCCGTAAATATCTTGTAAATTATATTCTTATAAACGGTGAGTTCTGATGTCATCTGTTATAAACAGTGAGTTCTGATGTCATTTCTGTCACATGACTCACTGAAACTTGTGTATTATAATAAATAAAGTACCCCCAGTTGCAAAACATGAGGATATTAGAAGTTACCTCGGAGTTCCATGACCTGGATAAAAACACTCAGCCCGGGCCTCGTCATTCTATAGGGTCATGAAACTCCTCTGTAACTTATAATATCCGTATAATTTACAAGAAGGGGTACTTTATTCACTATATTGTCATCATTATCACTTTAGCAATCAATGGACCTCTGATGGCAGAACTTCGGTGCGATTCCGGCAGATCTGATGCACTGCGACCAAAAGCAAGCGTCAAGTCGGATGCTACTGAAAGAAGGTAAACATTTGCAATGTCCGATGTTGTTGCAGCGTTTATCGAAGTCGCCCTTGGTGTTCTACCCTGAGGGTGAAATAAAAGTGATTAGGGACATTACACACGGGCGTTTTAACCTGCGCTCTCCTGCATTCTGTTTTGCTGTGTTCAGCCGCAGGGGAGCGCAGGTATAGACGCACTCAATTCTTTTCAATGGGCCTGTACTCACACGAACTCATGTAGGCGCCGAACGCAGGAAAAATGCAGCATGTTGCGTCTGAACCTGCATTCAGCGCTTCCATGCGTTCGTGTGAGTACAGGGGGGGGCACCTATCCCAAATTGAAGTTATTGATTCTTCGGTCGGTTTAGCCTGGAAATCTGTCTTTTTTTGGGGTTTCGGGCAAAAACTCAAATAAATTGAGCAATTCAGGAAAAATTTGAACGATTCGGGTTTTCACTTTACTGTGTCAAGTTTTTCCATAGTCCAATTAATTTGGGTTATTTTATTAAAAAAGAAGGCCAAATCGAGCATGGGAGTTTGGTTGTATTTTTTTTAGATATAGGAGATAAATTTGGTTTTTAGTAAAAAGCCCTAAGTCTACTAAAAAATCATTTAAATATGAAATAAACCCAACAAGCTGGTTTTACCTCCAGGACGTATCCGTTTTATCTTAGTTGGGATTTAGCACAAGATACTGTTATAACAGAGAAAAAGGAAAACCTTTTTTAAATCTTGAATTATTTCATTAAAATTGCATCTATGGAAGATGGGCCTTCTTGTAATCTGGAACTTTCTGCATAACAGGTTTCCTGATAATGGATCCTATACTCTGATGCTGGAAGAAGCATACAGAGGAGTGAAGATATTGGTGCTGGAAGAAGAGTACAAAGAAGAAAGGAAAGTATTATTACTATTTCACTGAATCTCACTGAGACTCACTAACAGCTCTGTTTCCAGACCATCCTATAAAACCTTGATAATGAACCGAATGAAGAAGCTTCCTTGAATTTTAGTTGCCTTTTTCATAAGATGACTCCACATTTTCTTATAGGGCATTGGTTCTCAAACTGTGGAGCTGCCCATGTTGGAGCAGTAGCGCCGAGGCTCAGCCTGAAGGTCAGATAGGGTGACAGTTGGTTGGGGATAGGGATGGCGCGAACTGTTCGCCGGCGAACTAGTTCGCGCGAACATCCGGTGTT
>CM044433.1:21272776-21283961 GCA_024363595.1 Xenopus borealis | reverse complement strand
CGTTCGCAATTTTCCGGAACATGTTCGCGAACTTTTTTTCGGCGGTTCGCGCCATCCCTAGTGTAACATCCTTAAAGGAGAATTCAACCCATTATTAAAAAAACCCAACCCCCTTACCCTACATAGACCCCCCTCCCTCCTCCCCCCAGCCTAGCTGCTACCCTGGATTAATGCCCCTAACTTTTTACTTACCCCTTGATGCAGATTCAGGTATCGGAGTTCAAGGCAGCCATTTTCTGTGTCTTATGTAATCTTTGTGTCTTCTGCCGGCGATTCGGCAATTTCCGTGCATGCGCGGTTGTCGCAAACGGGGAAATTGCCAATATACTGCTCGCATTCTTCTGAAGAAGACCCAGAAAATGGCTGCTGTGAACTCCGATCCCTGAATCTGCAGTGAGGGGTAAGTAAACAGTTAGGGGCATTTGCCCAGGGTAGCAGCTAGGCTGGGGAGGAGGAGGGAGGGGGGTCTATGTAGGGTAGGGGTGTAGGGTTTTTTTAATAAGTGGTTGAATTCTCCTTTAAGCTTAGTTTCCCAATAGCGGCCCAGAGCATACTGAGCATGTGCAATGTCACCAACACTCAACAGGGGGTCTAACCAGATCAAGGACAACTTTGAAAGCATGGACCATTGATGTTACAAGGCTGGTGCACGTTCATTCTATACAATAAAGCATTATCAGCCCTATCTTTTGTAGACTTTTTTTAACCAAAAGAATGAATGTCCATTTTCAATGACCAAACATTGGGAAAAACTTCATTAGAAAGCCTGCCCTTCCTGGATACCTCCCTGTGCTTTCTTTCTTTCTTTCAAACAAGGTTCAACTATTTTAGTTTTTGGTTGAAAACAAAAATGGATTTCAAAATCATCTTCAGGTCACATGCAAGGCCCAGCGGGATGCCGGGAAAAAACCCGGTGGGCCCCGACCCTCATGGGCCCCCGCTGGGCCAGACCCCCTCTACCGATCCAATAATCGAATTGTAGGAAAAAAATATGTTTTTTCCATCAGCGCAAGTAGTGCGTCGGAGTGGGGGGCCGGAGGGGGCCCTGTCTGACCCTGTGCAAGACTTTGTAGCCCACGGCTTCCGTGTCTATTATTTTATCCAAAGGAACTCTTCCGTCACACAGAAAGCAGAGGGAATGGAAGTCCTATTTCTTTTCAAGGTCAGCGTGAAAGCTTCGGATGGGACGTGTGCCATGGGAAGCTGCACATTTTCATCATTTTCATAGATGAAACGCGTCTCCTATAATAGGAAGGTGACCTTGCGAGTTGTAATCTACGGAGTACATATGGGTACGAAGCCTTCTTGGCTTCATTGTAAAACTCATTAGACATGCACTTAATTGCTTGGTTTATCACAATTAGCGGCACAACCAATTTGATCATTAAAGGGCAATCGCCAAATTAAGCAAGACTTTTCATTGATTTTCAATTGTTTAGTCCTTTAGGGTTGTTGCTGTTATTGTGCAGTAGATAAATGAGAAGCAAACAATTACATTTGTTCAGAGTAGCTGAACCATAATAATAGGTATATATTCCTTATTTATACACAACTTCCTATTTATACCCAGGGTGCTTTGGGCCATTATGCCGCCTGAGGTGCCAGAGCCGTGCTGCCAATCCCCCCGACTGTCCTTTATTTTGAACAGATTGCTAGTTCTCTCCTAAACTAAAAGATTTCTTTGTGTTCTTTGCGAGGGCAGCTAACGGCACCTGCAGGCAGTAATGCCACCTTAAAAAATGCCACCTGAAAAAAATTCCACCTGAGGAGAGGCTCTCATGTCAGCTGTTATATAGTTTTTTTTTTTTTTTAAATATTTCAAAGTCAAACAATTTTAAAATGTTGGTGGTATTGTAATACAATCAACTAGTCTAGTAACCCATGGCAACCATGGACATGTAAATGCTTCCTGATTATGAAATTACCCCCCCCATGATAGACCATTATCCAGATATTTAGACTGTAAACCCTATGGGGCAGGTCCTCCAGCCTTTCGTCTCCGTGACCCTGAACACTTAAAGGGGTTGTTCACCTTTAAATGACCTTTTTGTGTGATGTAGAGAGGGATATTCTGAGACAATTTGCAATTGGCTTTAATTTATTTATCATTTGTGTTATTTAAAGGGAAACTGTCATGGGAAAACATGTTTTTTTTTAAAAATGCATCAGTAAATAGTGCAGCTCCAGTAGACTTCTGCACTGAAATCCATTTCTCAAAAGAGCAAACAGATTTTTTTATATTCAGTTTTGAAATCTGACATGGGGCTAGCCATTTGTCAATTTCCCAGCTGCCCCCGGTCATGTGACTTATGCCAGCACTTCAGGAAGGAACTTCTTTCTGGCAGGCTGTTGTTTTTCCTTCTCAATGTAACTGAATAGTACGCAGTGGGACATGGGTTTTACTATTAAGTGCTGTTCTTAGATCTACCAGGCAGCTGTTATCTTGTGTTAGGGAGCTGTTATCTGGTTACCTTCTCATTGTTCTTTTGTTAGTTTGCTGAGTGGGAGAAAGAGAGGGGGTGATATCACTAGGAATGGCGCGAACTGTTCGCCGGCGAACTAGTTCGCGCGAACATCGGGTGTTCGCGCTCGCCAAAAGTTCGCGAACTTCGTGCAAGGTTCGCCATTTTGGGTTCGCCAAATTTTGCGCTTTTTTTTTGCCCTCTCACCCCAGACCAGCAGATACATGGCAGCCAATAAGGAAGCTCTCCCTCCTGGACCACCCCCACACCCCCTGGACCACTGACTCCCCTTCCAATGGAAGCTCCCTTGGTGCTCGCTCCTCCCTTCACATTCCCTGCAGCCAGATCCAGCTGTTGATCAGATTGGCCAGCCCAGCACTGATACTGCCCTACAGTTCCCTGATTTCAGCACAGGGAAAAAGAAAAAGGAAGGAGCTGCTATACAAACACTGCAGCCTGCAGTCTGCTCACCACCCTCCCACCCACATGGTCAGTTGCTCTGCTTTTCTATTTTAGTTGTGCCTGGATGATGTGCTGGCTACTGGTCCACTTTCCAGTTCTAGGGGTATTTATACCTGAACTGGCCACTTTTCCATCTTTGTGTGAACTCTGGGGGCATTTATACATAAACTGCCCACTTTGCCATCTTTGTGTGAACTCTGGGGTATTTATACATGAACTGGCCAAGTAGTAGTGTGATTTCTGCCCTTTACAGCACAAAACGCAGTGCTGTGTCAACAATGGATTTTTCAGATACATTTTTGCCCTTGATCCCCCTCTGGCATGCCACTGTCCAGGTCGTTGCACCCTTTAAACAACTTTAAAATCATTTTTCTGGCCAGAAATGTCTTTTTTAGCTTTTAAAGTTTGCCTTCCCATTGAAGTCTATGGGGTTCGCGAACCGTTCGCGAACCGTTCGCAATTTTCCCGAAGTTCGCGAACCTGTTCGCAAACTTTTTTTCCGACGTTCGCGCCATCCCTAGATATCACTCCAACTTGCAATACAGCAGTAAAGAGTAATTGAAGTTTATCAGAGCACAAGTCACATGACTTGGGGCAGCTGGGAAATTGACAAAATGTCTAGCCCCATGTCAGATTTCAAAATGAAATATAAAAAAATTTGTTTGCTCTTTTGAGGAATGGATTTCAGTGCAGAATTCTTCTGGAACAGCACTATTAACTGATAGTGCTGTCCTGAGGCCCCGGCCATTTGCAAGGTGAAAGGGTACTGGGAAACTCTCCTCTGGCAGTGCCTCCAACTATTGGGATCCGGGAATACACCTGCAGGTGGCTCCATTAGGAAAAACATTCAACACACACTTTGTACAGAGTAACAAATAACTGTATGTAAAAGAAAGTCAGATTATAGGGTAAGTAAAGCTGTCATATCACAACTGTGCATTTCAAATAGCACAACCTACTACCCTGGGGATCCTGTGCCAGTCCAGTGCTGGTACTTCCCTACCAGGCAAAGTCCCACACTACTCCATTGGCAGATACAGAGTCTCAGTCCCTTATCCTCAAGGAGCACAATTGGTCCCAGGGAGCGCTACTGCCTAAATACATCTCCCTCCCTGGACTAGGTACTTGCTCCCACGTGGCAGGCACACAAAAAGATTGTGTCACAATAGGAGACACAACAGATTCTCTTCCTCTACCCTTCCCAGGCAGACTCCCCCAGGGCTCACACAGAACTGAAGCAGTGATGGTATCCTCATAGGCTCCAAGCTCTACTAGACGAGCATCCACTTGCTTGATCCATTGCTGAACTAGAGTTCCCAACACTGTCTATAGTGCAAGCACACATAATCCTGGTCTAGGTCCCAAGCATGGGGCCACCACCCCAACCTG
The DNA here is from genome assembly GCA_024363595.1 of Xenopus borealis. NCBI lineage: Eukaryota > Metazoa > Chordata > Amphibia > Anura > Pipidae > Xenopus > Xenopus borealis. The sequence goes on along the minus strand of CM044433.1, from coordinate 21,279,648 downwards.
CCGACCCCGAGTTCTAGCCCTGGTGTGAGCACATGGCTCTCCTTTTTATAGTAAAGTGATACAGCAGCGACAGCTAGTGGGATCCTCCAGTATCTTCCATGGTGCACATGCACAGGGGTTCCTGCCCCAGCCAAAACTCTAGGAGACCCCGTAACTCACATTAGGGGATTTCCACACATGTCACCATTTTCAGGAATACCCTCTGTATCACTACATAAGTCTTTATTTTCATTTTCAAGTTACATGGGGTACAGAATAAAGAAGGGGGGAACAAAATTCAAAGCGTATCAAAGAAAATACTACAACTTTGCAAACAGTACAGTGGTTTTTATTCCACCAATATGCATTTATACAGTGGTCTAAAAACAAATGCTCTGTAAGGCTACAAATGTATTGTTATTGTCACTTTTTATTACTTATCATTCTGTTCAGTCCATCCCCTATTCATATTCCAGTCTCTTATTCAAATAAATGCAGGGTTGCTATGGTAATTTGTACCCTAGAAACCAAATTGCTGACACTGCAAAATAGATAGCTGCTGAATAAAAAACTAAATAACTCAAAAACCACAAACAATAAAAAATGAAAACCAATTGCAAATTGTCTCAGAATATCACTCTCTACATTATACTAAAAGTTAACTCAAAGGTGAACAACCCCTTTAAACTTCACAAATACTGGACTAATGCTGGGAGTGGATAAAAGGAGGAAAAATATGTTAAACTTCTATCATTTATTTGTATTTCTTCTGTTGTTTACTGCCTATTTGTGTGTTGGGTTCCAGACATTCCATATTTTTTCATATTGTTTCATTCTACCGTACTTTAAATCTGTCAAGTCCTCCATTTAATTTTTTTCTTCTAGTTTAAGTTTAAGAAGGATAGAGTTTATGTTACCGTTGTGTAATGGCTGCCTGAACCTGATAATAAAGCACTGTTATACTCTGCTCATCCTCGGCTATCATAACATAGCAAACTGGCGACGAGATGTCTCTTCTAACTCTGCAGCTTTTCTTCCAAACCCTGGTGAGCCTACCATACCTTTTACTGCTTGGATCCATATGTTTGAAAACGACATTATTGCTGCTGACCAAGGGGAGATTTCTGCTGCTAGAAAGCGTGCTTTACTTATTCATGGGAGCAGAGGGACAGCGTAATGGTGAATCCACAGAACAATTTGTAGCAGCTTTGAGAGAGCTGGTTGTTATCTGTGAGTTTTGGAATCTAACAGATGAAATGCTAAGAGGCCAAACAGTGGAAAAAACAAACTCACATCGCATTAGAGAGATACTGCTCCTAGAGCAAGATTTAACCCTTGCAAAGGCTATTACAGTTGCTATTTGAAAAAGATAGACACCAATACCTTGTCTGCTGCAAATGGGGGGTTACCAATCTTTATTCCATGGTGCTCATGACACTTCACAGTGATCAAATGTTTCGGGACCACAAGGCCCTTTAACTACACTACTTAAAACAAAGGGACTAGGAAGAGCTGGAATGTGTATAGCTAGATGGTCAGCAAGGCTAATGAATTTCAACTACAAAATGCAATACAAACCAGGTTTGTCACGTTTACCTTTACCTGCAGCTTCTGATACGCTGAATGAGGACATAGAAGTTGTAGCATTGACTGATTTACTATCATCTACAGTTACAGCTGCTGATTTTAAGCAAGCTTGCCTCACATGTCCAATTCAAGTAAAACTACAGGACACCTTACAAAGCAAATGGCCAGATGCTGAGAAAAAAACTCAGTCCTGATCTTCAACCTTACTACAGGATTAGACATGAACTGTCCTTAGTAGATGTTGTCCGTTGAGCTCAACGTTTATTGGTACCAGAGACCTTGAGAGAAAAGCTCATACAACTTGCACATGAGAGTCATCAAGGAATTGTACGTACAAAACAAAGACTACGAGAACTATACTGGTGGCCAGCAATGGATGCCAATGTGGTAACTGCCATTCATTCTTGTGTTACTTGTCAGAAAACAGCTATCACACATACACCACCACTTCAGCCAGTACCATTTCCTGATTCAGCATGGGAAAAACTTGTATTGATATTGTGGGTCCTTTTGCAGACGCTCCTATAGTCTGCAGATTTGCTTTAACCTTGATAGACTATTACAGTAAATGGCCAGAAATTGCATTTGTTTCTCATGTAACATCAGCTATAGTAATAACATTTCTGTCTACAGTCTTCAGCAGAGAAGGAAATCCAAAGGAGTTAATATCAGACAACGGACCACAGTTTGTCTCATCTGAGTCTGAAATCTTTCTAAGAGAGAGGAATATTGTGGACATATTGGAATATATTACCTACAAGCAAATGGAGAAATCAAGCGATTCAACTGAAGTTTGAAAGCAGCACTACAGTTTGAAAGAAGCACAGGGAAATCTTGGAAAGTATTAACAACAGAGTTCCTACATAACTACAGAAAAACTTGCCATGCAACGACCCAATCTTCTCCAGCTGAATTATTACATGGCAGACAGATGCGCGCTAAGTTACATGTTGCAGACATCAAACTTCCACCAAATACTGTTCCTACAAAATCATCCACTGCTGACATTGTGAAACGTCACCAAGCCAAATGCAAGGCTTATACTGACAGAAAACGTGGTGCGAGAGAAGTTCACTTTCAGCCTGGATCTTTAGTCAGAATTAAGAAACCAGGACTACTGAAACAAGGACAATATAAATTTACTAAATCACTTGAAGTGAGACACGAGTGAGGAACATATACATATGAACACATGTGGACACATATGGAATGCAAATCGGCTTTTTCCGCAGGATTCAGATTTGTGCGCAGCTCTCTTTTACCCTCCCCCTCACAGATTTGCATATAGAAATTAGGGTCTGGATTCAGTTCAGTATTCGGCCGAATGTTTCACAACGTATTCAGGGGTTCGGGCCAAATCCAAAATAGTAGATTCGGGCATCCCTAGTTTTTGTTATAGATTTTGTGCAATGTGCTGTGTTCTGTGCCATATGAGTTATTTAGATTTTTTAATCGGTAGCTCTCTAGTTTGCTGTTTCCGCCATCTGGTTGCTAGGGGGCAAATTACCCTAGTAATGAGGAATAAAAAGTATCAATAACATAGTCTTACAGAGCATTTGCTTTTAGATGGGGTCAGTGACCCCCATTTGAAAGCCTGAAAGATTCAGAAGAAGAAGGCTAATCATTCAAAAATTATAAAAAAAATAAATAAATAATGAAGACCAATTGAAAAATTGCTTGGTACTGGCAATTCTATAACATACTAACAGTTAAGTTGAAGGTGAACCACCCCTTTAATCTGCATTGTAATTATATTTTACAATTTGTGTAAATTGCGTTTCTAATAGTAATAATATTTGGGATTCGGCAGAATCCCCGAATCCTCCGTGAAAGATTCAGCTGAACACCAAAAGCATAATTTGCATAAGAGAATTAGAGATGGGAAAGGAAAAAGGTGTTTTACTTCCTTGTTTTTGAGATGAAAAGTCAATCGATGTCACTTCCCTCAAATGCAAATTAGGATTCTGGTTCAGTTCAGCCGCACCCAAGGATTCGGCCGACTCCGAATCCTGCTGAAAAAGGCCCGACCGATTGGATGCATCTCTAATTTCTAATAATGCACATATTGTTATTTATTATTGCAGTGACCCCTTGTTTGTTACTATTTATGTATTGGTTTGTTGTACCGTGCTTTACCCTCAAGGAGAGCTATCCAAATAAAAATATACATATTCATCCAGTTATTAATGTTTTTCAGTTTCCAGATGTTTGGAATAGTGACTAAATTAAATGACTATGAAGGAAATCTCTTACATGCTCCCTTTGCTATTCCCATCTATTTCTACCCCACCCCAATTGAGAAATATTTCATATATATTATACCAGAAGATTTGACACTAACATACTGACGATATTAACAGCATATTACTATTGTAATCATTTATTTCAGCTGTAGAGGGCAGTGTTACCCAGATTACTTGAGCTCCAGAGATACTGTCATGTGAAGCTGCAAATTTCTTTTGATTTTTCCAAATTATGTTTTTTTTGTTTGTTTTTTGCAGGTTTTAAAGGATGTTGTTTGTGCAGAATCACCTCTTTTTTTATATGCAGTCACTCGGACATAATGCAGAACACGTGAATAATGGTGTTATTTACTTTGCATTAGGGATGCTCTGAATCCAGGATTCTACCCTGAACAGTAAAAAAGTTGTAAAAAAGTTGTGAGTTTTCTCCAAAAGTAAAGACCAAAATTGTAGTTAAAAAGTCAAATAATTTATTTAGGACATAGAGGAGACTAACGCGTTTCGTGCCGACTGGGGCACTTACTCATGAGCCTATGAAGAAGTGCCCCAGTCAGCACGAAATGCGTTAGACGGCCTCCTCTATGCCCTAAATCAGTGATTTTCAACCTTGTGCCTCCAGATGTTAAGGAACTACAAGTCCCACAATGCAATGAAGGAGTCTGACAGCCACAGTCAGGCAAATGCATTGTGGGACTTGTAGTTCCTTAACAGCTGGAGGCACAAGGTTGAAAATCACTGCCCTAAATAAATGTTTTGACTTTTTAACCACAATTTGGTCTTTAGGACATAGAGGAAACCACCTAACGCGTTTCGTGCCTACTGGGGCACTTACTCATGAGCCTATGAGGAAGTGTGCCAGTCAGCACGAAATGCGTTAGACGGTCTCCTCTATGTCCTAAATAAATTATTTGACTTTTTAACCACAATTTTGGTCTTTACTTTTGGAGAAAACTCACAACTTTTTTGCTGATTTTTGCACCCTTGTACTGGGGGGAACTGTGAGTATTTCTCTCCCTTTGTTATTGGTTTGGGTTATATTTTCTCTGATTGATAATGGTATCACTATTGGTACCCTGCACCAATCTCTTTAATATTCAATCCTTCCACACAGCGGAACCTAATCCTAACTTACATATGCAAATAGGGACGGGGAAGGAAATCACATGACTTTTTGTCACAAAACACATATGCAAACCAGCACACTGATTTTGTTCGGTATTCGGACGAATCTTTCGCAAAGGATTCGGGGGTTCAGCCGAATCCAAAATAGTGAATTCGGTCCATCCCTATTTTCCATATTTAGTTATTTAGAAATGCCCTATGATTATTCCCAATGTGTTGATGTGAACTTGGCGGAGTCTGAAAACAAAAAAGAAATCTTAGTGAATATTCCCCTTTTGCCTGCGTCTGTTTCCGCCTACACTCCAAAAACATACAGGCATTTTACTTGGCTCCTGATTCAACTGACCATAATGTGTGTAAATGTGATCGGGGCCCTAGAGTGTAAGCTCCACTGGGGCAGAGACTGATGGGAATGATGTATAATGTATAATAACTGTCTTTATAAAAGACTGAAAATAGTAGAACATGCTGCCTCGTTGTTCTTCTCAGACTCCAACATTAGGTGGCAGACTTAATTTTAAAAACATTTGTTAAAGGGCTGGTTCACCTTTAAATTAACTTTTAGCATGTTAGATAATGGGCAAGTCTTAGCAACTTTTTCAATTTTTTTTTATTATTTGCCTTCTTCTTCTAACTCTTTCCAGCTTTAAATGTGGGTCACTGACCCCATCTAAAAAACAAATGCTTTGTAAAGCTACACACTTATTGTTCTTGCTACTTTTCATTACTCATCATTTTATGCAGGTCCTCTCCTATTCGTAGTTCAGTCTTTTATTGAAATCAGTGAATGGTTGCTAGGGTAATTTAGACACTGTCAGGGTTGGACAGTGCCACCAGGGCACCAGGAAAAAACCAGGTGGGCCCCTGACTCTTGTGGGCCGCACTGGCCCAGATCTGCACCCACACCTTCTTCTTCTCCTTTTATCAGAGGTCACGGCAAAAACAAATCTTACAGAGTGTGTGCACATGCTCAATGATGCAGCGCCAACACCAGTGCGGTGGGCCCTGTGGGTAAAAGCCCCGGTGGGCCCTGGGCCCCCAAGTCCGACCCTGGACAGTATTAACCCAATTGATGAAATTGCAAACTGCAGAGCTGCTGAATTAAAAGCTAAATAACTCAAAAACCACAAATAATAAAAAAATAAAACCTACTGCATATGATATCAGAATATCAGTCTCTACATCATACTAAAAGTTAACACAAAGGTGAACAACCCCTTTTAAGGGCAGTCCGCCTTAATATGATTAGCCACAATGAAACACACATAAACACAAAGCCAGGGACCATCACAGGGCCCCATACTACTTAGTTTGCCCCCCCAGTTATCAGCTCATCAGTTGTTTTAGCCATCTGGGTGGTGGGTGCTAGTGATGGGCGGTTTTCTCCCAATTTCTCCCAGCGAAAAAAATCTGACATCTTCACAAAATTTGTGAAAATCGAAAAATTCGAAACTGGACCATGGGAATAGTTGAGGAATCAAAATCCTTCGAATTCTAAGGATTTTACCGCAATTCGATTGGTCGAATGATCGAATTATAAAAATTCGATCAAAATTCGACAAAGGTACTTCGGCAGATTGAAACTGGCGAAGTAGGCAGACGAATAAAAATTTAAAGGGGAAGTAATTTGATAGTCGAGTATTCGAATATTCAAATAGATTTTTATCCGAATTATTTGAATCATTCGATTCGATCGAATTTACTGAATTCACTGGTCAAATTTACCTAATTTGCATATTATAAATTCGAATCTTTTTGAAAATTCGATCCAAATTCTAATCAATGTGAATACATGTGAATTTACCAAATTTGCCCCTTAGGCTGGGGGGAGGAGGGAGCGGATCTTGGAGGGAATGGGGGAGTAGGGTTTTTTTTAATTTAGGGTTGAATTCTCCTTTAAGGCACAAAATGTTTCAATGTCCTTAATATATTGATAATGGG